>CM052800.1:46148924-46396038 GCA_028533885.1 Nasua narica
TAAGATTTCTCTTTTTAATTTATTCTCCTCTATTTATTCTATATTTATGCAAAGCAAATAGTTTATCTAGATTTCACTGTAGAATGATATAATATCAAGGTTGAAAGAGTCTTCAAAAGGATTTTAAATATTCATTCTTTCACATTCATCCAGAAGTAGACTTAGGTTAGTCTTTTGATAATTGAGTATTGCTTATGAAGGTCATGCATACTTTGTGAATAACAGAGACAAGCAATGGGCAAGGACTAAATATTCTGTCATGATAGATCTCAAATTCTTGTACAGATGAGAGAGATTATATAAACTAGATGCATCTCTTCTCTCTCTCTTAATGCTTTTTAAGGCTCTAAGAATGGGAATGCAGAGATAGTCTACTCTTTCAAGGCAATATTCAGATTCTTATAAATGGGGCAGATATCATATATGACCATCTGATTATCACGACATGTTGGTCTAAGACAAAACAATATAAAAACTGGGAGCCATTTTGAATATACTTTCACTGTTTCAGCTTTTCTTTCACATATATTTAGAGTCTACTATATCTGGGGAAACAAACACAAATGGAGTAACTCCTATCTTTATTTTCTCTTGCCCTACATGTGAGTCATACTTGAATATGTAGATACATATAAATATGTGTATTGAAGTTTCAAACGGGGTCTCATGGACATATAAGTAAAATGCTAACTTAAGGAGAATTTGAAATTAGGCAAGGTTTCATAGTGCATACACTTGATAGAAAATTCATCAGATTGAAAAAGAGGTACCCAGTTGAATACTGCATTCCAGCCAGAAGAATGAGTACCTAAACAATGTAGGGGCAAAAGAGATAATAGGAATTCCAAAAATTTCAAATGTTTAATATATTTAAAGAATCTACTTTGTGTGTGATTTGACATGATTGGGCTTTGTGCACATCATCTCAGGCCTTGCCTGCCAGGGGTTTGGATTTTATTTTAGAGACTGTTATACATAATGCTAATATACTATATTTACGCAGCAAGATAATCTAGTTCGTCTCTTTGTAATATCAATATGGTTGTACTCTTGAGCTATGGCTTTCAATTATTTTTTGGTATGAAAATCTTTTTCATATTAGAATACATTGTGATAATATTGCAGTGTCTCAGAGTTCGGAACTCATTTCATGAACGATGAGTTGAAGAGATGTGAGGCAGAAAGCATGAAACCATTTAAAGCAGTGATTCTCAAAATTTAATATGCATATGGATCACCTGAGCATCTCATTAAATTCAAACCATGAGTCTTTGGGTCTGGGGAAGAGCCAGAGATCCTGCATTACTCACAAGCTCCTCTCTATGTCTTGAATAAGACTATATTGTTCTTTGTATATCCCAGTTACAAAGTCCAGTCACAGGTTATAATCACTGTTCTCCAATTCTGAAGACAGTTTTTGGTATTTATCAGGCTGGGTACATAGTGGATATCCTTTATAATAAAAAGAAAAAAAGAGCCAAAGCCTGAATCTTATAGAATAGCATCTAACACTGCTACCAATTTTATGTAAATCTCAGAATTTTTAAGTAATTTCTGCCTGAATTTATTTCAAAGTGATGACCTAGAATTCAAACACATTAAGTGTATACTCCTGAGAAAAATTTTGAGTGGTTTTAGAGCTCAAAATGCTTAGAATATTGTCAAAATCTATATGCATTTTACTTTCTCACCTGTATTGTATAGTTTTAATGAGAATTTTAGGATAATCTTTCTAAATCCCTAGTATCTTTCTTACTTTTATCTCTCAGGATGAGTCAAAAGGAACATCTAACTATTGCTATTTACATTGATGTGTAAATTTGGTCATACATATTTTATAGAGACATGTAAATGACTCAGCCGAAGCAGAATCACCTGTTTATCCCTTGGATACATATGTGTCCCTCCCCCCCCTCCACATAACAGCGCAACAATTGCTGACACCTGCTTAGCATAAGCAGCTTATTAAAATGCAGTAAGGAGGAGAATATCTTTGTGAGCAATTTTCTTATAGTATTAATAATCCTGATGGAAATACAATAGAATACAGATATGGACCTTTACACCAGTGAACAGCCTAGATCCTTTCAGTGTGAGTTGATACAAAGGACTTAATGGTTTCAAAGAGGTTAATGCCCAGTGAAAGAGTTCACATTACTAGAAAAGGCAAAAAGCTTAGGAGAATGAAAGATTGCTCTTTGATTTCAAGAGAAAACGCATGGAAAACAGTAGAGAATTTTCACTTGGGACCTACTTGAATGTTGGCAATTAGTAATAAATTTAGAAAAACTAAACTTAGCTAAAATAAATCTTTCTCTTTTTTTTCATTATATGGTATTTTCAGATTTATCTCACTGGATACTGATCAAAAAGAATTGGAGAAATTAAATTAAATACTGATTTTTAAGTAAAGTCAGATCTCATTCTCTGTACTGATGGTTTAATTATGACTTAAGTTAGTATTTTCAAATTTGGAGGATATCAAAATAAGTGTGTTGACAAGAGTGATTAGAGATTTTTCTGTATAATCTTAAATAGCATTAAAGAGAGGTAACATTGATGTTTATTTCACATTGAAAATTACTGCTAACCATTAAAATCAAGTTTTATTAATTTATGTTTTAATTATGATAGCAATTAGTAATATTTTTTCCTTTTAGCATGCATATAAACAGAGGTGGAAGAACAGATTTTCAAAGAAAGTTGCAGTCTAGAAATGTGCTTCTGTTTATAGCAAATTTAGAATAGGTTAGATGGAGATTTGCTTTGATAATTGCCATCTGTTTGGACATTAAAAACCTGGAAACATCAGACTTTATGATAACCTTGTCATCTTCCATAAGTGAATCTCTGTAAGCTGCTACCTCTACAGAACATTCCTGTGTCAGAAATAAACGACAACTTGTGAAGTGAGTAAATGATTGCTGGGTATCTGTTGTATGGAATGCTAGGTATTGCTAGCAGACACTTGGGGGCAATCTGGTTCCATAGGGGCGCATGCCTTTCATTGCCCTTATTGGTGTGTTATGAAGCTCTGTATAGATAGAAATTAACTGTGGAAAACTGATGTGATGTAAGTTATTCCTGTTTACAGAGTTGTTAGTTAATTATGTGTGGTGGAGATGCAATTGATTTCCTTCATCCCAACCCACCAGGGAGGAAGAGATCATTCCAAACAATACATTTTATTTTCTTTTTGCTATTGACCAGTTTTGCATATGTCAGCAAACTTATTTTAACCTTCCTGATTGTCTATATACATGTCTATTCTTAGGACTCTTGAACAAATTTTGGCATCTTACTGTTTCATTTATCAAGTCCTGAGTAAAATAAGGTGTTTCACACATAGTTATTTTGAATTAATATGTGCATCATAATTTTACTTTTAAAAATATATACAGCTTTTAGCACTTGTTGATATAGAGATAGGATCTTGTATATTTTTTATTATTTATTTTAAAAAAAATATTTTATTTATTTATTTGTTAGAGAGAAAGAGGGAGAGAAAGAGAGCACAAGCAGGCAGAGTGGCAGGCAGAGGGAGAAAGGAAAGCAGACTTCCTGCTGAGCAGGGAGCCTGATGTGGGACTGGATCCTTCCTGGGATCCTGACCTGAGCGAAAGGCAGATGCGTAAGCAACTGAGCTACCCAGGAGCCACAGAACCTCATATCTTTAAACATGGTTTATCATTCAGATGTTTAGAACATAGAGGTCTGGATGAGAATATAGTATACATTATATATTCTTGTATATTTCCAAGTTCACATGAGAATTTCATGCAAGTGAAGACAGTTTTTTTATTATAAAAACTGTTACATTATTAAGTAAAATAGTTCTTAAACAAGGTATATGGAAAGTCAATTTGGCAAATTGCAATAATCTTCACTTTTTTTTACACTACTCCTTGAATGCTACATCTGGTTTTTGTTTGTTTGTTTGTTTGTTTTTTATGTTCAGAATACTCTATGTGAATATTTGCCCTTTAACTATATGCTGGTATTTTTGTTGTTGTTGTTTACCATGCAGTATATTTATTCATTACTCTGTGTAATGTCTACCCTACAATTTTAAAATATGCTATATAGCTTTTTAGATTTCAATTAACAGGAATCACATAAATCATTTTTATAAACTATTTAGAAAATTTAATCTGTGATTCAGGGAGCTTAGAATCATAAACCAGGCAAGATCCAGAGCTTTGCAAACTATATTTCATAAATGGGTTGCATTCTCAATGCTGACGTAATGATGCAGTGAAGAAGGAAAAATTTATGATTCAAACTAGAAAGAGGATAACTCTATTGCAAAGACTTTGAGAAAATAAAAAGGAATTAGCTTTTGAGGACAAGGAGGGGTAGGATTTGTATAGAAGCCTAATACAATATTTGATGATGCAAATGGAAAAAAAATAAAGAGAGAGAGAGATTGGTAAATATGGTCATGGTTAGTCCTTAAACAATCACGTCTATTTTCTCTTTGTAACATTAAGTAAATTCATCAGATGAGACTGAGACATTATTTTTCCAATTTTAGAAATGACAAGAGGATCCTCAGAGGCAAAGATAACAATTTGGGCAGGTAGAAATGTACACAAATTCTTTAGGATACTGTGAGCTATCTGGTGTGTCTAAATTATCTAGTGTGTATATATGTATATGTAGAGCTTCATATATATACATATGTTAGAAGAAAGGAATAATGATAACCTGAAGTCAAATGGCAAGAGTCTTAGACATTTCTTAATTAGTGATTTATTTGAGGTAATGAAGAATTGTTAAACTTTTGATCCATTAACTGACATCATGAAAGCAATGTTAAAAGACTCAGTGAATGAATAAAAGGCAATTGGAAATAGAAATGATTAAGAGCAAATAAATTGGTTAAAAACTTTTATAACAGTACACATTCCGGGTCATAGGGGTTGAATCGAAGTACTGTTGGTAGAAAAAAAAGATGAACAAAATAGGAAAAAACTCAGAAAATTGAGGAAAAATCCTCCAAAGGAAAAAAAGTCTGATAGTAGTTTATTTAAAGAAGTATATACCGTTGGTGTGTTATAACCTACAATACAGTAAATGAAAGTAGCTTCTTCTCTTTTCTACTAACCATCTATCTCTATGATGTAATTTCACTAAAGATTCCTAATATCCATCATGTTATCACATTGTTCTCAATATGTTCCATAAGCATATGCTTAAATAATGAAGAGATTTCTGGAGAAAAACAGATACTGCACTTTGTGCAAGCATCAGTTTACTGTAAATATGTGATAAACAGAAAAAACACAAAGGTAAAGTCTGCTGCTCTGTACATGACATTCACAAATCACAGAATTCTGTTTTGTCTAAGCTAGTAAAACTCTTGGCAATCTTTTTTTTTTTTTTTTTAAGTAGACTCCATGCCTGTTGTGGAGCCCAATGCAGAACTCAAACTCACAACCCTGAGATCAAGACCTGAGCTGAAATCAAGAGTAGGATGTTTACCCGATTGAGCCCTCCCAGCCCAAGGGCCCTTATCTCTTCATTTTACATATAAGGAAATTGAAGCAAAAGATATTAAAACTAAACTAAACAAAAATAAGTTGGTGCAAGACTATTTGTAGTTAGTAAGTGATAAAGTTATTTTTGTTTCTTACAAAATCTTTATTTTTCCCTTGGAGGCTTCTAAGATTCAGTTAATAAAAAAAAATCACCTGAGTCAGGATTCCTGGTTTGCTGACAAGGACTGATTTGCTGGTGGTATATAACAAAAATATTTCTCTGGGTAAATGTATAGACACCTCACAGGAGATTTTTCTTTTAAGAGGACTTATAGTACATTTCCTTATATGTGCCAATTCAAGTGTTCTGAGACCAATTCTTTGGAGAGACTTTGAAGTGTCCTCACTCAGATCCTTGGGGCCACTATTTATTGGGCTTGTGATTGCCTTGCAAGACTCCATATTCGTTCAAGGATGTGGAAGACTCATATGCGATGGCCAGCCTTTCTCACCATACAGAAATTTGAAGACATTTCAGAGTAGAATTTATAAGTATGTAATTAACTAATCAGGTTTATTTGAAAATCATGTTTACAACTAGCCTAAGCATTTAGGATTTAGGATTCTATAAGGTATGTCATAGTCATATTGTTAGTTTCTTATAAAAATTTATTTCTAGAACGTCTTTTGATCTTTCAGGATATGTCCAAAAGAAGTCACATTAAAGACAAATAAAAATAATAATTGGGTTGTATATTTTTGTAAGGGTTTGAAATAAAAGTATTGTAAAGCATACGCATATATAATCAACAAAAAGAAAAAGCCAACATAGTTATTTTATCTATCAGCAAGAATAATACCAAGAGTGATGTTTAAGAGATAGTTCTAGCAATTTCTGAGGTTACTGCTGGAAGTTTCCAAAAGAATGCAAGGGTATGAGTGGGTGGGTACATGCTGCATGGGTGGCTGGAGCACCTATTACTAGCTCCTATCTTCCATTTCCTGAAAAGTATCTGTGGGGGCTCTAAGGCTTCTTTTTATTATTACGTGTTTTTCCCTGCTTTGTTAAATAAGAGCAAGGTCTTTGGACCATTTATTTTCTTCTCTTTTTGCATAAACTTAAAGAATATATATATTTTTAATATTTTATCTATATTTGACAGAGAAAGAGAGCACAAGCAGGGGGAGCTGCAGGGAGAGGGAGAGGGAGAAGCAGGCTCCCTGCTGAGCAGGGAGCATGATACAGAACTTGATCCAGGACCCTGAGCCAAAGGCAGATGCTTAACCAACTGAGCAACCCAGCAGCCCCTTAAAGAATAATTTTAATGAAACATCTAGTTTCTTTTTCTTCAAGCATATGCATTGCTTGATGTCTACTTACCTGATTACTTAATACCCTTAGTCCTTTATATATATATATGTGTGTATATATATATATATACACATATATATATATATTTTTAAAGATTTTATTTGACAGAGAGAACGATCACAAGTAGGCAGAGAGGCAGGCAGAGAGAGAGGGAGAAGCATGCTCCCTGCTCAGCAGAGAGCCCAATGCGGGGCTCGATCCCAGGACCCTAAGATCATGACCTGAGCCCAAGGCAGAGGCTTTAACCCACTGAGCCACCCAGGCGCCCCAAGTCCTTTATATTTTTTACATTTGTTTGAAAACCATTTTCTTTACTTGCTTCAAAATTGACATCACATGTTGTAGTAATTTTTGAAATTTTTTTTTCATAGCACCATTTCGTAGCACCTGTATGCTATAGGGAAAAAAACAAACAGGAAAAAAAAGAAAAACAAAAGAGACACTTGTAAATAACAAGGGAGTAATGGAAATCATGAAGCCACCCTCTTGTCCCATAGTCGATATGGTAGCTGGACAAATCTCAGCACAGACTGACTCACTTTGCTGACAGGAGAATATATCTACCCCATTATCAAGGAGAGAACTTTAACTTCCTTAATTTCAATAATTCACCATGGTGAAAACTAAATATATTCCATGGTATTACATTAAAAAATGATGAAGAAAAATGAGTAGAGTTTTAAAAGCTTTTTTAATCTGGTTTCTATGCTTATTCTATTACTGCGTTCCAGTAAGTAGACTTGAATATCTCATTTTCTAGGACTATTTTTTTTCTTAGAGACAGAAAAATAGATTTTGTTATGGATAATCCTCTACAGAATATTCCTTTTGATTGAGTTTTCTCTTTTTAGTGTTTGTTAGAAAAAGGATGATAGCAATTAGAGGAATGTGGGCTAATCTAACTAAAAAAAAATTATTTTAAATTACATCAAGTCTTTATGTTTTACTCTTGTCTATGATAGAATATCTTAACATAATAACCAAAGTACCAAAGCAATTTGATTGTATCATTCTTGAGTTGCAACTATGTGTTTGATTGAAAAGTCCAGCTTTTAAAGTACACATGATAACATTAGGCCATATTATCCAGAAATTGCCCAGAAGTTAATTAGTTAACTTATTAAATTTTTGTGTGACATTGTATGACGTTAAGGAAGAAGAATATATTTTTATCTTGCTATACCAATTCTGAAAATAAATTTGAGTGTATTGAGAAGACTATAGGAAAAAGATGAACTATTTGCCCAAATGCATGCACTGTTTTCCTGGGCCCCTGAAAACCCAAAGTAACTACTACATTAAATAAGAACAGATTATAAGATCATCATGGTTAATATATTTTTAAAAATCTAGTAAATGTGCTCTTCAATATTAAAACCAATAAACAAACAAAACAAATCCCAAGAGTTACAGCAAGAAACTGAGGCGAAGCAAAACTTAGGACTGATATCTACTTCCACAAAGTCTTTTGGGGAGATTGGATTAGAGAGACAACTGAAAAAAGTTTTCTGTAGATATTATCTTTGGACTTCAGAATTAATAATCAAACACAAATGTTTGTTGTTAACTATGTATTATTTGTAAGTATGAATTTCAAAATACATATGCTTCCTTTTAATGATGATTTTGTTTATATCTTATTTTTGGTAATTTTAATAATCTGCTAATTTCCAGGTAAGTAAAAAATTAGCTTCCTATGAAAGTATAATTAAGGAATGTAAAATATTATAAAAGTAATAGGAATTTAAATTTTCTTACACCTATACTACCTAATATTAATTGGGACTATCTTCATGTTGGCATTTAGTTTTCAGGGCTAGAAAGTTCACTAAATTTGAGCAAGAAACTGGGTTAGTCATCTAAGATACAATAGTGTGCAAGCCTAAGATACAATAGCATGCTATTACTAAAATAAGAGTAGGATAGTCATTTAAGATATGATTATATGCTCATGGATTTAGAACCTCATAGAAGAGATAGCTATTAACCTAATGAAATCACACTGATAAATGTATACTTTTAAACTCAGGACAGTGCTCTAATGCAGTCCTTATGAAATTGTAATATGCATACAAATCACTGTGAAGCTTGTTAAAATGTAAATTCTATGGCAGCAGGTCCAGAGTAGAGTCCAAGATTCTGCAGTTTTATCAAGCTCTTTGGTGATGCTGACAGTGCCAGTCCATAAACCACATTGTTTGGGTTTGTTGGGTAGTGTTTTAGTCAGAGTTCTCCAGGGAAACAGAACCAATAGGATAGAGATGATAGATACATACATACATAGATACCTACACAGATAAAGATAGATATGGATAATATTAACCTATGTATAGTTTCAGTTATCTATATTTATCTTTATCAACCTATTTATGTATCTACGTATCATTATAAAATATGAAAGACATTACAGTCTTTAAAGAAAAATAAAATTTAGTGATAGTTTTACTGGAATGTTTTACCAAATTTCCCCCTTTCAACATTATCTCAAAGTGGCAAAATTCCCTAAATTACAATAAAAACTTTATATCCCAAATGTACTAGAAGTCATATCTGGAAGATCATCTTTTAATGTGATTTTATTTCCTTTCTGTTTGGGAGTTTTCTGTGAGCTTAGAGATTGATGAGGCAGGCAAAAATACAAGTCCAACTGAAAGGCATGCATTGAACGAAATGACCAACTTTCCCACAAAATATGCTTATTCTTAGTTTAGTTTTTTTTTTCCTCTGTGTGGTTGCCAGGGCACAAAGCTTTATATGTATTAAACTCTTCTTGTCTATGCCTAGAGTCTATTGGAATTGTTTGCTATTTGTTCAACTTTTTAAAAATTTTGGGCTCTAAATCATTAAAGAAAGCTAGAGGACCAGACTGCATTTTACATTTTTAAAGAGTTTTCCTTTTGCAAATTTATCAGCCTTAAAAATCTGAAAAATAAGAATAATATTAACTTCTTAGGTATAAATACAATTAATCTTTGTGAGTAACTACCTAAAATTTGCTATTTGGTAAAATGGTCTTTGTTTTTGTTTTAGTTTTGTTTTACCTTTAAGACATAGATTGTGTGATTATTTCATAACCACTTTTATAGTATCTGTGAAGTTTTGAATAAATATTTGAGTCCATGTGATATAATTAAAATGCCCAAAATGACTTAGAAAAAAATAAGTAAAAGAAAAAAAATCTCAAGAAACTCATTAACCAAAAGGAAAATAAGTGGTAAGATAAGAAACAGCAGCTCTGAGGGTGATTTTCATTCCTGCTCCAGCTCATTTGTATAGTCATCGGGTCCTTTGTGAAAACTGGAGCCATTAGATGCGATGGGAAGGAATAAAAGAGTCTTCATTTGAGAAAATAGAGTAAGTTGAGGAAAAAATTATAATAGGGGCCAGCAGGATTGAACCTCACAAGAAGAGTGGGTTAAAGGATGGATTTGGAAACCAGACTGACTGAATTCAAACACTGGCTTCACACCTATAATCTTGGGAAAATTACTTTTATGTGTTTTTTTATGACACATACAAGAGTAACTGATTCAGATAGTTGTTATGAAATCTAATATAAGCACTTAAAAGAACACCTTGCATATAATAATCACCCCAATATATTTTACTTTCATTTTTATTAGCCTCCAGTACTTTAAAAGGCAGCATTAATAATAAACAATAATGATTGTCTCTCCTTTGTCTAGTTTAAATATCTTATAATCCACTTTTATCAATAACTCTAAGTGTTACAACAATAAGGGTGTTTCCCTTGAAAATGTTATATTTATAATTAGAATAGTATGAATTTTTAAGTCTGTCGTTCAAATAGTCCTACTTTAAGTCCTGTTTCCAGTTGAAAAAAAAATGTACAAATACAAGTAATTACAAATTATAGTAACTATATGAACTATATTATAGTTAAAATGTTCAAAGTCCCATAAAATTTGTTCAATTTTATGCACAAAAATGAGCTTTTTATAAACTACACGGAGGAATTATCTGTATTTGTTATTGAATTATGGAGACAGATTTCCAACTGCTATGCTCTTTGCTTTTTCTCTGCTCTTTGCTTTTTCTCTGCTTTTTATATCTCAAGTTTAATTTCTCTTTCTATTTATGTTATTTATAACACAGTTTCTTTCCTGTATTATAAGAAAAGCTAGAACTGTCTCCGTATTTTGAAAACATAATTATAAGGAAGTTTTTCATTATAGCAAAACTTCCATTCCAGATTCATGTTATAACATTTATTTTATTAACATATAAGTTTTTGGGGGAGGTTAATATAAGGAATTAGCAAAAGCCATCATTTTTCTTTTCAGTTCAGGTAGGGGGGTTACGGCGATATCAAACTGTCTAGAAATATATATATATATATTTGAGAGACAGAGAGTGAGAGCAGAGAGGGGAGGAACAGAGGCATAGGGAGAGAGAGAATCTTAAGCAGCTGCCCTCTCAGTATGGAGCCCAACGTGGAGCTCCATCTCATGACCAAGATCATAACCTGAGCTAAAGTCAAGAGTAAGATACTTAACTGACTGAGTCACCCAGTCACACAATACAATTACATATTTTTTTAAAAATATACTACTTAGACTAGTTTTTTAATTTAAAAATTTAGAGAAGTCATTCAAAAAGTTATTTATCATTTACTACAAAAGCATTTAGCTCCAAAAATCTCTCTTTCTTTGTAAAACCACAGAATGATGAAAAACACTATGTACTTTGGTTTGTATTACTAAAGTAGAGGAGTCTATTGATAATGGAATAGTTCCAGTCAAACAAAATCAGGTTTAACAAACTTCATATAAGCAATTATGTTTCTACTGACTTTAAAAACTGAAGGATATTTTGTTATTAAAAACCAGTTTACTAGATGGAATATACTTACAGCTTAGCAAATTTTCTAAAAGAATATAAGAAAGAATAAATTTTGGGCGCCTGGGTGGCTCAGTTGGTTAAGCGACTGCCTTCGACTCAGGTCATGATCCCGGAGTCCCGGGATTGAGTCCCATATCGGACTCCCCGCTCTGCGGGAGGTCTGCTTCTCCCTCTGACCTTCTTCTCCCCTCTCATTCTCAGTCTCTCTCTCTCTAATAAATAAATAAAATCTTTAAAAAAAAAAAAAAGAAAGAATAAATTTTGAAGAATAAAACAATTTCAAGAGAAAAGCAATAACTTTCTGATAAAATATTAACCATGTTGTAATACAGAACACATTCAAGCTATTAACAGTTCTGAACTACTATATAAAGTGACCAAATAAAAATATAAGTAAAATATTGCATAGTATACAAATGTTATCTATTGCCTGTAACCCAAATCTGCAAGTTTCAATATTCAAACCGTTACAATTTTAACAATGTTTTTATTTTTTCCCCAATTTTTAAAAGTACTATTACTTAAGTCAATGTATATTTAAGGCTACTCTACTTATTTTTAGTAACATGAATAAAATAAAAGCAGACATTATTTAGTTATATAAATATATTTCCAGTTAATATTACCTGTTAATATTACATGGTATGATATAGTATTCTTATATAAGAGAAAAGGAGAAGAGATGACAGAGTGAAAGAGGAAGAATGAGACAGAGAATGCATAGAGCAGAGAGGGAAAGAAAAGTAGAAGCTACAAACAGCTAATGCTGGAGAGATAAACAAAATGAAGAAGTTATATGAATATCGAACATTCTGTTGCAAGCCCAGGGATCTAAATAATAAATTCCTAAAATGTGTTGCTTCATTTAACTGTTTACTGCCTGTGAAGATGATAGATTTTGCTGGATTTTAGTCAGTACTGGAAGAGCACTAGAGAGTTGGAGACGTGATCAGTCAGGCAAATGGAGGCCAAGAAAAGCAAGTTGTTTCAGATCTTTGTATTCTGTATATACCTTGTCTTTTTCTTTTTACTTTTTTTCTTTTCCCTATTCTCTTTCCTTCTTGTGGTGGAGTTGTGACTTTATTTTTGATTTCAAACTTCTGACTGAATTTCTGGAAAATGTTGTTTTTAATAGAGAAATTGGTTTCATTTGCTCGCAGATGTAAACACCCCAAACAACACATATCAATTTTTACTGCTGTGTTAATCATGTACTTGAATTATTGAGTAATGTATGAAACATTTATCTCACTAAGTCAGTGGATTTTTATGAAACAGAGTTTAGTCTTTTGTTCATTATCAGTTCCGCTGCAATAAAAAGCATTTAAGAGTATATTGATGACATTTATGAGATTAATTCAACATTCTGTATACCCACCATCTTGTTCGGTTTTTCTTTAGTTCTATAATGGACTTGCAAATAATTTCATCATCATTACAGCTATAGTTTATGGGAAATGATATAATTTTCCACAAATAAGTTTGTCTAATTTTCCATAAGCATTTACTGGCCTTAAACAAAATAAATGATCTAAAGGGAACTACTGTGTGATTAAACTATACTAATTTCCCTGATAAATCCTAATGACTGCCTTTGCCCCCTAAACTGGTTGAGTCCTAGAGCTTTCTTAAAATCCATTCATTCAACAGGTTTTTAGAGGGTAGCTGATTTTTCCTTTAGGCACAGTGTTAAGCAGTTAAGAAACAGTGGTAAGCACAAATATCATTTAGTGCTTTTTGGACATTACAATCCAGCAGGATAGATAAGATAATTTAGCATGTGATTACAGGAAAGTCTGGCAAATGCATGTCATTTCTCTTACTGCATTACATTCTTATTCTTTAATAAAGATTCAGAGTGATTCATTTTTGTGTGTAATGCAACACCATCTAAATCATCCTTCTCCTTCCCAAATGATGACTTATTAATCAATTTGTTCTTTCATTGAACACTGTGTGTCAGTTATTTATCTAGACAATGAAATAATAGCAATAATCAAAGCAGATACAATCTTTGTTCTTAAGAGCTTACATTACAGTAGTTAAAACAGACAATAGGCACAAAAACACATACATGAATTCAAGTAGTAATTAATTCTGTGATGATTAAGGAAGCAGATTATAAGATAGAGTCATATGGAACAGGGAGAGAAGGTTAGAGCAGAAACCTGATGAAGAAAGAGGCACCATGGAGATTTACTGGGAAGAGTATTCCAAGAAAGTGGTGAGACAAACAGTATACTTGAGGTACTAGAGGAACACTAATCCAATGTGACTAGAATTAAGAGAAGAAAATAAACAAACCAAACAAAAAAGACAAAAACAGATTAGAAGATAAACTCGAAGAATCATTGAAGATACGCTCTAATTAAAATTCTGTCATGGGGCGCCTGGGTGGCTCAGTTGGTTGAGTGACTGCCTTCGGCTCAGGTCATGATCCCAGAGTCCCGGGTTCAAGTCCCACATCGGGCTCTCAGCCCCATGGGGAGTCTGCTTCTCACTCTGACCTTCTTCCTTCTCATGGTCTCTCTCTCTCTTTCCTAATAAATAAATAAATAAAATCTTTAAAATTCTGTCAGATGTGCTTAAAACTTGGTTTTGGAACAGGAAATTATAGAGTTTGAGTAGCAGGCTGACATGATGTCATTTTTTTATTTTAAATATTATCCTGGTTACTTTATGAAGAATTTGCTTAAGGGAATAAGAACCGAAGCAAGAGGATCAGTTAGTTGGTATCATATGTAATAAAAATAGAGGTGATGATAAATGGCCAAATTTGGAATGTATTTTTAATGTACGGCCCACAGAGCTTGCTAAAAATTTATATATAGGATTTAGGTACAGAGGACAATAATGATTTCTAGAGTTACGGCCTGAGCAACTGAATAAATGGTTGTTCCTTTGTGGAGATGGAAAAGACTAAGAGTAAACAGGCTTTGGAGCACAAGTATCAAGAGTTCTGTTCAGGATCTGTCAAATTCATGATACATTTTATATATCCAAATGGAGATATCAGAAAGACAGTTGAATACATGTCTGTAACTGAAAGACTCACGTTTGAAGGCAAATGTTTTGGAGATACTGGTATAGGTGATACAAAACTATTTACAGGTATAAACCTGGATGTAAATTGAGTGTAGATTGGGCATGAATAAAGAATACAAATGAAACCAATGATCCTTCAAGAGTTGTGAGTCTGTTCTAAAGGCTAAGGAAATAAAGAATTTCAGAAAGGAGAATTTGATATCTTGGAGGTTAAGTAAGGGTAAGAATAGAATTGACTATTGCCTCTGTCAATATGGAGATTGAACTTTTTTTTTCAGTTTGATTGAGAAACAATTGACATCTTCATTGTATAAGTTTAAGACATTCAGTATGATAGTTTGATTTACATATATTAAGAAATGATTATCACAATCCTTAGGATTTCCAGTCTTAACAACATTCCTATGTATCACACAGCATGTTAACTATAGTCATCATATTATACATTATAACTCTAGTATTTATTTATCTTTACCCCAATGTAACCATCCTTCAGAACAATGTACTGACCAAACACGCTTGAACATGTACTAGCAACAGGCCTCTGGGGGACAGGATCATAGACGTCCTTGAAGCAGAGCAGCTGGGAACCCTGGGCCTGCTCAGGGTGGAAGGTCACCTGCTTCTTTTTTCTGTTATCTTCTCTTCTCCAGAGATCACGTGTAGTTAATTAGATGATCCCTTTAACTGTGTTTACTCAACCACAAATTCTATACTGCTTGATCAGGCATATCTTGCTTATCTATAATCTCCTTTGACTCCTTTGTTGATTGTTATCTTGTATCGAATAAATACGGGACTGAGGAGTTGTTTATGGTGGCAGTCTTCTCAACTGCCAACCCCTGCTCTCCGCCTCTGGAAGCTGACTTGTTTGTGCCTCATTCTTCTCCCGTGCATTGGAAAGCAGCACCCCAACCCTCTGCATTCCTAACATGTCTGGTCTCTTTTTCTATGTTTTTTGTTTGTTGCTTGGTTTGTTGCTTGTTTGTTTTAGATTCTACTGTAGATGAATTTGTCTTTCTGTCTGATATTTCTCTTAGCATAATGCCTTCAAGGTCCACGCATATGATCACAAATGGTAGGATTTCTTCATTTTAATATTGTCTTTAGAAAAACGTGTATTCAGGTCCTTTGCCCCACCCCCTTTTCTTAAATTTTTTTTTTTAAGATTTTATTTATTTATTTGAGAGACAGAGAAAGTGAGAGAGAGCATGAGAGGAGAGAAGGTTAGAGGAAGAAGCAGACTCCCCGTGGAGCTGGGAGCCCGATGTGGGACTCGATCCCGGAACTCAAGGATCATGACCTGAGCTGAAGGCAGCTGCTCAACCAACTGAGCCACCCAGGCGCCTTCTAAGCAGATTTCTGAGCTAAGCGTGAAGCCCTACGTGGGACTCGATCCTGTGACCCATGAAATCATGACCTGAGCCAAAACCAAGAGTCAGACATTCAACTGACTGAGCCACTCAGGTGCCCCATTTTGTCCCTTCTTAAAATTTTTTCCCCCTTTTGTAGGTTATATTTTCACTTTGTTGATGGTTTCTTTTGCTGTAGAGAACTTTTTAGTTTAATGTAGTCCCATTTGTGGGTTTTTTTTTTTTTTAACCTGGGGTTATTAGTTTCTTGTGCTTTAGGTGTCATAGCCAAAAAATTTATTTCCAAAGACCATATTAAAAAGCTTTGTTTTTATGTTTTCCCACCCTCCTGGGAGTTTGATGGCTTCCAGGCTTACACTGGAGTTTTTAATCTATTTTGAATTAATATTTGTGAGCAGTGATTAAGAGAGGTCCATTTTCATTCTCTTACATGTGAGTAGCCAATTATCCCAACATCCTTATTGAGGAGACTGTCTTTTCTCCACTGAGTATTCTTGGCTCCCTTGTCAACTAATTGACCACATATGCTTGGGTTTATTTCTGAGTTCTCCCTTCTGTTTCCTTGTTCTATTTGTCTGTTTTCATGACAGTACCATACTGTTTTGATGACTATATCTTTATTTTATAGCTTGAAATCAGAAAGTTTGATGACTACTGCTTTGTTCTTCTTTCTCAAAGTTTCTTTGGCTATTCAGGGTCTTTTGTGGTTCCCTATAAATTTTAGGAATTTATTTTTCTTCTTCCAGGAAAAAAAAAATACCATGGAATCTTTGTAAGGACTGCATTGAAACTATGGATGGCTTTTAGTAGTTGTGACATTTTAACAATATTTATTTTTCCAATAGATGAACATGGAATAACTTTGAATTTATTTCTATCTTTTTCAATTTCTTTTTGTAAATGTCTTGTAACTTTCGGAGTAGAAAACTTTCACTTCTTTGGTTAAAATTATTCCTAAGTTTTATGTTTTTGATGTTATTGTAAATGTGATTAATTTGTTTTCAGAAAATATATTGTTAAGGTATAGAAACACTACTAATTATTGTTTGATTTTGTATTCTGCAGCCAATGAATTCCCATAGGTTTTCTCTGTTCTTCATTCTCTTTTTATTCCTCTGAGTAATTTCCAATGTGCTATTTGCTCTGATTCTTTCTTCTGCATGATCAAGTCTGCTTCTGAAACTTTATTGAATTTTTCAGTATCATATTTTTTCACCTCTAGTATTTGGGTGCTTTTTTTTTTTTAATGATCTCTACTGCTTTGTCAATCACTTTGTTTTCCTAATTTCATTTAGTTGTCCTTTTTGTTTTTGTAGTTCATTAGACTTCTTTAAGAGGATTATTCTGAATTCTTTGTCTGATAGTTCATAGATTTCTATTTCTTTAGAATCAGTTGTTACAGCTCTTAGTTTCCTTTGGTCCTGTCATATTTACCTGTTTCTTCATGATCCTTGATTTCTTACTTGGTATCTGTCCATTTGAGTAACTAGCTTCCTCTCCAGACTTTACAGGTTTACTTTAGCAGCAGAGATGGACCTTCACCAGTCAACTCAGTTTGGATTTCTAGGTGGGTTTTCTGGTAGTGTCTTTGGGAATGTAGGGTCTACTATTATGCTCAATTTTGGGGCAAGGTAACCATTCAGATTCTGAGGATAGGGATAGGGAGTGTGCCCTGGTTGAGAACATTTGGGTAAGGCTGCTGACTTAGTTCCTTACCCAACTGAGGCTATAATAAGATGGACTCCATATTTGCCTGGATTTTCTGGTCAGGTTTACTAAAGGGGGTCAGGACTAGGTACTACATTGGTTGTAGATGGGACTGTGAATTAGCTTTCCTGCCTTGGCAAGGTAGCAAAACAGGATGCATAGCCTATATGGCTTATTGCTTGGGGATCTGAATCAGGCAAGAGTGTGCACTAAATTCTGTGATCATGTGAGGCCACTGGTTTTGCTCTGCAGAAGGGCAAAGCCATAGGCTGTGCTGTTAAGTGCCATGGTAAGTAGGCTGTTGGATGACCCACAACAGTTTCCAATGTGCTTTGGTTAGGGTCCCTGGTCAGGCTGGCCAAAGGCTATATTCAGTAATGATCAGGTCTATGAATTAGTTTTCTTGTGTGGGTTCAGTGGTAGAGCATCACTAAAGTCAGTAAAGCTTTTGTTGTCTTTTTTTTTTTTTAATTATGTTCAGTTAGCCAGCATATAAGCTTTTGTTGGCTTAACTAACACCAACCCATTCCCCAAATCCACTGGTTGAGGAAGCCATTGTCTTTGTTCTGCAAACTATTGCCTCTTATTTGCCATTTCAGTCCAAGCACCACTGGGCCATATAGTTTTCAGTATTCTCACCAGCAATTCTGGTCAGATGCTGGAAGGTGATGCTGCTGAAGTGAAATGTCAGGGTCCAAGAGCAAAGGATCAAGAAAGAATTCTTGATGTTTCTGATGCAAAAAAGTGTGGTTTTATTAAAGCAGAGGGGCAGGACCTGTGGGCAGAAAGAGGTGCACTGGGGTTGTAAGGAGTGGCTGATGATTTACTTTCAAATTGGATTGGGAGTGTGTTAGGGATTAGTGTAAGTCTCTAAGGAATTTTGGAAGCAAGGTTTCCAGGACCTTGAGGGGCTGGCTGTTGTTAGGATAAGGTCATTTATTACTGCCTGATAAAACCTTAAAAGTCGTGAGACCCTTCAGATGTGTATCAGTGGGCTATATGTTTGGAGGATGATTGCTAATATACAACTTGAGGGATAGAGATAAAGGAAGTTTCCAAAGGGATTTTTATATGTTAAAGAAGACTTACAGCATCCTGGAGGTCAGGTTAATGTCAAGCTAAGGTTGTCTTTTGCCTCTAGCAAAGTATTAACATTGAGGGAGTTGAGTTGCTGGAGGAAGGTCACCCTGCCTATCTCAAGAACTTACCAGTAGGCTGTAAATTGTAAGGAAATTTAATTTTTTTTTCTGTATTCTTTTGCTTTTGTTCTCCACATCAATTTGTTAGTTTCTTCATCTGGGCGGGAAGGAGAAAGACTGCTCCAAGATCTCAATTTCCCAAACAGTCTCCAGTTGGGAAGGACTGAGAGGTATGCTCACCCTTGGCTTTGAACTAGCCTATGCTTAGTACATAGTACAGGAAACCTCCCAGAACTGACTTTATTCTGGGGTTTTCAGCTCTGCCAATTGCCTTTCAGCTAGAGTGCTGCTGGGCTACACATGTTCCAGGTGTTCCCTGCAGCCATCCAGGTCAGATATAGCTGGGAGATATTCTCCAGAGCAGCTCCTTCCCTGGGTGTGGGCAAACTAGGCTTTAGGGCTGGCACAATTCCTTGTTGGATGATCTAAATCAGGTAGACCTGCACCTTGACAAATTCTTTGATCAGAGCACCCCAACTTGGTTTTGAAGACAAATAAAAACTCTGGTTGGAATTACTACTTGGGGACTGCTATTACGAACTCCTTCTGCCAAGATCTGTGCCCTGATTATTGCAAACTCCTTTTACCTTCTCCACCACAGTCAGATTCCCAGTGGTTGAGCCTTGGATGTTATCCTATAATTCTGCTGTGTGAGATCAGAGTAGGGGCTCCCCCAAAGTGACCCCAATGCGAGAAGATGCTGGTTGTCCCCCCACTTCTCTTTTCCCACTGGAGACCCAGAGGCTATGGGGAGACTTCTTCCACATGATACTAGGCTAGCCTGAGGAAGGGGCAATGTGGTCAACATGTAGCTTCTTTTATTACTCTTTTCATGCAGTCTGTCTTGGTCTCTGAGGTATGGTGGGGAGTTGCTTTGGCTTGGATTCTCTCAGCAGTGTCTTGTTCTGAATAGTTGTTAGTTGTCCATGTGAGGAGGGGAGCAAAGTCAGGAACAACATATGACACCATTTTGTGAAATCACTCTTTGTCAATACTATTAGTGAACATGACAGAAAAATCATAATTGATGGAGAGCATGGAGAGCATGTGAGTTCGAAGACAAAAAAACCTGTCTTAAAAAAACAAACTTTTTACCTAATGATGTAGAGAAGTAGAAAAGTAACTAAAGAGAGTTAAGGAATGAAGGAATGGTCAGTTAGGATGGAGGATCTTACCACATGTTTACATTCTGATGAAAATGACATAATAGAGAAAAAGACAACATGGATGATGTGATGTGGGGACAGGAGCTTATTTTTTGGGGAAAAATGATCCTTAAATAGGTGAGAGAGGTGAAGGTAAATCAACTGGACAAATGCAATAAAGATTGCTAGGTGATGCTTTGAGTCCAGGCAAAGTTTGTGACATCAAATACACAATGATCCCATTGATTGGTCTATTTTTCCCTACTCAGTTTCTACAGATGATAAGAAAACAACAAAAAGAGTTACAGTTTTGCCAACTGAAGAAGATAGAGGAAGATAGGGCAAATAATTTAAGGGTGACTATAAATGTGATTTCATGATGATCATGGAGAATCAGCATCTAAATTGGATAAAGATATTTTGAGGTAGTGAGTGGAAGTGAAAATGGTATCATTAAAGAATTGGAAAGTGAAGAGTTACGACAATGGTTAGGGCAAGTGAACTGGGAATATTAGAGATAGTGGTCAGAGAAGACCTGCTTTAATAACATTTTAGAGCTATACAGATATTCATAGTAGGAGTAATGGTATGTGTCTGGGAGTTGGTGGTAGAGGTAAGGTGGAGGTAACGTTATTGATAATGATAAAATTTTACAAAATAATAAAAGAGAAAGGGATTGGAGGAACCATTTCTAGGGACAATCTGGTACCCAAGGGGTCAGCAGGCTGAATTCTAGTTCAAGCTCTACTCCCAACCCTGAGCTCTGAAAAGAGACTAATCTCAGTCTGGAAGAAGGAACTCTTTTTAAATTCATCTGCCCAAAGCGAGTGCCTCTACTGAAATTCATACACACAGAAGAGTCCTTTTAAAATACTTTGAACAAAAATACTCTTTGTGCTAATGGCCCCTGGTTTGAAATTACCAAACATGTAGTAAAAAGGAGTGTTGAATTTGTCAATGAATGAGAAGGTGTTAAGTTTGATGAGTGAGAAGAACTGACAGGAGGGTTGGCATATGACCACACCAAAAAGGAAGAACTAGTATGTTCTTCTAGCATATCCTTCAAATGGAATGATATTTTAATCTTAAGGGGAAGAACAAGCAATGGTTTGGAAGCAGCTATAAGAATCAAGGAAAATATCACCCTGCTTACAAGCCTGTTTGGTGTAAAATCATCGCTTGACAGAACTGCAAGGTAAGCTATGCTTTGAAATAACAGATTTCACTTAGATTAAGAAGATGAAGAAAGATTTTTTTCAGAGAACAGTTTATACCCTGGCTTTACCACTTACTGCCTGTTACTGAAATTCTTTGTGTCTCAGTTTCTTCATCTATAATGTGGGAAGAATAATGTAATATGGAGATGGTATTAAATTGTCAAATTTCTGTGAAGTTTAAAAAGATACACAAAGATGGGAGACATGGGTGGCTCAGTCAAGCATCTGACTCTTGATTTCAGCTCAGGTCATGATCTCAGGGTTATGAGATCGAGCCCCACATCGAGCCCCTCATAGGGCTCCATGCTAAGAGGGGAGTCTTCTTGAGATTCTCTCTCTCACCCCTGCCCCTTTCTCTGGCTCAACAAATAAAATAATCTTTCAAAAAACAAAAATTAAGAAATTAAAAATTAAAATATACACAAAGAATATAAAACATGTCTTAATACATATAAAATCCTTAAATATGACTTGCCTTATTCTTTACTAAATAGTTCAGTGTTGTTGATATGTGTACCTGTGATATAGAAAATGAGGATCGTTGTGATGTATGAGAAGGTGTGATAGGTGACAGTCCTACCAAGGAAGGTAGGTTCCTTCCTAGGTGCATTGCCAATCATTATTCCACCATTCTCATGTAAAATTCCTCCCATTTTATGAATACTTAAGTCAGATATAATATTCCTTACCCGCCACACTTTTCAGCCACTATTCCTTCACTTTTGAAGACATTTTAAAGATTTTTACCCCATCTCTTTTACTTCTTACTCATTTGTTTATCTTGATTAACTTTAATGATGTGGGATGGTATCCCAGCTAATACCTAGCCTCTTAATTTCTTGGCCTTTCATCCCTGAAATCCTTCACCTTAAAATCGTTAAGTCAAACATGTCCAATTAAACAATATCTGGAGGGTGGTTGAGGGACAGATGGAGATTAGAAGGGAAGCAAAATACTTTACATCACTACCACTTTGGATAAAGTCTGGGAGATAGGGAGTACAGCAGATTATTTTAACTACCAATATCACATATCCTTGTCTTTTCTGATTTCAACTACAAGGGTTGGGCAATTGCAATTCACACTGATAGTCTCCCATCTCAAGGACATGTTTCTCACTACTTATCTGCAATGGGAGTCTAGTAACTGTATAACCAGCAGCCAGGGCTGCTGGATGAGAGAGCAGGAATCAAACCCTAATTTATAACTTTTTTTTTTAATTTCCGTGGTATAAATATTTTCACTATGGAGAATTTCAAGCTACCTTATAACATATTGAGTGTGTTTCTGGGAAGAGATACAGTAGCACTCCATCATGTTAGCATTTCACCATACAGATAATAGAAATATGATCACAAGGGGGTAGATAATAGAAAATAATTAGGGTAGGATGGGTTTTGAGTGTTAATTACTTTTGTTCTTCATGTAATTTATTTAATTATAAATTTATGGAATTTTAATTTTTAATGATGCCTGCGTTTTACAACAGGATCTCAAAATTCCTGAAAGATTTCTGCCACGGGACCTTATTTATTTATTTATTTATTTATTTACTTACTTACTTACTTACTTTTAAAGATTTTATTTATTTGACACAGAGGGAGTGAGAGTGAGTGCAAGCAGAGGGAGCAGCAGGGAGAAGGAGAAGCAGGCTCCTGCTGAGCAGAGAGCCTGACACGGGCCTGACCCCAATATCCTGGCATCATGACCCGACCTGAAGGCAGACACTTAACTGACGGAGCCACCCAGGTGCCCCTGCCACAGGACTATATTTAAAGCCATGGTCTTCTTCAGAGCCACAACAGACTGGTCCTTTGCACATTAATGCAGCCTGAGAGAATGAAGGCATTAACATCCCAAGGTGCAACTCTCCACAAATATGGATGAAATCTACTAAATGGGTTCCTCAGCATCCCATCCTTCAAACAGGCATTCATAGGAGGCAATGTTTTATTCTTCTTGGTGAATCCAGCTGAAATGGGATACAAGCTGGCTGGGTCCATGGACCCAGAGAGGATCCTGCACACACGGACGAGAGGGGCTTTGGCTTTGTGCAGTATAGAAACCAAATGCAAGCCAAGAGGAAGTAGCAGGGTTTACTGGAGACATGGAGTCTGGATACAGTATCTGGGGGACTCAGGAAAAAAAAAAAAAAAAGAGGGAGTCTCATCTTTGCTTGGGGCCTAGAGTTTTTACTGAGGATTGTAGTTCAGTGCATATATCTTTTCAGCCATCCAGCAACAAAGATGAGTATTTAGCTGTCTTCCATAGGTCACTTATGCCCTGAGCCAGGGGTCTTGATGAGTCAGTGATCTTAGAAAATGTTCATGATGGGGACACCTAAGTGGCTCAGTTGGTTAAGTGTCTGACTTTTGGTTCCAGCTTAGTCATGAACTCAGGGTTGTGAGATCGAGCCCCAAGTGAAGCTCCATGCTCAGCTCAGATTCTGCTTGTCCCTCTTCCTACTCCCCTCTCTCTACTCCCCCACTTCCCTACCCTGCACAGATGCTCGCATTCTCTCCCTTTGCTCTCTATCTCTCTAATAAATATATAAATTAAATTATTAAATTAAAAAGAAAAGAAAATGTTCATGATGACACTGCCTGATTGGTCCTTAAATGTTATCTATTGTGCTGGAAGACTCCAAGGAAATTGGTAACTCCTAGGCCTTTAAAAGGACACACATTAGCTGTTCTATAAGGCCTCTGTAAAGCAGCTGTGTTTAGGTCCTAGCAAGTATAAAAGCAGGAAAAAGAGTTAAAAGAAAAAAGCAGTTTTTTTGGGATCCCTTTAGTTTTCCTGTCTCAAAACCTCAATAAAGCAACCCTTCTGATGTTTTTCCCTCTTTCCCTTCTCACTTCCCTGTTCACCAACTTCTGATTTCTAGGAATTTCATAAATAAATGACCTACAGCCATGACTTTGACCTAGGTTATGCTTTGGAAAAAACAAAAAACTAAGAAGCTGAAACCAGAAGTATTCCTAGGAAGCAAGAATTTAGAATAAAATTCTGGAACTAGGTCGCTCTGTAGGATAAAGTTATCTCAAAGCAGAACTACTTATCTGTGTTATCTGTGGGGCTGCCTGCAAGTCTGATACTGACTCTGAACCAAGATAAGGAGAACGTAGGCTAGCTAGTAGTTTATAATGAGCTATTTAATGCTTGAGATGTCCTCAGCACCTAGAGCCACCTTGTTTTTGTTGTTTAGGGATGTGCAGATTGATGACTTAACCCCTGTGAAATCTATGAGCGGCTGGCCCAGGTGTGTGTCCATTGGGGCATAAAAGACCCCTCCTGGAAACTCTTGCCCCAACTCTCCTGAACCCAAGTGTTATGCCCAGATTTTGAGATCCCCAAATACCACCAGGGAGCCGAGTCCGATGCAAAAGCAAAAGAGCCCTTTATTCAAGCTAGCTTGAGCTCTGTATCTCACACTCACCAACACAGCGGCTTGGTGTAGAGAAAGAGAGCGAGTTTCAAAAAGCACAACAGTTTTAGAGGGGTCAGTGGCCAATGAGTTTGTAACACACAGAAAGTTGCTTAGTAACTGTTTGATCTAGCCTATCACCCTGGCCAGAATTGGCGCACAAGTTTGGCGGGGCAAAAGGCGGAGTTAATATTCTTTCCCAGGCAGGGGTTCCACGTTCCTATTGGCTAACCCAAACCCAACCCATAGGCCCTCTGGGCTAATTAGCTCAAGGGAGGGCTGAGCCACACTCAGACCCTCCCAGAGGCAGGTCCTGCGGGGGGCCACACACAAGAAGGCGGGTTTAAACAAAACAAGCCAGCCCTGCTCTGCTCCTTCACCAAGATTCCTCATCTATGTCTTAGTAGTTCTCACTCTGGGGTTAAAAAGCAAGGACTCTGGAGAGCTGTGCCTAAAAATATCTCAGCCTCCCATACTTAACTGCATTTTATTTCTACCACTCTCTACAAAATAATTTAGCTTCATTAAAGCCTTACATGATATGTTCTGTGGGGTTTACGAGTCCTTTCAATTATCTGCCCTGTGTAACCATTAAAGTCTCTCATCATCAGAATGTACTGTGGATCTCATTGCTGGTGTTAAGCGGCAGGCATGTGGTGATATCACAATTAATAAGATTCTCAGCTAATTTGGGATAAAGTACAGGCAAAGTGAAATACTGGATCATGGAGCTGTTCTAGCATTCAACTAGTGTGATGTACTACTGGGCAGTAGTGGAGGCTGATAAGTGACTTCATGACTTAATAGAGTTTATGGATGTTATCAGTTCTATTAATTCATCAGATCCAGTGTGTATAGTAGCAATATATCATATAACATTAAAGGTATTTTGCATCAAATGTATCTGGTGAACCTAAGTCTGGTTTACAAAGTGATGGCACAGTCTCCCACTTCTGTTCCACTGACATCTCCCATCTCCCACCTATATGACTCAAGGGGGTTGGATCCTCTGGTGATTGAGGAAAATTGGGGTTTTCAATAGTTGTTTAGCTTGCTGTGTTGGTATTATCTAAGAACAGACTGCTGTTGCATTGAGCAGACTTGTGAAAAGAACTCTTGGGTGTATGCATTGAAGGAGTGAGAAATGGCTTCCAGCGATGATACACATAGAGTCTGAATAGTAGTGAATACCTTGATAGGTTGGCTTGGGGAAACTGGAAAGGCAAAGTAGAAGATTAGAGGCAATGGCATCTGGAGAAGTGAATGCTGACTGGATCTATGGGAATGAGCATACACAGTGAAAGGATGGCTGTGTTCCACGCTGATGTCCACAACAGAGCATGTAGTATAGAAGAGCCACTCACAAATCAGGAGCCTGGCAGATGTCGCCTAACCCTATCCATGACTTCTTTAGTGCTTGTTGAGAGGGTTCATGTGGAGTAGTCCTGGTGGATTTCAGTTTTGCAGAGCCCAACAGCATTGTCCTCTTTACTTTGTCTCCTTTAAGGTTGGTTGCATTACTGCTTTCTTGGTAGTGAGCGCTCATATCCAAACAACCTCTTAGTCAAAAATCAATCACATGATATACCTTTCCACACCTGTACCAGATATAAGTATACCTGATTACCTACCCTGATTATAGTGTCTCTGTTAGAACCATTAGAGGAGTGCTAATAGTATGCCTGACTTCCTGACACGGGATGCCACATAATAGAACCTCAATCCAAGAACCCAATTTACAGTGAAGAATTTGTGACTATGAGTGCATGATCAAAAATCCACTGATTTTACTATGGACACATCACTCTAGTAGTAGTCAGATAGAACCCTAGAATGCCTTCATCTAAGGCATCAGAGGGGAAATGGAGCACCAGAAAGTTATGGTGCCATCCTCTAGGATGGAATATTTATAATTCAGGAACTATTCATGCTGCTTTATTAACAATAGCTAGAATATCTGGGTTCAGAGACAAAAGGTTGAAAGTAAGATTTATCAACAGACTCAATGACTATTTGATACTGAAACATGCCAGCTCCTCCCCACCCCCAATTAATATGTCAAAATAATAGCCCCCAATATCTCAGAGTGTGACTGTATTTAGAGATAGGGTTTTTAAAAAGGTAATTAGGTTAAAATGGGGTCTTGTGTGTACCCTAATCCAGTACTCATTTGTGTTATAAGAACAGGCAATCAGGATACAGAGACACACAGAAGACCATCTGAAGACATAGGGAAGAGAGGGCAGCCATCTACAAGCCAAGAATGGAGTCCTCAGAAAAAACTACTCCTGCTGACAACTTGATTTCAGACTTCTATCTCCAGGATTATGAAAAAATAAATTTTTATTGCTTAAGTCACACATTCTGTGGTACTTCATTATGGTAACCCTAACAAACTAATATAGTGACCAACTTACAGAATTCATATTATCTGTGTTGGTATTTGGGCTCTGCTATATGGAATATGCTGGTTTGGGACTGAAAGGAAAGCATCCTCTTCTGAACCTGAGTTTTGATTACTGAACCAATAGGCAAATGAAGTGTTACATTGACAAGCATAACTGAACCTGATGATTATAAGGAGTTAAGATTATTCTTACCTAATAGGGACAAAGAGAAAGATGTCAAAATTGAAGAAGTCACTGGGGAATGTCTCTGAGCTTCTATGCTTTTGAATAGGAAATTGCAGCAACTGGAGTGAGAAAAGACCAAAACAATAAAGAATTTAGACCACTCAGGGCTGGCAGTAGGTTTCCTACTCTGGTAAGCAAACTCTACAGTGTGTAACACCTGCAGAGAATGAGGAAAACTAGAATGACTGGCAGGGGAAGGTAGAGATGACTATCTTTTAGGGCTTTGAGTGTATTTTTTACAACTTGTTTCTTCTGTCTCTTTCCTTTCTGAGGGATTATGGCTGGTTACTTCCTTGTAACAGGTGAGGCTATGTGATTTCTGGGGCCCAATTCAAAATGAAAACCCAGATCCCCTTGTTTGAAAAGCAGAAAGTAGCTGTTAAAGATACTAAAATACTGTTTAAAACTTTTTCCTTTCTTCTTTCTAATCTCTTTCTCTCTTGACCAGTCAGAGTGTTTTTAATTTGCTATTTAATGTTGTGTTCTCTCCAGCTGGGGGTATCCCAGGGAAAGTGTAGAGCTTTACAGATGTCTAGGATGCCCTCTCAACTGAGCATGTGTGTGAATGACCTCTCAGAAATCAGGCTGGCCCTCCTGCCAGCAGCAACACCATCATACCATGCAGGGCAGATAGAGGATATGGGTGGGTATTCGATTTTCTTTTTCTAGGGGCTCACAATCCCAACCCTTAATGGGCAGATGACCTTCAAAGGATTGCAAATTCTATGTTGGGGAGCACTTGGTATATGGTTGTGGGTGGGCTTGAGGCTGGTCCTTGCCTCCTTGCCTGCAATGAGGACACCAACCAGGACCAGGACCGCAACTGTTATGCTGACTCCAAGACACTCAACACCAACTCTCCCTGCACCTGTGTCCAGACTGCTACAGGGGTCAAATGGGAATGGGAGAACATACTACTTCCATTTATATAACCTGATTGCTACAGGTGAAGGGAGGTTGGCAGCAGTGGATTAAGGGAGTCAGGTTCCTGCAGTGCTAGAGGGAGGGAAGCAAGTGGCCTAGAACTTTCCCATTGGGGTGGTGAGAGGTGGAATAGTTCAGAAGCCTAGTCTCCTAATACCCTCTTCACTGTCTACTTTCTCTCTCTCTCACTCTCCTCTCTTTCTCTCTCTCTCTCTCTCTCTCACACACACACACACACACATACACACACAGGCTTCATTGTTCCATCAGATTTTAATTACAAAATGCAAGTTCAAAGATGACACAAATAAACTTTAAGCACCAAGCCTTACTGAACACAGAACTTGCAGGATAGCCCTGGTCATAGGCCATTGACGCCAGCCCTGTCCTAAAGAGTAGATAGGCTTGAGTGGATCTGAGCAGTGCAGGGATCAGACTACAGCCAACACTCGTGGTGTCCTGGTCACATTCCTTCATCTGAGTGATTTTATCCACTGCTGTGGTGAAGAGCTCTGTCTTGTGGTAAAACCACCCACTTTGTGCTATATACAACTCTACTTCTCTGCTTCAGAGCCATCACTGAAGCCGAGGGAATTCACAAGCCTGTGTGCAAATGCAGCATAAAACTTTGTAGATGAAAAAGCACCTATGGGCAACTTTCAATTAATATGGGGTGGGAGGGATGCCTGGGTGGCTCAGTTGGTTAGACGACTGCCTTCAGCTTGGGTCATGACCCTGGGGTCCAGGGATCGAGTCCCACATCAGGCTCCCAGCTCCATGGGTAGTCTGCTTCTCCCTCTGACCTTCTCCCCTCTCATATTCTCTCTCACTCTCTCTCTCTCTCAAATAAAAAAAAATCTTAAAAAATAATAATAATAGGGGTGCCTGCGTGGCTTAGTTGTTAATCGTCTGCCTTTGGCTCAGGTCATGATCCCAGAGTCCTGGGATCAAGCCCCACATCAGGCTCCCTGCTCTATGGGAATCCTGCTTCTCTCTCTCCCACTTACCCTGCTTGTGTTCCCTCTCTCACTCACTCTCTCTCTCTCTCTCTGTCAAATAAATAAAATCTTTAAAATAATAATAATAATAATAATAATAATAATAATAATAATATGGGATGGGAACTGGTGGACAAAAGCACAGACTTTTCATTTTCCAGAGGCTCATTTCCAGGACATTGTCAAAGTTTCCTAGAGATCCTAGTGGAAAGGGAGTTCTTGATTTCTACAGCTTTGTCATTTGGCTTTTGCTCCTACCCCCTTCCTCACTCTTGCTTTCTGGAATCACTTGCCATGTAAATCTCAGGCACTCAGGTCAATGCCTCAGGCATTCCTTTCTGGGAATGAAAATTGAGATGTGGGTGGAGAGAATGAGCAGCTGGTACCACTGATTCCTTTCCAACTATACCCCTCAATCACTCTCCAGTGCTTTAGCAATAATTCCAAGTAATTTGAATATGTGAATTGTAGTCTTGAATGAAATTCCCAAGACATTGATGGGACTTCTAGAACCCAGGGAAATTAAAGCTTCATTTCAAAGCTTCAGTTTCCTGTTTTCCAAAAAGTGGTGATCACAACCCTTCCTTCCCTCACATTTTTTAACATTTTTCCTCCTTTATTCTGGGATTCTGGTATAGTCTCAAGAGTTATCTCTTTAATTTCAAATGTACACAGCAACTAGGAAAACCACTATTTGAGATGAAATCTTTGAGGTAATAATGGAGTTTTAAACTTCTAAGCCTGGTTCTCTTTATAATGTAGATTGATGTCTATGCCTTTTCGAGTCAGGGCTTTGTCAATAAAAATTGTGTTGCTCCTTTCAGGAAAAATGTTTCTTCTCTGGCTATAGATTGTAACTGCACCATGTGGCATCCCAATGCTTGTTTGTGTGGACATCAATGTTTTCATAATTGAACCGTCACTGAGGCCAGAGCTAAGATCCAGGGACCTGTAGATTTGATGATGTGAAAGCCTGGTCTCCATCTTTGGTCAGAGAAATAACCATGAAAAGAACTAGGCAAGATTTGTTGAAGCTTACACTGACACACAGGGTAAAGTGTTCTAAATTCTGATCATGGTAAATAGCCACTAGGTCACTCAAGCCAGACATTTTGGACTCATGCTTCTCTTCCTAACCAATGGCATTAATCCATCCATGTGTCTTACAGATTCTACATCTTTAATTTTTTTTTATCAGTTCCTTTCTAGCAGCACTCCCACCACTATGTCCCTGTTTAAGCATTTCTCATCTATCTCACTATATCTCAATGCTAATTGATTTTTTACTCTATTCTTGCCCTCTCTGAGATATCCCACACAAGAATAACATACAAGACCATCAGTTCTCTAGGTTAGTCCTGTCCAGTACAACTTTCTACAATGATGGCCATGTTTTACACTTACCTATTAGGTAAGTATAAATACTTGTCTAATAGGATGGCTACCAGCTGTATGTGAGCACTTGTAATATGGCTGGTGAGGTTGAAGAGTTAAATTTTTAATTTTAATTCAATTTTAATTCAAATTTATAATGAAATAACCACATTCAGTTAAGGGCTACCATATTTGACAGTATACTTCTAGAGTGTACACTTCATGAAGAGGCCTTTCATTAATCAACAGAGATCAACTATTCCTTCTTACTTATTCCTAACACCCTTTGTGCACATGATGGTTTCCTTATTTATTTTTTACTAGTATGTCTCACATTGATAGGTGATAGTTTCTTAAGGGCAGAGATATTATCATAAAAATAACAATAAAAATAGCAACATCAAAGCAATAATTGGAGATAGTTAACACTTACCTCCTCTCCCTATCTTCCTTTTTTAGTCTCAGAAAAGATTCCCCAAACAATTTTATTTTCTTGGAAAAGTCATTGGAAGACCACCCTTTTTTCTTACTCCACCTTTTACTTGCTGTTCTTTATTGGGGAAACATTCACTGGGTAACATCATGTGTTACATGGAGTAACTTTGCCTCAAAAGTTAGTAGCAAAGAGGCATGTCTTGATTAGTCTTTGGGGGAGCCTTCCAGGAAAAGACTTGGTGACTCAAAAACTGTCCATAATCTTTTTCACCTTCCTCTAATGCAGAAACTGAGTTTTTAAGTAGACCAAAATCTATATGAAGAGTGTATAAATGTCTTTGAAGTCACCTTTGCAATTAATTTTACTAACAGGTGACTTCCAAAGTTTTGATTGGGAGGGAAAAAATAAAGCTTCAATTTGCGCTCAAATTCATGTCAGATTCTTCAATATAGTTGTACCACAGAGGCCCATATATTAGGACTTATAAAGACTTCATTTATTAAGGATTCCTCCCTTTGGTTTTTTGTCTCAGGTAGACAAAGGAAGGAAGGAAGAATTGATTAGTGTTTGAGATCTTTAATTCCCCAAGACTAATAATCACTAGCAATTATTTAGGACTTACTGGGTGTCACAGTGTGATGTCTACTTTATTTTGTCTTTCATTCAGACAGCATGTACTGAATACCTATATTGGTCCAAGAACTGTGCTAGGTGATAAGGATACAGCAGTCAGCAAAATAGACCTGGTTTTTGCTTTATTGAGCTTATATTCTTTAAGGAAAGACGGATAAACAAATGATGAGATATACAAACAAAATACATATTCGTAAGGTGCTTTGAAGGAAATAAACAATGTGCCATAATGAAAATAAGATGAGGCATGGTGTGATGCTTTTAGACAAGCCAGGTAACCCCCATAGACATTTAATCAGAGACCTTAAGAATTAGAATAATGAGCCATAGAAAGTTCTGGGGGAGGAGTGTTCCTGGTATGGAAAACAGTATATACAAAGATTTTGAGGTAGATAATAGCTTAAAAATCTGTGTGATAGGAACATTAAGAATATGGGCTGGCCAAAATACAATAAATTTGTTATTTTTTGTATTGCAAACGAAGAGGCAGAAGCATAGAGATATAACTAACTTTCCCAGAGTCACACAGCTAGTGCAAATTTGAACCACATCTATAGGACTCCAGAGTTCATAGTCTGGATCTTGAGTACCTAACATAATAAGTATTTAAACATACGAGATAGACCATTAAAACTTGTCTGATTAGTCAAAATATCAACACTAGCTTAGGTTTAACACAATAAAACCTGTGCTAAAAATCCTGTTGTGAAAACAAGCGTATTAGATTTCACATCCATGTAATTTAGTAGTTAAGAGACTTTGTAATATTTTTTAAAATTGTTCTCTTTATGATAATATCATTATTTTAGCTACATAGACTTTGTTTAGTGTTAGTATAGTTTTCTACTTAGTTCATTGAAGAATAGAAATCAGATTATGTTATCTCTAGGTCCCACTGCCTTATGAAGCTATTACTATCAATATCTTCCATCTACTGTCTTTGGATACAAATAAGTTAATCTCTTGGGAGCGTATCTCAGAATGACTCCCTAGGACTTAGATTAAACCTTGGAAAAATAAATGGAAATAGTAGGAGAGTCCTATTACAAACTGTTTGTTTGCAGAGATAAGAAATCACTAACTAGAGAATAGCCCATTATTACTTTGTCAAGATTTTTAATATTTTATGGTCTGGAATCCTTTGAAAATTCAGTAACAACTATGAGAATTCTCCTTCCAAAATATACATAGACAAATTCTGAAGTTTTAAAGAGTTCCCCAGTCCCCAAAGGCTATAATCTAAGGGTACTAAATAACATTTTAAAAGGTTAGTAATGCTTGCTTTAACACTTTTGGTTCCAGATAATTTCTCAGGAAATATCTGTAAAATTTCAATATGTATTCTTTGTTTTATTAATTTCCTGATTTTATGAATCCTATACATACAGATTGCCCCTGCTATCCAGGAGTAGAATATTCCTATGAAATTCTTTGTAAGCTAAAATGGCTTAAAGTCACTGTCCCCTGCCTTCCAAAAGTTTGCAATATGCCACTTCACTTTTATCAAAGACCTATATTAGTACTACCTATTTTTGCTAACCTAGAGAAATCTGAAGAGGATTTTTGTTTTTATGAGAAAAACCACTGCCTATATTAATGTAGGTCTTTCATAAATGGGAAGTGGTATAAGGTGAACTTTCAGAAATCAGGGGATACCTGCAGTACTTCTATTACTTTATACCTTTCTTTTTCCCAAATAACATCCTTTTTAAAGTTTAACACAATGTGTGTGTGTGCGTGTGCATGTGTGTGCGTGTGTGCGTGTGTGTGTGATGCTTTTTCAATTTTCAGTCTTGTTTCCAGCTCAGTCTTTTTCCTCAGTCCCTTAGTGTTGATGTTTAATGGGACGCACTCATTTCTACTAAGACACTCATTCTATCAACAGTCTTTTGTTACCCATTTCTTTTTTCTTAGACAACCCCTCTTCCCTAAATCTATTGCCTTCTTTGGCATAGATTATTTGAAATTTTCTACAATTTTTAATATCAAATGACTTTTTGCCAGGGTAATAAGAGTAATAAGACCAAGATCATGATTCATTTTTTGTTTTAATATTTTATTCAGTAACCTCTTATTTCAAGACCACATCCTAAGCATCAGAAATTAATGAAATACAGTACATATTTCAAAGTAAGTAAAGTTGACTAATTAATTTTATATGTTTTAGGGCCTATGCCACTCCCCAACTGCATCATAATTTCACTATGGCATTGATCTCCAGGGAAAGCAGGCATGAGTATGGATGAAACATGCAGATACATTGCACTGATATACATACAACTCAGAGTGGATATCTTCTCATCAATGTTTCCCCAGAGTAGCATTGTTGAGAAAATACAGCATTCTTGAGGTTAACCTGAGAAGTGTTCACATGGATGACAATCTCCTCTTAGAATTACCATGTGGTAGTAGTAATAACTACTATAAACCAAAAGGGTCACATGATCAAACATTTGAGGAATCATTAAACTTAGGTGAGTCTTTGCATTTCTAGAATGTTTTGTGAAGCTCCAATATAGGATAATAGAAACAATGTTTTCAAAGCCTATATGACTTTGACTTTTGAACCACTTTTCTTATAAAGCACAAAGGAGCATTTATTTTTTTTGGAAGCTTTCTTCTGTATTATGACCATGTGCCTTGACAGGACATAAAGGAATGGCTTGTCATTAAGCATGGGGAACTTTCAGAAAATCCTGAGAAAGACTTGGGCTTTACACAAAAATTAGACCAAAACACCTGGTGCCTTCTTCAGCATGAGCAAAGCAAAGGACTGAGAAGTCTACAACATATTTCACCTGAAAACACATTTAGATTGCACATTCTGAAATATTTTACTTGATATTAATATCCATTATAATTGCATTTCATATATTTGTAGAGAAAAAAAGGAATGATTGAAAAACATTTGTTGTTTGGTCTGACTTCCGTAGCTCATATGGTTAGGGCTGTTACTGCTCCAGGGAACATACAGTAAATCATTTTACTTTATCCTTCTATCAGAGTGGAAACTCTTCAAGGATTATCCTTTCAAATGACTGTGACTAAATTTTTATTATCTTTAAAAATTTTTTTTCAGCATAATCCAGGTCAATTTATTTGCTGACATGGTTCAGAGCACCTTCTCTATAGGGTATACCTATTTGGACAAAGGAAAAGTCAGTCTGATGCTTTCCAATTTTTTTTCCTAATTTCATGATCCAAAATTATAATAGTGGAAAAATTTTGGATAAAATTGTTGTTTACTATTTATAATTCATTGCTCAATGCTATAAGATTCCCATTTAATTCCCATCATAAAAAATGCATAAAATAAAATACTAAGCAAGAGTGTCCTTTTGATTTTAGGTGATATATTAATTTTCTACTTAAAATATCTACTTAAAATTTTATCTTATCTACTTAAAATTTTGTTTCCTAATTAGTGCTACCTTTGACTTTTGCTTATTTTCTACACCTGCTAGTAATATGTATGAGAGACATATTTAATATGAAACTAACAAAATATTATGGCAAGGTTCACACAATGCTGAGGGCAAAGGGAATTTAAAATATAAATTTTGGGTCTCTATCTTTGTTAACTGTATATAAAGTAGTATCTTCTAGCGAGACTATGGGAGAAGATATAAGTTGTGTTGGAGGTAAGGTCAGTTGAGATATGCTCATATTAAAAGTCAATTAGAGATCTTCAGTATAAGTTCATACACATGGATCTATATCTTTGGAGAAATATCAGCACTGGAGATTCAGTATGAAAATCCATTTCCATATATGTTAAATTTGAGGACTTGTGAGTTGACGCAATTTTTAAGTGCAAACACATAGTATGGAATAGGAAGAGTACTAAAAACACAATCCTGGAATTTCAGCATTTAAAAGAATGATAGAATAATAAAAGTTAGTGGAATTAACTGAGAATAAATGGCCAGAAATGTAGGCAAAACAGAAAAGATTGAGCTCTTGGATACCAAGAAAGAGGGGATATTTAAGGGGGACCTTCTTAATGTTGTTAGGACATTAGTAGAGATGACATTAGTTACAGAGGGGATATTTGAGTCTGAGACCACTTTTAAATAAAGACAGAAAAAAATAACACCAATCAACTTCTCTGTTTTGTCTATATAAACTCTATCTCCGAGTAACTAAATAGTTGATAAATGGAAATCAGTCTTTATAAAAGTAGTGTGGTAGTTAAAAGAAAAAAGAAAAAATCATTTCAAAATTATTAATGAATAATAATTTGGCAACAATCCTCAATTACTGTTAACATCACAGAAAGCTTACTTTGAGTGTGCACTGATGCAAATACACACTACCCTGTCTTCTTCTTCTTTTTTTTTTTTTTTAAAGATTTTATTTATTTATCTGACAGAGAGAGAGAGATCACAAGCAGGCAGAGAGACAGGCAGAGAGGGCGGGGGACGGGGGAAGCAGGCTCCCTGCTGAGCAGAGAGCCTGATGTGGGGCTTGATCCCAGGACCCTGAGATCATGACCTGAGTTGAAGGTAGAGGCTTTAACCCACTGAGCCACCCAGGCGCCCCTACTCTGTCTTCTCAAAAAAAAAAAAAAAAAAAAAATGAAACCTGAATCTTATTCACCTGAATCTGTGAGTTTAATCACCAATTTATAGGAAATAAAGGAAACATTTGGATGTTGATTCAAGGAAACTATAAAAAAAACTGTGATAAAACAGGCGAATACCAATTGGATATATGAAAATATTTTGGAAAGATTATGAATTTTTAGATCGTTTAATAGTATTATGATTATGTTAAAAATAATCCCTCTATTTTGAAGATACACAACTGAAATATTTATTTATGAAATAAAATGTCTGGGCTTTTTTTTAATCTGGGAGAGGAGAGAGTCACTGAAGCTACGTACAAAACAAAACTGGCATTATGTTGATAATTGTTGAGGCTGGCTTATACGTACAAATGAATTTATTAAAATTTTATCAAGTTTTATATGTGTTTGAAAGTTTTGATGACACTATAGAGTGAGAACAAAGATTTCAGTGAAGAGAAAGATTTCAGTGAAGAAGATGTATAATGATAAATAACATTTACTAAACAATTATGTGGTCAGCACTATTTTTACTAGCTATATATGTATTGTTAGATTTTCATAATAGCCAAAACATTTCCCCATTTAATAAATGAGGTAATTGAAAACAGGGATGTTAAATGGCTTCCCTGAGTTCAAACAACTAATTTTGACATGCTGGCTCCAGACAACCACATTCTATAGACTCCCTCAATACACTTAGAGGCTAGGTGAAGGGAACCACGGAGACTGATAGGCAACAACATTTAAGACCAGGTGCAATTGATGCAACAGATTTCAAAGCAGGTAGGAGAGCATCATCTGGAACTCAGAGGCAGAGGATTAACTTTAAAAGAGAGAAGAGATGTAGTAATGAAGTATGTGATCTGAAGAAAGTCACTTAGCATTGCATTGCCTTGGTTTCTACCTTTGTTCAAAAGAAAAACAGATAAAATATCTCACTTAAAGGACTGTTGTGAGGACTGAATACAAATTTTTAATTTCTGAAAACTTAGAATCACTAAGAAACTTCAAATTGAAATTAATAACCTCAACATATTAATATTTTTCATTACTGGAATTAATGAAAAAAATTAGGGGGATGATTTAAGAACTAATACTCTTGCTGTGAAAAAATTATAGTTCAATATTTTTGCCAGCTTTATTTCAATTTATTATTTTTTAGCCTGCTAATTCAAGTAAAATTACATTTAATATTTTATATAAAACTCTACTTGATTTAAATGGCTACTATGAATTTTAATATCAATATTTTTTACTTTTGTTAACAATTTGGTTGTGAATCACTTATAGACTTCGAAGTTCCACAAGCAAAGTTCAGATATTATAGCTGGAAATAAATAATAAATATGTACTGCAATCTTTTGTGCTTACAGTTGAGAAAACTATGCCTATATTAGAAAGATACACTGAAATAAATTATACTCCTGTTCAGTGGAAGAATTACAAATAAGGAAAACTATTTTTGACTCCCAAGGATTGGCTTACTTTAAAAATCAAATATGTTAGAAATGTAATCAGTCAAATCCTGGTTCCCACCCAAGGTTTACACTTCATTTTGTGGAAAAGTTCAGGTAATTTCTTTGTTGCTAAACTTTAGTTATTACAATTAAATCAGGAGATTGACCAAAATTATTCCACTATCTAGATAGCATGGTCAATATTTTGGTTTGGTTTCAAATAAATGTGATTTTCACCCTGCCTTTGAAGAGTGGTCAGAGATTTGGGCAATTTATTAACAGCTTTGGGTCATGGTTTCCTCATCAGTAAAGTGGAGACAACAAAATTGTCTTAAAGGTTTGTGTGGAAAATTATAATACAGAATAGTGCCTTTTCCTAATGTTTTATTAAACATTTACCTCCCACCACCACACCATCCCTCCTACCTGATCAAGAATGTCCATAGGATTGGGAGAAAAATCCCTTTTATCATAAGATCTTTACATTTGCAGCAAAGCAGAGGCAAGAATAGTCTATTTGGTAACAAAGTACTCAGAATCTTTACATGAGGCTATTTACTAAAACAGTAAATGATATATATACCCTCTAATACTGATTCCATGTATAGGCAAAGGAGTTAAGGATTATTTCCAGAGTCATGGTGATGTCACTTTTCATGAATATAAATGCAAAAATTTACAAATATGCTGTATTTCCTTGAATACAGCAGATTGGTATGTTTCTTACAAAAGGAGACCAATATGATATAATATATACAGAAAAAGAGGGAGCATTTGTACTTACTGATACCCTTACTTGTATAAGAATGTAACTCCTTCACCCTGTGCCATAAGCAGATGCTTGGCAGTGAGATGAACAACTAATGCTAGACAGCAGAGTCTCTTTTTGCAGATGGTACACAGAGTTTTCTGTTTTGTTTTTTTGTTTTTTTCTAAGTAATGTTGTATTACACTGTCACAAATCAACTTCTAATTAGGTTTCACACAATTATGCTCATGTCCTACAGTCTTATGTCAAACTCTAGTTGCAAAAATATTTGAATGCAAAGATTCATGAATATGTCTTTGAAGAAATGAATGCTGATTGCATTTTAAATATTTAGCATAGGAAATTCAAACATTTTTATTAGAACTAACTGAAATCTTTATACAAAGGCTGTAAGTTTAGAATCTGTTGGGGGAGGGTCAAGCATGACAATCGGATTTAACTGTATTCAAAGGGTTTTTTATTTTCTGAAAAAATATAAAATTTCATATCTTACACTACAAAAACATATACACAAATCAAATGCACAGAGAGCTTCAAATGGGGAAAAAAATACAGAAACACTAATCCTTTCTTGAATTAATGCTTAGGCAGGGATTTGAGATATCCTGATGCCTAGCCTAGAATAAGACACTCTATATAGCTGCTTTTGACCTGCCTGAAACTAGGAGACTTTAATAAACATATTAACAAATGACTGAGCCTAAATTTTATTCTCAGACTATTATAAATGAAGTTTACACACTCCGTAAAATTATTAAATGTAAAACTATAGCAATCTAAAGATTCACAAATATGTTAACCACTAAAATCTCTACTGTTAATATAGCCCAGACTGAATAAACATGACTGATTTTGCCACCTTCAATTTTTTTCATTTACATTTAGAAGAAACAAATCACATTTGATTCTGATTATTATAAGTAGATTCTCTCTTGCTCTCTTTTTAAAGAATTGTGTGTTCTCCTAAGCAATAATTTTGTGGTCATTCTGAATAAGAACATTCAATCATTTATATGTAAAAAGATGTTTTTTATAAACCACATGAAAAGAAAGTTCTTATCTATTTCTCCTTTGATACATTACTATATAATTAACAGCATAATAGAGAAAAATATTCAATGTAACCAGCTGTGCTACAGAGCTGAAAAAATGATGACTTATTCCAGTTATTAATTTCAAATAAAACTAGCATTTTGATTGTTTATTCATCATCATCATCATCATCATCATCATATTGTATCTACTTTTTATTTATTTTGAGTTTAAACATCTGGCAGGACATAAGCAAAGACAGCTTACTATCATAGTTAGCATATTGTCTTCTTATTTTTAGAAAGAAAAAAAGTGAGAAAAAGACCTTATTCTACTATGCAACATCATAGTAGTTAGTAAATTTCTAACATCTGACGCAAATTTGCCATTCAACACACCACTACAAACAAAAATAAATGTCTTCCATGGGTAAATTTTTCTACTTGTGCTTCTGCAAGCCCACTTTAAATGGGAGTAAGAATGGTGTTAAAAAAAATCTTTGACTTTCACATAAAGAGTAAGTAGCAGACATGCAAACACATTAAATGTTCAACAAAAATTAATTTCTCATTTTAAACTTAAGATATGAAACTATCTCTTCACCATTGCACACTGGTTAAAACTCTTTACAAACTAAGCGAAGGACGCTCTGTATTGTTTTGGCGACTCTGAAACTAATAATGCTGGTCACATTTAAGTTTAGATAGAGTATTGGAATATAATTTTTACAATAATCCTACAACTTTAGAACACTGACTTGGTGATTAAAAGAGAAGAAATAAGAGACCGTGCACATTTTTTTTACATGGGAAAAGCAAAATCTTTACATTTTTACATACAATTTAGATATTTTAATGGCCAAGAACATGTGAGCAAATGGGAAGATTAGGAAACAAAATTATGACTGATAAAAGTAGAAATTGAGTTACTTCAACAGGTATCAGTAAGTTGGAAAAAAACTCCCTGCTTGTACCTATTTTTCCAAGTTCAACATTGAGAACGACTCATGCTTTAAAGGTATTGCTACTTGATAGTTACAATAACATTATGTATTATTTGACAAATCTATCTTATGTGCTAAAATTATTGAGTCTATGTTTTATTTTTAGTTGTCTGGCGGGTGACAAAATGAACCAAAAGGATAGGAAATCACACAATCAAGATTTGTCAAGCTTCGCCCTGGGTTACTGCCTCACTGCATTTCACAAGAGCCGCCTCTTCTCCTGGTACCATTTCTCACATTTATAGATGAACTTGGCACTTTCCAATTGGTGACATATCCAGTGGTGAATAAATATTTTAGAAAGAAATTCTTTCCTCTTTTTTTTTTTAATGTGGAGGAGACCAGATCTTATTTGAAAGTCTCTTTATTTCTTTTGAAATCATATTGCCATTCCTTAGAAATTCTCAACCAATGTGAGACATGGATGAAATTGATGTGTCTAACTTTCATCTCAATTTATGTTCCAAAAGGAATACCAAGATTACAAAGGAATTGATCTATATTAATTTATAGTGTTCTTTTGTGGAAAAAAAGGAAATCTACTTGAATACTTTAAATTCTAATCGCTTAGATAATACTCTGTGTTGACCTCCCATTTTTGAACATATAAAGTTAGAAGACAATTCAAAAATATCTTTGTTATGTGTAAGTAATTGTGGCTAGTCCTAACATTTATGATAGTTTGTATTTTAAATCAGTATGTCTATTCCTACTTTGAAGTTTCTAAATTGTTACTTTATCACTTAAATTCAGTTGTTTTTTACAAAATTCAATAAAGTGCAACATGTCTCCAATTATTTTGTACACAAAGAATTAGTTCAGTTCTTTTCCTGAAATGAACAAAGGCATCTTTCATGATGGTGATGCCCACTTTCTTGTGGTTTTATCAAAACAATGCAAAATCCACCTTTCTCTACTTTCTCTGCAAATTTCACTAATCTATTAAAGTATACACGAAGTGTATTTTGTTAGGACCCATGGTACAGTATAGATCTAATAAGCAATTATAGCCATAATTGGGCTGAACTAAATATACCATCTGAGAATTGTTTAGAATCTTTGCTTTTTCTTTTTTTGCCATGTTCTTTAGCAAACAGTTACCTTACTGCTTAAGTAAAAAGTGGCAAGGTAGAAAGAAGTTATTCCTTAAAGGTTTATTCTTGTGTGTGCTAATATTCAACTAAAGCAAGTGCTTGGAAAAGACAGAATACCATTAATATCATGCAGGTATATTTTCTATGGATTTCGTTAATCCAGACTACTCCAATATACTATTGCCTTTGATAATTATAAAAAGGCTATATTTTGTTCAAATGCGTGCTCCTTGAGTAATCACGTCATTCCATGGTTTCTATAAAATGTAATTCTATAAAAAGTTTTGTTATTTCGCCAAGGAGCTATTTTGTTGAATTTTAATAAACCATATAATTTACAACACAAATGTGTCTTCACCAAGTGTGGTACATAGAATGTACATAGAACATATCTTATATTCCTTAATAAGGCCAACTAAATAATACTTTGGACTGGTTTATCAAAATAAGTTCATTTTGATGAAACTGAATATAAGAAGAAATTACCAAATGAATAAACAGCCATCAGCAAATAAAACTTAAGTTTTGAAACAAAGACAATTCTGAAGGAAATATATATTTCATTATTCCATTGCTTCCTTAGTATCAGAATTTCTAGAGCTGAACCACAAGGAAAATGGTTACAAAGGATTAACACTTAGGGGTAATACTTAGTGCTATGTGCCTGGATTTAACAACATTAACAGAAGCCTGCACAGTTAAATCCTCCTACATCCTGCTGAAAATGTGCCCTTCGGTGTCAACTTTGCTTGACAAGATATTTTCTGGGACTCAGAAAGGTGAAATTTCTTACAGGGGTGCAAGATTAATGGCTAGAAGAACTGCATTGTCACAGATATCACAAAGTGTTTTCAAAAAGCCAAAGGGGATTTAATCTTACAGACATTTCCTGTTAGTGAATAAAGAGATTTAGTAGCTTTTGGACATACGAGAGGAAGAAAGACACAAGCTTGTGTTAAATTTTCCTTTTACTGCTTCCCTACTTCTCCTATTCATATCACACTGTGGAACACTTGTTCCTGTATGTTGCTCAAATTAATACTATTAAAAATGCAAGCAGAATGGTAACGCACACATGTGCAAGCATCACACACAAAACTCCAACTTAAATTGATTCCTGGGGATATAGCAAATTATACAATATGTACACATTTATTACCTAATAGTTTCTAGAAGAGCAACTAAAAGTAAATTTTATAACACAGAAAAATAAATATACACCCTGTATTGTACTTGTCCTTGATCGAGCAACTTATTTATACCCTAGAGTCTATAACTTAACGCTGTGTAACAGCATCTTAAAATTACAAAAGAAGGTATCTATTAAGAAATTATCTAATCATATTGCTCTTCAATACACTTATGTAGACGATTAAGACTTGAAGTAAACTTCAGTAAATTGCAGCTTTTGTTAGCCCACAAATGGCTATAAACTTTTCCTTTCAAGTAGATTCTTGGAAGTTTTGAAAGGCGCTGCCTTAATTCAGTCTATAAAGGTGCTGTATATAGTTATATTTTTCATTTATAAAATTTCGTAGAAGTAGTGGAAAGGATTTTCTTGTTGCAACATAAGATAATATTTAACCTCATGTTTTTATTCCATGCAGTTTATATTTGCTTCATGAAAAATAAAGACACTGAGGAAGATAAGGAGATTTTAGCAAAACACTGATTACAAATTCTGTGGCTGAAACAAATGCTCTCCTAAGGTTTAGAAATCACTGAGTTTTCCCTTTTTCCCTTTTTTTTTGTTAAAATAAATCTCAGGGCTTGTTTACAAAGTGCAGAATCATTCATTTGACGAAGTGACATTAAAATGAAGTTACAATGGCACCATCCCATTTACCAGCTGCACCTTCATTTCTTGAAGGCTGTTCATGATCTTCTTCTGGTGACCAACAAGAGTCACTCCAAGCCGTCTCAAATCCCTGCATGAAGAAAGCACACATTGGATGTATGTATTGATTCAATGGTAGCACACCTCAATATTTCACGCTGGCAAAGACACAAACATTTTGCACAAACTAATTAGATTACAGTCCCAATTTAGATATGTGGGGCCCAATTTTCAAAGGCAGGTTCCCAAATTGTACCTTGAAAATCTGTTTGCAGTCAAACATATAATTTATAATAATAAGGAGTGCTATCATATATATTTGCCCCTTTTTTGGGCTTCATTATTTTGTTGGCACATTATTTTTGTTGGCATTATTTTGTTGGTGGAAAAATAAATTTGCATATGCTTACCAATAACATTTAAATTAAAGGTACAATTTCATTGAACAATTTTGAAAATATGGACCTACAATAGGAACAATAAATTTTTTTTTACTAAAAGAAATCTGCATAAAATATACTTTTAAAGTTTTACAGTTAAGCAGCTGAAGACCAAACTCTTCAAATGACTCAGTCAGTACAATCATTTTATACAACATATATCTTTCTGGGATAATAATCACTACAGTACTCTTATAGTACTTCCAAATATTTTATTTTTTACTTGGAACCCAAAGTACCAAAGGTTTCTTCCTTTACTGAATAATATCTAGGATCTACTGGCATTTAGAGCATTCTGAAGATTACACACTCTCAGAAAGTCTTTTCAACCAAGATATGCCTCTATTCTTTCTTTTAAACAAGCTTATTATTCAAAGAAAATTATAAATGTTTAGATTTCTAAACTCACAGCATATTATGGAACCCAAGGTCAATGCCCATGGTTCTTAATTGTTATTTCATGGGATATTTAAAAATTCTATGCCCTAGGGTATGTATTTGGCAAATATAATTATTCAGCTATGTTTGGCAAGTGATAACATTAATTATAGGAAACAGTAACAAATCAAGATTTTTAAGTGACAAAACTGTTTGCCATATTAGATTTCTTTAGATAATTACTTTACTGAATACATTATACTCAAAGGATATTTTTGCATTGAGAATATCTTAGAATTCTTTAGGATTGGATACAATGACATTAGAATCATTATATATCAAACTGAATAGCTTTGGAAACAAGTAAATCTCTTAATTATCAGAGAGTAGAAATTTTAAAAATGGGTACTGAGGTTCTACATATATTAATATTGGAAATAATTGCTTATTCAAATAATATCTTAGATTTTGTTTTCCCTTTAGTTTTCTTGATTTTTTAGGGGAGTTTTAGCAAATGGCAAGTAGCTAAAAAAAGAAGTAATTGATACTTAGAGTGGAAACATAGTTCTTTCTTTCTTAGAATGTGAATATTAAACATTAGAGAGTATTAAATCTAAAACTATTATAATATATATATATAAATCTAAAACTATTATATATATAATAGTCATGGAAGATAGTACTTGGCAAAAATTAAAAGAAAACAGTAAAAAAATCACTTCGAAACAAAATCACTATTGTTAGTTATGAAATAGACTATAAAATAGATAGTGGGGCGCCTGGGTGGCTCAGTGGATTAAAGCCTCTGCCTTCGGCTCAGGTCATGATCTCGGGGTCCTAGGATCGAGCCCTGCATCGGGCTCTCTGCTCAGTGGGGAGCCTGCTTCCCCCTCTCTCTCTGTCTGCCTCTCTGCTTACTTGTGATCTCTCTCTCTCTGTGAAATAAATGAATACAATCTTAAAGAAAAAAAAAATTCAACAAAGTCTTCTGCTTTAAAAAAATAGATAGTTAATGACTAGCATAGGGATAAAAGAAGCTTGAGTCTAATTTTTTTCTTTTTTTATTTTTTCTACTACATCAGTTTCTTAACTTCGCCCCTGTTAACATACGGGCTGAATAAATCTTTGTTTTGGAGGCTACTCTGTGCATTAGAGAATATCTAACAGCGTCCCTGGCCTCTCTATCCACCAAATACCAGAAGCATTGCACCACTGTTGACCCTTTGTGGTGACAAGACAAAATGTTTGCCATTATGTTCTGTGAATAGCAAAATCTTCCCCAGTTGACAACCATTGCACTAATATAAAAATGATAGGTGAAAATGAAGATGTCTTTTTCCATATGCTAGGAAAATACATAACTCTATGACATAGATTTGTGTTAATCATTCGTGGGTGAGAAAATGAAGGCTTAGAGAATTTAAATCACTTGGGTAGATAACACAGCTAGTGCGTAGCAGGGCTAATACTAAAACCAGGAACCTGACACCAAAGTCTGTACTCTTTTAATTTCCCATTACTCTGAGATATGATTTTGAGCAAAATACTTCAATTATATCCAATCATTTATTCATCTGTAAAATGAGAATGCTGTAGTGGTAACATCAAATATCCAAAATTCTAAAAGAAAAAAGATACTTAATGGTGGAAACTGAACACATACTTCTTTGCTGCTATGGTAACCCAATCTATACTTCATGGCAATTTCAGTTACGAGCTAATTAACATTCTCATGTTTCTACACCTTATGAATCAAGAAGAACTGTGTAGATGTGAGTATTCAAGGGTGCTCACTACCATAGTTTGGACCTAAGTCAGGTGACAGGGACTAAAATTTCTTAACCTGAAAATAATCATTCTCTGCTGGAGAATTTAAATAATTAGTAATTGAAATGTTGTTTTAAAACATGTTTTATCCAGGTTCGAAAGTCCTGATGTTATAAATAGTACTTAAATTGTACAATTCATATGACTAGTCCAATTATTAAGAATGAGCTTTTGAAAATGATCATTACAATTTATTCTGAAAGACCTGAGAAAGAAATTATAGGTTTCTCACTGAGACAGCATAGGTTTTGAATATACACTACCAGAATCTTAATTTGAAGTGTGTGCATGTGTGTGTGTGTGTGTGGGGGGTGATGTGTGTGTGTGTGTGTGTGTGTGTGCATGCATATAAACACTTGGTTGTCTCATTGATATCAAACCACTGGTTTAACTTATTTTTTATTTCCACTGTTTTAACTTGTTGTTATAATACATGTAAATATGATTTCATTCTATCAAAATATCTTGACCACAAGAAAAGTTCTGGTTCAGTACTTTGGAAATTTAAATTTTTTATAATATCTACAGCATGTTAAAGAACAGATGTTTTGAGGAATTTTATTGGATTAATAGATGTAGTTATAGAGCTTGTGTTTATAGGCAAACAAAATATTTCTTTCTTCAGAACATTTCATACATCTAAATTTTAAATTAATTTTTATTTTATTTTATTTTTTTAAAGATTTTTATTTATTTATTTGACAGAGAGAGAGATCACAAGTAGGCAGAGAGGCAGGTAGAGAGAGAGAGGGGGAAGCAGGCTCCCTGCTGAGCAGAGAGCCCAATGTGGGGCTCGATCCCAGGACCCTAAGACCATGACCTGAGCCGAAGGCAGAGGCTTTAACCCACTGAGCCACCCAGGCGCCCGTAAGTTAATTAAAAAAAATTTTTTTGAATTTTGTTTTAAAATTTTAAAACACAGTGAGTTAAATATAAGATTTTATTTCTAGGTCAACTTATGATCTGATTATCCTCTAAGGTGCACATGGATGGTTAGACCACAGAAATTCTTTCTTCCTCCATCCCCCCTTTTTCCCATCCCTCTTTCCATGGAAGAAATGAAGTTATAAAAACACAGCATCACATTTATATACTGCCATAAATTATGTGTGTTTTTAATGGAATGCTGATGTTTTTAAAATCTGACTTGTCATTTCAAAAGCTGTCAAATTACTGTGCAGAGATTTAGAAAGAGCATGACTATAATGCATGCAATGTCCATATACCTCTATGCAATGTGATTTTCAGTGAAAATATTGGGGAGAAATAAGATCATTTCTGCAAGCTAAAATTGTTCTTAGCAGCAAAGAAGTTTCTTAAAAAGTCCTGTTTAAAATATTTCTAATTATATTACAAATGACAATTAAAATAGTATCAGAAAAATGTTTCTAGAAAAGGTTAAATCACTTTATTCCAATATTGATAAATGCATTAATGTATTTTAAGTAGTTTTGTCTCCTACTTTCATGATTTCTAAGAATTGCGATTTTATTTAGAGTATATATTACATTGTCAGCTTAGCTGTAATAAAGTGAGAGAAATTTGATAAAAATTAAAGTATTTTACATTTAATGATTAAGTTACTGCTCTACTTACAAAAATTTTTTAAAAAGATTCAAGATATGCTATTTTACTCATTTCATCTTTTTTTTTTAAAGATTTTATTTGTTTATTAGAGAGAGAGAGAGACTGAGAATGAGAGGGAAGAAGGTCAGAGGGAGAAGTAGACTTCCCGCAGAGGCGGGAGTCCGATATGGGACTTGATCCCCGGATTCCGGGTCATGACCTGAGCCGAAGGCAGTCACTTAACCAACTGAGCCACCCAGGCGCCCCTCATTTCATCTTTCTATATAGGAAATTTTATAGCTAGGTAAAATTTTAAATGTATCACTCTTATAAATATATACTAATGTATCATGACCATGTGTAATCTTAAGTAATACCCAAAGCCAATTCTAATGATGATGAACTATATTTCAGCAGAGGCTTATGGATTTAAATATGATAAGAAGAGTATTGTTACACAAAAATAACTTGGCTTTTGTCAACAAAGCACCATCAGTTTTATAAAAGCTATGAATATAATGAAATGCCAATGATGTAATTACATTTCAGCATATTTTCAAATGTTACTCAATAATATTAAAAAATGGAAAACATTGATACTATGATACTAAAATGGCAGAATGAAAAATAGAGCATAACAAGAGGGGTCTAGTTGATGTTGGAGCAACTCTTGATTATTCAGGATTTAGCTCATCCATTTATGGATGAGTCATTACCTCACTTCTTCTCCCTTCTGCTTTACACATCTTTTAGCCATATCATAGGTATTTACTCTACCAATACTGGCTGGATAGGAGAAGGGAGAAGAGAGATTAATAAATATTCATTAAATTTCAGTGTTTATTATTTTGGTCATAATTTGATCATGCAGTTGTAGGTTTGAAATTTTTTGGTTCCTTTAGAAGAATCCTGACAATCATTTATACATCTACTGTACAAGATTATCTATCTTGTACAGTATCTACATTTGGCAAATATATCTACATTTGGCAAAGATTAACCATAACTGGTCATGGTTTTCAGTAAGAGATAGTTGAGACTATGAAATAGACTAGAAACTTTAGCTTGATCATAAAATACAGACTATGAACTAGGCTAGAAGCTTTAGCTTAATTATGTAGCAGGCAGAGGAAAGTAAGTACTCCTGTGTGTATTTAGGCATATAGTAAATTATGCACAATGTCTTTATTGATAAGTGAAGAAATCTACTTGAATTAGTGTGCATACATTTTAGCCTTAGATTTGTAAAACTTCCATTTTAGTAGTCTAACACTACATTTTAATAAATGATACTAACATAAATCACTTCAGCTTACACCCAATTGGCATAATATTTAAATTTGTTGGATTTTGCTCATCTTCTGAATAATCAAAAGTTGGCAATACAGATCCGACAATAAGTTTAAAAAGCAGCTGTACCACTGTACTTAATACAAATCTTTGGATTCAATTTGCAACTCACCACAAGCTTACAATTCCTCCGTCAACCACAAGTCCCTGTATTTACACACCAAAGTACAAATTACTGCCACAACAATTTTTCTGTGTGTTATTCACAGAATAGCAAGGTTTAGGCACAGAGAATGGCAGACAGAAACACCTAAGTTTGAAAACCACATTGCTGAATACATTTTAGTTCTAAGATTGTTAAGTTTTTCATTTCCTTTCCACATTAAGCCGTATATGCATGTGCAGGCAAAAAAAAAAAAGAAAAGAAAAGAAAAGAAAAAAGAAAGAAAAAGGAAATCACAAACAAAATTAGACCTTTATGAAGGAAAATTTTTATCAAAGTATGCTATTCTGAAAAATTGTAACATTTTCTGTTCTTTTTTCTAAGCCCACTATGAGAACAAATTCGATGGCATAAATTCTAACATAATGTTCTAGTTTAAGTATGTGGCAATTTGATCCTTTGCCTTATAGTAATTGATCTTAACTTTTCCTCTCACCTAAGCACTTATCACAGGTATACTTCCAGTTTTCAGTTTCTATTATGCCTTGGCAATAACACTGACAATAATATTCTATTATTTTATTATAGCATTATGCAGCCTCCTTAAAATTAGTATTTAGATATTGGTAAAGACCATGTGTAAAAAAATCATTATCTAAATGTTTAAGAGCTTGTCTTTTTCTTTGTTGATATACCAGCTCCTTTGCCATGTGTCTTCAATAATTTTCTTGGTGAAAGGCAAGCGAAATGCACAGATAACCTTTTTCTTATATTCCTGACCAAACAAGTAACTGATTACTCACTGTTCTGTGAGTTATTTAAATGATATTTCGATAAATATGTTCTTATAAAATAGGAAAAATGTGGTAAAAAAAACATAATAAACAAGAGGACATATATTTAAAGGTGCTAGAATTCAACTTCACTGGATCTGAGGTTTGCTGCCTCAGTTTCTAGTAAGGAATGGGTAATTATCTGCCCAGGAATCTGAAGCAACTGACACATGGAAACCAATATCTTTGAACAGGAAAATGTTAGCGAGTGTTCTAATTTCACTTACTCTTCCGGTTAAGGTAAATAAATTAAAAGACAAAATATCTGAAAGGAGGCAATATAACAAGAGGCAGCAGGATACCAAAGCAACAGAGACAGAGAGAAGAGGCTGAACCAAGTAGAGAAAAACTGATCAGACAAAAACTACTAGAGAAGAGAAATGGGGTGGAGAACCATAATTAGGAGATAGTAGAAGGCTATTAAGTCTTGAAATAAAACATACAAAATGAAGAGAGTTTGGGAAGAAAGGAGTCAACAAGTAAGTCAAGAGAAAATAATTAAAAGCAGTAAAAAAATTAAATGCTAAAATAACATTAGTTAAAATATTCAACATATTTGGGGCCCCAAAGAGATAAAGTGAAAGAGAGATAGTTAATACAAAAACCATTATTTGTGATTAAACTATTCTGTGAAGGGAGAAGCAAAAAGATAGTGGATGTATATACATACGTATATATGTATATATGTATATATACATAAATATGTGCTATTTTAATAAAAAAAGAGACATCATTTAATGCAAATAATTTTATTATATATTTACAAGTAATCTGACATTGGGTAGAAGAAATACCTACAGTATCATTTTAATATAAAATGACAAATGACTTTAATAAATTAAAATGACCATTTTTACTGAAAAATTAAATAGCAATCATGTAAAAATAGTTTTAAATTATCAGCAAAATTTTCTGTTTACTATTTTAAATATAGCACAAATGAGTTCTTTGAGCATCCAAAGAAATAATGGGCAAAGCATATGTGTCATCAAATAGATTCAATTTGGAGGTGATGGTGAGGATGAAATTCAGCAAATTGAGAGAGCATGCTGATTAGTGAGTTTAGGTCCAATAGTTACGGATATGAGGAGGAGAAAGTCTGAGAATGTAACATTATCTGGTGACAAATGATGATACCCTGTTACCTTTCGTGTGGATAGGCAGTGAATTCAATGAAGAAAAGAATGCCAGACTAGAAATAATGAGAGACAACTGCTCAATGTTCATATTATATGAAGTAATGGAATAAGGACTGTGAAGGAATAAGCACTAAAGCACTGTGTTTAGTGCTTTAGAAGGTTCTACCACGTTCTAATCCTTATGACAATATTTTAACCTTTGAATTTATAGGTAATTTAAAGTAAGTTATTATATTCACAGGTTAAAACATTATTCATGTTAATGTAAGCTAGATGGAACCACCATAACAACAGATAATTTTCACAAATAACAAATATTAGGCTAAAATAATTATACATACAGAGTATATAATAAAATACAAACAACTTACAACCTTAAAGAATTTAATATTTAATTCTAGTGATTTTTATTTATAAGATTTGATAAATGGTATCTTAAACGTGCAAACAGAAAAGGGCACAATTGGTTCCACTGAGATTGTACCAAATAACAAATTACAGGCAGAATCTAATATATCCTTGTATTGCAAGAATATAAGGTGCACCACTTAGAGATTTAATGAGATTCCTGCCTAGGAAGCTTTGTTTGAGCTGTTGCTACCCGGATATTCATCATAGCCAAAATTTAAGAAAATGTTTTGTCATTATGTAGACTAGCCACACCAATTGTGCTTACAGTTTGTTTTGTAATTACATTCATATAACATAAGTACCAGTATAAAAACTTTGTCAAGAAAACATCTTTTCCACAACACAAAATGCCAGTATTTTGCCAAGGAGCTGTTATTCCAATTATTCCAATATTCAAATGCTATTTGTTTGAAGCAAAGAAGCAAAGATACTGGCCACAAGTAGCATTAACCATGCAGTTGTTAACAATAGAGGCTAAAAAAGAAGAGGCTTCTTTGAAAGCTGTCACATATGGACAAAGGTTAACTGATTGCCCTTGACCTCATCGAGATTGGATTCTGAACAATATTTCTTGCCCCAGCAATTATGTAAAAATTATCAGAAAAATTACTCACTCCAAGGTCACCTGAGCCACAGCGTCCATTGAACTATATCCATTTTCCATGAAAATCTCTGTATACCGGCCCATTTTGATTGCTTCTAGCCATTCACCTACTGATCTGTAGGCCCCGGATCCCAGTGGGCCATGTTCTGCCAATAAATTAGATACCCTAAAACACAGAAAATAGCAATATTAAGGGTAACACTTTAACTCTTTTGTAACAAATTGTAATGTTAGCACACAATCAATGGATTTTTGTGTTTATATTTATAGGGAAAATACACTAACAGGGAAGAAAATTATTCAAAATATAGAACACAAAATTCATATTTTTTCTACCCGTTGTCAATGAAAACTTATAATAGCTTAAGAAGTAAGTGTTCTGTGATATGAAACATTAGCTAAAATTCCATGTGGCAATTTAGATGTATTTACTTCTTATTATTGTTTTTTGTTTGTAAAAATAATATAGAAAATGCTACCAAAATTAGATATGAAGGATAATTTGTATAAAGCCAATTGCTCTTAGACTTTGCTAGAGAAACTCAAGTTCATTTAAGCTAATTTCCCAGGAAGTTCAGAAGTTATTTGTCCTTCATTTTATGCTCTTACATAAGGGTATTTGTTAATTTACAGTAATAAATGCCTGTTACCACTTTTCCTGACTTTAAAATTTGGAGGCACCTAGGACTTGGCCCTATGCGTTCTCTGCTCAGGCTAGAATTCCATTCTCAGCAATTTACCCACTTTTATGCTTCCAGTAGCAATTATTTTTCTTTAATTTTTACCTTCAGCCTAGTTTTCTCATGTATTCATACAGCTACTTCACACCTCCATATTTCTCATAGGAATATCACCTCAACATGTCTGAAACCATACTTCTCGTCTTTTTCACATTCACTTCCCCATGAAGTCCTCCCTACTCTAGCATTTGATCCAACAGTTTATTCATTTCTTGTCCTCAATTCCCTCACAGTCCATCATTCTGTGTACTATCCATTCTACTTCCAATATATTGCACATCTGACCACTCCTCTCTATCTCATTTGTTGTCACTTCAGTGCAAGACATGTCTTACTGGCACAACTACTCTTGCCTCAGAGTTAACCTCCTGAATTCTATTCTTACTCTCTACTGCAAAATCAAAGATGTTTTTTAATGTTTTTATTTTGTTTAATATCTCTCTCCTCCAACAGTGTGTTGCTCAAAGCTGTATAATCAGCACCTAGTCCATAGCATGACACAACATGGACACATGACTGTTTGGATGAATAAATGGGTATCTTGTGATTTGTAGCCTTTAAGCAGTGGGAGTCAAAGATTTAATGAAGATAGAAATATAGGAAGAAATATTTGGAAAGTAGGATCTTGAAGTTGAAATTATGAAAGAGTTGAAATTTTTAGTAATAGCAAATTCTAGAAAATGACTATTAGAAGGAGAGTTCAATGTAGGACAGAGACCAAAATCACTGAAGAACATTTCAATGTATTGAGAGAGATTCAAACATCACCTACATGGTTACTGAAATCAAGTTTTGTGACATGGGTGGGAATAAAGGAAAAGACAATGATCAGGGACTAACACTTTCGAAATTAAGATTTTTAGATGCCTGAAAAAAGATAGCTAGTGAGTTACCGGTATAGTCTTAAGCCAGATCTGTTAAAATGAAACCTAGCTAGCTCATTCTATATCTTGCACAAAAAAATATGAAAGATTTTTGGAGATTCTTAAACTGCTCTAAATCTATAATGATATCAATATAAACGAATGCAATTTAGTACATCAAATGTCTTTTAATGATTTCCTTTCTTTATGTCCATTTGTGACAACTTAACATAATTCAAACAAGTACATGAAAGAAATGCTTAGTATTTTACATGACAATAAATAATTTAAAAGCAGATATTTCGAGAAAAACATAAGGAATAATTGTTAAGAAGAGAAATTCTCCACTTGCTACTACAGAAAGTTAATGATGCTTGAACAGAAGTTGAAGATTCATTCCTCGTTTGTATTTAAAAATGACTTTTTGCCTAGTAAACAAATGTTATGTCAGAATCACAGAACTTATGTAACTTTATCAACAAATTATTTCTCATTTAGTTCACACTAATAGACAGACAATTTGGTTACGCTTCTGGTAAAAATTAAAAACTGCCTCAATATAGTGAAAATAGCAATCTGGCAATTTTTTTAAAGTATAGAATCAAATTTTTTTAAAAAGATAATTCTGTAATTAATCAGGTTAAAGAGAAAAGCATGTTTTACAAATATGCAGCATTATTTAAATGTATTCATGTGCATTCAGAAAATTTTTAAAAATGCTCATCTGTTCATTTCAATTTTTTTCCAAAAATTACTCATTTATCAGCTTTAAGTCTTGTTGCAACTTCACAGTAGATGATTAGCCAAATATCTGTATATAACCAAATAAGAGCAAAGAATCTCTAAAGGAGTTGCCATTGTTCATAAAATATGACAGACTCTAAAATCTGTTATAAAGAAATCAAAGAGTAATTATTGTTAGATATCTCTGGTTTCCAATATATCAGTGCTTATTTGGCTTTTCCGTATGATCTCATAATCTTATTTTGCCCCATACATACCTATGTGAGATCCAAAACACATCAAAATACACACATTTGGGCTTTTTAAAAATGTTTTTTAAAGATTTATTTATTTCTTTGAGAGACGGAGAGAGAGAGAGCACAAGTGGGAGTAGCAGAGGGAGAGGGAGAGAAAATCCCAAGCAGACTCCCTGATCAAGAGGGAGCCTGACTTGGGTCTTGATCTCATGACACTGAGATCACTACCTGAGCCCATGGGGAGTCTGATGTTTAATCAACTGTGCCACCTTGGCACCTCTCATTTACTTTTTTTAATGGACCTAAACTTGGCTACAGTAAACATTTTATTGAGACTGGCATTTTGATTGTTAGATTAGGCATCGATGCTTTTAATTACTTAAATTATGAAATAATAATATTTTATTGTAAGAGTAACATTATGCAAAAGCTGTATTTAGATAAATTAGTGTCATATAGATCCATAGATTAACATATATAAAAATGATTTTATTGGTTTAATGTTGATAGCATCAGCGTGAATTAACTACATTAGGAAAATCTCTCAAGTCTGGTTTCATACCTGCTTGATGCATTAACCAGAGTCTTCAAGCTACTTGGGTTACGTATCAGCTTATCCAACATGTTGACAATCTCATCAAACTTGGGCCTGCTGTTTCGGTCCTTCTGCCAGCAATCCAGCATTAATTGATAGAGAGCAGCAGGACAGTCCATGGGGCTTGGCAGACGGTAGCCTTCCTCTACTGCTTTAATCACCTGTGTAAAGCAAAACAAAACCATACTCAACACCACAAATTTAGTAGAGTAGCTTGAGAAATTTCCTACTAGTCAACTTTCATCCTTTCTTAGTCTTACTCTTGTAGTGATAACCAGCACAGTATCTTTAAAATCTCTGATTACTTCCATTTGCTACAAAACAACATAAAAAGTCAGTATGTTATCACAATGTAAAACGATAGGTTTTCATCACATATCATAAGGAAAATAAATGGTAACCATTTTTACATAAAATCTTGATGGAAGGCGATTTGTAAAATTAATTGACATAAAAATAACGTTCATGTTTTATTTATCTTTGCCTTCTGGAATCAAATAGGGATTACATTTTTAGTGATTTTTCTGAAAAGTTAATGTTTTTTTAATGAAAAATTATGAGCAGATACACATTTTTTTAAAGTAATAGAACTGCAATTTTACTTCAAAAGAGACTTTCGGATGGTAAATGATGGATAAGTCAAAGGCTAAATTAGCATGACTGTCTCATGTATCATTTAATAATGTCAAAGTCTGTCTGTTTATTATTTACTGATTTCTGTCAGGAATTGGAAACGAGCACAGGCATTATAAACATCACTGATTTTAAGTAAAACCACATATATGAGTATTGGTTTAATTGTGAAATTGTTTTATCAAAAACATTCATAATGTTGCTGCTACCATCAAAATGTATCACTACAGAAGAAACTCATTTATGCTTCTGAACATAATATAAATTTTGTTCTAGAAAATTTAAATATTTAAGTAATACTAAAACCAACAATAATAAACATATTCAACAATAATAAACAAAATCCTATTGTGAATATTTCCCTAACTATTAAAGCTAATTGCCTTTTTCTTAAACATTTTATTTATTTGTTTGATAGAGAAAGAGTATAACAGGGGGAGCAGCAGGCAGAGGGAGAGGGTGAAGCAGGCTCACTGACCTGATGTGGGATTCGATCCCAGGACCCTGGGATTATGACCTGAGCAGAAGGCAGATGCTTAACCGACTGAGCCACCCAGGCACCCGCTAATGACATTTTTTGACAAAGATTTGAGTTGATCTAACGGGTGTGTTATTAGAATAGGAAATTTACAAAAACAGTTTTGAAAGATTGGAAAGAAACCAGTCTCTCAATGATAAAGGAAATGGCATTTGAACAAAAGCAGTGGCAGATGGAAAGAAGATGAAATGGCATATTTAAGGGACATTTATGACATAGAGGTAGAGGGGAGAGGAGAGAATGTATCTGAGATAACGCATGTTCAGACTTCTCACACTTGATGGCTGTTGCTCTTTACTTTAGGCAAACACATATATGGGGGTAGAGAATGTTGGCAAATATAATTTGGGACTTGTTTTGTTTGGGGTGAGTGGAGAATACCCAGATGGCAATTTGCAGGAATCTGGCTAGGGTGCAGGAGATATTTGATATGATTTGTTATGATAATGTAAATGTGAGAGTCATCAGCACTTGGTCACAATTTGAAGTCAGACATGGCATATATCTCCCTGGCAAGGGCATAAAATAAAAATTCTAGGGTGAATGGGGGGAAATCGGAGGGGGCGATGAACCATGAGAGACTGTGGACTCTGAGCAACAAACTGAGGGGTTTGGAGGAGAGGGGGTGGAGGGCTGGGCGAGTCTGGTGGTGGGTATTGAGAAGGGCATGTATTGCATGGAGCACTGGGTGTGGTGCATGAACAATCAATCTTGTAACACTGAAAAAATAAAATAAACATATTTGGGAAAAAAAGATTCTTGAGAAGCACAAATAGTTAAGTTCAGGCAGAGAAATAAAAAGTACTCCAGGACTCCAAAAACAAATGGTCAGATAAATATCTGAGTAATTATGAGAGAAATTCCTGAAAGTCACCTACCACTCTAGTTAACTCATAAACAACATTAAAAAGTTAAAATGTAAACGATAGTAGAAACTATTACAAAAACTGTAACATATGATTGGCCTACCTAACGTGTTAAAAAGTTCATAAATATTGAAAAATAAAATGATACAAAAACAGATTCATGAGAAATAGATACTAACCAATAATTTCCAAACGAAAAAAAAGGATAAATAAATGTTGAGAAAACAATTCCCATTGGTGAGCAAATAAAAGAACAAAAATGAAAGAATTAAAAGTACCATTTGAACTTACATATTGATGGATGTTCATTTATTTATTAATTTGCTTATTATAAGACTTCTTATTGCTGATGTCAGTGGCTATTATCTTTAATAACACATTGTACCAAAATAAAATGCTCCTAATATAGTTTAAGTCATGAAATATTTCACTATGCAGTCAGAACAGTGATTTTTACTTACTTAAGACCTGATGTACATAATGAATTTTTCCCAAAGCTGCTGCCAATAAGCTCTATTTTTTCTTTAGCACCTATGTTTTTTAAATACTGTCTTCCACTGAGCAGCTAGTCTTCATATGTGACTATGAAATGAATAAATTTAACCAAGTCATTACTTTCACAGGAATTTTATAAGTTATTTGATTTTAGACATTATTTCCAGAATATATTACTTAATCAATTTTATTTTCAGGTAAATTTATATATAGAAATATAATATCATGTCTCTAAGTTAACTTAAGTACTTGGTCTAGGAAATTAGGTCACTGAATTTAATTCTAAATTCATCTTTAGAATTTATCTTCAAGTACATTTAAGCTATAACTTTAAATATTTTATTTATTTATTTGACAGAGAGAGATACAGAGAGAGAGGGAACACAAGCAGGGGGAGTGGAAGAGGGAGAAATAGGCTTCCCACTGAGCAGGGAGCCTGATGCAGGGCTTGATCCCGGGACCCTGGGATCATGACCTAAGCCGAAGGCAGATGCTTAACGACTGAGCCACCCAGGCACCCCTAAACTATAACTTTAAATTTTATATTTAGACACACTGATTTTTTTTTTCATTTTTAATTACTGTTTCCTTCATAGCTTGGGAGAGAAATGAATAGCATGCATACTCTGGTAGTTTGTGAAATGCTTGAAATCTATCAAAGTGCAATTTAGGCTATTTATTTTATCATAAAGTTTATAACGTATAACCAAGTGAATCATAATCTCTATTGACTTTCATAATCTCTATTGCTACTATGTTTGTTAATGTGAATGGTTGAGATAGACAAAGGAAAGAAAGGGAAAAAAGAAAAAAAAGACAACCAGAAGTTTGACAATCTGGTACCAGCTCATATGTACTACATCTGAAGTATTATTTTTTAAAAAAATATTTTAGTTTTTTGTCAGAGAGAGAGAGATAGAGAACACACAGGCAGGGGGAAAGGCAGGCAGAGGGAGAAGCAGGTTCTCTGCTGAGCATGGAGCCTGATGTGGGACTCAATCCCAGGACCCTGGGATCATGACTGGAGGCAAAGGCATGTACCTACCCAACTGAGCTACCCAGGCATCCCTAGATCTGAAGTATTATTTTAAACTATGCATTTCCTTCGCATTGTGTAAATCAGCAGTCTGAACACAATTTTAAGAATGCTGTTTCTTGGGGCATGTGAGTGGCTCAGACAGTTAAGCGTCTGCCTTTGCTCAGGTCATGATCCCAGGATTCTGGGATGGAGCCCTGCATAGGCTCCCTTCTCAGTGGGAGCCTGCTTCTCCCTCTCCTCCCTGCTTGTGCTTTTCCTCACTATCTGTCACTATCTCTCTCTCTCTCACAAATAAATAAATAAAATCTTTTAAAAAAAATTCTGCTTCTCTTAATACATAAAACTTCAATACTGAATACCCAATACTGAGTTCATTTGTGGCAAGTTGACTCTACTGGGCCCATTTTCTCATCTCAGGGTCAGTGGTTTCATCCTTTAAGATATATATACCCATCTGGGTACAGTTTGCTTTTGCTGCCCACAGAGCCTCAAGCAGTGTTACCAGCCGTACAATGTTTGGTCCACAAACACTGAATCCCACACAGCATATTGCCCAATGAGGGCACAGACTTCCTAGTGAAGAATGTGTGAGAGTATCACATACTCACTAATGCGCTGGTAAATATGTAACAATTGGTTCTCCTTGGGGGTTGGTGGGGACAACATATTTGTATCATTTTCTTGTTTTTGTGGTATAAATACTCTCCCCATGTAAAGTGCAAACTATCAAAGCGATCTCTTCTGAAAATTTGCTAGCTGGTACAAGCTGGTTCCAGCAACCACTACACATAGTTCATAATACGTCCATAAGGCATTTAAGCTGATTTCACACAACTAGGACCGGGAAAAATACCTGTGGAACCCAAGTGATACACTTGGGGCTTCTTGTTACTCTTTTGCAGCAACTGTGGCCTGAAAATGCTAACCCCCAAGAATTAAAGATGGATTCAGGCTATTAGTTCAGCCACCATGACCTTCCAGATTGATAAATAAGGGGAATCCAGACTGGATAGTGGAGGAAGGAGAGGCAAAGGACCAGGTGAGGTCCTGAGATCAATAGAAATCACAAGGACTGCATTTAGTCCATAACCTGCCCCTTCTGAGTTTCTCCTCAGGAAGTTATCAGAATCCACTGAACCATGAAGCAGATGCTCCTTGAACGTGTGTGGGGAAGTAGGTCTGTGCTGCGACAGGTGTGGAGCATGGCAATCACAAAAATTTGTCTCTCAGATGTTTAGTTGCTAGTACCAGGCAACATTATCATAGTCTAACATCTCTCCTAGCAATCCTTCATCCCTCTTCCTTACAAGAATTGCTCCTTCATAGTTCTAATGTATATCAAATTCCTTCTTGGCATAGGCTTCTTGCAGGACTTAGACTGGCCCAGGCATTATATCATAAGTACTATAACACAAACTGTACATGTATTATCTGCATTTATTGTTACCATATATTTGCAAGATAGGAATTATTACACACATTTTAAAGATGAAACACTTGAGACTCCAGAAGGTTAAGTAATTGCCCATCTTTATAGCCAAGAAGCAGCAGTGGTAAGATTTACACTGAAATCTCTCTGGCAAGCAAACCTGTTATCTTCCTATCCTGGTGAGGCATCATTGGAATTATTTCCCAAGAAAATAACAGGGGAGAGTTATAGATCTTACTCCATGGAATCAGATTTTTGTGTTTTTATGAATTAAGTTCTGTCTAGGTTGTGAGTATCTATGTTATTAGGTATTTACTTGAAATCTCACTTATGAGTTATTTTGTTACTATGAGATAGTCTACTCTTCAGAAGTGACTAGAGTTTAAGAATATATTCCTGGAACTAATGTCAGATACTACAGAAATAGTTCCAGATATACCAATTTTTTGTAGGACTTGTTTCTGTTTCCAATATTTATTAAATATATGTTGATTATGTCTTTTTCTTAGCACACCAATCTTAGATCAGTAGAGTTCCAGAATTAAACAGATATTAAAAATTCTCTCTATTCAAGTCCATTCCCTTTGTAATCACTACAACTGACCAAGAACTATAGATTCCAAGATGACTGGCTTTCAGTTCTAGATTTTTTGTGTTTTATTTTTGTTGTTGTTTTCGTTAAATAGCAAGGTACGGAACTTTTGAAATGAAATATTGATATTTCTTTATGGATCACTTTTTTCCAAAGGGATAAGAACTAACATGAGGTTACCAGTCACTAAAATAATTACTTTCATCTAAGGGCAGGCAGCATTATCCTTAGAAGACTAATATTATCTCCCAAGACCAATATTTGTTTGTCAAATATACTCATTTTAGATACTATTTTACTAAGGCTAGTAAATCAAAAACTTTGTTCACTGTCAAATCTTGGAAATATTCAGTACTTACCTGAAAACTAAATTCTTCATACTTTACTTAATTATAACATGCTATGTGCTGTGATAAAGTAGTTATTTTACCATGAAATATTCCAGTGATAAAAGATATATCTTTCACATATATATATGTATATATATATGAAATCAGAAATATATATCAGAAATTACAACAAAGAATAGAAAGAGGATGAAAAGCACACCCAGTACAAAGTAGGTTGGCATCCTTTTGGGTCAAAAATTCTTGCTGCCTTAGAGTAAGATCTAGGCCAACAGAAATAGTAATAGAAAACCGGATGTCAAAAAAAAAAAAAAAGAACAAAAGTAATTCTAACAGGAGAAGATTGAGAAAGATAAATGAGTTTTTAAAACATTTTGTAATCTATATGCTTAGTATATTCTATATATTTATACATTTCCTAATAAATACAAGAGAAAGACACTGTCACTAAATATAAAAATGCAATGTAATTAAGTCTCTTCTTTTGGTTTTGATTTTAAGTTCCAAAAAATGTTGACATTTAAAATGTTTGCTATCAAGTAAAGAAGCTTCTACTGACTTTCGGATATTATCTTCACTTCCTAGGCTTGAATCAGAGTTCATGGTCTGGTATTAAAATTATCTTAGTCATTCTAGCTTATTTTTATTATGTGTTGTTATGTTTTTTTCTCTGTGATGACAGAGGCAATCCTAGATCAAAAGAAACCAACTGCAGCACTCTGTCCCCTTGATATAGTGGAAGGTCTCCTCTGAGAGATTTAGAATATTCTGCATGTTTGGTAATGTTATATTTTGCAATATTTTCATATTGCAAAGCTTTTTAGAATCAGATAGTATCTGCAACGTAGAGATTGTGGGACATATCACTCAAAACACCAAATTAGTACTTCTATTTTGCTCTCTGAGAATTTTTTCCCAAAGAAATATTCAGTAATCATGATTTTCAAACACAGTAGATCTGTCATGTTTCTTGAATACAATTTGGGACAACAATTGAGGATATCAAACTTAGTGCTATATGTAGAAACTAAATCCCACTAATGATTGTGAACTTGCTGAGAAAATATATAGCTTTTATTGTACATTTTATTAAAATCAGACACTTTAGGAAGATCTGCAATTGTATAGTCATTTACTGTAAACCTTATTGAGATTCTTGGAAAACTCACCCAAAGCCAAAATTTTACTTTTTATTGTTATAATTTCCTGAGAATTTATATCAGCACTCCCTTTTATTTTTTTAAATAGTTTGAAATAAATATATCTGATGGAAAACTCTCAAATGGCTAAAATTAGAAAAATATGTGTGTCCCAGATCCTCTGTACCTCCTTGTTTCTATGTTCTTCTTCATGTAATTTTATACTGTCCATTCACAAAAGACAGTGTGATTGGACCATCCCCTGATTACGGGATTGGCTAATGTAATTTTAGCAGATATGTTACCGAATGAGGTGCAATTGGGATTATTCTGGCCCTTCAGTCACAGGGTTGACAGATGAGTTCACATCTCGGCTAGTTTGCAGGTCTCCAGAGGAACATGAAGGCCACATGGATTAAAGTCAAGGTGTGCCAGTATAGCCTAGCCAACCCCAGGAACATTACACCCAGTCAAGATCAACAGAAACACTTATGAGCCCTCACCTTGCATCATGTACTGTGGTCTATAGTTTTACTTGTGACAGATGCAACTATATCAGGCATAATTGCCAATAATGTAGATGACAGTGCTATATAATACACATAGTTGGGAAGGACTAAAAATTCTGAATGACAGAATGAGAAGTCAAAATATCCTAAGTTTGAGAAGAAGTTAACTAGGCAAATAGAGGACAAAGGTTTTCTTTGAGTGAAGAAACAAACCCTGCTGGGATGGCAGAAAAAAAAATACTTTCACAAAAATTAAAGGAGAGAATGGCATTAACATGATAATCCTTGAGAAAAGTTAGAAGCCAAACTGTGAAGTACGCTGTAGTTAAAGTTAGCAGTTGGCATTTATCTGGAAAATAGTAAATAGCAAATAGGTGTGGTCTTCCTTTAGACTAAAAATCCAGAGTAATTATTATATATTGACCATTTTATATTCATTCAAAAGGCTGATCTAGGCTCATTGGTTGAAAACAAAAGGGAAGAAGTAGACATTGATTCAATCAGAGACAGTGTGGTAGCTTGGTGTACACATTTTAGCGAATCCTGTTTAAATTTCTGGTGTAACTATTATTATTTTTTGTGATCATAAGAAAGTCATTTAATCTCTCCAAGCTCCATTTCTTTCTTCTTTTTTTTAAGATTTTATTTATTTATTTAAAAGAGATCACAAGTAGGCAGAGGCAGGCAGAGAGGAAGAAGCAGGCTCACTGCTGAGCAGAGAACCCGATGCAGGGTTTGATCCCAGGACCCTGAGATCATGACCTGAGCTGAAGGCAGAGGCTTTAGCCCACTGAGCCACCCGAGCACCCTAAGCTCCATTTCTTAACTGCAAAACAAGAATAATAATAGCATCTTTCTGATGAGTTATTAAATATATAATAAGAGTTCAGTGATACTTTTTTTTTACCATAGCCCTAGCCCTAAAATCATAAAGCTAAAGAAAATAGATACTATGTTCTCCTAAATTTAGAGAAATATAAGTCAGTACTCCCTCCCAAAGCCAAGTGAGTGGGACACAAAGAAAACCAAATGTAGCAATTTGAGGTAACTATAAAAAGGGGAGGTTGGCTGCCTTGCTGTAGGCTTGTTGAGAAGTGGGAATGCATTAAGCCCAATTTATTGTGGCTATCAGAGAAGAATGCTGTGAAATGACTCTTGGAAAAGCTGAACTGTGACCCTGGTTTCTCACCCAAGGGAGCTTTGAAGAAGGCAGGCTGGCTGGGGCAGTCTGCAATCATAGTCCAAAAGAAGGAACAATGACAGAGCAACCCACCAGAGGGGGTTTCCCTTGGGGGAGGTACACACATGTACTTAATGGTGAGATATCCTGAGGTTGGGAGAAGGCAGCAAGTGAGAGGAACTGTGGGAAGTCAGAGTGCACCCTCGCCCTCTAGCGACCTGCAAAGCGAGGCCTTCCCCAGGGGTCTGTGCAAGAGCTCCGACACACCCCTCACTAGAGACCAAGTGTTCGGGGATCTGACCCACAGGAGGCATCAGCAAACTCATATAAAAACAATCTTGCCCTTTCTTTTCTACATATCCATCAAGAACAACTCTGAGCAATCTAGGTACAAACTTTGACAGAGGAGGAAGAGGAGCAAAAACATGACCATTCTTCCTTCCCAGTCTAGGTACTCAGGTCAGGTTGGCTCTGTAGTTGTGGAAACCACTTTGAAATGGATATGGCATTGACTTTGATTTAGACTGGACTTGAAATTTTATATCTGAAATTAAACCTTAATTACTGGCATGGGACTGTTGTTTCAACAAAATGCAGCTGAAGAGCTGTAGTATCTGTCTAATAACCCCTGAAGGCATAGGAGTGGGAGATTTTACAGAGCATGGATGAAAGAAATAATTGGAGGAAAAAATAAATGTTTTAAATCAGTATGCTATTGAGTTAAGACTGTTCCATATACTGGTTTTAGAAAGAAGTAATGAGGTAGTTGATAAAGCACTTAAGACAGTATGTGGCACATAGTTAGCATTCAATAAATGTTAGCTGCTTTCATAGTTGTTGTTATTTGAAGGGAAAATATCAAATTTCAATGTGATCCAAAATGGGAAGGACTGTATTGAATAGTAACAATGGAAAATTACAAAGGCAAAGACCAAAGAGCCATGTGTCAGGCATCACATAATAAACATTCTAAACTTGAATAGAAGAGTCTTTCATAGTTCCTTTAATTTTAGGTTCCTATTATTGTAAGTGTGAATTATTTTTCTATATAAGAAAAAAATCTGTGCTTTTCCCCAAATTAAATAGACTATCCAACTCTTCTTACATTTTTTTTAATTTAAAGAAACATAGATTATTATTTTTATCCCCTAAGAACATCCACTATTAAATCAGTATCATTCATCCTTTCGGTTTGGAGTATTAATTGCCTTTATCAAATACAAATCATAAAAATTTGGCTGTCAGTATTCATACTCTGATGGCCGTTCTTCATCTTTGAAAATGGTAGTAACATAAAATGAGCGAATTGTCACTATAGTGCAGCTAACACTGTCTGGCAAGGGACTGACTTTTATGTAATAGTAACTTCCTTTCCTTTGTACTAACTTATTCTGAGTTTCTGCATAAAGGTTATTTTGACAACAACAAAACAGATCAGAGGGTAACCGAAGTATTTCATTTTTTTTAGGCAACTATATTGGGGGGGAAATGAAAAATTTTCTGTCTCCTGACTCAGAGAACAAAGCACTTCATTCCAAACTTGAAGGAGGGTAGTTCCATACTTACATCTTGATTGGTCATCTCCCAGTAGGGTCTTTCCCCGTAAGACACAACCTCCCACATCACAATGCCATAGCTCCAGACATCACTGGCAGAGGTAAACTTTCGGAAAGCTATAGCTTCTGGGGCAGTCCATCTGATTGGAATTTTGCCTCCCTAAAATTGAAAAAGAATAAAAGAATTCCCACATACTTCAAATGAATCTCGGGATATTGCTGCCTCACTGGAAAGATCTAGAAAGAGATGTAGCATTTTTAAGTGAATCTGTTTGACAGCATGCAGTCTCTTTTCACATATCTCAGCCCGTAAGCGCTTGTAGACTGACTACTAATTGGCTGTCCAGAAGGTTTCTGGTTTAAATTCTGTTTGACTACTGGAACATATACAGGACCCACATCTCAATTATAGTATCATGATGGCAGCTTGAAGAAGGGAAAGCGGGCAGTCAAGTAAATCAATAAGGATACTTTCATGACTTTCTAACAAAGAGTAAAGGACTAAAATTCCCAAGGCTTTTTTTTTTTTTTCCTTCTTTAACACAGGAATTATAAATGGGAAGTCTTGATTGCTGAATGCAACCCTGAGAGGTTTAACAGTTAATAAGACAAGCATGAAAATCAGATATAGTTATATTTTCCCCATCACCGTGCAATTTCTTTCAGACTTGACTTCTCTTATTTTCTGCCAATATATTTTTGTGTTTTTTCTGTTACAGACTGTTTTTATTTTCACCTAAGAGATAGATCTGTCATTTAATTTAACCATATTAAAAATTATGGCATTAGATTATGGGGAAAAATTTATGATATTGTCAAGTTTGGAGTTTTTTAATGGTAAAAAAAATTGGTTTGGTAAATTTCTTCTTCGTTCACAAAATAAATACTTTTATATCCTGCAGGCAAACCCAGAACACCAAACATTTCACCACAGGCAAAAATATATTTAAGGGGGAGAGGCATAGGTTTAAATATTTTCTTATAAAAAAGATTAAGATTAACCTATGCCTTACCATTTTGCAGAGAGGGTATAATTTAATTCATACACTAGAAAAAATGGAACTTAAGTTGCTCTTTATGAATCAAAGTTTCAAGACATGAAGAAATAACAGTTTGATGTCATGTGTGAAGTTGTTCTGTGAGATGAGGTTAATTTGAACTATTCAAATTATGTCTAAATTATTTGTCCTTTATATTTATGGTAACACCACTTTAAGAAGACTTTCCTGATACATACTTTTGTTAATTAAACATTCATAGGTAAGATCACATAATTAGGCATGGCTATGTGTCATTGTGATTTCGATAACATGTTATCACTATTCTTCTTAAAATTGTAGTTTGTTGGTTACTTCGAACTTCAGCCTAGGATTTTTCCTCTGGTCCTCTGACCATCATATCTGACGTCACAATTATCTGAAGTTCCCTTATCCTCTCATCTCTCAGTATATGGATTTTACACAAATTGCTCTCACAGCTCATTTCAGAATAGTAAGTCTTGAAGGTCTCAGGAACTCTACCTCCTTTCCCCTCTCCCCAGCATGATACATTGACACAGACCTTGAAAAATCTATTTTATGCATTTAACTAAGATATCAACCAGTCATACTGGGAATGGACTTTTCTATAGCCTCCTTCTTGCTTAGGTTAAGTTTATTAAGTGTAACTCTAATCCCAAGAGAATTCTTAATTGAGGTTTCATTTAAGGCAAATAATGACAATGATAATTAGGTCTAGAAGAAGAGGGAAATTCCATCAACTAATTTATTGATTTATTAAGCTAACTGTTAGAAGGCTTTGTTTGCTTAGATAAGTTACTCTTGATTTTCAGTATAGTACAGTCCCTAAACATCCATGAGTCACAAAGCAACACTGAAAAAAATGAAAACAAAAACAGCTTTAAAATCTATGAAAAGAGTTTATTGTTAGACTATGAGTAGAAATCATTTTTTCAATTGAATTAAATAAGCAAATGTGTAATATATCTATTTTAAGAATGTGAGATGCCAGAAGTGTTCTGTATTGAAACAAAAGTTAACCAAACCTTATAGTGAAAAAGATACAATGAAAATATTTCTAACTTCACAAGGAGTTGGAATATTAAAGATATCTAACTTCATGATTTCTTGACATTGAAAAGATTTAGAATTAAAATAAGGGTACAATACACAGACTGCTCAGAAAATTCTGTTGTACCAACATGCACAGTTTTCTGCAGAAAGAATTGTCAAGTACATACCATATTGATTCAGGAAGCAATTATTTGCTGGAAAAGGATGTTGATTTATGCTAATTATGACAACAGGAGTTAGTGACCAATTTTCCATAGATGTGGGCTTAACAGTTAATATAGCATGTCAGGGAAGTAATTAGGCATTAAATACCTCCAGTAAATCAAAACTTTTTGAAAGAATAGGTCTTTTATTTCCTATCATGTGAGTCCTTAAAAGGTAAGTTTAGATAGTTCTGTATTTGTTTTACAAATGCAGACACTATAGTGCTGAGAGTTTGTTACCCAAAATGTTATACATGCTTATATATTCATATCATATATATGAGTATATACACATATATATAATATTAATTGCTTTTATTGTAGGAGATTCTTTAACTTTCTCTTTTACATTTAAAACTGAGTAATTTTTATATTGCTGTATTCACTGTGAACTCAGTTTTTGTTTTCAGTATCTGTAGGAAGAAAAATGAGTTATTGTGCCCCATATGGTGAATACTTTATTTGAGTTTAATATATAAATTTGTTATATCCAACAAGTAGAATTGTCAGATTTTTTATCTTCCCCTCTCACTATCCCTTTTTCTCTGTCTTCCTATGTGAGAGGAATGACTTTTTTGCTATTTCTTTAAAAATCTTTTTTTTTTAAGATTTATTTATTTATTTGACAGAGAGAGAAATATCACAAGTAGGCAGAGAGGCAGGCAGAGAGAGAGGGAAGCAGGATCCCTGCTGAGCAGAGAGCCCGATTCGGGGCTCGATCCCAGGACCCTGAGACCATGACCTAAGCTGAAGGCAGAGGCTTTAACCCACTGAGCCACCTAGGTGCCCCTATTTCCTTTAAAAATCTTTAAAGATTAAATGTCTCTCATCTAGTGTGTCAGAAATGCATTCTGTTAGATCTTACCCTCGTGGTGTAGGCTGCCTCAGGATCATCTTCCAGCACCCTGGAAAGTCCAAAGTCAGACACTTTGCACACAAGGTTACTGTTGATTAAGATGTTTCTGGCAGCAAGGTCTCTATGCACGTAGCCCATGTCAGAAAGGTACTTCATTCCTGCGGCGATGCCTCTCAGCATGCCAACAAGCTGAATCACAGTGAATTGCCCGTCGTTTTTCTATTAAAATGATGCAGAAATATTAATTCAGCAAAAACAACCCCCAGGGGGAAATTTGAAAGAATCTGCCTTCAAGCCCCAAATTAATACTCTCACCAACTTCATATACAATTTGTATCTGAGGAAGAATAGAAAAAGTTATGAAATATATCATTAACTTTGTAACACGGATCAGACCTCTGCTTGGTCAAAGCCAATCAAGGCTTTAAAAGCCCTTGTCAAAAATCTCAGTCAGTTGCCCTAAACAGCATTGTAATTCCTTTATTCTCGGTCATCAGAGGAATACGTTCATCCCTCCAACCTAGTGTCTACCTTAGATGAACACTGTACCTTTTTTGAAGTGCTTTGAGATAAGCTAGCTTGATAGGCATATTGGGGTAAAAAAGAAGTGGCTAGAGGAGATAAAGGAGATTCTTCAGGAACATGGAAGAGGAAGAGGGTGGAGCAATGACCAGGACAACGTTAATGCTTTTTGGCAGTTTGCTGACTTTGTCAGGGGCACTGGACTTAGCACAGACACACAGCATAACGCCCAACTAAAGATTATTTTGAAAAATTGGAATGATATGGCCTTAAGATATTAGAGAACTTGAAGATATGTATAAGAAATTTGATAACAGAATCTGGTAGAGGCTGGAGATTAGATGAAAACTTGGCCTTGTCAGTAGACTGCTGTCATCAATGCACAGGACCCTGGAATAATCCTCAGAAAGGCTATTGTCCCATCGCTTCACCTTATCAATGGTAGTAGTCACCATATAAAATATGAAGAAGTAACAGGCTATAGGTTTAATCAGACATGCAAATATGTTACATTGTCTGGCAGAAGACATAGGGTAGTAATACAACGAGTTACCAACAATTAAAATTTAGACACTTGCAGGTAAAAAGAATAAGATCTGACAGCATTAGTGATATTGTCTATTACTACATGACCGTTCCTCTTGTACAAGGAGTGGCTGGCTCTCAGATGGGTTCTGAGCCTATTTGACCCCTTCATCGATATGGATGATTTGCATGGACCTTTTAGACAGTTTTTCCTTGATACTAGATATTCTGAGAAAGTTAAGTATTTGTAAAAAGCTTCTTCTTCTTCTTCTTTTTTAAGATTTTATTTATTTATTTGTCAGAGAAAGAAAGAGGAGACACAAGGAGGCAGAGTGGCAGGCAGAGGCAAAGGGAGAAGCAGGCTTCCAGCCGAGCAAGGAGCCTGATGTGGGGCTCGATCCCAAGACCCTGGGATCACGACGCAAGCCAAAGGCAGCCGCCTAACCAACTGAGCCACCCATGCGTCCCAAAAAGCTTCTTTTTTTTACCTCTTTCCTTTTCTTTCCTTCTGTCCTTCTTCTTTTCTTTTTCTTCCCCTTCCTTTATCCCTTCTTTCTTTCATTTTTTGGAGGGCAAATTAATATACATTTAAATAAAACTGTAAGGATGTACGATTCAGATTTAAGTTTCTGGAAAGGATAATTTACAAATCAAATTTTACTTTTTGAAGTATAACTATTCTGACTCCAGATACTTCTATTGACTTAAAAATTCTACTTGAAAGTGGCTCAATTTCAACTTCAACATCATAGTCAACATACAAACAACACTTTGAGTAATTAAATATGTTTCAAACCTACCTTTAAAAATGTATCTAAAGATCCATTTTCCATGTACTCTGTCACTATCATCACTGGTTTGCCTGTAAAGAAAACAGTGGTATGAACTGAAACTTTTAGATTTTGCATTCTTATCTAGGAAAAGTTTACTAGAAGGTTTTATTTTTGTCCAAACTATATATATTCTTTTAAAAAGTGTCCTCTTTGAATAGCAAGTAAATTCATGACATGATGTTATCTTACTGTAATGGGTGGGGCCGGTGAGAAGAAAGTATCAGAAGAATAATAACATTGAAATTTAAGAAATAATAATACATAATTTTCAATATTAAAATGAATTTATGTCGAAAATGATTTTAAGGATGCATTTTATTTTAATAAATGTAGCGATAATGCATTGAGAATGTATTTTCTTTTCCACAATTCTGAACAAAAACTCCTGTGCCATTTATCTACACTACTTATGTTCCCTTGAGTATATGTTATATTTTCTTAACTTTCTTTATATATTCTTATAACTCCTTTCCTCATGACTACCTCTCTTTTTCTTTTCTGTCACACACAATCTCTGTCAATCCCAATACTGTCATTCTTCAGAACTCTGTTCTAATTCCTCTTGCTATCTGGAAACTTCTCTTACAATCGTTGTTCCTCCCTTTTCATGTCTGATACAAAAGTGCAAGCTAAAGCTTAGATGGACAGACTCCAGAGTCACACTAACTGGCTTTGAATTCTAGATCAATCACTTACTACGATGCAATCTTGGGCAAATAAATATTAGCTCTGTACCTCATTTTTCCCATCTGTAAAATAAGGGTATTAATGGCACCTACCTCGTAGAGTTGTGGTGAGCATCCAGCAAGTCATAGGGTTATGCAAGTCACTTAGAGAAGAGCCTATCACTTAGAATTTGTTGGTTAACTTTCTTGCTGGATATAAGCTGGCTAAGAAAATAGATCATATTTTATTCTCTATAAAATTATGGCACTCTGTATATAATATATCTGTGATACAAAATGAAAACACAAGATCAAAACCCTTCTTTATATGAGAAAATACCTAAAACATATTAGTTTTATCACCCCATATTCACCTCACTATATATAGTTTTTTAAAGATTTTATTTATTTGTCAGAGAAAGAAGGAGTGAGCGAGCACAAGCAGGGAGAGCAGCAGGCAGAGGGAGAAGCAGGCTCCCCGTTGAGCAGGGAGCCTGATGCAGGACTCGATCCCAGGATCCCAGGATCATGACCTGAGCCGAAGGCAGAGGCCTAACTGACTGAGCCACTCAGGCATCCCAAACCTCACTATATTTTAAAACATGTCCCTTTACTATTTAATAAAAGCATGCTACATAAAATTTGTATTAATTTATTTTGAGGTAAGTAAAAAGAGACTTTATGTCAAAGAAATTTATCTCATAGGTCTATTAACAAACTTTATGTATTAGGAAGGGAAACAATACTCATACTTCAGGAAATGCACTATAATTAACGTAATGACATTCTCCAGAAGGACATCTGTATTTTCCTTAAGTGAATAATTCAAGTCATAGAATTAGAACCTGCATATTTATTCATATAACACTATCTAGAAGTGCAAATAAAGCCATAGAAAATTAGACAACTATATATGAAAAAGAAATAACTAGGAAGAAAAAAAGATTTTTTCATTTCAAGATCCAGATCACTAAAACTTACTATTTCAAATAAAAAGGTAAGGCTGTCTAATTTCTTACTCAGATGATTATCTTTTATTTTTTTTAAATACTTCAGAAGGAACATTCTTTTAATAGAATGTGGTAAGTATATTACAAAACCAGACACATTCTCTCTTCCTCTTTCATGCTTATAAAAGTAATTTTAAAAGTTTGAAATAATCCATTAGGCAAATGTTTGAAGATGCCTACATCAGGTGAAACGCCACATGTGCAGAAAATGAGTACTAGAGGTGGGAATGTCATTTGATCTGAACCTTGAAGGCTTCAGGGGTCAGTCATGTAATAGAAGGAGACAGATATTGTAGGGAGAAGAGATAGCATGTGCCAAGGCATCTGTTCATGAAAGAACCCATCAAGTTCAACTATGGCTAGAACCCCGGATTTTCACTTTGTCCATCCAGAAGTGATAGGAGATGAGTTGGGAAATACTTTTTTAAGAAACCAACTGGCCCACAATAGTAAAACAAACAAACAAACAAACAAATAAATAATACAATTTGTAATGTATTTGTAAGTGCCTGTCACAGAACAACAGAAGAAAAGATTATGTTTTTTTCTTTAGTATAATTGTAATCTAAGCTTGTAAATGGAGAAATGCTTGTAATTTAACTTTATTTTAATTACGTTGCCACACACATTTTAATTCACACAAATTTTAAAATAGACAAAATTCCACTTAGACCCTTTTGGTCCCATTCTCACACCAAAGAGTCCATTTCAGACTTTCATTAATTTTGAAGTCCATTTTCTTTTCAAAGACCACAACTCATATACCTCCCCAAGAGTGAAAGCCAAAATACCTGACACCTGCTTTGGCACAGTTATCTATGCATCCAAAGTTACACCAGGCATAATGCTGGAGAGTATCTTGGAATGTCTTACTGTAGTAGACATCACTCCCTCATTTGCCTGATTTCAGGAATTCAGAAGTAACCAGGGATGAAGCTGAGTAGGCATATAAAGGGGACACATGGGTAATTCTGGCACCAGCTTTTTACCAAACACTAACAAAGTATTTCAATAAATTTATAGCCAATAGAGCCAAAGAATATGTACTGGCTAAACCTCAGCCCTGGTCCAACTAGAAGGAAGCCAACTTTTTCTGGAATCTGCCTGGGTAGCTCTTTTCTTCTGACTTCGACCCCTACTTACAGAAATCCACTGGGGAAATTGTAATTGTATAACTGGAATTGGAAGAACTGATTTCCAGCAGATATCCAGAGAACATAGTGTTAACTTTCCCTCATTGGTGTTCCTTAGTTCAAACTATATGGGTAGATGTCTTGTCCATCCAACTGAAACCTGATCCTTGTCTATCATTACTCACTCCACCTCAAGTCCTTTATGATTGTAGCACCTTCCCTATAGCTCTATTTACAAAAGTTTCAGTTTTCTCTTACTTTCTTTTTCTAGAATTTCTTCATTTTGTCTACCTTTAATTTGCTGGACTCTTTTTTTTTTTTTCTTTTTACCATTATGGGTCAGTGGTAAATATATAGCAGTGCTCACCCAAGGTCTATTGAGTGGAAATTGGATAGAATTCTCATGTAAAAATATATTTCTTTGATAATTTATTCCTTAAAAATACAAATTTTTGTAGCATGCTTTTATTAAATAGTAAAGGGACATGTTTTAAAATATAGTGAGGTTAATGTGGAGTGATAAAACTAAAAGTCGTGTTTTAAATTCACTGAGCTTAGAAGAAAAAAACTTATACTCTAAAGTGAATGAATTGATTAGAAGATGTATTGACATTGAATAATATACATTTGGATAGAAAAAAATAAGTGCTTACTTTTTAGGGAAATGGGCACCTGGCATTTGTTCTGTAAGATTTCTTAGATTTCATCACTTAGTTTTAAAAGTCAGATTAATTATTTATGACAGTATAGGTTGTAATGTCAACAAAAAATATTTGAGAAGTAAGAGAGGGAACTAAAACACTTCTCACATTTTAGAAAATGGGAGAAAAGCAATTAAAATGAATGTTTGCAAACAAGCATGAACTTTTTTGTTGACAAGAATAAGACAATTCAGGACCCATTCAATTATTTTTCATGCTTCAGCCATTTTAATGCTAATTATATTTAGTTTGGTTTATGTTTTGTCTCAGTTCCTGCTAGCCTGCAAGAATGACATAGCAATAATTAATGTGGCTTACTCTAACCCTTGTAAATTCGATAAAACTGTATAAATCATTTTGCATTATCCAGCTAGAAGTACAGACAAAAAATAGATTTGCCAATAATTTTGAAAGCATATTATCAAAAATCTATATAAAAATAGCTCATAAAGCATGTCAGAACATGATTCTAATCACAGAGTAGAATTTTTATATTACTTTATATTTTTACCAAAGACCTAGCTCAGGCAGAGTCTAAGCAGTAATAGAAATATATTATTTATGGGATTCGCCAACCTTATATTTTAATCATTCAGTTTTGGTGATCATAAAAGAGCTACAATTTATTGACTTATTTTCACTCTTCACAAGGCACAATATTATTTTTAATTTTATTAAATTCCATAATAGTGGTATTACAGAAGACATTTTTCAGAGAAAGAAAAGTCAGGCTTAAAAAGATTCACGATATGATGGGTTGATGAGTACAAATATATAAGAACCAAAGTTGGGAATCGAATTTATGTCCATCTGACTATGAAAGCTGTTTTCCTTTCCTCCACACTATGATACCTATAATTTCAAGATACTTACTTTAAAGTTTAAACTTTATTTTAAAATCTCACAATCATTTACTCTTTTGTGTTAATACAAGGTTGGTAATCATGACTATGCCATGACAAACTGTCCAACCATTAATGGCAGATCTGGTAGGAAGTCAGCTTCTCTCAGTAAATAATATAACCTTACATAGGACTAATTCTTTTTTTTTTTTTTTCATATGACTAATTCTTATATATGTTCTGATTGTTCTAAAGTTTTCTATAAGGAAGTGGTGTTGGATTCTATTTATAAGAGGTATATAAAGTAATAAAACCCATTAGAAACAGAAAATAGAAATGTTATTGCTAGCAGCTGGGGAAGGATGAAAGGAAGAGTTGCTCTTCGGTGGGTATCTTTCAGTTATGAAAGACAAAAAACGTTGTGGAGATCAGTTGTACAATATAGTGATTATAATTATTTATACTTCACACTTAAAAATGTAGGAGGAAAGATACATGTGAGGTTATTTTACTACAATAGAAAAACTGAGTTTTTTTCTTTACTCTGTGCTTATTTTCTGTGCTGATGTCCATCACAAATCCAAGAGAGGAGAGAATATGCCACCCCTGGTAAAGCAATCCTTTTCCATAATATATCTCAAAGTTAGGTGAAACAAACTTTGGGGAATGTTGATCTAGACTTTGCTTTTCAAAGCATTGCCCCAACAATCTGCAGAGCTATCATCTGTAGGGAGCATATTAGAAATGCATAATCATAGTGCTCAATCTGATCTAATGAAACAAATTCTGCATGTTACAATATCCTCAGAGGCACATACAATTTTGAGAAACAGTAAACTAGGCCATATCACAGAAGTTGCAGCTAAATCTGGGCTTATTATTTTATTTGCGTTGATTCCAGATGCTTTTCTGAAACCATTAGCTCATCAGTAAACACTTGATAACACTTAAGCCTTCATTCAGGGAGCATTTGATTTAGAAGCACCATAATTCACTGGAGAATAATTGTCACTGGGTTTCTCTTAGAAAGATTTTACAAGACTCGTAAATAATTAAAAGTAAGCCTGTGCTTATACTTACATATCTACAGTTTTATTTCACTCTGTCATTCTGTTTGGGTTGTATTCCATTTAGTATACTAACACTTGCAGCTGTTTGAAATTACTTTTATTTTGACCCCAAGGGAAACTTGAGATAACTCAAATATCATGGTTCAATTATTAATGGTTAATGGTCAACCAGAAAATGGAATCTTGTGCTTAGAACAGGAATAGATAATGCTTATTAAGGGGATAAGGAAGGGAGGACAAAGTATGGGGCAATTAGAAGGGTACTCATATTTTAGTTCCATCATGGTCCTTAGTTGTCGGTTAACATTTTAGAGAAAAATCGTGTATAATACTCTATAATTTTAATTTGGGGAAAGATGATAAAGTAAAAAGTCTATATATCTTACCTGAAATAGAAACATGAAGACATCAAATGTCTCTAAATAGAAACTCGAAACTTTCTATAATATCCTCTTTTATTTCAGATTGTTTACACTAATAAACTTTTTCATTAGATGCTCATTTCTCAAATTAGAAATTAATTTGAGCTGTTCTGACATTAGTGAAGGTAGATGATTACTTATGGAGCAGAAATTATGAACTTTTCAGAGGAGGTGGAAAATCCAAGAAATAAGAAATCTGATAGCTTTCTTTTTTTTAATAATGAAAATTACTTTAAAAATATAATGCTTAATTTACTAATAGTCAATCTAGCAAGATTTAAATTTTATCAGGAAGAACACATAAATATCTAATAATTATTTTATACATATTTCTTAAACCTCATTCTATGCCTTAACAAAGAAAAACAGGTACTGAATTAATGAGATGGCTTTTATTTATACTTCAGCTTTAAATTTATTTCCATTGTGGTTTATCACTGTTTCATAGAATTTGTTTGCTTATGTGAAATGCACAATGTAAAATTCAAGTATACTTATACTTTAAAACATTTACATTTTTGCATCTCAAGACTAAAGGTAAATCAGTCACTACATGCTTATAGGCCTCCAATTGTAAGTTGTCCATACTGAACTACTGATTACAAACCACAGTCTTGATTCTATTAGAGTTTTCCCCATAAATGGCAATTCCTTTCTTTGAAGAACTAATGACAAATAATTGACAATTATTGTTGACTCTTCTCTTTTTCTCACACTCCATATCTAAATCACAAGAAGCCTTTCTGTGATTGTCTTCAAAATATCTAAAGAATTCAACTACTACTCTCCATGTTAGATCAGCACCCTGATCTAATCCATATTGAGGTATGAATAATGTAGTAGCTTTCCCATTGGTCTCCCTGCTTAAACATTGGCTCTTACTATCTATACTTAACATGGCAACCAGACTAATCTTGTTAATACTGATATCATATTCCATCACATCTTGGTTCCAAAGGCTGCAAAGCTAAGACTAAGAGATGGTCTTTACAGGGACCAAATATTGTGGACCATCTCTCCTTCTTCTACATCTCCAAGTTAAGTTCTTTCCAGACTCCTTCATTTCATTGAAGCAACAATGGCCTTGATATTTTTTAAACATCCCATGTAAGTTGCATTTAAGACTTGCTGTTCCTTATTTCTATAATATTCTGTCCCCAGATATCTGTAAGGCCCACACCTTCACCTTATTCAAACCTTACTAGAGAGGCCTTTGACTAAATAAAATAGAAATCACCAATCCTCAACAAAATCAATCCCTAATTTCCTCGCCTAGCTTTATTTTCTTATTTAATATATTATAAATACATTTATTCACTTAGTTTCTGTCTTCCCACCCCAAGTAAACTTCATAAAGGCAGGAACTCAGTCTGCTGCATCCTGATTAATAGCTATAGACATATATTAGGTGATCAGTTAATTTCTTTGAATAAATAAATGTTTGTCAAGTGTATACTGAATGATGAAATACGAGATTGGTAATGTATACTCTTCAAGAGCTTGGGTTGGGAATTTATGTGAAAATTTTTAAATGTGGCATTATCTTATGCTAGTTTTATGATACTGAATAAGGTATTCAACCTCTTTAAAGTTAATTTTTCCCATCTGTAAAGTGAGAACAAATACTAGTGTCTAAACAATAACATTATTGTGTAGATTAAAGGAGATAATAAAGAGAATTAAGCTTAGTAAATTCTTAAAGTAACGTTAATGATTAGTAGTAGTTATAACTGCTATATGCAAGATCTTTTGAAAAGATTCTCAAGCGATTTCCTTCATATGATTTTATTTTTTTCCAAAACACCCTTGGTTTTATAGGATAAGTTTTTAAAAATAAAATATAAATTATATATCACTCTAATTTTAAATGTTTATATAACTGCATGTAGTCATTCACTCAGTTAATATCATTTATGTCTTTTTTTAATCACCTAATGTGTCTGGCCCTGTGATAGGGACTAGTGAGGCTAAAACATATATCAGTTTCAAGAAGCTCATTTTGTAGTAAGGATGATAAAACATGTAGAGGGATAACTATGATATCACACATAGCAAGATGAAGTGCAGAGAAATGCAACTAGTGTATACAATTGACCCTGGCTGAAAATTTACTCATTCGATAGATATATGAAATGCTACACATGCTGAGCACTGATCTAGGAACACACAGGTGAGCAAAACAACAAAAACCTGGGCTCTTTGATACTTAAATTCTAATGTAGAACCAGGAAGCTTTCCTTTACTGAGCTATTTGTAGATGGGAAGCTTTCCTTTACTGAGCCATTCAACATTATTTAGTGGTTCTTGTATGCAAGGCAGATACTGAGAATAGAAAGAAAAATGAAGATAAATGACAATGATCTCAAGAAGAAAGCCACATCTGAATTAATCTTGAAGGTCAAGTAGAGCCAAGGAAAGTGGAGAGGACATTTTAGGGCTGAATGAAATATTTCAAATGGGTAGAACAGGAACTCAATAAGAGTTTTTCTGGACAGGAAATAGTGAAATGTGGGGGTCTGGCCAAAATTATATGGGGTTAAGCATCAAAGTATATACATTTTGCTTCATTTTTGCTTGTTTGGTGATGAAGCATCAAAGGAAAGCAATGATTTAGTAAAATCTACTTTGGGACAATATGTATGGAATGGGCTAATATGAGAAAAGACAAAAATGGGAAGGCTAGTTTAAAGATTGTTGAAATATCCCTGGATAATATATAATAAGAGTCCATAAAATGGAAGGGATTTTATAAGATAGAATGAAATACTATATTTGAAAGGAAATTACAAATTTATTTAATAAGTCAGAATTGTCTGACAATTTAAACAATTTTCATTGAATGTGCTATCTTCTCAGACATAGAAATAAAAACAAATAAGGAGCGATTTCTCTAATATTCCTCTAATGTTTGCTTAAATTTATTAATTTTACAAAAGAACTAAATTTATTTATACATGATCCTAGATTAAGAAATACAACTATGAATCATTTTAGGACTCAATAGAAGTATTCCTTTAGTCAACTTTGATAATAATTTCCACAAGTGAGGAAAGGAGAATCTTAAATAACTAAAGATGCTGCAATGGGAAAATTATTTCCCTATTTTTCCTTTAATTTTGAATCTCTTCAAATAGGAAAACTTGGCACTGTATATATTACATTAAATCATCCTGTATTGTGAATGAGTCAATTAAGCCAGGACCTGTGGGGTTTTTTACATCATTTGTCATGAAATCTCTCTAGAATATATAACTATTTCTGATATGCCCTGTTTAACAATACGTCACAGAAGGAATTTGAATTTGGGCCCATGTTTCTGGGCCGTAGAGCAGTGGTATGAGAAAGATGAAGATTCATGATGGCACCACTCATAGGTGTGTGACTTCAGACTCCCTACATCAGCTTCAATCAGAAAAATCATGAGATTTAGTTGCACTTATGTCTCATTATCTGTGTGCTGCAGGCTGAGAATAATTGTTGAATAAATTAGCATCAGATCAGAGAGCATGAAATTAAGGACACAAATAAAGTGAGTTGCAACATGGTAAATTAAAAACAAGCTGAAGACTTCCTAGACTGAACATCAAAAGGTACATTTATTAAGGGAGAATGCAGTTTGAGTTCACATAGAACAAAAAAATAGGACAGAAATATTTTAAATATTTTCATTTTGCTTTATGTATATGTCTAGTTTCATGGCAGCAATAGCAAATAGAATATTTGATTAGGAGATTAGAAATTTCAAATCTGTATTCCCAGATGCAGTACTGTTTTTTAGACTAAAATTTACAAAATTTAGATATGATCATTTGTTGAAAAAGGTTTCAACTGCATGTAAAATATATGACAAATTTAGTTGACTTAATACGAGAAATTTAGTTGTCTTAGTTTGTCTTAGTCAGGACCTATTCACATTAAACAATTTTTATAACAAATCAGGGGTCTATAAAAGGAAGTGAATATTAATTGTATTAATTTTGAGGTGTTGTCCACTAGTATCTGATGCATTCACTTAGATTAAAATAAATATTTATTCACTACTCTAATTACCTGCAGGTTTATTCACACACACAAATACCACAAATATATCTTAATTTACTCTGTTCAACAAAATTACAAGTTAGGTATGATTTCTCCCTTTTTTGGTGATATTGGGGCTCAAATTGTTTAACTGACCAGGGATTGGTTTAGCTTTAGGTATAACAGTCTTACATAAATATTTGGGACACTGTCTCTGTCTTCAAGGAGCAGACTTTTTTTTAGGTAGGGAATTAAAAATATATGCAAAAGGGACAAAATTAAATGGAAGATTTGAATAAGAATTTTTTTTCCCCAAATATGTTTATTTTATTTTTTCAGTGTTACAAGATTGATTGTCCATGCACCACACCCAGTTTGAATAAGAATTTTGGCCAAATGAAAGATCATTACAGACAACTGCAAAAATCTATACTTTGGCACAGTGTTCAAAAGAAGAAGGGATTTCTTTAGGGTGAAGTGATGAGGGATTGTTTTATGAATGTGATGTAATTTGAACAGGATTTTGAAGGAATTGAAAAGGTAGTGAATAAGAGGGTGTAAGTTTCAGAGGAAGAGGCAATGTAGGCAGGTCAAAATATCAAGCATGTTAAAATGGACTGAAAAAACAATGATGTGAAGGAGTTCAGAGCACAGAAAGAGATACAACAGGAAAGTTATAATTATTTATTGTTTTAGTACCTATTCTTTCCCATGCCCATTCTAAACTTTACATGCATTAATTCAGGCACTTTCTATTCTTAACCCATGTCACTGATGAAGAAACTACATTTCTGAATGTTTAACTAACTTGTTCAAAGTCACATAGTTTATGGCAGAAACAAAATTACAATATGTGGCTAGGTCCATAGTCCATGTTCTTAACATTATGCAATACTGTCTGCCATAATAATAATAGTGATCTGGTACTTTTCTAAACATTACATCTGAATTCATTACAAAAGGTAAACTGGCTGCCTACAGAGCTTCAAGTTTACCCTGGGTAGTAAGAAGTCATGGTCAAGAGTTTATTTGAGGAAGTTAAATTTACTGGAGGATGCCATATTAAGGATGAGATGAAGAAATGAAATGTATCAAATATTTGCCTACTATTATTGCCATGACTATAATTAAGAACTATGCTTTATATTAGATACTATCATTACTGCACAGGAAACAACAGTAATCAATTATTGTTATAATTCTTGTTCCTATCATTTCTAGTGCCACAAGTTATCACTGATGTCCTTTTAGGACCTTCCCTTCAGATAAAATGTAGTCACATTCGAGTTCTGATTTCATTTCATTGTACTGGTGACAATCTTTTTCGTATTATACTCTTATTTCAAATATTCTTGCTCATTCATCATTGTGTATAATTTTTGTAAAATATTTTAATTTCTGACATTACTAAAAACATATTTTCCTTGTTCTCGTTCTTTCTTTCTCTTTCCCTAAAATTATTAAAATATATCAATAAAAAATGAATAAAAGAAATACATCTGTCTTTAAAGACCAGTTTAAAATGTGACAGGACACCTATGGTTATAGTGATCCTATTAAATGTTAAACTTCAATGCCTCAGTCAAAACGTTGAAGTTAATATTTTATTAGGATAAAAAGAGAAAGAGAAGAAAAAAAAGTTGATACCTTTACTGCTTCTTTTATCTGAATACATTTTCTCTGGCAGTGAATTCATAGTAATTGAGTTAATACATATGTTTTGAAAAATTAAATAGAAATTCAGGTTTTACTAAAGATCAGCTTGGACAAGAATCTACTAAAATACAGGACAATTATTATTTTTAATATTAGAGACATTTTGAATAACATTACTGTGGCTACTTTTCTTTTATCCTGAAATGAATAATAACCTAATAGAAGACACCCAGATATTCATGATACACACACACATATATAATTTCTACTGTACTCACTTTTGGTCACAACACCTTCTAAGTGAATGATGTTAGGGTGATCAAACTGCCCCATGATACTTGCTTCACCCAGGAAATCTCTGCGTTGCTTTTCTGTGTAGCCTACTTTCAGGGTTTTGATTGCCACAGGTAATTCTCTCTTTCCCGGAAGTTTCAAACGTCCACTACAAACTTCACCAAATTCACCTTGTCATAAAGATGGAAAAACACAAAATCATTTCAAATCCTTACTCTAATAATATGCTAAAGTCCTCCTAGAATATTAACGTTTAGACAAAACAGTAGTAAAGGGGAGTCCAGACTTCATTATCAGTGGTAAGAGAATAAGTGGTACTTTGAGAAAAATCATCTACAGGTGATCATAAAACACTCTGGTGGTTATTAGCTTCATCCATCTCACCTACAAAAACCTTAATGAAAACATTAGAAAGAAATTAAATGCAACTGATTGAAAATCACTTCCCTCTTCCTTCTCTTTCTACACTAGCAGTGCCTTAATTAATAAGAACAGAAAAGGAAGGAAGTTTACAGAAGGACAAAAAGGAAAAAATTTTAAGGAAGAGATGATTCATAAACAGAGTAACTGAGTGCTTAAACTATGTAAATAATTTCAGGCGCTACAAATTATATATGGAATATAAAAACAGTAGATAAAAAAATCCTTTTTGAATATACATATTTTAGCTGGTTTATTTATTTTTTTAATTTATAAAGAAAACATTTGCTGGTTTAAAAATTTTATTTATTTTTTTGTCATAGAGAGAGATGGAGAGCACAAGCAGGGGGAACAGCAGGCAGAGGGAGAAGCAGGCTCCCTGCTGAGTAAGGAGCCCAATACAGTACTTGATCCTAGAGTCCTGGGATCATGACCTAAGCCAAAGGCAGCTGCTTAACCTGCTCAGCCACCAGCCATCCCACATTTGCTGATTAAAATATGAACTCTACAGAAAGAAGCATTAAAATATGACCAATAACATACCACTTCGAAAGCAAGTCAGTTTTAAAAGATTTAAAAACATTCTATGCTAGATTAGGACATTGAAAAAAAAAAGATCAGGACATTGACATAGTATATACTATAAACACAAATTAAAAGAAAAGAGAAAGGACTCAAATAGATAAAATCATGAATGATAGAAGAGAGATCACAACCAACACCACAGAAATACAAACAATTATAAGAGAATATTATAAAAAATTATATGCCAACAAATTGGGCAATCTGGAAGAAATGTCCAACTTTCTAGAAACTTACAAACACCAAAACTGAAAAAGGAAGAAATAGAAAATTGGAACAGACCCATAACCAGAAAAGAAACTGAGTCTGTAATCAAAAATCTCCCAACAAACAAAAGTCCTGGGACGGATGTCTTCTCAGGGGAATTCTACCAAACATTTTAAGAAGAGTTAAGGCCCATTCTGCTCAAACTGTTCCAAAAACTGGAAATGGGGAAACTGGAAAGAAAGAAAAAAAAAGAAATGAAAGGAAAATTTCCAAACGCATTCTATAAATTTAGCATTACCCTGATCCCTAAACCAGACAAAGACCCACTAAAAACGAGAATTAGAGGTCACGATCCCTGATGAACATGGATACAAAAATTCTCAATAAAATACTAGCAAAGCAAATTCAATAGTACATTAAAAGAATTGTTTACCACATTCAACTGCAGCTTATTCCTGGGCTGCAGGGGTGGTTCAATATTCACAAATCAGTCAACATGATACACTACATTAATAAAAGAGAGGATAAGAACCATATGATCCTGTCAATAGATGCAGAAAAAGCATTTGACAAAATACAGCATCCTTTCCTGATAAAAAGCCTCAACAAAGTAGGGATAGATGGAACAAACCTTAACTGTATATTAACTACCCAAAGGCCATATATGAAAGACCCACAGCTAATATCATCCTCAGGGGAAAAACTAAGAGCCTTTCTCCTATGTCAGAAACAAGACAAGGATGTCAACTCTAACCATTACTATTTAACGCAGTACTGGAAGTCTTACCCTTGGCAATCGGGCAACAAAAAGAAAGGCAAAGAAGTCAAACTTTCATTATTGGCAGATGAAATGATACTCTATGTAGACAACCTGAAAGACTCCACCAAAAAATTGCTAGAACTCATACATAAATTAAGCAAAGTTGCAGAAATTTATTGCATATCTATACAACAACATATCTATGCAATCAACATGCAGAAATTCATTGCATATCTATACGCCAACAGCAAAGCAGCAGAAAAAGAAATTAAAAAAATTAATCCCATTTGCAATTGCACCAAAAACAAGATACCTAGGAATAAATTTAACTAAAGAAGTAAAAAAAATCTGTATTCTTTTTTTTTTAAGATTTTATTTATTTATTCAACAGAGAGAGAGAGAGAGATCCCAAGTAGTCAGAGAGGCAGACAGAGAGAGAAGGTGAAGCAGGGTCCCCGCCGAGCAGAGAGTCTGATGGAGGGCTTGATCCCAGGACCCTGAGATCATGACCTGAGCTGAAGGCAGAGGCTTTAACCCACTGAGCCGCCCAGGTGCCCCAAAAGATCTGTATTCTAATAACTATAGAACACTTATGAAAGAAATTAGAGAGGACACAAATTGAAAAACATTCCATACTCATGGATTGGAAGAACAAATATTGCTGAAATGTCTATACTACCCAAAGCAATCTACAGATTTATTACAATCCTTATCACAATACCAAAAGCATTTTTCACAGAACTAGAATTAAAATTAAAATATGTATGGAACCACAGAAGACCTCAAATAGACAAAGCAATTCTGAAAAAGAAAAACAAAACTGGAGGCAACACAGTTCCAGACTTCAAGCTATATTATAAAGCTGTAGTGATCAAGACAGTATGGTAGTGGCACAAAAACAGACACATAGACTAATGGAACAGAACAGAAAACCCAGAAATGGACCTACAACTCAATGGTCAATTAATCTTTGACAAAGCAGGAAAGAATCTCTAATGGAAAAAAGACAGTCTCTTCAACAAATGGTGATGAGAAAACAGGACAGCCACATTCAGAAGTATGAAACTGGACCACTTTCTAACACCATACACAAAAATAAATTCAAATGGATGAACGACCCTAATGTGAGACAGGAAACCATCGAGTGCTAGAGGAAAACACAGGCAGAAAACTCTTTGACTTTTTAGGAGGAACTTCTTACTAGACAAGTCACCACAGGCAAGGGAGAACAAAAATGAACTATTGTGACCTCATCAAGTTAGAAAGCTTCTGCACAGCAAAGGAAACAATCAACAAAACTAAAAAGCAGCCTATGGAATGGGAGAAGCTATTTGCAAATGGCATATCTTATAAAGGGTTAGTATCCAAAATCTACAAAGAACTTATCAAGCTTAACACCCAACAAACAAATAACCCAGTTAAAAAATGAGCAGAAGACATGAATAGAAACTTTCCCAAAGAAGACATTCAGATGGCTAACAGACACATGAAAAGATGCTCAATATCACTCATAATCAGGAAAATACAAATCAAAACCACAATGAGATATCACCTCACACCTCTCAGGATGGCTAAAATTAACAACACAAGTAATAACAGGTGTTGGTGAGGATGTAGAGAAAGGGGAACTGTCTTTCACTGTTGGTGGGAATGCAAACTCATGCAGCCATTCTGGAGAACAGTGGAGGTTCCTGAAAATGTTAAAAATAGAACTATCCCACCGTTCAGCAATTTAACCACTAGGTATTTACCCAAAGGATAAAGAAATACAGTTTCAAACAGATTCAAAATGATACATACACACCGATGTTTATAGCAGCATTATCAACAATAGCCAAACTATGGAGAGAGCCCAAATGTCCACTGACTGATGAATGGATATATTATATATATAATGCAATATAACTCAGCCATCAAAAAAATGAAATATTTTCATTTGCAATGACATGGATGGAGCTAGAATGTATTATGGTATGTGAAATAGGTCAGTCAGAGAAAGAGAAATACCATGCGATTTCACTTACACGTGGAAAGAAAACAGATGAATATACGGGAAGAGGGGAAAGGAAAAAAGGAGAGAGGGATACAAGCCATAAGAGACTCTTTTTTAAAAAGATTTTACTTATTTAAAAAAAAGTAAAAAAAAATAAAATTAAATTTAAAAAAGATTTTATTTATTTGAGAGTGAGAAAGAGAGTGAGAGAAAGAACATGGGTAAGGTGAGAGGCAGAGGGAGAAGCAGACTCCCTGCTAACAGGGAGCCCAATGCAGGGCTCAGTCCTGGAACTCCAGGATCATGACCTGAGCCTAAGGCAGACGCTTAACCAACTGAGCCACCCAGTTGCCCTACTGTAAGAGACTCTTAAGGTTAGAGAACAAATTGAAGGTTTGGGTATGAGCACTGGGTATTGTATGTAAGTGATGGATCACTGAATTCTACTCCAGAAACAAATATTTCACTGTATATTAACTACCCAAATTTTATATAAAAAATAAAAATAAATAAAAGTTTGAGTTAAACACACTGCCATACCTGCTCCGATAACTCTTTCAATGGTGATGCATGAAGCTTCTATCTCCTTGGCAAATTCATGGACAGCTTGATTGGGATCCTCATAGGTATGTGGATCAATATAAGTTCTTACTCCTGGCAGCTTAACTGGAAAAATAAATATGCATTAAAATATAACTGCTTGTAAGGATGAATGAAATCAAACATCATTAACATGCAATTATGGCTTAAATCCCTAATTCCTAGAAATGGCCAAGCTGCGAGGACAGTCTTTCTCCTCAGCTATAGGAATCATTTGTATAGCTATGTCATTCTTACAATTGTACAAATCTAGATTGTTGGCATGTATAAGAAATGCATATATGACAACATGTTTGAATAGATATTATCTTTCAACAATAATATTCATAGAGTCAGTCTCTGAGGCAAACTAAGATAAGTTTGTTCTGTAACTGGGCAATGAAATGCTAGTGAGATGTTGTTTTGCTACTCTGTTTCACTTAAAATGCTATCATAGATGAATTTTGATTTTACAAAAAGTAATTTAAAATAGTTTTTCTGGTGCTTTGGTCCAGTAAGACTAATAGAGAAGCAAAAAGAAAAAGGTAAGTTCTAGCTCTCACTCTGCGCCTGTTACTTCATGGCTTTATCCAAAGCTCTAAAATTCTATGAGCCTCAGTTTCATCACATTTAATGGCTACCAATTTCACAAAGTTTGTTTTTAAGAATAAATAGCGTTAAATAGGATAGGACCTATGAAAATAGATTCAATGCTTTGCAGCATGAATTATGGCTTCAATGATTTTGACTTTTATGGTCATAGTAAAGTGACAAAAACAAAATAAAGTATTTTTATTTACTTGGCAAATCAACTAATGCTATGCTATTTATGAAAAATGCACATATTAAAATACCATTAATTTGAACTCATTTAGTCTAATTTTTAAAGTATGTTATTAAAACTTGATTTTCTGTGTTTTTAAAAAGGATAATCTTTTTCAACTCATTGAATGAAAATTATTGCTATAGGATCTGCTCAGGGAAATTCCTGCTAAAATGCTAGAAAAAGAAGAAAAATACTGAGAAATTTTATTTGCTTCATCTGATGGTATTATTTTTTAATCTTTTTTAATATTTTATTTACTTATTTGACATAGAGAGAGATCACAAGTAGACAGAGAGGCAGGCAGAGAGTGAGGGGTGGAAGCAGGCTTCCTGCTGAACAGAGTCTGATGCAGGGCTCAATCACAGGACCCTGAGATCAAGACCTGAGCCGAAGACAGAGGTTTTAAACCACTGAGCCACCCAGGTTCCCCTGATGGTGTTATTTAATGATAAATTTCTACTGACTGTGCTGGGAGAAATTAGAATTGGCCTGGAAATTTGGTTTGAAATATAATAGCTTTTTATAATGATTGAGAAGTTTTTTTTTAAATAATTATAATGAAGGTTTGCTTTAAAAAAATTGAATAAACCATCCAGCTGTTGTCTAGAGTCAGGCAGCAATGCCCCCAAGCCCATATGTTTTACAGGAATGTAACAGAACACTTACATTTTTTTAAACACAATATTTTGGTCAGTTATTACAAATCTCCTTGTCTGAAAATAGATAAAAATAATAATAAATCTCCTCTATTTTGTTGTCACTTGATTTTTTTTTTTTTTTTTTTTTTTTTTTTTGCAATTTGCTTACTGTGCCCATTATGAAAATGCATCTTTTCCTCTTCTGGATCTTGTTTTGCTTTGCTGTAACCACACCGCCTGGAACAGAGTAAGCTACAGTTAGCCACATCTCCAAGTGTTGAATCACATGAAGCCCAAAAGCAGGAAACGCAATTGAAATGATCGCAGCCCTAACTGATTTTCACACTAGTAGCATGAAAAAAACACCAATCCTTCTTTGGATGAATCATATTTCCGCCACCAGTATGTCTCAGTCTTGCCCAGATTTCACTGAGAAGTCAGAAGCCATCCAAATCCATTTTTTTAAAAAACTTCTCTCCACCATACACCACACTCCACATTTTATTTTTTCTTTCTTTCTTTCTTTCTCTCTTTTTTCTTTTTTTCTTTCTTTTTCTTTCTTTCTTCCGCCACCTCAGAAGCCTTTTTACAGAATGTACTGTCCAAAATATGTCTCTGATTCAATAGTGTCCTTCTTTCAGTATCTTATTCTATCATTTTTTTTCCCTCTCGTTTTGGGGTCTTTCACCACTCAATCCACTTAGATCACTACCAAATTTACCACAGCCTGCAACCTTTTTCAGTTCAGCCCACTCCTCAAATCTTATTCTCTCCTGTTTTACTTAATTACTTACTAATTTCAATGTCCTTGCAATCTGCTCTTGTTACTGAAAAAAATCCGCTCTTGGAGGTTCACTAATGACATAGTCACCTCATGGCTTTATCTTAGTTTTTAATTATTTATGATGGACTGAAATCCCTAACTACTCCTTTTCTGATGCTGCTTGCTCCTCTCCTCATTTATGTGAACTTCTCTGGTTCTCTACTGTCAATCCATTCATTTCCATCAATTTAATTAATACCTCTATTCTGGTTTAATTCTTTTGAGAGTTACACCATTGTTCCTCATAGATTTATTTTATAGGGATATTCTATTGGTGTACAAGCACAATAGATGTGAAAACAAATCAGTATGTTTCTCTTTACTTTCAGTTTTGATCTGTTGCCTTCTTTTCCTGTTAACAACACTGGCAAGGCCTTGGCCCCTTTAGGAACAAAGCCTTATTCTTGTGTACTTCACAACAAATTAGTTGCCAAATCTCAAGCATTGTATAACATAAAAGTCTTACAATTCATCTCTTCTTTTTAATTAGCTTGATTGCTTCTTCAATTAAGGCTTTGTTATTTTTCATTTGGATTGCTATAAGTGCCTCTGAACTGATGTTCCTTCATTCCGTAACTATTTTCCTAAATTCTACCAACCTGGCTGTAGCCAAATTACTGTAAATAAGTAATTATTTACAGCCAAATTACTGTAAAAAACCTGGCTGTAGCCAAATTACTTTTCTACTTTGTTTTCTCCTGCAAAGTCTTCAATAAAATAATAAGATAAAGGTTTCTAAACATAGCCCTAATGCCTATTTCCTACACTACCTCCATTATCTTCAAGTACACTGGACTATCTTCAGGTTCTCAAGATATCTCTCCATGGTTCCACGCATTTGTGTATGGGGGTTCTCACACCTAGGATAGTCTTCCTAACAATATTCTAGACAATATTCAACAACAATATTGAACTGGACAATATTCAAAGTCTAGTTCAAATTTTTGCCTTTTTCATGTTTTTTTTTCCTGATACCCCAACTTAGAGTAATCTTTCCCCTTTTGAACCTAATAGTTTTCTGTACTCCTGTCACATTGTGATTCCCATTTCAATGCAACATAATCATTTTGTATGTCTTCTGGATCTCTTACTATTTGTCGGTTTTGTAAATGGCAGTAATTAGCATTTATCTATAAATTTCTGCAGTGACCTAGCTGCTATCTCAGAGTTGGCACCAAAATATTTGTCACATTGATGAATGAATAAATGAATGAGTGAATGATATTTTGATTGTATCTACACAATGACAAGTATTTGGAGAGTTGATGAATACTAAGTTGATGTGGCACATGATAAAACATTAAAATAATTGACTCAAATGAAAATATTTATATTATTTTAGTGAAATTCTAAGAAAGTGAATTTACTATTCATAAGGTCTCATAACAAAATTGAGTTTATTAAAAACAAAATTTCCATTTATTTCTACATAAAGAACATACAACCAAAATGACAGATTGACAAATATTTTCATTATAAAGTTGGTTGAAAACTACTATGTGATATAAATGAAGTGTCCAATCAACACATACAAATGGGAACTCCTCTTTATTTACATATTCTATGATATTTCTTTAATATATGTGTATTTTGGTATATAAATGAAACTTATTTTATTCTATATCATTTCCTAGTATATAATTACATATATATTATACTAAGTAGATAACACAACCCATCTCTGTGTCATTTTTGAAAGAAAAATACAATTACATTTGTTTTGCCATGTTAACAAACTGGCAGTTTATTAATAAAATACAGCTAAGTGAAATTTGATGAAATCTGAAATATCTTTAATAAGTATGCTGTTCTTGGGTAAAGAAAAATATACAAAGGGGATTTGGTGGCTTTTCAAATTTTATTCATAACACTTAGATAGCTGCATTCGTCATCCAAGAGTCCTTGAGACATCTAGAATTAAATCACTGCAGTGAAATGGAGAGAAAAAAACAAATACACAAAATCATACTAAAATTACATTTGGTCTGACATTTAAGTTATTTTAATGCACTGCTCATAATTTTTCTAGATACTACATTATTCTTTCAATCTTTAATGCATGTGTCTCTAGAGAGACATTATTGATACTTTTTAAAATCAATGCTCTAACTACAATTGTGTGAAATCACCCCGAGATTTGTTATTTAAATAATACCGACAAAAAACCTTTGTTAGAAGAATTCTAAAGAGAGCTGAAAAGTATACAAGTTCTTGCAGTTTACTTTAGAAAACAAACATCCATTCGACCTTCAACTCTCCTACCTTCAAAAGAAAAAAAAAATAAGCTTTCAAACTTGTATCTTCAAATAGTCTTTATTATTAAATAAGCCTCATGGATTTTTAAATTGCATGCAAATTCCTAATATGAAAATAGAAATAAAACTTCGGATCTCATCTAAAAAGTGGTCTTGGAATACCTTGGTGAGGCCTGGTTAACATTTTAATACCTAAGGTGAGAGTCAGAAAGGCAATAGAAAGGAGTTATTTTTGACTGTAGGCATCTCTGGAGCTCTATAACATATATGACTGCATGTTACATTAACATATAAAATTAAGTTCTAGAACCCCCCAAAGCATCATCAAAACAAGCCTCAACAAGATCCAGCAAGTAAAAGTGCAGCTGGCAGAGACTGGCACGTGAGCAGTGGTTCAGCCTCACTAACAAAGCATTGCAGGATGACTGTTCATTCAGTATCATCTTCTGTACCTTCTCCAGATGCAGAATTTTAACCCATCAGACAAACAGTCAATAAATATGCCATTCTATACATAAATTATGCCTCCTACCTTCTGGAACCGATTTTTTTTTTCTGAAAGGAAAAGAAACAGTTTCTTCATTTTGCTCCATATCACAATTTTAATGAGCTTTGATATCATTGTACTAAAAATATCTGGAGTGTTTGTAGTTAGGGGAATCATCTTCTTGTCATTTATACTTATGTTCTCCTAGAAAACAATGCTAGCTTACTGTTTAGTAGTAGAGGTGGGCATGAGAATGTAGGTGTAATTCATATTCATTAATTAATATTTATTAAAAGAGTCCTAGAGAGACACTTAAAATGTAAATATAACAATGACTTTAATAGGTTATTTAGAAAAGAGTCTATTTTCTCCCATACTTGTCCTAAGAATTTGGGTAATACATCCTTGATGATGCTAATTCTGATTTTCAAAATTTAGTCCTAACCATAACATCGAAATTTGGATATTTGAAATTTCCATAATACATGAAAGAGTAAGCAATAATTTTCATGTATGGATGGATGTGCCAATGAGTAATTTAATTCTTGAATGTCAATATAGAATTTGATAATAAATTAGAGTAAGAATGTCAAGCCCTCCAGAGGACCAAGCAATGCATAGAATTAGTAATTTACTAAATGGCACCTTTATGACCAATGAGGAAAGATGAGTGAAAGCAATAGCCAAAGGAGATTGTAAATCCTTCTTCAACTACAGCTTCCAGAGAATCAGTTTTCCACTTAGCCTACAGAAAAACACTGGAAAAAAAAAACACTTTTCTTCCCACTGAATTCTGTATAAGATGGGGGAGGGTGCAATGATGGGAGAAGAAATAGTTCTGCATTCCGATTTCCTTGAAAGAGTGAGCAGATGCAGTCCCTACGTCAGAAATGGTAACTTCTATGTTGCCTCCCTATTTTCCAGATTAAGATATGCCTTACCTATATTTTAAAGCCCCCCCCAAAATTCAAAAGGCAACAAATAGCAGTATGTTTTACTTATGGAAAATAAAATCTTTTTGTAATTTAAACCTTTTTAAAAACCACACTTCTCCAAATGTGCACACTCTCATATTCTTGCATAATAATGACCTCAACCACTGCATAATTTGTTTAAGAATTTTATTGCTAGCATCTTAAAAAGAATAAGTTACAGCTTCTGAGGAAATAGTTTGACTTTTTCACTTCAGGATTCTCTCTAACTAAACAAAAGTAGTTTTAATGGAAGCTCAGCTAATTCAATCTCATAAAGAAGCGTATGAACACTAGATTATTAATACATTTAATGAATGCTGGAAGTAAATTAAGTTTTGTTTTACGGGATGATATTCTTCAATAAGAATGTGAGTGAAAATATAGTGAAATGAGATTTTGAATATTAAGCTATATTGCTTACAGGACCTTTATTCTCATTCATATATTCCTCATTCATATACTAGGGTACTGTGATTTTTGAGGTCCTCACAGACAGATTTAAGTTATTAAAAAATGAACTATTATTGTTTACTGAAAATTCTCATTCTTCTCAAGAGAAATGTTTTCACACTGAAAAATCATACTTTCCTTGGGATATAGAAATGGGGTGATTATACCACACAAAATGAAGGCATAGCTTGCAAAGTTCCCATCTCACGTTATATCAGAATACTAACCACTCTATGATTAAAGGCTCTATGAAACACTAACTTATTTCTTATTTTATGCCTTATATCCCATTTTTAATTTCTATACTCTAAAAGACAAAGAAAACAAGAATACCTTTGGAATAACAGCCTCCAAAATAGTATAGTACGTACGAATTGGTAGATTTTTCATTAATGAACTCTTCAGATCATTTTAGAATTAGCAATAGGAAGACTTGAACAGTTTCAAATACTCAAGGATGAATTGTAGACTTTTCAACATTGAGTTAAATTTTAATTGACTTAGAATTTTGATATAAAAACACATTTCATAAAGTATGATATGTGAAGAGTATCTCCCTGTCTTCAATAAATTTTGTTCTAATGCAAGATTAGGTAATATCCTATTAATTTTTAAACTATTTCATGAATATGACTATTGAATTTCTCAATTAGAGTAGATCCACTTAATATCTTCTAACGTATCTCCTACTTAAGATTCCACAAGTATTATAAAAAGGGATTTGGGAGCAGTTCATTGTTATATTTTACACAGCAAGCCTTCAACTGGAATTTAATATATTCTCTATATATTGTAGGCATGCCTTACATCTGCCTGCTATGAGCCCTTTAATGGGGGTCTAGAATTATAAAGGATAATTTTATATCCTATGTCTTTCTCCTAACTCTATAAAATAGAAAAGTACTTCTACATACCTCCCTGGCAGAAATATTTTGAAGATGAATGAAATAATCTCTGTTGTATGTATGGAGAAATAAAAATTTGCTCACTTCAAATTTTAAGAAACGTTCACTTAATATAGAGAAAGAAAAATAGTTCATTGAAACATTAAGATAATGGTTTGTTTGTTTTCATTTTTGTTTTTTTAAGTAGGTACCATGCCCAGCATGGAGCTCAATGTGGGTCTTGAACTCAGGACCCAGAATCAAGACCTAAGATCAAGATCTGAGCTGAGATCAAGAGTCAGATGCTTAACTGACTGAGCCACCCATGCACCCCAAGATCATATTTCAATATAATTTGTGATCTTTTTGGTGAGAGAAATTTGTTTTTGTTTTGTTCTTAATCTCTGCATTAGTTTTTCCCTCATATCTCTGATTAATAATATTTTGAAAAATCTCTAAAAAGTGAGATTGATTTCCTAAAAGTTACAGGATAGGTAAATGAACCTTAAATACCTCTGTTTTCAGAATATAAAACTCTATTTTCCTTGCTACTTGAACACTTCAGAAAAAGTAATAAGTGATAAGAAAACAATTGAAAAGCATGAAAATTAGTGAATGAAGAATATAGTCTGACATGCTTGAATTTAAGAAATACAAGAAAAATTATTTTGGTAACATGAGATCTTTCAGATGGACTTATAATAAATATTATGTTATAAACATATTTTGGTTTCTGTAAACATAAAACAAATGACTATTAAGGGATAAATGATAATGTTATTTTAGAAATTGCACACATTAATGTCTTATTTACATTAAAAATCCATTCAACACTGAATATTTGTAAAAATAGATTTTCTTTGAGAAGTAAAATAATAATTAGAATCTCAAGACAGTTATGACGTCATAAAGTCAAAGATCACCAATAAAAAATACCTCTGCTAAAAATGTAGGCTATCTTGGGTACCTAAAATCTAGGCCTCTAGGTTTCATTCATAAATATTACAGAAATATTTTCTATTATTGGGTAGATTGAAATCAAAGAAGATAGAATATTTGAAATATTAACATTATATATAACTGTACAGATTTCACACAAAGTGGGCAACTAGAGTGATGAAAATTATTTGAGATCAAAGCTGGCAACATCTAATTACTAATTTCATCTTATAAATGATACACCATGCATTTGAGAAAGAATGGGGTATGATTTTTTGGTGAGAGATATAACACAGAAAATCTCACAACTCTGGAGAACTGAAGAATATAGCTGAATTTTAGGATCAAAGATTTCAATCAGTGGTTCAAAATTATGCCTTTCAGACCCTGGGATTTCCACAAAGTATGTCTAGGTACTTTTAAAAGCCCATAAATTTACAGTGGGCAATTTTAATTGCATTGTAATGTAATACATTTAAGGTCAAAACCAACTATACATTAGTGGTCTTTCTAGAACTGAAAAACAGTGAAATTTCAAAATCTCAAAATGTCTAACAATCTTTGCTCTATAATGTAAATATGTAAATTTGTCTGTTCACAAATGCTGATGATAGAATGTTCCATTGGAAAATATTTTTGTGGTAATTGACTCATACTGATATGATTATACATGAAATTAGGTGACAAGATTTCAGGTCAAGATTTTTCAGTATTTCAGAATTTTCACTGTTTCAGTACTGACTTGTACTTGGAAAATTCTTCTTGTCAGCCCTTAATTTCCACTATAAAAGGTTGTTTTCTCCTTAATGCTTTAATCTAAACAGTATTTTTAACTGAAACCTCCTAGTGACTTGATGTCCATTACAATATGGAATTTTAGAAAACATAACAATAAAAAATCTTAATTTCCATTCTTCCCCAGTAATAATTTTAGATAATTCTCTTACAGTCTAATTTATGTAAAATCAGTTAAAATCTGCTTCTGCTTTATTTTGGTTTGTTTTACTAAGAATGCATTAAAAATTTTTGGATCTTCCATAAATTTTTCCACTGTTAGCATTTTATTAGGTATCTAAGCACATTTGTGGCTAAATCATTCATTTACTCATTCATTCAGTTTGTGTGTGTGTGCATGTGTACACACACACACAAATACACATGCACACACATGCACTCAAAATTACTAATGTTATTTAAATAAAAATATTAGAAAAATGTTTCTGTTATCAGGTTTTCTGATGTGTTTTTTTGTGAAGGAAGCATTCTGCCTTTCTACTTTTCCTCTTTCGTTTATCTTATAAACTCTCTAGAGCCAACTGTATAGTGAAAAAAGATTCTATTTTTAAAATTCAAGCATTTAAAATCTGGCTAACGTTTGTTCTTGCCAATACTTTCTAAGTCCTGTCTTCATAAATTTTTACGCTCACAAAAGGTTATATTTGAGATTTACTTCAAGGTAGGCCTGGATGTTGATCTTTTTTTCCAAGATGTAAATTACATTTACTTTACATCAGTGATGATATATCTCTTATAACAACTGTATTTGAGACTCAAGTAGCGTGAATAGTTCAGCAACTATTTTTTTTAGTTTGTTTTTAGCTTTTCACAGAATGGTTTAAAAAAATCACAATATAAAGTTATTTATGTTATACTTTAGCCATTGCCAGATTTCAGGTTTTTTTGGTTTGTCACCAAAGCCCTACGCTCAGAAAAGAATTTTTAGAGTAAGTTAAGTGAAACAAATCTATGTTTTCATATTAACTTCAGAACTTTTTACAAGTACAAAAATTTCAAAAGACTGAGAAAGATCTCTGAGTTTTGTCAATCTACTTGTTACTTTCTCTTATTCTCAGAAGATCACTGGGATCCATCCCACTATTTCTCACATGTACACACGTGTATGCAGATATTCACAGCAGTTTTTTTAATTAACAAAAATTAATTTACATCTAGAGAATGTAAGTTACAATTTAAAGTGCTCCAAGGAAACCTTACACTTCTCTAAAATGCCTTTCAAAATATCTATTCTTTGCAAATTTTGACTACAGACAACAGCTCAATACAATAGTGCAGGGATTTAGACTCCTTAATCTGGGCAGAAATTATCAAGATTATTTCACTTTTTACAAGATAGCACACTATTGTGTAGGAGTCTCTCTAAATCTGTGAATAGAGGTCTCTGATCTTTCCTCCTAGCCTATAGCTTATAGCTATAACCCAGGTATATTCAGGATTTGCATTTGTCAGTAATTAAGACTATACCATTTGGACCCTGATTCCAAAAATGTGCATATTTTTTAGTTCACTGGTATCGAATTAGAAATATCACTTCTAACATCTAATATCTGAAGTAATCCAAGGTTAAAATATTAAACAGACCATTTAAAATTACATGTGGTTCTATTCTCCAATGCCACATGTATCCACAACAATAACAAAAAAATAGAAGATCCCAGTTAAGTTATGGTCATTCCATGGTTCTGGGAGAGAGAAATGGTGGTTTCACCTTGAAGTAGCATTTCAGCAAGAAGTAGCATTCCACTTCCATATATGATATGATTTTAGTCTTAATGGAACAACAAACACAGCAACATGTTAAATGTAAAACAGATGCTACAATCTTACAACTTTTGGTTTAAATCAGGACCACAGTAAAAGCTTTGGAAGAGAAGTATGAATGCTTGACATAAGGATGATGTGTTATGCGTATATTTTATTTGAAATTATCCATTACCCAACGACTTGTTAAGATTCCCCTTTGGAAATCAGCTCAATCTACTCTTCTTTTAGGCACAACTGGTGCACTGTTAAAACGTACACAAATGGAGAAAAATAAAAAAGGAATGCTGACGATAATACATATAGGTGGGACATTACATAGGAGTGAAAGCGGGAGGGGAACACTAACCATATTAGGCTTGGATGGGCAACAGCGCACAGGGAAGAAGCCCTTCCACAGCCACACTCGCAGCAACTGAAAAGCAAACAAGAGAGCCCAAGATGAGGAAGAGATCCCACTCCCTCAATATAGCATAAAGACACTTTGAATTTAGACAGGTGTCTGTTTTGCTTTTCGAAAGCAAAATCCCTAAATGCATGACAATTAAATTTCTTCCACAATGCCTTTCAAATTAAAAAGCATTTTATGGATTTAAGAAATACAGAGCTATATTAAATAGTTATTTTTATTTTACTTAAAATGCTTATTCAGTAGGAAATATAATGAGTCAATGCTTTTGATTATGCAATTAATACAGACATACAAATAAAGATGTAAGCCCATTTAAATATATCTTTCCTCAGAAATTTCTGCAAAATTTATATTCAGAAGACATGTTAAGTTGTCCTTTAAATACATGTTTGCATAGAGCCTACAAATTAGGAGGGAGAATAATGTCCTGCTAGTTCGACCCACTGATTTCGTATGCCAGTGGCATTATTTATCACAACCTAAAGAATGTTACGCTTACATGACATTCTCCAATCACCTATGAAAAACTACCAATTTAAATTTACATATTCAGACTTAAAAATGCATCTCCATATTTGTAGAGCTATTGCTATAATAAAAAAGCAAACTATATATAATACATGCACTTTTCTGGATATTGCAACATTTAAGATTCTTTCAGATTTTCCACATATTCATAAAAAATCCAGAAAATACCAAGTAAATCGCTTACTAAAATGCACTTTATCATTAAAACCACATAAACTGATTGCAGACTAACATAAGTTATTTAGTGCTTCAATGCATTCACTTTTTAGTGTATTTTATGAATAGCATTTCTAGTGATTTCAAGAGAACTGCAAAATGAGCTCAGTAATGATACATAAACCAAAAGGCCTAGGGTTTTTGTCTAAAATCTGTCTATTTTGAATTGTAATTATTTGAAATGTATCTACTCTATTTTATAACAAATAGAGAGAGGAAAGTGAAATATAAACATACAAAAATTTGGTAATGCTAAAAAAGGTAGATAAGTATTTCCAAATTGAATTCCAATGGGTCTTTTTCAAAGGAAAAGTAGGGATTTATTAATATAATTATTAATACAATTATATTATTATATATAATTAATATAATTATAAATATAATTATTAATATATTTTTTAAACTGACGATGTTTTAATTTTTGGGACTACTAATTGTCTGGGAATTTGGATGTCACTAAAGTGAAATTATAGTAAATACAAGTGGCCACTGTGACAGATATTTCCAATTTGACTATTTATTATAATATATTTTTAAGTGGCACTTGGGTGGCTCCGTCAGTTGAGCATCTGCCTTTGGCTCAGGTCATGATCCCAGGGTCCTGGACTTGAGTCCCATATTGGGCTCCTTGCTCAGTGGGAAGCCTGCTTCTCCCTCTGTCTGCCTCTCTCCCTGATTGTGCTCTCTCTCATTCTCTTTCTCTCAAATAAATATATTTTTTTAAAAATATGCCTTAAAATTATTTCACTGTAGAGATAATGAAATTCAAAGGTTAAGGTTATCAAAATATTAAAATACTTAAAGAGTAGTTAAAACATCTGTGAAATACTTTGGCAGTTCTTAATATATTTCTTTATAATTAAATTTATTTAATTAGTGTCTTAAACACTTACTAATCTCTTATATAAATCAACTTTCCTATTTCTGTTTGTATCAGCCCTCAGACTAGGGGTTGCCAAACTACAGCCCATGGACTAAATCTAGCCTACCATTTATTTTTGTCGATAGGGTGTTGTTGGAACACAGCCATACTCACTACTTGTGTGTGGTTTGTTCAGTGCTCTTATGACACAGTTGAGTAGTTATGACAGAGAATCAGACCCCTAAAACATTTACTACCTGCCCTTAAAGAATGTTTGCCTTCCTCTTTTCTTAGACTATTAGTTTCCTAAGATGAGAATGATTCTTTGATCTTTTCTCTTACTTCACAGTTTAAACAAAATGAATGGCATCCATAAGTAGTCAGTGTTTTACTGTAATTGGTATCACTTATGGCACAATTATCTCAATTTACTGATAGTTATGATGTGGAAAGTTTGCATATATGTGTTAATTTCAAAAAGCACAGTCCAACTCAATAAACAATTAATAAATAGTAATTATTGACAAATATATCTGATTACTTTCCAATGATTAAAAAAAAGGATGATGCAATCTCCTAATAAAGTACAAACATACTTTTAGTTGTAAACTATACACAGTTTATAAATTCATGTAAAGCTGTGTTTAGGAAGGTGGTAACTTCACTATGGTTTGGCATTACCTAACAGGATTTAATATTCAGCCAGTGTCCTGAGACAAAAAACAGACTAATGACCCTAAAATAATCATTTTCCTAATTCGAATGATCCTAAAAATAATAATGTTCCTATCTTGAAAAATTATAATAAGGTTTTTGTCTTACAATTTAATACACACACACATACATACACACACACACAAATACACAGGCTATTAACTGTAACACCTAAACAACAAATTTTAGTCTTGAGGAATTTAAATCACCTTACTTATCACTAGAGTTTTAATTTAAAGTTTTAATAAACTTTAATCAAAAATACAAAATCGTGTAAAATCAAACACTTGTACTTCTATTTTTTTCTTAGTCATCACTTTAGAATTTGCCCTGATAGTGTCTGACTTATTTTAAGATGGCACAAATACATTGCCTTGGGTAAATTAGTTAACCTCTTTGTTTTTCAGTTGACAACTATAAAATAGGAATAATAACAGATCCTATCTCGACAGTTTCGTGAAAATGAAGTGAGAGAATATATATATTCACTTCGATTAGGATCTAGCATATCATATATTTTAGAGAAAAGTGGTAGCTTATTCTTAGTAATATCATAATCGAAGTGATGGGCCAGATTCTTATCTCAGAGGAATTGCTTTTTTCACGATCCTATAAAATTATCATACTAAATATTTCCATTTATAATATAATTAAATAGCTGATTACATTCAGACCGACTCATATAAATACAGAAGAGTCAATGTAATTTTTTGAAAAATCAATTCCATGAAGTTTTTTCCTTAAGGATTTAGTAGTGATCACAGCATTCTATCCATTATTAAGTAGATTAAAACTGGACTTCTTTACTAGCACTATCAAAAGTGTAAGAGTAACCCCCAAATAAATCTTTTAAAATAAACTCTGAGGATGACGCCTCAGCACCAGATGGTATACAGGCTCTTCCTTAATCAATAAATACTTGAAGTACAGGTTTAAAATGCTTACAAGCCTCAGAGATAATTTAGAAATAGAAACCAAGATGTGCTAGAAATAGCAGCCAATCTAATTTCTGTGAGTTATGGCTCCACACAGGCCACATCTGCATTCTCATCAGTCTGTAGCACCTGGAAGTCTGTAAGTAACTGCATGCAGCTATAACAAGATCATTATTAGCCAAGTTTAAAATAGTTTAGCTCTTCCAGACTTATAATGAAAAAAAAAAGACTGTGGGTCTGTTTTAACAAGATATTTCGATTTATCCTTCACGAGATTAAATATGATAACAGAAGCTTTCCAGACCCAAAGAAGATTCAAATAAAATTACTTTAGCCAGGATTTAACATGGAGTTGATCAATACATGCATGAAGTGTGTCAATGTAAGTAAGATAACCTCCCTCCTTCCAAAGCAAGGTGATTATAACTCTAGGCAAGAAATTCTCAAAGATACTAGATCAGAGAATCAAGACTACAGGCTATGGATAAAGAATTTAAATTCTTAAACAAGAGATCATACAAGCAGATAAGAAAAACACTAAGATCCTGATAGATAAAGGAGAGAAATGCAGGAAGGGTAATTTCAGAAAACAAGTACTTTAATTAGGTAACAAATATTTTCTGTTTATTGGTAAAAAAAAAAAAAACTATAAAGAAGAAGAAGACAAAAAGGCTTTACCCCTTTTAAATAAAACAATTGGGGTGCCTGGGTGGCTCAGTGGGTTAAAGCCTCTGTCTTTGGCTCAGGTCATGATTTCAGGGTCCTGGGATCAAGCCCCACATCGGGCTCTCTGCTCAGCAGGGAGCCTGCTTCTCCCTCTCTCTCTTTGCCTGCCTCTGCCTACTTGTGGTCTCTCTCTCTCTCTCTGTCAAATAAATAAATAAAATCATAAATAAATAAATAAATAAATAAATAAAACTATAATGACAACTAATGGTACTCAGTACTAGAGAAAACAGAGTGGCACTTATGCCACTGAAAAGTGGCACCAAGCCTTTAGGACACAATCCTCTAAAACCTATTAAAGAGCAATAAAAAGGTCCTTATCTTTTGACACCCTTATGGAGCAAAAGAATTAAGATCATGGGGTTTGTAGTCAAACTAGGAGCAGTCCTGAATGCATTCATTACCATATGGATCGCTTGGGTAAACCAGTCATGGATGTGAATAAGATAATAACAGAAACTATCCCACATAGTGCAGTTTTGAAGAATGAGTTTCATAATACATGTGAAGTTCTTTGCACTGTCCCAGGCTCACAGTGAGCACTTTAGAAGTTTTAAAACTGACATTATTATAGTAATCTGGTCTTAGAGCAAAGAATGAGGTGCAGAAAATATGCATGAAGTTGGTCATATTAAAGGAACTAAATGATTAATAAATATTTTGAAGAAAACAAAATACACTTGTGGAGTCTATGATGTAATTAAAATCAATATGTTGTATGTATATATTAATTAGTGTGCAGAGAAATAAAATGATGACAAAAGTGGTTTTTTAAGAGCTATTGTAATATTACATTTATTAGCATTATGGGCAATTTTAATTTCTCTGCTTTCAATTTTTTGTGGTTATTTCACTTTTTAATTTTAAGAAAGTAAAATTATTTAAAAATTTTCAATTATGAAGTTTGTCACAATATACTGTCATTTATACTCTATCAGTTTTTAATTATGTATTTATTTAATATTTTTATTTTATATTTTTATATTTTTTATTTATTTTATATTTTTTTATTTTGTTATGTCAGTCACCATACAGTGCATCATTAGGTTTTGAGGTAGTGTTCCATGATTCGTTGTTTGAATATACCATCCATTGCTCCATGCAATCTCTGCCCTCCTTAATACCCGTAACAGGGCTTACCCATCCTCTATTCCCTCCCCTCTGAAACCCTTAGTTTGTTTCTTGGAGTCCACAGTTTCTTATGGTCATCTCCCTCTCTGATTTACCCCCCCTTCATTTTTCCCCTTCTATCAGTTTTTAAATGATGAAAATAATGTAAATGTTTAACCAATATTTATAACAAAAGAAACTGAGGAAATTGTTCACTGATAATTAACACTGACAGAGTTAATCATTTCTAGATTTATAATGCAGTATCTTTTGCATCTGTGTCTTAATTCCTTGCCCTCTTCTAAGATTTATTACTGATTTCCTGATGAAGCCAGGTTAAAAATCTGCATAAATCTTTTGCAAACACTGAGCAAAGGATAAAAAGCATAATTATAATGCACATGGCTCCTAAACTTTATTCTCAGTCCTAATGCTTCTGGCACAAAGACATAAAATTATTCCAACCTAAAGAGAAGGTAATGTAAAATGATTATAAAGAACTTTTTATTTTATTTTTTTAATTGTGTCTCTGAGTAACTCTGAGGAGAATACTATATCTACCATACATGTTGATATTTATATGGGCAATTCATTCACTATTTCCAAGTCATAGTCTAGACAAATTGGAATAGGATATCATTGAACACAGTAATTTTTCAAGCTTCTTTTCTATTTCTCTGTTTCATTCTCACTGTAAAGAGCTTCTTATCCCTCGCCAACAAGTATAGGTGCCTCCTTATTAGCTAAGATGCTTTACCAACAATGGTCATACCTAAGCACAAGTCTCTGGTAGATGGGTTTTGAAACATCAGTGGATCTCAGTCTTACCTAGTCAAGTTCCAAGCCTATCACTCTCATATCTTGCTGTGAAATAATGAGAAATAAATATATGGTATCTACTTCCAAGTTCCTGACATAGAACTCCTAAAATGTTTGTATATATATGGGTGCTAGTAGGATCTTTGCTCCAACACTTATTCTTTGATCCCAGTTCCTGGCACAGAACTCCTAAAACTCTTATGATTTCTTAAGTGATAACAGCATAAGGAGGATCTCTTGTTCTAATACTTGGTCCTTCACCCTGGTTCTTGACCCAAAGCTTCTAAATCCCTTGGAATTTCCTGGGTGACAGTATTGTCTTTTGTACTAATGAGGTAATTCCTGGTGGTCTCCTGGAGAAGACTGATCACCAGAAATACATAGGTTATGAGTAGAAGTATGGAATTTTCAGTCACACGTCTCATTCTCTCTCCTAAGAGAGAGAGGGATAGAAGTAGAGTCCTTGATCAATCACGCCTCCATGATGAAGCCTCTATAAAAATCCCAAGAATCCAGAGCCCAGAGAGCTTCCAGTTTGGTGGACACACCCATGTTCCAGGAAGGTGATGCAACTCAACTCCATGGGCTAGAAGCTCTTGCAGTTAGGATCCTTTTAGACCTTGCCTTATGTATCTCTTCAACTGGTTATCTATATTCTTTATTATATCCTTTATTATGTAATTAACTGGTAAATGTAAGTGCTTCCCAGAGTTTTGTGACCTGTTGTAGCAAATGATCAAACTCAAGGAGGCAGGTCATGAGAACCCCTGATTGCAGGACAGAAGTTGTTTGCAACTTGGGGACCAACTACTTGTGATTGCTGTCTGAAGTAGAGAGTAGTCCTGTAGGACTGAGTCCTTAAGCTATGGGGCCAACTATAGTTATTGTCAGAATTGAATTGAACTGCAGGCCACTCAGCTGATGTCATAAAGAATTGCTTGGTGTAGAAAAACAAACAAAACAAAACAAAACAAAACCCACCTATCTGGTACCAGAGCATTGTGAGTGTGATAATAGTATGAGAGTAAAGGAGAAACACAAAAGGAGTATGTCTTTCCAACACATTTGCTTTCTCCTTGTGTTTCCTGTTTCAAGTCTGAAATGTCCTATTAGTATATTCATCTTAGAGCTAAGAATTCTGGGACTCAGAGAAGTAGCAGATTTCCCAAGATGACACCGAAAGCAAGCTGTGGAGCTAAGGTGTGGATACCAGTTAACTGCCTCATACTGCATTAGAAGCACAATTCCTCCACATCTTTCAATTCCTGTCCTTTCCTCCTACCTCCCCAGCTACATCCCTCTCCCCTTTGTTAAAAACTTAAGATGTTGTCATGGAGAACTCTGCAATAGACCTTTCTTTCTTCCTTCTCAATAGCTTGTTATCAGGTTAAAAAAAATCTGATAAATTAATTCACAATAAATTAAATACAACACTTAAGATGCCTGTGTATGGATTTAGCCTTTGATGTAGCAAAATATACCAAATTTTGTTTCAAAGTATTAAAGGATAGATGCCATAAAATTAGTTATTGACCCAAACTCTACTATTGCATGTATATGTATGCTATGTATGTATATACATACTAATGTATGTATAAAATAGAGATCAAATCATATAAGTGACTGAGGTAAATAAATTATACACATTTCAAGGATTTCTAAAATAAAAACAAAACCCCAAACTCTACAAATCTAAGGGTGTCATGTGCAGCCATCCCTTTGCCTTCAGGATGAAGTCACAAAAGCAAACAAATAAAAAAACTAACTGGCTTTAACTTTGGAACCAGGAATTCTCCTTATTTCTTACTCTGGAAACAACCATTAGAAACTAGGACTAACACACACTACACAAAAGTAGAAGGAAAGCTTGAGATGAGTTATCTTTAGACAACATTTCAATTGATCTATTTCCCAAACTATACTTTAGTGAAGATTCGCTGTATTTCTTTTAATCATTCTAATGGGCCAAAGATCATTATAAAACTCGTTCTTCTTCTATGAATGCCACAGTTAAAGGCATTGATGCAGCTCGCAAATGGTACTGAACATGTTAGATCAGTCTGCTTATTCTAATATATATTTAATCACTCAAAATGAATTTCACCAAATATTAATCACCTTTTGTAAACTTTTGGTTGAAGTAGTAGACACATTCTCCTTATTAGCAAACATTTACTAAGAATCTATATGTAATGCTCTCAGAATAAGAAATTATATAAAAACAACTTTTTATTCACATTATGCAAAGATTCTAAAACTAGCTACAGATTAGAGTGACAAGTGTTACTTAAGCAAACAAACAAAAACCAAAAAACAATTCCCAGGCCTCACCCTAGAACCATTAAATCAAAGTAGCTTGGTTGTGGGATCCAGGTATCATTATTTTTCAAAAGCTGTTAGTAGAGTCTGAATTTCTCCCAGATTGACAACCATGGATCCAACAGGTACTCAATACTCAATAAATACTTGTTGTATTCAATGACCTGTCTTACAATACTCTTAGAGGAATCTGCTTAATGAATACAAAAGGAAAGATTTGTAATTAGCATATTAATGGTCTGCATGTTAATAAAAACTTTTGAAGTGCCTAGAGATACTTAAAAACAATTTGTTTTCTGGTAAGTACTTTAATTCTACAATTTGTTTATAATGCTAATTTATATTATCTACAATTAAGACTGGTTTGTTAAGTAACTGTAAATTTCATTTATTCTCTATCTTTTTAAACCACAAGTTTTTTCATTTTTGTTTTCTTTATTTCTTTCTAACATGTATCCTAATAGGTTTCTTTTAATGGCAAGTTGAATGTTTAATAAAAGACACTTGAATTCCTGTATTTCAATACTAGCTACTTGGATTAACTAGAAGTCATAATATCTCAACCAAAATAACAGAACCATAAAATGATCTGTATTCAGCATCTCTATTTTGGCCTTGTAGTTACTAGACCATAGACTTACATAAAGTTAGATGAAAGTGAAGCTCAGTTTTGCTATAGATTTGTCAGAAGAGCTTTTAAGAAGCAGATATTTTCACAAAACAGATTTTCTTTGAACTCTTACTGAGCTGAAGTAAACTGGAACTGCATGTATATTTAGTTATATAATTTTTTATCTTATACATATTGTTTTTATATATACATATATAATGTTTTATATAAGAAAGCTCATGTCAAAAGTAGCAGAAAGGACTGGAGATGAGGCTGGGCAGGGTCACAGGTAGAGGTGATGGAAGGCCTTGTAGATGTCTAGAGAGTCACAGGACACCAGTCATGCCATGTGCATTCAACCTATATGCCTTCCTTATCACATACTATCAATGAACGGGTAAAATTTCTCATCATTCCCTGGTCTGGTTTAAATTTACCATTTCTGCAACAATATTTCTGTACTCATTAAAGCAAAGATAATCATACCCTCTATTCCATTCTTGTATCAATTCTTAAAAACACAATATTAATTTGTTACATTGAAATGACATGTCTCACTATTAGAATATTCACTCTGTTAAAGTAGGATGCATATCAAAGACTCAAATCCCATTAAAAGAGCAAACCCTAGGGATGCCTGGGTGGCTTAGTTGGTTAAGTGCCTACCTTTGGCTCAGGTCATGATCCCGGCGTCCTGGGATCAAGTCCCACTTATTGCGTTCCCTGCTCACCGGGAGCCTGCTTTTTCCTCTTCCCCAGCCTGTTGCACACCCTGCTTGTGCTCTCTCTCTCTCTCTCTCTCCCCCTCCATGACACATAAATAAATACAATCTTTGGGAAAAATAAAAAATAAAAAACAAACCCTACAGGCCACCAAGGTGAGAAAAATCTGCTTTAGTGACCTACAGCCAAAAGAAGTAACAGGATACATCAAGTACTTTTGCAAAAAGCAGCTCCAGTGTGATAGTTGGAACAGGAAAATCACATTGTTTCACCTTTTCATACATTGCTTAAATGTTTTTATATTATTCAAATTTAAAGAAATAAATGTCACTACTATATTACACACTTATATGTCTACATTTATATATGTCATTTGTATTTTTATATACATGAAAATATGTATAAACATAATATATACATAAATATATGTAAGCTATAATTTAGATATGGTCAATAGAACCCTAATGACTTTTTTACTTGGTCTACATACTCTTATCAAATGTCTATATTTTGAAGCCAATGTCCATTTTGTCAGCTCAGATGGAAAAAGGTATATTAGAGGTCATATCACCCCCAGGCATGGTTCAACTGGCCAAAGAACATGTAGGAGGAGGCTCAAGGGATAGAAATGCTTGCTTATTATTCATAGGAAGCTGTAGGACAAGTAGTTAATCAGCACTACCCAGTCTAGATAGAAAGCCAAAGTATAAGCTCTATAGCAATTGACCCAAGTGGTCAATTGGTCGGGACTTTATCAATAAATATAAGCTTTCCTAATTTTTGTTCACTCTTCCAACTTAGGACCAACTAGAAGAAATCAAACATGCTCCTCTAACCAATCCCACAGGATGCTCCACTTCCAGTCAGCCCACCTCTAGCTACCCATGCCAATAAACTTCCAATCAGGGCAAAACTAAAGCCTTCCCTTCTTTTCATTATAAAGGTTTTACACTCCACTGCCTGCCTTTGGGTTTCTGCCAGACTGAAGTGATGGCAGCTGATTCCCTTGCTATAGCAATCTCTTAATAAATAGCCTTTGCTTGTTCTCATTTGGGTGTTTTTTGTTTATTTCCACAGAAGAGATCATCTTTACTAGTTCAATAAAGGAAAATTACATAGATTCATCTTTGCAATCAACTGGCATCTTAGTTCTGTTCTGGCACAATAATAGTGTTGACATACAAAATACTGAATCATGTGTTGCTTTCTTCTACAGGATGATGCCGTCACTGAGCAAACACCAATTACCTCCATTCGTAGAAGCCTAAAGTTACCACTGAGCTTCTTCCTCTCAGTTATTTCACTGCTGAAACAACTCTATCTTTAAAACCTCTTTAAGAGGAGTATGTGACTCTTGTGACTAACCTGTCTGTGCTTAGCTATTTTAGGTTTTAATTTACTTTGAGACAAGTAGTGGTGAAAAAATAAGGACAGATAAAGTTGTGAAAAAGTGATGCTAATTTTTCCAGCTTAAAAAAACCCCACTATTTTAAGCATAGCTCTGATAGTAACATTTGTTTTAAGCCTGTTAAGCATGTTTCTTAATGAAAGAAAAATTTCAATTAAAAATGAGTGGGCAAAAAAGAGGAGAGGAGATTAATCAAAGAATAAACCAATATGTAAGTTCTGATTTATTTAGCTCCCTCCATTATGGCTGTTGAATATTTTTTCAGAGTCAAATCACATATATTAGCATTGAACATATAAGGCAGAGAAGTCAGAAGGACTAATGTTTCCATTTAATTATTTCACACTCAAATAATTAAAGTAATTGTGAAAGTATACTGAAATTATAAAAACATAAGACGTGTTTATTTTATGATAAACATGAGAATTGGATTAATTATGAGGTTGATTTAAAAGGAAACTAAATGTTCATTTTCACATCAAACCATTCAAATTCCACATAAGTATATTTTGTTTTCTATTAGTATTTTTCAGTAAATACCGAAAATATTTACTGAGTTTACTGAATATTAAGATTCAGTATTTAAAATATTACTGAATATTAAGAACATATGTTAGAGTAATTAGAAGTTTTAAAAAATTAAATATAATGGTGATAAGTATTAGCTACTTTAATATGTTATATATACATATAACATAATTATGGTTAATTTTGGTTACAATTGTTTTTTATACATATAATTGTATATAAATGTGTTTACCCAGAAGAATACTTACATAAAATATTTGTAATTATGACTAGATGTGATTTCCTAGCAGAAATTTGCCTGACCAAGCATTGGAAAATACTTAAAAATTGTATTTAAACTAATAGGATCCTGATCCAAATTAGACAGATTAGAAGAATAGCTCTGATAGATCAGAGGCAGTGTAGATAAAAGAACATCTATATACACACTTACTTAGTATATGTTGCAGGTGGAGACCTAAAACAGTTTTGGGAGAGGGTGATAAACAGTGCTGGTACTTACATAAATTTGTAGAACATATGAATTTAGATTCCCCAAAAGATAAAATTAACAATTGTATCCCATGCAAACAAACATTACTAAAAAGTAAACAAATCTTGACACTTCTAATGATATATCTTTACTATATGAAGAACTAAGGTACCACACTAGTCTAAATAGGTAAAGAGCATGTAGTATATGTAATTTATGAAACAGGTAATAAAAAACCTAATGAGGGGCGCCTGGGTGGCTCAGTTGGTTAAGCGACTGTCTTTAGCTCAGGTCATGATCCTGGAGTTCCGGCATCGAGTCCCGCATCGGGCTCCCTGCTCTGCGGGGAGTCTGCTTCTCTCTCTGACCCTCTGACCTCTCTCTCTCTCAAAACAAAACAAAACAAAACAAAACACCTAATGACAAGTTATTGCATATATATTAACAAACTTATAAGATTTCAAAAAAAAATACAATTAAAAATACAGAACTATTTTCTCCTACTAAATTAGCAGACTGGCTAGTTTGTGTACTACCAGGAAATGTCACACACTACTGGAAGGAATAGTAATTGATACAATGATTTAGGAGGGCCATTTGTCAATATGTATCAACAATCTTAAAACTACTCATATTCATTGATCTTCATTTTGATTATACAAATACATTCTAAGGACATTAAATATAGAAATGGTAATTCTTCTCCCTCATAACAATAATAAGAAAAGAAACAAAACTGAAGAGAAAGTACATGGGAAAGGTTAGGCATTAGAATATCAAAGAGCTATTAAATTTTACTTTTAAAATATTTTTAATTACACAAGAAAACTTTACATTATGCTTAATAAAAGAAAAACAGCAAATAAAATGGTAAATTATGAACTCAACCTTACATATAAGATCTTAATATATATGGCAAAACATGAGTATTGATTGCTTCTGGTGGATAAATATGATTAATTTCCTTTCTGTATTTTGTCTTCCATAGTCCATATAATTTTTAATCATAAAGTTAAGAAATGCAAACATAAAAAAATATCAGTAAGAAATTAGGACAATCATCTTAATGATGCCAACTATGTAACATGCAATGCAAAATGTAGACTGAAATGTATAGAAAAGGCTAATGGCAAGAGATCTTGGTAATGTCAAAATAATGACATCTAAGGATATTCATCTAAGGAAATGGATATTAAGCTAAAATTGAAGACATGTTGGAAGATCGCTAAAGCAGCCCCGTAATTTGCATATTTGAGGTCTAAGGAATCATAATACAGTAGGTAAGGAGATGGAAGCAGAATTGATAGTAATTTTCACTTCAGGACATATAATGTACTGAAGTGATAACCTGATAGACTTTCAAACTGGGTTATTTAGGAGTCCTCTTAGAGTGGGGGTTTTCAAAGGGTTGGAGACATAGCAGCAGGATCCAGTCACCCTAGTTTTGAGAAATGATGGAAACAAAGGGCCAAACTACACAGGTTCCAACCAGAGAGATGAGATGTATGGAAGGACTTGTCATTTCAATTTCTGGGATGAACATTTAGAAACCTCTTTCTTGGGCAGAAAAATATTGGATGTAAAATAGACATCTGTTCGGAATTCAAAATGCCAAAGGGGAAGACGGTTGGGGATAATGAAATAGATGAAAGGGATTAAGAGGTACAAACATCCAGTTATAAAATAAATGTCATGGGGATGAAAAACACAGCATAGGGAATGTAGTCAATAATATTGTAATTACTTTGTATGATGACAGATGGTAACTAGATTTACCATGGTGAACATTTCATGATATATATAGTTGTTGAAACACTATATTGTGCACCTAAAACTACTATAATATTGTATGTACATCAATTATACTTCAACTAAAAATATATAAATAATAAATTAAAGGGAATACTATGTTGATTAATATCCAGCAACTAAAAAGTTTAATTTTCAAATGACAAAAAAATACAAGCATTTGGAATAAAAAAAAAATCTATAATGACTGCATTATAAAACTACCAAAAAAAGTAACTATTTTCCCAGTGGAGCTAGAGTAATGGTACAGAATAGTACAGGTCTAATATGATTAACTAAAGCTTTTTAAGGTTCCAGGAATGGCTGGGTTTATCCTGGCCCATCTACAAATGACTAGAGAAGAGGTATAGCTAGAAGATCACTATATATACATTTGAAATTGTTGGAATAGGGCTATGTCAGGAAGAATCAGATATTGACATCAAAATAAGAGGTTCTTATATACTAGAAAACCTATAAGTTATACAAATGTAGAATTTTGATTTATCATATATTTGTCTCATCAAAATTTATACATAACCTATGTTCAACATTACTTATGTACATAATGAATGCATGCTTATTTCATAACTTTTTAGAATTTACATCATCTTTGGCATGATGAAATAGAAATTAGTCATTTGGGTGGCTAAATTTCATCTTAAAACTTTCAGAAGAAGATTGGACTTATAGATTGGCATTCTCCTAGTAATTATGCTTGTAAAAAATTAAGAAAATCAGAATAATTTTACAGATGTAATATCTGCATTTCTTAAATATTTATGCTGTGCTTGGTATCCTTAAAAAAGTAGCATGTGTTACTGGCATATGAAGATCTCACAAACAACTTTGTCAGTGAGGATTTGTGGTAATAGTCTCGAGTGTCTAGGAAAAAATAATATTAACATAGAAAATTTTTCACTTAATTTTATATTCCTACATATTTTTAAAAATCTCTGTTCAAATATTTGCTCCATGAGTGGCTACTATGATTACCTTTACATTCTTACATGTACTATTTCTCCATATTTTGTACCAGGTATCTCTTTATATTAAACAGTGAAAGTATCAAACAATCAAAGTATTAAACAATTAAAGTACTAAACAAGCAAAGTTACATGACTTCAGTTGAAACTCAGCATAGATTTTTTTTAATGATGACACAGTGTATATACCATCTATGAATAGAATCAGTTTAAACTAATGTCTACCAAATTTTCTTCAAGAAAATCAATGAAATAGGCATAGAAATGTCAAAGCAGAGGTAGGCATTCCTAATGCTAGAGGCATGAAGAACTCTTGGAGGTGGAGAAGAGCTGTTTGTGAGATACATGAGAGTATTTGAATCCTATGGAATGTTCAGTCTGGAGAGACACTGAAGAGGAATTATGATGTTGGTCTAAGAACAACCTAAGAAAATCTAAAAAACAGAGAGTGTTTTCTTCACTAATCACCATGAAGAGGTCCCACTTTGTCATCTTGATATCTTATCTTTCAAGATGGAAATGGTTAGTGTGAAGAGAAGGCCAAAAACAAACAACTTACAATAAATTTTAATCACCTTCCTTGCCTCTCAATCTACCTTGAATCAAAAGAACTTGACAAACAATGACCATGATGGAGATGTGGAACCCAAAGCCAGCTCATAAAAACAGGAAGAAAAGCAAACAGGCCATTAAAAAAAATAAAATAAACAAACGAAACCAGGATTTAAAGAATGGGACTCCAAAATAATCATTAAAATTCAATGACATTGTTATGCAGTACTGATGGCTACAAGAGAGTCAAGCAATGTCTATAGACTATTAAGAGCAAATTCATACCAAAGATCTAACATAGAAAAGTGCCATTTTTCTGTGATATTAAAAAGACAGGGGAGTAAGAAATAATGAGAAGCAAAGAGTGAGGTATATTCCAAAGATTTTTGATAAACAAGATAATTAGGATATAATATGTTTTGTAGCACAAAAACTACCACAGACATCAAATATATATAATGTCAATTCCTCCACATGACACAATAAAGAATTCAGCTGTTTGAAACTGAGTTATTAATCCATTAGAAACATTTATTTCTTTCAAGGTTTATGCAAGTTTTTAAAAAAAGCACAAATCTTAAACAAATGTGGCTTTTAGCTGGTGCTTAAAATCATTTGGAGTATTTTATTGTCATTTGTTTCATTTCTCAGCAATAGATAAACTCCCAGACATGGATCAGAAAATTAACTGAGTTTTTGTTGAATAGATGGTCTACCCTTTGGCATATGGCAGAGCTATTGATTTTTCTCTGTAAAAGTGGGTATCAGGTTCCTGTGAGAGTCTGTGTGAGACAGGGCTGAGACAGCTGTGGTAAGATTCCCAGAAATCTAGTAAAGTCTTCTGTCAGAGCCCTGTGTTTGCTGGCATGCCAGTATGTTGTCTTTCACATCTTAGAGAAATGGAGCTTAGGGAAAATGGACCTTCAGACAAAGAGCATATTTTGCTCTTGTAGTTAGGCTTTTTGACCCATCCCATTCCCATGTTTCATACTTGATGAAATCTGAGAATTTTTAGATTCTTTGCTATAATACATACATATATGTGTATATATATATATATATATATATATATATATATATATATATAATTTTTTTCTTTTGCAAATCAATGATATTAACTTGTCTCAGTATCATAGAGATTTTCCTTCAAAATATTTGCCTCGAAAGAACTTCCTGAGAGTTACAGTGATGTTTCCGTGTTTGATCTATGAGAAGTCACGGGTGAGATATTCAATAACATTGAGCAATTGAACCAGTAACTCTCTTGGGTTCAGTTTCCTAGAACGATTTACTTCCCACAGTGGGCAATTAGTTGTTGCTATGCTCCTAGTCTTTCTGGCACTACTCTGCCCTGATCCCCATTTGTCAGTTATTAATAAATTATGATCTTCTCTCTAATTATCTTTGATTCAGAGCCTTTGAAGAAAAAAGCATGTAATCATGAGAAAATAGAAGGAATAACAACTCTCAGATATTAAATCAATACGCATTCCTGGATGTATTACAGTTTCATAAAGTCACATCTAGTGCTAATTCATAAACCACTGAGATTTGCTTTTAATAAGAGCTTTCCTAAAATCAGTGATTATATGGGTAATTATAAATATTTGTCTCTCAGTATTTTAAGACAAAATAATATCAGGCAAAACATTTTCATATAATACTTTGTCTATTAAAACTTACCAAGTTTTGAAGTCATATGATCCTAGTTATGTTAGAAATGCTAAAATACCAATATATTCATGATACCCCTAATTGGAAGAGAATCAAGAGAAAAATGAAAACCTATTGACCTACATTATTATTAATAAAAACTACTTCTACTTGGTGTTACTAGGTGCATCACCATATTGGCATCAGCTTATCCAGATGTCAAATAAATAGTATAAACTGGTGAAAACATTTTTTATGATTTATTTAATTGAGAGACAGAGAGAAAGAGAGAGCACAAGCCAGGGTCCGGGGAGGGACAGACGGAGAGAGAAAAAATCTTAAGTAGACTCCCTGAGAGCACAGACCCTGAGCTGGCCTTAATCTCATGACCCTAAGATCATGACATGAGATCATGACCTGAGCCTAAACCAAGAGTTAGATGGTTACCCAAGTGAGCCACTCAGACACCCTCTCTGGTGAAGATTTCTTAACTGCTATGTAATACTTCTTTGAAATCATTGCATTTATTTTGTGATGGTACCAAATACTTCAGCAATCAGGAAGAAAGCACATTTATGGGTTAGGTATTCTATTAGACTTATGTCAGTATCACTAACAGTTTTCATTTTCCAAACTATCAACATTAATAGGGACAAAGTACTTCAAATGGAGATTGATGCATGGTTTATCTTTAATTCAATAATTTATGAGGTATTCATTCAATTAGGTTATGCAGAAGAGCCATAGAAGACTTTATCTTCTAAATACTGAAGAAGGGTGGAGATATTTACTCAATATAGTATAATTGTGGTTAAAGTGTTAAATTTCATCAGAAATATTGATATATTGTTCTGAGACTTTAGTGGAAGAGAAAAAAGACTTTGGCTAATGGAATTAAGGAAAATTTTGTGATAGAAAATAATGGTTAATGTGGGTCTTGATATGTGGATAAGGTTTAAATAATGAGGCATGACATGAAGCCTAAGAAAAAAAGCACAGAATGAGATCCTCTTGCCACATTCTTAGTTCATGTGCTTTGTTATGAGACTGACCCTGTCTTCAGATTGAGGTGTGAGCTCCTCCTGTGCTGGGTTAGGCTGTGTAACTTCTCCATCCTCTTCTTATTTAAGGTCCCAGTGCTATTCATTGACTTAGTCTGTGGAGCTGGAATTTAGGTTCTTATCAGGCAGAGCCTGTACCTTATGAGCTCTGAGAGTGAAAGGCAAGAGCTCCAAAGTCAGAGCTGGGCTCAATAGAGTGACCACTCCTGCTTCAGTGATCCAATACTTACTCAGTCTCCTGCTACCTCATGGGCCACTCCTCAGTCCCCTTGGACTGGATCTTTCTCCTTCACTCTTTCAATGTCGGTGTTGCTGGGCTCCACCCAAACAACTTCATTTTGATGAGTGGCTTTAAATACCATATTTGTGCCACAGCACTCTTCAAATCACGTGCCTCCAATTGCACATCAGACACTGTTTTAGCCCCTAGATCAATAAATGTCTGCACTTTGGATTTTGTGTGTGTGTGTGTGTGTGTGTGTGTGTGTGTGTCTGGAACTTTCCATCTATATGATCTATAATTCTCTTTTAGAATAAGCCACTTTGAATTTGGCTTCTGTCCTATGCAACCAAAGGAATCCAGGTCAAAAATACATAGAAGTAATGCTGGAACGGTACTTTACAGCATATTTTCAAGCATCCTGAACTCCATCTTCATTCTTCCAGCGATAAAATCATTGGACATTTACTGAGAATCCACACTATAATCTGTGCACTCAACATGAGCACATATCTATCAGAAGAGACATAAAAAATGATTAACTAAAACTACTTCAGTTGGAAAAAAATGTTTTGAGGAAACACATAGATGAAATTAACCAGCTATTACAAAATCAGAATGGTCATGAAGTTGGTGACATTTAATGTGCATGATTCTAGAACAAATAATTTATCTGGTACAATTTTCCAGTGATAGACTAAGGAACAATACCCTAAAATCCAATGTATTTTTTATTTACTTTAGTGTCAAGATATCACTAACATTAATGTCTAGGAGATATTTTATTTATATCACTGACCAGTTTGGAAAGGTTTTAAGTAATGTTAATTAATACCATTATTTTGGGCAGTAGAGAATCAGTGACTTTGTATACAAGAGTTCAGATTTTTACCAAAATTATACAGTTTAATGCTTATATATCATGGGGAAGTTATATAGTGAAGAACAAGGACCCTAAAAGAGCTGGATTCAAGCTCCAGACTCTCACTAACAGTATACGATAATTTGTGCTCTAGACATTTTCTCAGAAGGGAAGAAATAATGCACAGGTAAGAATCATTGCTATCTTGGATCTACAGACAAAAAATTAAGAGAAATATATATTTAGTATATAATAACAATTTTTATGAAGAGGCAACTCAAGGCAAGAGAAATCTGATATGCAGTGGAAGGAACCATGGGCCATCATTTTAGTAAGTCCATTTGAGAGGATGGGATTTTGGAAAGACCTGAAAGCAGGAGGAAGCTATGTGCTTCTCTGGGGTAAGGGAGTTTTAGGAAGCAAGAAGAGCCAGTGCAAAAGCCTCAAGCCTGAACTATTTTTACAATGTTCAAAAAACTGCAAGAAGATAATTTTATCCAGCATACATTGAAGATAGAACTAATACTGAGACATAGTGTTGTAAATTATTACGTGTAAAACACTTGGAACAATACCTAGTAGGCAGTATGTAATTTATGCTAGATCATATTGTACTCATTATGAACATTATTATCATGTTACTCCCATTAGGCAAAGAGCCCTCTCTGAAAGTTTTATAATACTTTATACCCTTTAAAAACCATTCACTTAGGAAGCTATTATACTTTGATATCAAAAGTAGGCAGAGCTCTGGCACTTGTCTGAATTAAATAATTACATTCAAAATGCCTGCATAATTATTTTATTTGGCTCCAAATAAACTTGAAGGAAAGTTTCTAAGTCCAGTGGGTTTTACCATCAGACTATTGTTTTTCCTAACATAAGAACTATGGCAGGCATGTAATAAGAACTCAAATTTTTCTTCAGTTAATGCATCAGACTATCATTGTGGCCCAAAGGAAAAAAGTTAACATGAAGGAGGAATTCCAGTTTAAACCCTTATCTTTATCCATAGTTGGTGCTATTCTATTTATGAAATTCTGTCCATTGATTTGACTACTAAATTTAAGCGGAAACACCTTGAGACAAGGGCATTACCTTCTTATTTCACATGCCTGGGACTTATCTTGGTGTTTGATGTGCTACAGATGTTCAATAAATGGATTATTTGAGGAATATGTCAGCTATAACTTGTCATTTAGAGATTTGGGAAAAAAAATTACAAAAGGCTAAGTTTTCATATTATTTTTAAGTAATAAAAAACCTAGAGCAGCATTTTGCATAAATCTACTTTTTTTCCTTTAAATTTCTAACACAGTCTCAGTATCTAAATTTTGATAGGTTAGTCTTCAAGTACACTATCCACTGAAGAATTTTCATCTCAGAAACTATGAGACATTTTGAGTGAATTGAGTCTCCATTGTTTCATTAACAAAGAGGGAAATAAGATTTGCAGTTATATGTCCAGCCAGAGGATTTGAACATGGACAGGACAAACAAGGGAAGATTTTTGCCCAGAAAATAATCTTTTTTACAGGCATTAAGCCACCCCGGAGACTAAATGTATCATTTCAGGAGCATTATAATATTAAAGTCACATATGAATAGCCTTAAAATCACATCAAAGGTTAAGTAGCTTGAAGAAATTCTTACACCTTATAGGCTTTTTTTTTTTTTTATTTTGTTTCCATTTTTAAAACTGGTGAACAGCTTCAACTTACCTCCCCTCATGTGCTCTCTATTTCTCTCAAATAAATAAATAATTCTTTTAAAAAATAATAAAAAATAAATTCATGAGCATGTAATACATTCAGGGGTCAGAAACAAAGTATTAAAAAATATTGTTAATATCAGGATGTCTATATTGACTAAGGTTCAAAGAAGAAAGTTTCCCTACACTGGAAGATATTTTCCTTTAAATTTTCTGTACCACTAAATCCTGTTAATTTAAGGATTCTATCAGGTTAAGAAGTATCCAGTAATCAAGAATTAGACACCAACTTTGAAATGGAGACAGAAAAAAAGTAACAAAGTAATCAATGATCACCTTCAAAGGAAAACAAAAGGGGAAGAACACTATAAAAGACTTTCTCAAACACATAACTGGCAGTGTGGAAATGACAATCATTAAAGAAGGGTTGGTTCATGGACACCTGGGTGGCTCTGTTGGTTAAGCAACTGCCTTTGGCTCAGGTCATGATTCTGGAGTCCCAGGATGGAGTTCCATATTGGGCTCCGTGCTCAACAGGGAGTCTGCTTCTCCCTCTGACCCTCCTCACCTCATGTTTTCTCTCTCTCATTCTCTCTCTCTCAAATAAATAAATAAAATCTTAAAAAAAAGAAACTTAGTTCATTAAACAATTCACATCGATAAAGTAGTATCTATAAGGAGAAAAAAACAAAATTAGTATATAATAAGAAAGTTATTAATGTGCACTGTCATTATTGATAAAAGGGAAGAATTAAACAACAATTACAACATGCTGTGCATATCAGGAGGTTTAATTTGTACTCATCCTAGGGTAATTGGCTCAGAGTTTGCTGAGGACATGTCAGTTGTTTTGTAGTCCAATAAAAAAATATTTTAAAATTAATGGAAAAGAGAAAAAAAGGAGAATCTAAACTCTGCAGAAAATGTTCTATGGAATGTTAGCAACTCTAAACACAAAGATCATACAAATTCTAAGATTGACAGAGTCCTAAGATGTTATAATTTTTTCTATTTTTTAAATCGAACTTTTTCCTTTAAGATGGATATCTGCCTACATTACTTTTTTTAAAGATTTTATTTATTTACTTACTTGACAGAGAGAGAGAGATCACAAGTAGGCAGAAATGCAGGCAGAGAGAGAGAGGGAAGCAGGCTCCCTGCTGAGCAGAGGGCCTGATGTGGGACTCGATCCCAGGACCCTGAGATCATGACCTGAGCCAAAGGCAGAGGCTTTAACCCCCTGAGCCAGCCAGGTGCCCCTTGCCTACATTATTTTTAACTGTATCTAGATAAGAAGACTCCAGGACGTTCTGTGTAATCACTTTTAATCTAAAAAGATTAGAAAGTCTCTATATTTGATTTATTTATCTTTCATTTATTTTAGAACTAAAAGTTTATTTTTTTTCTTGGAAATAAATTAGTCCCATAGTACTCAATATGTTATAATTCTCAGTTTTTTTGGCTTGGTGTGAACAAAAATACCAACTATCAGTGATATGTATCACTGATACATATATGTAATACATACACTGAATTGTATTTTCAAGACATTTTTCTCTGGGTCCAAATGATATAAATTGCCAATAACTATTACATTAGAAGTAGTATTAGTATTTTTGCAACATATAAAAATTATCTGTATCACTGCTGAGTCAAATTATTTGTAATTAAAATACATTTTACATAGGAGCAAATACCTGATTTTTAATAAACTCAAGAGATTAAAAAGTAACAAGATAATCTAAATTTCATTATACTTGTGGGTGTGTGTTTATCAGTCATATTTGGCAAAGAAAAGAGGGAGAAACAAATATAATTCAATGTTTTCAAACCAATCTTAGAGCAGACTTTTTCAATAATTTTTTAGTACTTATAAATAATTTCCTAAATATTGCTAGGTTTTGGCTACATTTCTTCATTTAATTTTTATGTTATTTGATAAATTTTTACTGACTTAATTCAGGAACTGCAAGTACTACGAAATAGGCACACTTTCCTTAGTCCAGACAAAAGTTGCAAAGCTTATTGTCTTGAACAAGATAGGAAAAGGCCTTCAAGAATCATTTCATTTAGCTTTTGAGTAAGTGTATTTCTATAAAACAATATAAAATAACATCCATGAAAAATAAAATAAGATAGCCAGAGATGCTTTTGTTATAAAACATTTAAATACCCCCTGAAATTCAAGAATATGCATTTAACAAAAAGGTAGAAATGAAAATTTCATGCAAAAAATATGCTAGTAAAAAAATATAAATCTCAGATATTGTGGGGTAATATTTGTTTTCCTTTAAGCTGAAAATTCCTAGTCTCTGCATAGTATACTGTGTTTTATAAAATTAAATTGAGAAAAAATTTAATATGAATAAACAATGTACAAATTAATAAGGTATTGCTATTTTTAAAAAGTAATATACTTCTACAAGACAATACATTCAAAAATTTGTCTTAGCAAGTCTCGGATTTATTTATGCTGAAAATAAAGCTTTGGGTGTACCTTTGAGGATAGATGTGATTCTAGTGTAACTGAGAAATTATACTAAAATTTAATTACTCTTACACAGCAAATCCAGGTACACATAGAATTCATGTGGTGCACATGTGTGCACACACACATGCTAAAGCATTACTATCCTTCAGCTACCAAGTAATAGATTAATTGAACTGTCTCTCAAACACTTTTTTTTTTTAAGATTTTATTTATTTATTTATTTATTAGGAAAGAGAGAGAGTGAGAGAGAGAAGGTCAGAGTGAGAAGCGAACTCCCCATGGAGCTGGGAGCCCGATGTGGGACTCGATCCCGGGACTCCAGGATCATGACCTGAGCCGAAGGCAGTCGCTCAACCAACTGCGCCACCCAGGGGCCCTCTCTCAAACACTTTGACTAATGCTATAGATGCAACAAAGTAAATTGTTCTTAAGCCAATTTTGTGTATATATTGGGGAAGAAAAATTTTTGAGAACAAGAGTTGATTCACATACAAGTAAACAAGAATCCATAGCTGAATGTCAATGTTAAATTCACATTAACAATATGTAGGTTAAATAAATATTGTGTGGCTAGGTATATAATAAGATATATTCTATATTTGATTTGTCCTTTAATAAACTCCTAAATACACAAATTTATTAGATTCTAGATCTCAGATCTTTCCTCCCATTTTATTCACTTCCTTTAAGTGTGGATTTAAGAAATATAGTATCTTCTTATGATCCTCATACCCTAACTATGACTAGCACTTCTATATTTATTGGAAAGGAAGAATCCAACTCATATCTCAGTCAGAAGTAAAGAAATGATATACAAACCGGCTCTAAAACCATATCATAGTTATCTACCCTTCTAAGGTAGAAAAGACTCATATCATGTGGTGGTTTTCTTAATAGTTACTACAAACTCAACTTAATTATCTTATTTAATCAAGATCTGAGCAAAGTTTTTATGATAAAATTTTTATCTTCCAGGAAACAGGGACATAACCAGAGCTTTCTTCCCAAGACTTCAGAGAAAAAAGAACTGTAGGACACCAGGTAGCCAGACTTATGGTCAAATAGGGCCAGTTGTCCTCAGAAGATCACAAACTGCTTCCCACCTAGAAATTCTAAAAATGCATCACTGCCAGTCTAACATTAAAAGTAAGTGATGGATTTCTATATACACTCTTAAGAAAATTTTGAACATTCTTAAATAAACAGGAACTAGAAGAAAAGGAATTTTCAGATTCAAAAAGAAAGAATGTTTAAAGGAATATTTTCAACAATGTTTTATGAAAATAAATTACTGTAATTTAAGGATATAGTTGTAAATATTTTCAGAATACAATATGCAGTATATTGAAAAGTGCCCAATTCTTTAATTTTGTGTATTTATGAGTTGAATATGTGCTGAAGAGTCAAAAGTAAATAAATAGAACAGGAACAAAATCAATATGAATATTGATTTTCTAACTTTTTTTGGACCTTATACTACAATTTCATGTATTTATGCAAGTCTAAATATTTCCATGACGACTTTCATCAAGTTTTCTGTAATGGTCTAACACCAAAACATTTTCAAATGGATGGCTCTAATTACTGAATAACCCTTCTAACAATGGCCGGGATAAAAAAAATGGAAATATGTTTGTGTAGAAATAGAGTATACTCATGTTTTGATTTATTTACTTATTGTTATTTAAATTTTTTTCTGAAGGTTGATTATATAAGCTCAGCTCAATATCACGATATACTTTCTACATAAGTTGTTGGGTTTCTACCTCTTTTATTTTTGTTCAAAATGAAAATGTAATATGCATGTTAATGTGTCTATTGATACAACATTCAGTACAATTCACTTTAAATCACTGCACACTATGATTGATATATTCAGATTGAAATCTTTAGAAGCTGAAAAGAAAAGCAGTCATGAGAAAGGGTTGGTTATTTCTCAGAATGTTGGTTTGCCAGAGTGTCTGCTTGGTATTCATCACTCTGGTAGGATAGAATGCTGTCTAAGTAGAATTATTAGTCTTATTCCTCTGAATCTACCAGGCATAGACACTGGCCTTCCCAAACACTTAAACTGTAGCCGACAACCATAAATAATGTTGAGAAATAATTTTGAGAAACAAAATCACATTTAAAAAGCTATATCAGAAAAAATACGATTAAAAACAGAATAAGTAATAAGTTAATAACTAACTCTTGTGAAGAGAGCATACCTGAAAAAGAGAAATTCTGTGCTTAAAAGTTAGCACTTTACATGGACAAGGTAAAGCTTAAAAATACATCACATGTTGAAGTTATCCACTGATACATTGCTTGCTTGATTGGTTTTGGGATGTGCTTAACAGCCAAATGGTCAGATCAAGGTAACGAAGAGATCAGCTGCAAAAGTTCAAAATCACAGCTTCCTCTCTTACCTTCCACTGAGGAGGAAGCCGATAACCACTGCCAACAAAATGACTCCCACTGTCACGGACACAGCAATTATAGGAATCTGGCTTTGATCGCTGGATGCTGCAACTGCTGATAGGAGACACAGAAAATTGAGCCTGTGGTTAAAGAGATTATATGCATTCAAATAAGAGCTGCTTAATAGTGGATAATCTATGCGTAGTTTAAGTAATTCCCCCACACTTGGCCGAGATTTCCCCCTCGTATCTCTGTTCGGTGGTGTATAATTGAAAAGACATCTTTAGGAGAAAATATTTACTCTCCAAATGGAAATTTGAAAGAATCACTAAGTCACTGATTATTTCCTTGTCATCATAAAAAAATGAAAGTAATTCTTTGCATAGCATTTATCGAGGGATCTTGCATTTGCAAGGTAAAATGAAACTTAGTCCTTGACATCAAACACCTTCATCTGAATAAGAGCTGCTAAGTATATGAGATTTGACATTTTAGAGTTCACATGTGGCTATTTTCTCTAGAAAAAAAAAATCTTGATACTTCAGACAGGGTTTTTTTCCCCCATAGACACAGGTTGAATGCCAAAATGTTCTGGCTTCAGTTGAAGTTCAGTTGAAGTCATAGAACTTCAGTGAAGTTAAGATAATATTACTATTCCCAATATAAGTTTAAAAACTGTGATTTTAAGCAGAATCTAGTCAGTGAGTGTACTTCATGTGTAGAACTACTTTTCAAAGAGGTCAAGGCATGCATTTAGAACTTTGAGAAGTCTGCAGTAAAAGTAAATTAGTTTACATCATCTCTTTTTAAATACATGGATTTAGATGAAATACCCTACATTTTAACAGTACAATTACCATAATAGAGGAATATGAACATGAGTAGATAGTTGTGCCTCAATAAGCACAGAGATACTATTTTGTGCCAATAACTATGCATTATTAAAATAATAAACCTATAGAGCAAAATAAATTTTACTAATGTTCTCAAAAACTGCTCAGTAAGATACATACAATACAACTGCTTAACAATATAATAATTTTTATAAATTCAGAGTGGCATTAGCTACCTTCATAACAAATTTTAAGTCATCAAAAGAAAGAACAACTATACTTTCCATGTTTTGTTTCTTACAACCCCTTACCAGATCTTGGCCCCATCAATAGTTTTGGACATCCAAACACTTTCCTTTCTATTATTATCACCTCTCCCTTGATTCTTTCAAAACAAAATTGACTGACTCTCTGACACTTCTTGCACTTCAGCTACACTTTTAACCCTTTCAGAACAGTCTTCAAACCCAATATCAATAATTACTTATGTATGAGAAAGACTGTTATTGATAATCTACATCTATGTTCTTACCCTCCCTTTTCTTGGATAATAGAATAGTTCAGTGGTTCTTTACCTTGACTTTTCTCTCCTATTATCCGAAGTCTGTGGTAGCAAATTCAAAGCCGGTGAGCAGTATAAATGGGGTAGGGCAAAGCTACTCCACTATTTCAAAGAGCTTAGACCTAAGATTTGCTTTTATAATCTCTAAACTCAGATTATGTATATCATTGCTTTTTCTCAGTTCTTTAATTTTCTTTTTGGTAAGGGGAATGTTCCTAGAGAAAATCATTCAGACTTGGTCTATATACATGATGTTATTTTTATTGGGCTCTAACTGCATTTCCAATTATTTTGATTCTCTCTTATTAATTTCCTGACAAAATCATCCCCATAATGAGTTCTCCTCATTTTCTCAAAACACTAACTCATTACCACTTCTCATGTTTCAGAAATGTTAAGCTTTATAGATAATAAGGAGTAATGAAGTCTGAACTCCATGGTTAAATAAAACTGTATGGTTATGCAGTTTTCCTTTCCTTTACCTAACTCTAACACTAGAATCCTTCCTGTCTCTTCTAAGACCTGGCTCCTTCAACAATCTCCCTCCAAGAGAGTTTTTCATTCCCTCACAGGCTACTTTTCATCTACCGACAAGCCTGACCACATCATTCTCCTTAAGGGACACAGATCCTTATACACAAACTTACAGATGTTGGTTTAACTTAAATTTGAAAACAGGTCCAACATTTACGAGGCCAAAGCAAAGTCCTTATCCTTATCAAGTCTCATTTCATTAATCTCCAAATAGGGTCATTACAATTGGATCATTGGATCATTACAATTCTGTTTAGAGATAATATTTAGCATAGTGCTTCAATTTTTGCCAGCCTTAAATAAATAGTAGATAATATTTTGACATATTATTATCTGATCTTGTTTTGTTTATCACTCATATTCTTTCTTATTTTTCACCATCCTGACTAAGTTATCTAGAACAAGCCTTGTTTTCTGATAACCAATGTAAATTCTCTCTGAAACTTCTCTTCTGTCTATGAGTTCTATGTGTGATATTCTGGCTACATGCAATAAGTACTTTTCCATTTACCTTACCATACATAATAAAGCATTTGACCTTGTTGAGCATAAACTTCAACCTTGAGACTGAGCTCCTCTTGGTTTCTATGACATCAGATGAGTTGTTTTCTCTTTTTCCCCACTCTAAAGTACTACTTTGTCAGTTCTATTGGCTTCACATCCTCTCCCCATGTCTTATGCTTGAACAATTTCTGATGAATGCTGGCTCTTAATTCTCCACACTTTTCTCCTTAGCTCTTCACTCTGTCCTTCTTTTCTTCTTTCTTTTCTCCCTACCTCTCATGAATACTTCTTTGCATACTGCATCAGTTAACTATAAGATGATGAGTCCCAAATTTATATTTCCAACTCTTATTTCTTTTCAAAGTTTGACTCTTTAAAAAAAAAGACTGATTTCTTTTTATTTGGATTGTGTTTTCATATAAAAACAACATATTTAAAATCAGCCCTTATACCACATCCACATCATGGGTAGTAACAAAAACACATCAATAAATAAACATACCGTAAATCAAACCACGAGCCAGACTAATTTGATCTCTTTTTTTTCTGGTTTCTTTTAACTATCACTGAATTTTTCTTAACTCCCACTTTCCTATTGATTAATAAATATTTTCTCTGTTCTTTTGTTTATCCCCATGAATTATATTTTTTCATCTAACAGTCACCTATTTGATCCAAATCTGCTCACATATGGTTCATTGGTGTTTTAAGTGTCCTCTGCCTTCTAAAATACTCACAGTAGGCAGAGAGGCAGGGAGAGAGAGTGGGAAGCAGGCTCCCCTGCTGAGCAGAGAGTTGGATGTGGGGTTCAATCCCAGGTACCTGAGATCATGACCTGAGCCAAAGGCAGAAGCTTTAACCCACTGAGCTACCCAGGTTCCCCAAATCCGTCATATTTCTTCAGAGAAAAAATTATAAGTATAGTTATAGGATCATAAGTATAATATAGTATACTATATTATAGTATACTATAATATAGTTATAAGATCATAAGTATAATTATAAGATCATAAGTATGATCTATGATTATTACTTGACTATGTCATTAAGTTTTTTAATCTTTAAAGATATAAACCTCTAGTCACTCACATTTCCTATTTTTTTTTTATGTCATGTAGTTTTCGAAGAATTGCTGAGGAATATTTTGGGAATCCTTAAAAGCAAATTTGGGGCAACATAACACACCATTATTAAAAGGATATTCATTATAAACATTAATATTCTTTAGTAAACAATGTTCCTTTTTTTCAACCATTGTATATTTACATTATCCCTAGAACCTTTAAGGTAGCATACACTGAGAAATCACATTGATTACCTTATTCTGCTTCTTATACTCCTGGTTACAAACCCATATTACATAGATATTCTCTGCATTTTAGCTCTATATTTAAATAGTTAATCATGAAGTTGTAAAGATTTGTTGAAGACAGATTTTAAGATTTTCCGAGTGCCAAGCTAAGAATTTGGGATCTTTCTACCACAGCTGTAATTATGTATTAATTTTTTTGATTAAAATAATCTGATCAAGAAAAATACAAATCAAAACTGCAGTGAGATACCACCTCACAGCAGTCATAATGTCTAAAATTAACAAGTCAGGAAACGACAGGTTTTGGTGACGATGCGGAGAAAGGGGAATCCTCCTACATTGTTGTGGGAATGCAAGCTGGTGCAGCCACTCTAAAAACAGTATGGAGGTTCCTCAAGAAGTTGAAAATAGAAATACCCTATGACCCAGCAATTGCAGTACTAGGTATTTACCCTAAAGATACAAATGTAGTGATTTGAAGGGGCATGTGCACCCGAATGTTTATAGCAGTAATGTCCACAATAGCCAAACTGTGGAAAGAGCCTAGATGTCCATCAACAGATGAATGGATAAAGAAGATGTGGTGTATATTTACACAATAGACTATTATGCAGCCATCAAAAAAACTGAAATCTTGCCTTTTGCAATGACATGGATGGAACTAGATGATATTATGCTAAGCAAAATAATTCAATCAGAGAAAGACAATTATCATATGATCTCACTGATATGAGGAATTTGAGAAACAAGACGTAGGATCATAGGAAAGGGAAGGAAAAAATGAAACAAGATGAAACCAGAGATGGAGACAAACCATAAGAGACTCTCAATTTCAGGAAACAAACTGAGGGTTGCAGGTGGGGATGGGAGTGGGAGAGATGGGGTAGCTGGGGGATGGACATTGGGGAGGGTATGTGCTATGGTGAGTGCTGTGAATTGTGTAAGACTGATGAATCACAGACCTGTACCCCTGAGGCAAATAATACATTATATGTTAATTAAAAAACAAAAGTTATTCTCACACTCTGTAAAAAAAACAAAAAACAAAACCTGATACACATAACATTTTAGATGAATCTCCAGGAAATTAAGTCAATTCTAAACTGTCACATATGCATGATTCCATGTATAGAACATTTCTGAAATATAGTTTTTGAAATGGATGTTTAAAACTTAGTGGTTGTCAGTGATTATTTATGGCACAGGAACTATTCCCTAAGGCAGTTGGTATAGTTATAAAAAGGGCAACCGGAGGGATCTTAGTGATGTTGGCACAATTCAGCATCTTAACCATTACGGTAGATACACAAATGTATACGACTGACCAAATTGTATCTAATTTAATACACATATATGTCTACACACACACACACATACACACACACACACACAAAGGAGTAGAAGGAAATGTGAGTAAGATTGGTGGGTTGTACCAATGTCAGGATCCTGAATGTGATACTATGTTCTAGGTTTGCAAAATGTTACCATTAGAGGAACTGAGCAAATTGTACAAGAGTTCACTCTGCACTGTAACTTACAATTGCATATAGAACTCTACTTATCTAAATAAAAATGTCATTTAAAAAATAGAATAGCATTATTCCAGCAATTAATTTGTACAGATTTGAATCAAGTAGGTAAGAATTGGATGAAAGGACATGACAGACTGGAGAAAAAAACCGTAAAAGAAACACAAAGGTGTTTGGTAAATCTTGGCAAGTGGGAGTTAAGAAAAATTCAGTGACAGTCTCAAAGATTGAAGACAATTTATGTTAAAAAGAACCAGAAAAAAAAAAGAGTTAACGAGATTGGCTGGATGGTTTCATTCATGCTAGGTTTATTTGTTGGTACATTTTTATCGTTGTTAGGAAAGGGGATGAGATATGGGGCCAATTTTAAACACATTATTTATATGCATACAAAGTTAAAATAAAGTGGATAATAGGCAGTTATAAAATATAAGCTAAAACTTGAGAGAGAAAGACCAGATTTTTCCATCCAAATCCTCGTGTTAAATAGCTTTTCTAAAATAAAGATTTTATATTCCTGTGCTTACTGCTTGCATTCAGTTTTAGGACTATATGAACGACATACAAGGTAATATGGATGAAAAAGAAAAGCCCTTCACGACAATTTTATGACTTACATATAGTATAAATTAAAATTTATGAATTTTAAAAATTAAGCAAATCAATAACATCATGCATCACTATTATGAATTGAGTAACCAATTAGAAAAGTCTTTTTAAAGTGTATATTCAAGGTAATGATCTTCAGATAATTTTCTGTCATAACATTCCTGAATGATAAGAAAGGATTTTCTTAGTAGTGGTGACACATTAAAGCCAGTATTCTTAACTGTGATGCACCAAATGAAAATACATACATATACACATTTGACATTTCACACTACTCCTGTATGTTATTTTCTTAATTACCAAATATTAATAATGTCAGTTTTTCATCTATAAATAAAAGCAAGCTACTGTTTTCTTCTAATCTTGCTTTTAATGTGTGCTTTAGGACAAGTAACCTTAATATTTTGTTTGATGTTAAAGATAAAAATGTTTTATGCTATTTTATTTAAAAAATAGTATAAGAAATGTTTTCCAAAAATATTTCTAGACCCTTCACTCAGAGACACTGCCAGAAATTTTGATTTTTCAAATGATCAGATTGGTTGCTGAGAGTGCCATTTTCTTGCCAAACTTAATACTTACACATGCTCCCTGTAGAATTTTCATAGAAAGACTAAGCCTGATAGCATTGTTCAATAAAACAAGTAAAAGTAAACGGCAACAATTCAATAAAGTATGGCAGCTGTGGAAAGAAAGTCTTTAAAAGCAAGTTTAAACATTTCTTAAGGATTTCCTGGTGTTTCATCTCCCAGTAGACTAAATGTGATGAGGAGCAGGGACCGATGTGTTAACCTACTAACCTACCATAATAGCATGACAGATGCTTCCTATCCGAAGGGGTCATGCCTGAGAGAGAGAGAAGCAGGAGACTGACAGAATGCCCAGGGAGAGTATTGATCCACTGACTCTATTCTGGTAACCATTACAGAGACATGAGTTGACAGTAATTAAAATGACTTACACACTGGGATGGTTTCAAACTCAAATCTTCGACTGAAGACACCATAGCCTGCTGCTGTGCGTGCTCGAATTTGGAAGACATATACTGAAGCTGGTTTCAAGCCCTCTGCAGTTACAGTTGTCTCTTTAGATTTGATAATTGTATAGCTGGTTTCTTGGTCCTTGGATTACACATGTGCATACAATAAAAAAAGTCAATATATGCATTACTAATGATGACAAAACTTAGAATCAGAAATCAGTAAATCAGAAACTAATAGACTTGCTATTAGTACAAATATAATCTTTTAGAAAAAAAATCTATACAACCTAGGTGTGCTAAAAGGGTTTCCTAGAACTCAAAGATGGTGGGTAACATGTTCTCCTGTCATCCACCACCCTTGTCTTCCGCACAAATGAATGTGTAAACTTTTAAAATATGATTTGCAGGAGATGAATTATTTTACAAACTCTATTTTAGTATTGGTATTTGTGTGCTTATATTTCTCATAAATATTTTATTGGAGCACATCTAACATGCTGCTTGTTCACAGAGAAAGTTGGCGAGGTCTCATATATTGCCAGGTAAGACTTATGCTTTATATCTTTGGTGAGTTTGATTTTTAATTATATTTAGAGCTCGAGAGAAGGAATGAGGACTTGGCTGGAGAACTTTAATTTCAATTCAGTAAGTCTAAACAGGGATTACTAAAGAAGAACTAAAGAAATATTTTTTCTTCTTTTTAAAAACCTTTCCATTTTCTCACATTTATGTGTTTGAGCTGGGTGAGTAGTGAATGGAGATGGAGTGAAAATATCACTGTAAAGATAGTTTTGGAAACTGTTCCTACTTTGCTACCAAAGTCTAGACTAACCATACACAATTTCTCCTTACTGCTGAGTTACTACACTGAATCTTAGACCTACACACTGAATCTTAAACCTACAAAGATCTAAACATACAAAGTTTCTCTTCTGAACTCCCTCCTCCCTTGTATTTTTCTGTGTGAATTCTTGACTGCCCTTGTATTTTCCTTAAGATGTTTCCATAATTATTATACTAATAGATATTACAGGATAAATTAATGATAGTTAATGGTTAGAGATTTTTTCACCCATTTTTAGGAACTGGTCTTTACTTACAGTATCTTGATTGATGACTATAAACCATCATTTTCAAAAAAAAAAAAAAAAACATAAACCATCATTTTCTAGATCATTTCAGAAAATTTTATTTTACTAATAGAAACATGTATTGAGGGGTTTTTTTTAAAGATCTAATAGGAATAACGTGTAAAAGACTTTTTCTGAAATGAGAAAAAAATTGAAAACAAGAATATAACAACTACTACTCAAGAATCCCTATAGGGAATATGGTTATTATTTAATCTTCATAATACTATTAAAATGCAAAGTAAAGCAAACCAGGCTCCTTCTCCCTTGAAGTTTACAATCAACAGCAGCATACCATGCTGTGACTTAAGTGTGGACACAGAGAGCATGCTAAAATACTGCAAGTCCATTTTTACTTGTACCTTCAGTTTTCTTATCTGTAAAGTTGGGATAGAAATTGATGCCTGGAGGGCACCTGGGTGGCTCAGTTGGTTAAGTGACTGCCTTCAGCACAGGTCATGATCCCAGAGCCCCGGGATCGAGTCCCACAGGGGGCTCCAGCTCCACGAGGAGTCTGCTTCTCCCTCTGACCTTCTCCCCTCTCATGGTCTCTCTTGCTCTCTCTCTTTCTCTCAAATAAATAAATAAAATCTTTTTTAAAAAAAGAAATTGATGCCTGGATATCCTCACAGACATGGTGTAAGAATGAAAAAAGATAATGTGTGTGAAAACACTTAATAAAGTACATGTTTTAATTGTCAAAATTATTTAAATTTTTCTACTTTGACAAATCAAAGTCAATTGCTAATCCCATTCTATTCTATCACCAATATGATCTAAAATATACAACCTATCAAACATTTTTTTAAAGAAGTTTTTTTAAAGAAGTTTTACAATCAAACATATAGGATTATCTTAGGGTGAAGTTCATCCAAATTTCTATCTAAATAGGTATGTTCTAATTTCTAATACAAATAGGTTTTCTGATTCACTCTACGCAAACAACTATTTTTTAAATTTTTTTAATGCACAGATTAATTTAAATGCCAAATCTTTAAAGTGTTTAGGAAATATTACTAGAGTTTGGCAAAGGATTTAAAGCAGATCATTAAACCCTACAAAATTTTACCTAGAAATGTCAGTCATTTTCTTCATTCACAAACATTTATTAACTTTCTCCTATATAGTCTATTTGACCCCTTCCATGTGCTAGGAATAAAGCAGTAAAAAAAAAAAAAAAAAACCAGATAATTTATGTGTTCCTTTTAAAGGAGGTAAATGCTTCTATAAACTAATATAGTTACTGATGTTCTGTGGCTGCTGAAGCTTAAGACTGAATATGCAATACTTTCTCAGTAAGATTATACTTTTCACTTTGGCTATGACTGAAGCAGTAATTTCAGCAAGAAATGATAAAATATATGTTTGTTATTACCTGTATTTTGTTTAAAGAGAAATTGGTGTAAAAATCTAGACGAAACTAAAGATTCTGCTATATCTGATATAATTACGATTTTTACCTAAAATATTAATATTTATAATGTAAAGTAAGAGCTTTTCTTTGTTTGTTTGTTTTTTGTTTGTTTTTACAAAAGAGCAAAGAAATATCAGGTTTAGAATTCAGCCATGCTATTGTCTAAGGAAGTGTGCAAATGTGGATACACAACTTAACCTCAGTTTTTTCTTCTTTAAAGTGGAATAAACTTAAGAGCACTGTGAGCAATAGAGATGGAGATAGAGGTGATATACATAGCACCCAGCAAATCTCCACAACATAACCAGTTCTCGGTAAATTTGACTTGAGTCTGTAGCGTGACGGCAAATTTAATAAAAAGAAAAAAATTTTTAAAGTTTGTTATAAACTCCTCTAGCTATTGAAATCACAATTAATATATCTTGAAAATTATTAGAAGCTGACATTTTTGCCAGATTGGGGGGGAGGGGGTGGGAAACATTACAAGGAAAATGGCATGCTGCTCCTTGAAACATTGGCTGATCTAATATCAACTGCGCAAATTACACAACACTCTGATTTATATATTAACATGAATGTCTAAGTGGTTGCTTATCTGAATTCTAATTTTCCGTTGTCTTTCTGGGTCATTTGAAATCTATATTATCAGAGGGACGCACCAAAGCATATAACTAAGAGATCGAAAACCATAAATACACATTTTGAATTACTTAAGTATCTTCCAAAATTTGCTTCTGTTCCACTCTTTTCAGTCATGGTTGTATTATAATTTCCTTTATATCACTAACCCTGTATACATATCTTCAACACTAACAACCACCGGGCTGCCAGATCCTGGTCAGGGCAATGGCTTTTGCTGCCTTCATGCTTCCGCTGAGCAAATGAGCTACATTCCCCAGCTGCTTAGCAAACACTGTTCACATGCAGCGAGGGGAGGGCCTCAGCAGAAGGAGCCAGCTGGCAAACACCCTGCCAAGGGGCAGCTTCCTTTTGCCTCTGCCTTTAATTAAGAGATGGCAGTGGGCCCATCACCATGCAGGAGCAGAGAGGCCCAATGACCTCTATTAGAGCAGGGCAATGGCAGGCAGTAATGCCAGCTGGCAAATGCAGGAGCCCTGGAAAGCTCTGCCACCTGTGTCTGGCCAAGAGCCATCCAATAAAATGGCGGTGTCATTCTGAAGGTTCAAAATGAGCTCTGGAAACCTATCAGGACCCCCACCTCAATACACGCTATAAAAGCTCATTATCCTTTTCTTCTTCTTCTTCTTTTTTTTTCCCCAAAAGTGTTAAAAAAAAAAAAAAAACTTTCATGTCTTTTATTGGTATGCTCAATAATTTTGCTTGGCAAAAAGTTCCTGGAGGTACTATTTTCACTGTAAAAAAGAAAACACTGACCAAGAGAAGTTAATAACTTCCCCAAAATAATATATAAAGGTTTTGCAGCTTTTTATTATAAGTGGACAACTTGCTCTTCATTTACTGAGACTATATAGAAATAATTTCCTGTTATTTTTCTTATGCTGAGTTAGAAAGATAATAGAACGTATTACAGCATTAAATGTAAAATATTAATATAAAAATAAGTTTTCATGAAATAAGTATGATTTTTAACAATTGAACTATGAAGGAAATAATTCCACAACATGGGTAAAACTCATTAGAAGGAATATTAAGAGAAAAGGACTTTGCCTATCACTTGTTGAAAACTCTGTTTCACTTAAAAAAAAGAAAAAATGATAAATCCTTGCTTTTATTGAATATTATGCATATGAGACTCATGTACCTGCTGGTAATAATAAAAACAATGAAGGATTACTCATAAGGGGAAATAATAGAATAATTTCATTAGAAACAAAAAAGAAACCAGACATTTGGTCCCTCTAGTTGCGTTAGGGGAAGAACAATCACACACACACAAAAATGACTTGTCAAATTTCAGTCTTCTTGCTGTTGAACTTTATTTCATCTACAATGTGTATTCAAATATAGAGTTTTGGTGAATAGTTTTAAATTTTTTTTAATACTCCCTTTTTAAAATTTATTTTTTTAAAAGTAAGCTCAATGCCCAATTTGGGGCTCAAATTCACAACCCCAAGATCAAGAGTTGTGTGCTCCACTGACTAAGCCAGCCAACATCCCTGGTACATCATTATTTTTAAATGTCATTATGCATTTCAACTTCTTCTAAAATTAGCTTCAATTAAAACAAAAATTTAAAACTCAGAATACTTATAAAAAATCAGTCTATGTTATATATGTATATATATCCTGCTTTTCACTAGTATCCAGTAATAAAATTAATAAAAATACAAATGAGGATATAAATCTTAATTTAACAAATTATTTTTGATATAACATGTTTAGATTGTAGACCTCTAGAATATAAAATTCAGTTTGGACTACTACTCTCAGAGAAACAAGAATCGATAAGGAATACTAATGACACAATGTTTTACTTGATTTTTCTTATTGTTATATGATAAATACTGTAAATCGTAGCCCAGTATAGTTTTTTTTTAAGATTTTATTTTTAAGTAATCTCTACACCCAACATGGGTCTTGAACTCATAATTCTGAGATCAAGAGCTGCATGCTCCACTGACTGAGCCAACCAGGTGCCCCTATACCAACATAGTTTTGTCTCATAGGTATTCTCCTAAGACATTCTTAGTGAATAATGTATTTGATATATATTTTTTTATGAAATAAAAGTATCTTAATCTATGTTCCATAATGATCCAATAGTTATTTATAATGCTACCAGCAAGTCATTCCAAAGGATTACTAAGTAATCCTTCAAAAGTAGTAATCTGCTATTTATTATCATTCATCTATTTATAAAATCAATATAAGAACATTAGGCAGGCATTCAAAATCTAGAAAGGATATGTAGACATTCCCACTGTTCTGCTGGCCCACCCACTACTGTTTTACTCTCAATCATTATCTTTACACAGATAATTATTAAATTAATGCATAAAACAAACACAAAAACAAACAAGTTTTTAAAAATCTCTATAATGCTATGCATTAATTTAATGTATTTCAGTTAATTTACATACTCTTTCATCTATGCATATACACAAAATGTTGATTTTTTAAATAACTTTCATTAATAGAATATATGTATTTTTCCTGGTATTTTTGCATCAGTATGAGGAGAACCATTTATTCCCTTTCTCTCTTTTTCCAATGTCCTAACATGGACAAATTTCTCTGGGATAGCAAAGTTTTTAACTTCTTCCTATCTCCTTCACTATTCCCTCTAAGAGAAGGAGAGATGGCTCCACGAGTTTAGGGAAAACAATTCAGTACATGTGGCTGAGTCCTTTTCTTTTCTTTTGGGATCTGCTTCTCTGCATATGTTTGCAATCTTTTCTGCTCCTACTTTCATAGGATACATACTCTTTGAGTCAGAGTTTCCTACCCACCAGTGAGAGTCTGGTTTGAGCACTCATCTATCTCTATCTCCTCTATTAGAAGCCAAGTTGTTCTAAGTAGTGTATGCCATTCAGATCCATACTGTATAAAAATCAAAGTAAAATGGGGCTGGGCGTTGTAGGAAGACCCATGGTGACTACATACTATATACTATAGTTCCACTTTAGAAATTTAAGTTTACCTTTATTTTCCATCTTATTTATCAATATCTTACTTGGTTGTGGATTCAGAAAAGAGGAAAATGAATAATTACTGCCTTTATTTTTTTAAAGATTTTATTTATTTATTTGTCAGAGAGAGAGATTGAGCACAAGCAGGGAGAGTGGAAGAAGGAGAAGCAGGCTCCCCACTGAGCAGGGAGCCCAATGTGGGACTTGATCTCAGAACCCCAAGATCATGACCTGAGCTGAAGGCAGTTGCTTAACCATTTAGGGGTACCAACCAGGTGCCCCTAATTACTGCCTTTAAAACTTGGCTATTATGGCAAAACATGCAAGAGTGGACCTATGAGACCACTCAAGAAAGAAGAAATTGAGAAAATGTAGGAAATGTGAGGCATACATTTCTGATTTTATACCTTCTCATTTTTAAATACAGTTTATAACACAGTATCATGTTTTTAATATGGATTTTAAAATTATACTTTATATTCAAATCTTATCTACCCATACCTCCTTAAAAGCACAGGTGTTAGGCCGGGTTAATGGCTGTAACCATATGTGTTTTTCTTGTAGTACCCTGCAGTCAGTACTGAAGGTCAAGAACTTAAGTGATCACAACCTTTCAAAATGTTCTATGACTTCATCTTTTAATGCTGTGAAACCTAGTTAAGCTGATGTTAGACTAAATGGCAGTAGTCCGGCAGCATAAACAATTTGGCAGCAGAAGAATACAGAGTGCTCCCTATACATTTCTAGTATTCATAATCATGACTGCAGAATCGATTGCCATTGATTTACACATAAAATTGCAACATGCTTTTCTGAAAATTGGATAATTGCAGTTGCTAAAGTGAAAAAAAAGAAATGAAAAAAGGCAAAAGGACATTCTTTATCCTATTATTCTCACCTTTTCAAAATATTTGATTTCATACTCCAGGATGATTCCATTTGGACGATCTGGCTCTTGCCAAGACAAAGAGATGCTGTTTTTTGCAATCTTCCCCTTTTTCACATTTGTGACTGGAGAGGGAGCTGCAAAATAGTGTAAATAAAGAGTAGCATGATTAACAGAGCCCTGAAATTACAATGAGATATAATGTAGTATAATTACTACATTAACAATTTAATAAGAATTACATTAACAAATTTTCTTTTAACTTGATAGCAATTTTACTTTCCTTACATAATAAAAAGTTCTACAGATTGTAAAATATTTTACAAATATAAATCAAGTATCCTGAGAATTATCCTAAAACTGTAGTCATATAGAATCATAAGTATATATTTCTCTATAAAATTTAGAAACATAAATGAGCTATCTTACTTTCTTATAGAATAAAAACATTCTTGATGACCCTATATATCTTCCATGTTTCTAAAGTTATTGGCACTGCATAAAGTATATCTTATTATGCTAGTACACATGATTATATATATGTATATATATATATGTATATATAAAACCATATTTTCACAACATTAGGCTCTTTTGTTTTTTTAATCATGTGGGTCCTATAAGCATTAATAAAATCATTAGTTAAATATAGTGGGGGTTGTTTTCAAAAATATATTATTAAACTTGTGGTATTTCTTGAAAATAACAGCAGATAAAATAAACATTTTCCTAACCTGAAAGTTTTTCCTCTAAGGAACAAGGAAAGAATGTCCAGTCCCACAATTTGTATTAAATATAGTATTAGAAGTCCTAGCCACAGCAATTAGGCAAGAAAAAGAAATAAAAGCATCCAAACTGGAAGAAAGTAAAAGCATCAGTATTTGTAGATAACATGATACTAAAAAAGCTACCAAAATTAATAAATTATTTTAGTCAAATTGTAGGATACAAAATTAATATCCAGGAATCTGTTGTGTTTCTATACACTAATAACGAACTAACAGAAATAGAAATTAAGAGAACAATCACATTTATAAATACATTAAAAAGTATATATACCTAGGAATAAATTTAATCAAAGAGATGAAAGACCTGTATTCTGAAAACTATAAGACACTGAAGAAAGAAATTAAAGATAACACAAATAAATGGAAAGATATACTATGCTTATGGGTTGGAGGAATTAATATTTTTTAAATGCCCATACCATTCAAAACAATGTACAGATTCAATGTAATCCCTACCAAAATACTAATGACATTTTTTGTAGAACTATAACAATTCTAAAGTGTGTTCAGAATCACAAAAGACCCCAAATAGCCAAAGTGGTCTTGAAAAAGAATAAAGAACAGGGAGTATCACACTGCTTGATTTCAAACTATATTTCTAGGCTAGAGTGACCAAAACAGGATGATATTGGAAGAAAAACATACACATAGAACTATGGAATAGAATAGAATAGTAAGTCTAGATATGGACTTATGGCCATATATGGCCAATTAATTTATGACACATGAAGGAAGAACATACAATGGGAGAACAGTTTTTTCAATAAATAATGTTCAGAAAATTGGACGGTCACATGTGAAAGGATGAAACTGGACTATTATGTTAAACACGAAAATTAATTTAAAATGAATCAAAGACAAGCATAAGATTTGAAACATGAAACTCCTAGAAGAAAATATAGGCAGTAATCTCTTTGTCACTCTTCTTGTGATACTTTTTTAGATGTGTCTTTCCTGGCAAAAGCAACAAAAGCAAAAATGTAAAAAAAAAAAAAAAGGACTGCATCAAACTAACCTTTGGACAGTAAAGGAAAACATTGACAAAATGAAAAAGCAACCTACTGAATAAGAGAAGATACTTGCAAACCATATATCTTATAAGAGGTTGGTATCCAAAATATATAAAGAGTTCATACAACTCAGTAACAACAACAACAACAACAAAACCTGATTTAAAAAATGGGGAAAGGAAAAAAATGGGGAGAGGATCTTAATAAACATTTTTCTAAACAAAACACATAGATAGTCAACAGACATATGGAAAGATGCTCAACGTCACTAATCATGAGAAAAATGCAAATCGAAACCACAATGAGACACTGCCTCACACCTGTCAGAGTGAGTATTATCACAAAGACAAGAAATAACAAGTGTTGACAAGGATGTGAAAAAAAGGGAACCCTTGTGCACTGTTGGTGAATAAATTGGTCCAGCTGCTATGAAAACAAAATGGAGATTCCTCAAAAAATTAAATATAAAACTACTATAAGATCTAGCAATTCCTCTTCTGGGTATCTTTCCAAAAAAGAATGAAACAGTAATTTCAAAAGATTTATGTACCCCTATGTTCATTGCAGATTATTTATAATAGCCAAGACATGGAAGCAACCAAAGTGTCCATCAATAGATGAATAGAAATAAAAGATGTTGTATATACTTATGTGATATACATGGTATATACCTGTATACATACACACACCCAACCACACATATGCACAATGGGATATTACTCAGCCACAAAAAAAAAATGAAATCTTGTGACAACATGGATGAATTTTAATAGGTAGCATACTAAGTGAAATAAGTCTGACAGAGAAAGACAAGTACTATATGATTTCACTTATATGTAGAGCTGAAAAAACCAAAACAAACTAACAAAACAGAAACAGAATCACAGATACCAAAAATAATCTAGCTGTTGACAGAGAACTGGGGGAGGGGAGATAGATGAAATAGGAGAAGGGGATTAAGAGGTATCAACTTACAGTTATAAAATAAATAAGTTACAGGGATGTAATGTACAACATAGGGAATAGAATCAATAATACGGCAACAATGTCATATGGTGACAGATGATAACAACCTATCATGGTGATCATTTTGTAATGTATAAAAAATATTAACTCACTTTCTTATGCACCTGAAACTAATATATATATTTTTAAATTTTTTATTAACATATAATGTATTATTTGCCCCAGGGTACATGTCTGTGAATCATCAGGCTTACACATTTCACAGCATTTGCCATAGCACATACCCTCCCCAATGTCCATATCCCTATCCCCCCACCTCCCAGCAACCCTTAGTTTGTGAAACTCATATATTTCATGTTAGTTATTGATATTTGATTGATATTTTATTCAACATTCGTTTTGTCAATCTGTAGATTTGTATAGACTCTGGGTTTGGCAACACAAATATGTATTGACTAATATTTTTCTTGATGTAGATGATCTTTATTTTTGTAATTTTTAGCTTTGATTAGGAGAAACTGTAATGTACTAATGGATGGGGTGTGTGTGTGTGTGTGTAGAGAGAGAAATAATGTATATTATATAATATGTATATTATAATGCACACATAAAATAAGGTAGAAAAGATACCAATGATAGTGAATAGTGTATAGCCTTAACTGAACAGTATTAAACATGTGATTAGATTAAATTATATATATATAATTTATATATGTAGAATGTATATAGATACTATATTACATAACATTATATATATATATATATAATTTATTCACTCCAGAGTAGAAGACAAATCCAGAATTGCATACAAGGATCAACATTGTCTGGCATCCTGCATCTTTTCTCACTTCACCTCCTGCTAATTGTGCCCCAGCTTTCTGTTCTTAGGACACTTCAGACACACTTTGGCCAAAGACCTTTGTACAAGCATTCTATCATTCAGAGGTGCTTCTCACCCTGACTTCTCCAGGGTTCTCTCTCTCTCCTATGGTTTTCTCACTGAGACCTTTCCTGTCCACTTTGTGACTGAAGTAACCAATCCTCACCCTTTCCCCTCTCTCCTCACCATGCCCTCAGCTTCTCTGGGGTTTTATTTTTTCCTTAGCTTTTGCCCTTATACTACTTGATATACATATCTGAATGTAGATTTACTTTTTCTATCCTCTCAAGTAGAATGTAATTTTTATGAGGACAGGGATATTGTTTATTTTATTCACTGCTGAATTCCTAGATCTAGAACAATGCCTGGGACAGAGAAGGGCCAATAGATATGTATGGAATAAATGGTAAAAATCAAAGTAATATATGCAAAATATTTTAAAAGGTTTATTTTAATTAGGCCTTTTAAAATAAAAATTATTTTATTATGTCAACAAAATTAACTATGAAACTCAAGGGTGAAGTATGTCTTTTAATAAAACTAAAATAAATAGAAACAGATATGACCGGTAGGAGAGAAAAATTAGTTGTCTAGTGTTTTATATACCATTAGGGTGATAATGACTTCGGTACTTCAATGTGTACTTTTATTCTTTCAATCACAGAGTTTTGTGATACTCAGGCTCAGAAAGCTCTTATTTTCAGCTTATCTTGTTTTCTTAAACATGTCCAGTTCCCCAGAATTTTCTGCAAACTACAGAACACATAGTGTGCATATTAAAACCAAATTGTCTAAAACTATCTGAAATTGCATTTTGTTTACTTCTATGGAAATTGTAATTGATAATTCTCACAGTCATATTTTGATATAGGTTCAAGGTCCCAATTGATTTCCTAGTGAGGGAAAACTTATGCCATATTTACTACTATGGACAAAGCATCCAGAAGACATGGAAACAAGAAAGAGCAAGCTATGAGCCCCATAGTTCATACAGTATCTGTAGCAAAGTAGCAAATATACTCAAGTAGAAACAGTAACAAGTTGATGGGTAGTGACATTTTTCTATTCATGAATTGAATTTAACATGTATGCTCCAGGGGCACCTCGGTGACTCAATCAGTTAAGTGTCTGCCTTCTGCTCTGGTCATGATCCCAGAATCCTGGGATTGAGCCCTACATCGGGGCGGGGGGGGGGAAGGGGGGGAAATCCCTGCTCAGCAGGGGGCCTGTTTCTCCCTTTCCCTCTGCTTGACTCTGCTACTTGTGATCTGTCTCTCTCTCAAAAATAAATAAATAAAATTAAAAAAAATAACATGTATGCTCCATGAAGGTAGGGATTAATTTGGTTTAGTTCCCTACTATAAAAAATTACTAGAAAACTACTTGGTATCTAGAAATTTAAGAGATATTTGTTGAATGTATGCATGAATGAATGATGGAAATACATAATGCATCATTCAGAACAGTTTGCCTCATAAGCGCATAGAATAGGATCTTATTATTTGGGGATTTGTGTTTTATTTTAAAACAATTCTTTGGGGGCGCCTGGGTGGCGCAGTTGGTTAAGCAACTGCCTTGGCTCGGGTCATGATCCCGGAGTTCCGGGATCGAGTCCCACATAGGGCGCCCAGCTCCATGGGGAGTCCGCGTCTCACTCTGACCTTCTCCCTTCTCATGCTCTCTCTCACTCTCTCTCTTTCCTAATAAATAAATAAATAAAATCTTTAAAAAAAAAAAAACAATTCTTTGGGGCATCTGGGTGGCTCAGTCAGTTAGGCATCTGCTATCGGCTCAGGTCATGATCCTGATCCTGGGGTCCTGGGATTGAGCCCTGCATTGGGATCCCTGCTCAGTGAGGAGTATCTTTTTCCCTCTGCCTCTACCCCTCCCCCACACTGCTGCACTCACGCTCTCTCTCTCTCCAACTCTCTCTCAAATAAATAAATAAAATCTTAAAAAAACTCAATTCTTTAATAAAATAATTAAACATTTCAAAGTGAAACTATCAAATAAATATTAACATAGATATAACCAGCTTGAAGTGGAATACTTTGTTATTTACTTATATCCATCAAATTAAACAGAAATTGTGTAGCTTTCAAAGACTGCTTGATTTAAAAAAAAAAAAAAAAACAACAAAACATTATTGTTTTCCAAACTCGGTTTTCTCAGAGGCTAAACAGTATTCTTTAAAGCTTGGTCAGAATGGGCCATACTCAGACTAGAATAGTTCAGAAATAAACTTCAGTAAAAAAATTCCTCTGTGACAAGATCATCTCTGCCTTATTTGGGTAAAGCTGATGAAAGTGGGGACACTGACAGCTCCTGGGGACATAATGACGATGCACAAACTGTGAATGGCTGTGCTTTACTTTGTAAAGTATTTTACGGATATTATGCACATTAAAACAACTGTAACCAGATTTGTCAGCATCAAGGGCATGTTTAATTTATCTTAGTTATCTTCCCCACTGATACCTTTCGCTCTATCCGCTGGACCTTTTATTAAGCGAGCCAGGAGCAAAATGAGAAAATGCTGACTTAGAGCATTTCTGCTTGAGAAATTTTGTTGGATGATGGTAAATCATACAACTATTACTGGCATAGGGTAGGAAGAACAAAAATACTAAAGAAATCAAGTTGTGATTAGAATAAAATAAATTACATAAATTCTGAATTTCACATTTTGGATCTGTGGAAACATTCTAAATTTTTTCTGCATTACAGCTTCTATAGTGGAACTGACCTTTAAGTAGTAACACAATAAGCAAGATACTGATCCATCAGGTTAGTAATAGTTCCCATTATAGGCTAATGTTTTTGTCTGCTTGCTTAACTTTTTTTTAGTTTAAAATAGTTTTACATTTATAGAAGATTATGAAGAGAATATAGAAAGTTCTCATATGTCCCATACCTAGTGTCTCCTATTAGAAATATCTTACAGTAGCATATATGGTACATCTGTCACAATTAATGAACATATTGCACATTATTATTAACTAAACTCCATAATTCATTGAGATTTCCTTAGTTTTTACCTATTACCCTTTTTCAGTCCCAAGATTCCATCCAATATACCTTATTACCTGGTATAGTCATCACATCTCCTTAGGGTCTTCTTGGCTGTAATACTTTCTCAGACTTTGTCTGATCTTGTAATTTTGACATTTTGACTGACTAAGTACTAGACTATCTCTCAATTGTTATTGATTTGATGTTTTTCTCATGATTAGACTGGAGTTATGAGTTTTGGGGGAAAGACTACAAGGGTAAAGCTCCATTTCATTACATCATATTAAGGATACATACTATCAGCATAACATCACTATTAGTTAACCTTGATTGCCTGATGGTTATAGTGTTAATCAGGTTTCTCCACTGTAAAATTATTCTTTTTTCCAGTTTTCTGTAATCTCTGAGAGGAAGTCACTCTGTGCAGCCTGAACTTAAGGAGTGAGGAGTTACACTCTATTTCCTTGAGGCTGGAGTATTTGCATAAATTATTTATTCTGCACAAGAGATTTGCCCATTCTTCCTTATTTGTTTTTGTTTTTGTTTGTTCATTTAATCATGTATTTATATCAATATGGACACATATTTTTTTTTGTAACTCAGATTGTTAAAGCTTTGACGATTGATTACTCTTTCAGTTAGTTCCTATGCCTCTTTGACATACCCCTATCATTGTGGGTTTGTTAGTTTATTTTTTTTTTCCTATAGTGTTTTTACTCTCTGGCACTTAACTGTCCCAATTCTAGAATCAATCCTTTCTCTTAGGAGCGGTGGCTTCATTTATTAGAGAACGTTTTTAGAAACCAAGATCTGGATGTGTTCCTTCTTACAGGGGTGTCATTGCTTCTCCTTTCATTACAAAGCTAGGAAATAAATGTGCTTATGTCAACCTGTGTATATCTATACATATATACATATGTATATACATATATATATATATTAAAGTAAACATGAGTATATACTGATGTTGCCAACTCTAATCAGTTGCTACCCAGGTCGTTCTCACTTCTACACTATTTATCTGCAAACTTTCACTCCAACAGTTGTTCCCACCATCTGCCATTCATTTACTTAATTGTTTAATTCTAGTATACATGTCTAGTGGTTAAAGAATTGCTAATTCATGTCTGTTTGACTTATTGATAATGATATAATGTAGAAATCTCTAACATCTCAACAGCTCAAGCAATGATATAAAAAACCCTGACATCATTGTAAAGCATGCCAATGTAACTCTTCAAATATGGAAACCTAGTTTAAGGCACACTGTCTCCACATGGTAAAGTGACATGACACATAGAGCTTTAAAGTCAAACAAAACTGACTTCTAATCATTTAGCAACCATTTTCTAGCCACGTGGGCCTGTTTAGATTACTTAAGCTCTATGAACATCCTTTTTATATTTAAATAGTAATAATGATAAAACTTATCTTTTTGTAAGGTTGAAATATGATTCCAAATATATAATACCAGGTATAGGATGGGTGCCAGTGCCAGATAAATACTGTTTATAATAACATCAGTTGTAAAATAACAGGCAATTATCTCAGACTTTAATAATTGTCTCTCCCTAACTCCTTAAGCCTTCCAACATGCATGAATCAGAATTATTTGTAGCCTCTTTTCTGAACTTGTCACTGCTCTAAATAAAGGCAAATTACCAATAGAGATAAGATGTTTTTATATTCTTTGTCCAGTGAATTTCATGAATCTACAGTAATAAATAGTTACAGGTAAACTTCCTTGATAATCGTAGATTTTTTTATTGCACTAAAATGTGTTGAATTTTTAAGTGTTAAAATGACTAATAGTTCACTTAGTATCAAATGTCTATAAGAAATCTTTAAAAGGTAATGATGAAAACATAAAACTTAATTGTGTTAAATGGAAGAAGAAAATACCATTCATCCATCACTCTAACCAATCGTATTTGGGTAGACAAAAATAAATTATAGATAGAATCACGTATTGGTTACTTGTATTAAAAAATAATATATCTCCAAAAAACAAAATTAAAAAATAACATATCTTCATCCATTTGACTTATTTACCTATATTTGGGGTCTTAAAGCTTTGAGAAAAATAGACAAGACGATATTGAAATCCTCAGTCTGTGACAGTCCATGAACGTGTTAAAACTTCTTCAGATGGTACTTCTTTTACTTTCCTACAAAAGTCCCTCCACATGAATAATGTATTAGTTTCTTTGCACACAACTTTTAAAAAATATGTTTCTAATATTTGATTCCAAGGTCAAAATGTGGCCAGGTGGGTTGTCACTATCTGCCAGCTGAAGCCACCACTTATCTCTGCCATGCACGATTCATCATATTTAGGAGCTTGTGGTTATCGAGGCAGGTCTGGGCCAGTTTTCCCTAAAAATACGGATTATTAAGTTTCTTTCCAGGAAATTCTGACTCAAGTGGCCATACTCGGGCCAAGGATTCCCTGCTTTTAATAAAGACTTTCTAATTGAATCATTTTACCAGTGAAGTTTGGGAATTACTAAAGGTAAATCATGCTAGAATTCATTATTCATTTAATAAAATTATATAAACTTAGTAAACCAAAGTTAGAAGCTGGATCAGTGTTGATGTCTTGTGAACTGCTGTTATGTTGAACCTTCAGCTCACTATTATTGACCATTATATCCTGATCTCTGTTATCATATTTGCCTTTCTTCATTTGGGTATTATTTCTTCTTACATTTGATATTTTCCTGATCCATTAGTATTTTATGTAAACTGCTTTGTTTGTTCATTTTATATGTAATCTAGTTTAGTCCAACAAGAGTATAATCTCCATAAAATCTAAAAACTCTTGTGTCTTTTTCAATATAAACTGGTTAGTCATTAGAACAGTGTCTGGATGACATTAGATCCTTAAAGTCTTCGGTAAGTAAGAATGCAAATGGACAATGATTTTCTTTCTGTTACAATAGATCTGTTTGCATTTTTTAGAGTGTTAAATAAATGAAGTCATATTGTTGCTTTTTTTTTTTGTTTGTTTGACTGGCTTACATGAGGAAAGAACATGAGGAAACTGTTGGGAGAAGTAGGTATGCTCACTATCCTGTTCATGGTTATGTTTCATAGGTGTATACATACATTAAAATTTATCAAATTCTGGGGTGCCTGGGTGGCTCAGTAGGTTAAAGCCTTTGCCTTCAGCTGAAGTAATGATCTCAAGGTCCTGGGATCTAGCCCCACATCGGGCTCTCTGCTCAGCAGGGAGCCTGCTCCCCCCTCTCTCTCTCTTCCTGCCTTTCTGCCTACTTGTGTTCTCTCTTTCTCTGTCAAATAAATAAAATCTTTAAAAATAAGATAAAATAAAATAAAATTTATCAATTGTGTGCTCTCTGTGCAGTCTATTATACATCAATTTTATAACAATAAAGCTGCTAAAGTGTACATGTTTGTGTCTGCGTATGTTTGAAATGACAACTTCTTATAATTTATAACTGCTTCTATCCTTATTGACTATACCATGATTTTTCTCCTAATTAGACTCTCTTTCATGCCTCCAATAATTTCTTCTAAGAACGGGTAATTATGTCTTTGTTCCTTGTGTAGACTGAAATAAATATGAAAATTAATGACTACAGTCTCTCTCTATGGACTTGATTTTTTTTCCTTTGTATTGCATGTACAATATAAAGGAAAGTTGCAAATGTGCAATAAGTTATTATAGATTCATAACTTAAAATCAATTTTAATAAAACTAAATGGCACATTTTTCAATAAATTCATGCAAAATAGAATGAAGGTAAAATAAAATAGGAAGAACACTAAATGTCTAAGCTAATCACTAACAAACTGACACTATATCATTTTCTATCCTTTTAACATGAGCAAGTATGACCATTATCTGTTGAACTTAATTCATCTTGAAGTTAAATAAACTGAGGCTATTTCATAATTCCCATTTAATCCCAATCTTGTATTGGTACCATCTGTTGGACAGTAATGTCCACACAGAGGGTCACTTTGTGCCATTTCTACTTTCATAATTAGGCGGGCACACCGCAAACATACTTAGAGCTCTCCTCAAAATGCAAAAATGCATAAAACTGAGCGTTTAGAGCATTTGAGTTGATATTTGGATAGTACTGAGAACAATGCCTGTAAAGAGCAGAAACTGTCAGTTTTAGAGTTTTAGCATGCACATCTATTATTCGGAAGTAAGAAAATAAGTCCAGTAACTACATGTTTTAAATAACTGAGAAATGCTGTTGACTTATATTATAAACATACCTGAAGTTGGTTAAAATGGAAAAGGCAGATATTTTGAAATACATACACATCCACTAAATATTATATATCTTGTACTCTGTATTATATAGAGGATATAAATTATACATATATGTATATATATACACACTATTCTATAATTCATATATACATATCACTACATTATCATTTGATACCACTGGAAAAGGGAAATAAGTGCAGTGCTTTCTCAACACACCTGGTATCCATGCTCTCTTCTAAAGAAAGAGGGCATTTAAGCGGTTTCTTTCTCAAATAAAAATTCAATCTGCTCATTCAGACAAAACCTACAATCACTCCATTTTAAGAGCCTGCAACTGGATCTTTTGATATATGATCTTAGTGAAGATTTGAAAGACCATTCCACAAAAACCTGGCCTTAAATGTCAGTAGTTCTAGAGAGATGGTATCCTTTTCAAGAAAAAAGAACCTATGAACTAAAATGTCCCATTAGGTAGACCATGTTTTTCTTCAGACTTGAAAATTATAAGATATTGAAAATTAACTGTTTTCAGCGGGAAAGAAAAGCAACTTAATTGCAAAGAAGTAATTTTTGGCATGATCAGACTTAATAGTATTAAATAAACCACATGCTTCAAGTATAATTTTGAAGTCATATTCACAATGATGTTAATTAGAAAAGAAAATGGGAATAATAAAAATAGAGAACTATGCACTGGCATTTATTGTCACCATTTTCCAAAACAATCATGCAAATTACAAAAGCAAATACTAAATATAACAATGTGTAAAACGACAACATTCCTCTGTCTGGATAACAAAATTAATCCCACATCAAATAAATTATCATAGAATGTGTTTTGCATTTATTGCTTACTACCCTCTAATAGAATTTTTAGTATACAAAGTGGACTTTGTGTCAATAATTATTTAATCTCAGTAATGATAGCACCCATTTTATGAGAAACAGAGTTTAAACAATTTTTACAGTAAAATGAAGTTATATCTAGTGAAAAACTGCGGCACAGTTGGAAAACTTTAATCAACATGGTATTATTCAGTTACATTATATTCAGGGAAATATAGTCTGTATATAATTTTCAATATTGTTTATCCATATTAAACCTCAATTAAAGGTATGACATTAAGTTTTATATGTGGATAAATAGTAATTAGTTCAATATATTCATAACTTATGTTCATATTTCATAAAAAATAATCTTTTCTTATAAATCCACATTATAAAAGATCTTAACCACAGAATGATCCACCAATAGTAACAAAGACATACAGTGGAAACTTTAATTCAAATCTTAATTACTTCAAGATTTTCACAATCTAAACTAGTCTGATCTAGCATTTTTGAACAGCAAAATAAACACATCATAAATATAAATAACTCGTGTTTTTTTCCTTTATCACTTACCATAGGTCTTAATTTTATATAGCTATGTAAATAATAAGAATTATTTAATTCAACAAGAATCATAATAATAAGTTATCATTTATTATTGACTGTTTAAAAAAACAGATTAGTTTCCTATTGTACCATTAAAGTTCAAGGCCATCACATCGTCTTTCCCTACATATCTCCTCTCTGAGGCCATCTGCCAAGACTCCTTTAAAATCTGAAATTGTGCCAGTAGAAACAAACAAACAAATTAAACTTTATGACTACAAAATAACCAGAGAGAACTGAGTGGTACTTATCAGCTGATTTCATAAACATCCCAATCACGGTATCTTTAAATAGTATAATTTCTAGCAGTAACATGATAGGCTATAACTAGAAAAAATCAAGATTAATGATTACAGCTAATCAAACTTTTAAAGTCCAGAGGAAAGCCAAATCAAGATATTCTGTTCCAAATTAGAAAAATTATCAGATATTTAATTCCTTGGCCCTTACCATGAAACTAATTTTAGGGAATCAAACTCACATATTCTCCAAGTTGTGGAAAATCTCAGCCAACACTCAAGTTGCACAAAAGCCCATTTTTTAATTACAGGGGTCACACAGAAATTTTGAAAGCCAACAAAATATAACACTATACATTTGTCATCAGAAGTTCAAATGGCACAAGGTTCAAATTTTTTTGTTCCACTGGAACAGTAGTTTGTGTTCCTATTTACCAGAAAACAATCAATCAATCAATCAATCAATCAATCAAATAGAGTACAAAATTCTGGCTATAATATGCCCAAGATGGTACATTTTATAAAAGTTGCACTTGGTCACATATGACAGTGTCTACTTTGAGTTGCATAACCTAAAGCAATGGTTCAAAACCATTTTGTCTAGCATAACACATCTAAAAGAGAGCATTCCAATGTGTGAGAACTCTATACATACTACCATACTGATGAAATCTGAAAATTGTCTTCTGGGAAAAAGACCCAGGATAAATCACAATCCCCACAACCATTAGTGGTCCACCAGTAATGACTGCTCGGCACATGCTGCACCAGAGATAAGATGGACTATGGATTTTGAGTAATTCTGTGCATGCTAGACGCAACTCGGACTTCTCCACCACTTGGAAATGCCCAGTTATATTCTTCAAGGCAAATATTATCATACAGAGGGATATGATTATCATCTACATTATATATATTTAAAAATACATATTTCACAGACTTTGTTACTTAATGGCAAATACATGATAACTTGCAAGGAGTTACGTTAGAATAAGCAGTGTCTGCACCTTGGAGTCATTTAATAGGGATTTGGGGGTTTCATGTAAATCTCTCCTTTTTTGTCCCAGCGCATTCCTTCCAAAACTCAAACTACCCACTCTCTCTGCCACAGGGTTTTTTAAGAGACCACCAGAGGGAAAAAGATTAGTATCAGAAATCCTTAGCTCATCTTCCCTCCTTCTTTCATATTATTCCTGTAAAACTAATATGTGTCAGAGACTAGTCACTTAGACTTCTGCAATCAACAACTCCCATGTCCTGGCAAGTGATCATAAAACTGGGATATTAAAAATAAATTATTTGGGAAAATATTATACACCACAGATACAGAAAGTGAAACCATTCCTCTGAGAATCTATTTACCTGCTTCCCAGACTATGTAACTCTTGAATACAGTGAGTGGCCTCACTTGTTTTGTATCCTCTGTAACTAGAAAGAGGACAAGCACATGGTAGGTGACCAAGGGAAAAAAAAAAAAAGAAGAAAGAAAGATCCAATCAATCAAGAAGCCAATGAAACATGAAACTGCTACAGGATATTTTGGACAAGTAGTAAAGATGCAATACCATTATTAAAAACATAATGGAATGTTGGTTTTTCAAAATCTATATGTAAGACTGACAAATGACATTTTTACTTTTACGTTAGCTTTTATTTAAAAGCCACACAGGAGTAAACTTGAAAAAGGCCTTCATGAATTATATTACAAGTTCAAGTCTATCCTGTGAATAAAAATGAAACAAGAATAACCAATTCTTATGAATAGAAGGAAGAATTGGGGCAGGTGAAAATTACTAAGACTTTCAATAAATATAATTCTAAAATGTTCTTCAAAGACATGGTTACATATAATTGTTACGACATCACGTTTATAAATGCAGAAAATCACTAGAGATAACAGAAGTGAAACAAGGCAGCGAAATTTGTGATCCAGAAATTCACTCAAAAATACTGGAAGCAAGGTTTATTTGCACCTGTTTATAGTGAGTGTCTATAGTTAATTAATGGAAGCAACAGTCAGAAGATTTAATATACTCTGGTTGAGAGTTATCTTCAGTAGCCCTAGATTGCTGTATTGAGTTCTTTCAATTAAACTCTTCGTTATTTTTCTTCATTCATTGTTATAGTCCATTAATTTTCATTTCCTACTATTGCTGTTATATCTGCCTAGAGCAGACTGTATCTTATTTTTTGAGAAAGTAGGTAAAAATAGTATATAAATCCATAAATTTATATGTAATAATATATAATACACAAATACGTATATAAGTGTACATGTGCACATAAAAATGTATTCATAAGTAAATATATAATGCATAAATATATATGTAAATATATTTAGGCCATCTGTGTTTTTAGTACGAACAGCTCATAAGCAGTGGAGTTAGGATTTAAACCCACATAAGTCTGCTTCAAAGATAATTCACCTGCTGCTTCTATATGTAGTGAAGGATCCTTCTTTGAATTAATTTTACTAAGCATCTCATTTTTATGCATATATACTACATAAACATAGATTATATGTATTGATATACCATATGTATATAGATCTGTATATATATGCATTTTAACATGCACACACACATATAAAATAATTTCACTGACTTATTTCAAAGCATCATATATAATTAAGTACTTAAACAAAAGCAAAATAAAGAAATATTAGGTATAATTTAGGACTCAAATGTAATTCTTCTTAGTTCACAAAAATACTAACATAATACTTATTTTTAATATAGTTTTCTGTATTTTGGTGACCTTAAAAATGACATCAATAATACAAACACACTACTTGTTCTGTAACAAAAGAATCCAGACATAAGGGCTTCATATTAAAAAGTAATATACACACAACAAAATATTCAAAAGCCTCATCTAACTCTTCGAACTTGTTTCATGAAACCAAGTCCTAAGACCATACCAATATCTTTGCTATGTCCTCAGAATGTATTATGATAAACATAATACAGGCTTATAATATTTTATTTCATTCACCCGGAGTGCTAGATACACAGACACAATTTAACACAGCCCTGTCACGATATCCTACTGTATTACTTTCCTATTACTGCTACAACTACCACATACTTAGTGGCAAAAAAAACCTACAAATGTATTCTCTCAAAGAGGTTAAAAGTCTTAAAAAAAAAAAAAAAAAACCTACACAACTATCACATAGGGCTGCATTCTTTCTGAAGTTTTCAGAAGGAAATCATTCCTTGCCTTCTCCAGTTTCTTGAAACTACCAGCATTCTGTGACTCTAGCCCTCTTTTGTACCTTCCAAGCACATCACTCCAGCCTCTGGCTCCAAAGACACATCTTTCTCCAGCTCTAACTACTGCTTCCTTTTTAATAAGGGCCTTTATAATTATATTGGGTCCACACTAATCATACTTTCAATCTTAAAATCCTTAATTTAAGCACATTCACAAAGCCCTCTTTGCCATGTAAGGTAGCATATTCAGAGATTTCAGGGACTAGGATATAAACATTTTTGTGGAGCCATTATTCAACCTACCACGTGTATACATATTCTGGTTTTCACCATATTTTTGGCTGTATCACTTTATAGCCTTTGCCTTTCCACATAATAGTATGCTTTAAGGCCATATACTTATGAAAACATCTCTATTATGGAACTGTTAAATGCACCTTTCAAATTATATTTTATGTACACATTTCCAAACACTTTCCATAGGGTTACTTAAACAGAGCACTTTAATATCTCATTTGAATTCATTTATGCAGGGTTTTTTTTTTCCCTTGAAAATTCATCTAATTCTCTTTGAAACCTTACCAAATATTTTAAAAATACATTCTTTTGCTTCACCTCCAAATCACTTTTCCATTCATCATGGGCCTACTACAGAAATTACCGCAATCTTCCATCAACTCTTTAAAAATTCTAATGAAATAAGCAGAAAATTCCCCCTTGAATTAAACTGTGATGTTGAAACCAAATGATTACTAATTTTTGTGAGACCCTGAAGTACCCAACCTGGGGCATGCTCTGTTCAGAAATAATTTTTGTGACTTTTCCCATTTCTTCTAGAAAATGCTTCAACCGGATGCAATTCTTTATTAAGATACAGTAATTAAAATGAAATATATAAATAATAACAACACAAAAAATATGGGTCCCCATAATTTCCCCCATTACCTTCCTTGTATGCAAATTGTGGTATATGTAGGTAAAAGAATTTACCATTTATAGCCAATATTACCTTTTATTTTTAATAAAGATTTTTATTTATTTTTTTGACAGAGAGAGAGATCACAAATAGCCAGAGAGGCAGGCAGAGAAAGGAGAAAGCAGGCTCCCCACTGAGCAGAGAGCCCGATGTGGGGCTCTATCCCAGGATCCTGAGATCATGACCTGAGCTGAAGGCAGAAGCTTTAACCCACTGAGCCACTCAGGTGCCCCTACAGCCAATATTACCTTACAAGGACCACTTAAAAGTAAAGGCAAATCACCTATAATTTTCAAGTCCTGACTAACACTTGGTCATAAACTAAATATACACCTCGGACAAATTTATGAACACCCATGATGTTTTATGACCACATATTAAAACCCAACCTGCAGTCATTGAGAATTTAAGATTTGTGTCATAGGTATTTAGGATCAGTACTTGATTTGTATCTACTGTTATTGGTCTCCCAACACAGAGAAGAAGCAGTGGTATTGATTAGACCACACATGTCGGCCAAGAATAATATTTCCAGCATTTAGATGAAGAAGTATGCCTGAAGACATAATAACACTAATAGCATTGATATGGTCCTTTTCATCCTCAAAGAGTTTTTAGACTGTAGAAAAAACTAAGAAATCAAAATATTTCACATCTTGGTACTGACTCACATGAACATAAGGAGAGAGCTGGGATATTTAATTAGATTGACCAATTATAGAAATATTCCCAAGCATTTTTCTAGATGTTGGCTGTTTTATTCTCTACTCTTTGTTCTCTGAAAAGTTCTTATGTTTGCTAAAATCCTCAGGGGAATTAGGAGAACTTTCGTTCTAGCTCTGACACCATCTTAACATTAGGAGCAAATGACTGAGCCTTTTTCTGTGTAAAATTAGTCTAGGGCAAAATATGTCTGCTATCTTCTCTGACACTTAAAAAAATGCTCTAAGCATAAAAATGAAGTACTGGAAGGAAAAAAAAAAGTTGATCTCGAGCTGATCAGAGAAGCCCTGACACATGGTAATGTGACTTGACCATTGGCCTAATTAAATATCTGCATTAGTGAAAATTACCTAATCTAAAAATTTTTTAAATATGGTTTTTTTTCAACTCTTGGATCCCAACCATTTATTATGCTGTTAAAATTGAATTAAAACATTTCCTCATCTGACGGTGAGGAACTATAATAGTTCTCAATATAGACACTATAATAGTCTCAATGAAGAAAAATAACAATAGTTAATTATGTAGTAGCTGTATATAAGAACAAGTTCTATTAGGTGAGACACAGCTGTTTTAGAAGAGAGCTGCTTAATTCCATCAATAGCTATAGGAGGTAGGTCACTTTGAGGCTGAGTTGTTCTGATGAAATAGAATGGGGAAATTTGGAGGCTGTATACAATTAATTTTAACAAAATGATTTGTATTCTTCAGATATAGTATTTAATACTTTGGAGAAATGTTTCTGTTTTCTGACCAACTATAATCAAACTCTAGTAATGTAGTGCTACAAACAAGCACCAAAAAGTGTAACTAATCAAAAGTGATACACAGCTTCTTGTAGGCATTTTCATGTTAAATCAATATCCTTTGTCCTCTATTCTAAAACTCTTCTGTACTTATACAATCCAATGTTCTACTGCCTTGTTATTAAATCATTCCCACATAAAATGATGGAGGTATTGATGGGGCAATCCAAAGAGGCTGATAAAACAAAGATGAATTGGCATTGCACATGTATAAGAAGTTCACTAATTTGAAACAAAATTAAGTATTTCTCATTTCGGAATATGGACAAAATTCAGTAAAATATTATTGGATTCAGCAGCATTGTTGCTATTTTTAAATGTACATATTATAAACAGCCAAATCAGCATGAAATATTCTGAATACAGGAATTACCACAACCATAACTAACTTTGGCTATTTAGACATGAGATTATCAAGCCATAACTAACTTGCACCTACTGGGACTTGGAGAGTTTAATGACTTTTTGATCAATTACTTAATGCCTAAGGTTGTTTTTCCCCATAATTTAGTACTCATCTCTTTTCTTTTTATCCTCTCATGAGTAAATGGTACCAGGCTTTTGATCTTATATTTCCATCACAATAACATGGTAGGGGGGAAAGAAATCTCTTTTTTACGGTGTTCATTGCCAGGAATTTATGAATGTTGTTCTAATTTTTGTAAGTGTGCCAAAAAACAGTAAAAGCCTAATTTCATGAATATTTGCTCAAGATAAAAATATTTTTCAAAAATCCATGATATTTTCACTTTTCCTCTTTATCCACGCATTACAAAGGCATTTTTTACTCAAACTTATTCTAGAAACTTAGCTCATAATATTCTTGTAAAGAAGGCAAACAGAGTTGTCATACTGGGTTTATAAATTCTCACAAAGAACCTCTGGCTTCCTGCCAATCAGAAACTATTTCTTATTATATTTGGTGGCCATCCGTCTTAACAAGTTCTGGGAAACCTTTCCAAGAGGGCCTTCAGAGTATGTTATAACCAAACAGTATGATTAGATATTTGACTCTTCATTAAGAAAAATACAACCAAAAAAAAAGAAAAATACATCCTGGGGCACCTGGGTGGCTCACTTGTTAAGTGTCTGCCTTCTGCTCAGCTCAGGTCATGATCCCAGGGTCCTGGGATTAAGTCCAGCATCAGGCTCCCTACTCAGCGGGAAGCGTACTTCTTCCTCTCCTACTCCCTCTGCTTGTGTTCCCTCTCTTGCTGTGTATCTCTCTGTTAAATAAATAAATAAAATCTTAAAAAAAAGAAAGAAAAACACATCCAAAAAATATATCGAATTTTGGATAATCCATAAAGAGTAATAAAAGACTTTCATTTTTATCAAATATTAAAATACAATTGATTATATTTTACCAGAAGTACCAACTAAAAATAATTTTTAAAAAAATCTATAATTAAGGAATGATCAAAATTTCTTTATTTCTTTTTTTTAAAGATTTTATTTATTTATTTGACAGAGAGAAAGATCACAAGTAAGCAGAGAGGCAAGCAGAGAGAGAGTGGGGAAGCAGGCTCCCTGCTGAGCAGGGAGCCCAATGCGGGGCTCAATCCCAGGACCCTGAGATCATGACCTGAGCCAAAGCAGAGGCTTTAACCCACTGAGCCACCCAGGTGCCCCAGAATGACCAAAATTTCTGATGTGGAAGCAAAATTACCAATCCTGCTAACTACAAATTCATTCATAGGGTTTCAACTCTTATTTCTCATTATGAAATTGGATTCCTTATTGGATTCTTGAGTGAATTTGGAATCCAGCTTAAGTTCTGCCAAAAAGTAGTGAAAACAGAAATTGGGATTTTATTTGTCTCACCTAACTCACAAAGCCAATGAATTCAAAGCCATATTAAATGTAATATAGAAATAATAAAACCTCCATATTAAAAAACACATATCATGATTTACAGAGTTAAAATTTAGGCATCCATTTCCTTTTTCTTTTTTGTGGTATCTTATCAAATCTCAAAAGCTTCATACTGGGTTCTTTTAAAAATATGTCAGAAATGAAATCCTCTGGTTTCAGAACTGAAAACAGTATTTATCTGTTCATTAAACACCAGAGTAGAATCATTCTTCCATTTAATTAAATACTTGCAGAGAGGCAACCATGTGCCAGGCACTATTTTAATTGCTGGAAAAACAGCAGTGAACAACATAAACAAGTCTCATTCTTTTATGAAGCTTACATTCAAAATGCTATAGATTTATCTATAAACTGTTAATGATCAAGAGGCCATTAAGAATAATCATACCATTAGCTCAAAATATTCCATTGAAATCACATTATTCTGTCACTTCTGTCTTTTCAACCTATTCTAAGGTGAATTCCCCACCTAATTAAATTAATTAATCAATTAATCAAACCCATTTACTTCTGGGAATTGTATATATGAATATAGATACTAATGTAAAATTGAACGCATATACATGTTTATATATACATACATATATGTCTATATTTTTATAGTTTTTCACCTCATTTGAATGCTCTCCCATATCTGTCTTCTAAAATAAAAGCTGGAGGTTATGGAAACACAAAGAAGGCTGTGAATAACCACATGGAGTTGAGGAGCATTATGAAAGAATTTAAATGGAGATTAAAATGGGAATTTTTCCATCATATAAAAAGGCAGGGACCATTTGGACTAAAGGGAATGTAAGTGCAATAACTAAGTGCAAAGAAAATGTTATATCACACCTCAGAGATGTTTACATAAAGGATATGTGTTGCTGGTGAAAGCAGAAAAGAAAGCTGGAATAAGAGTTAAAAACAAGATTAATGCTGTATCACTGATTTTATAGCTAGGATAGTTTTGTCATTGTTGTTATTTTTATTAATATTTTATTTTGGTGTAAATCCAGGGCCTCAAGATAGATTCTTAGCTTTCGAAGACAGTGACCATTCTTCTACAATTCTATGCCCTAACTCCCAATACAAGCAATTGTATACAGGAATCACTAGATAAATGTTAGGGATTGCTTTTGCTAACACTACTACTGTTGATGGTGCACGGTAAATGCAATGTTGTTTAAAAACAATGAAAAAATCTATAGAAATCATAAAAAAGTAATTATTTGAAAATAATTATTTTCAACTTCAGAAATGTTACCATTAACATCATAAGGTATTTATACACAGTCAATATGAATATTACTAAAAAAGTTCTACATAGATGTTATCAATCTGAATACAGATATTCTCTGGATCATTAATTCAATAAAAAGTCTTAATGATATATAAATAATACACTAAGAAAGGAATATTGTGAAAAAAAGAGTAAGGAGTCTAGAAGGGGACTGAGACTTTATTGAACTTTAGTACTATGTCTACAAAATTTTAGTAAACAATAAGATTATGGAAAATATATGAATCTATTGTTTTTATAAGATTTACTAATATTTTTCTTAAATCTTTGTGAAGAAAAACACAGAGTGGAATTCTCTATTTCTGTCAGAAGAAATACAAATTTATTGTCTATTAGCTTACAATATAAAAACATACTTCATTAAATGAGCTCTTTCTGTTGTTATTCAATACATATTTCCATCATTTTTTTTTGAAATATATTAATGTTAAAGTCAGACCTTCCCCACTGTCATATTTGTAGATCCCCAGCCCCTTTTAAAGCTATGGAATGTCGGGGCACCTGAGTGTCTCAGTGGGTTAAAACCTCTGCCTTCAGCTCAGGTCATGATCTCATGTCCTGGGATGGAGCCCCACATGGAGCTTTCTGCTCAGTGGGGAGCCTGTTTCCCCTTCTCTCTCTGCCTGCCTCTCTGCCTACTTGTGATCTCTCTCTCTCTCTCTCTGTTAAATAAATAAATAAATAAATAATTTTAAAAATAATTAATTAAATAAATGATAGATAGATAAAGCTATGGAATGTCAAAACATATCACACTAAATCTGAAAAACCACAATTCAAAGGCTTGTTACTCACCCAGGAATATGTAAATCAAGTAGTGTCTTTGGGGGAGGGAGGAGTACCACCATGAGGAGGGTTCTCATTTCTGGGAGGAGAGAGAGGAAAGATAAGGGAGGGAAGGCCTGGTCTCAAGAACCATTTCTGGTGGCCCATCTCACTGTGATGTATGGGGGTGAGAGTTTGGGGAAAAAGATGAAAGGAATCTGATGGTTGCCTTGTGGGCAATTTATCAAGTACAGTAGAAGTAAGTAGGACTGGGGCTCTTATCTATCATCTGCTCAGACCTTTATTAATTGTTCATCCAACTGTCATTTGACTGTGAATGACTTATTGCTTCCAAACTTATTTTTCCACAATTAAAGTATCAAAAGTATATTCACTGTACTGTACACAAAAAGTTAACAATTTTGATGTTGATAATGCTTGTCAATATACTTACTTATTGATTTTCTAATAACTTCAAGTCACCACATTATTTATATCATCAGCACATTCTAATACTCTACTATAAAAATGAATAATATAGAGTAATTAATGGAAAAAAATTCAAATGACCAATAGATGTGAAAAAAGTGTTTTGCTTCACATAGATTAAAGCATCACTCATCCAGTTGGCAAAATTAAAAATAATCTAAAATCATATTATTAAGGGTGTGAGAAAGCCAAACCACCATAGTTCATTTGTAAAATCATAAGCTTTTTTGTTTTGTTTTGTTTGTAAAGATTTTATGTACTTATTTGTCAGAGAGAAAAAGAGAGCATGAGAGCACACAAGCAGAGGGATGAGCAGACAGAGGGAGGAGCAGAATCCCATCTGCCCCTAAGGAAGATGCTGAAATAACTGAGCCACCCAGGTGTCCCTAGAGGCTTTTCTGAAAAGTAAGTTTATATTATTTACTTAAGTTTAAAATGCACATACCTAGAGAAATTTATCTTTACCATTAGGTAAACATATAAATTAATGCCTACTCTAGTCAGAGGGAAAAATAAAGAGATAAGTGGGAAGCAATAAAGAAAGTGAGAGAGAGAAAGGAAAGAAGGAAGAAATGGACGTTGGAGGAGGAAAAGTGCAATCTGAAGGACATAGAATAGTTACAGTATATCCACCCTATGGAAAACACTACAACTACAATGAACACTACAACACTAAACAGAACAAAGTAGGTTACATGAAATTACTGACTTGGAAGGGTCTGCAAAAAGTGTTGAGAAAAAAAAGAACTCTGGAACATTTGGAAACATCAAGCTGCCAGAGTGAAAAATCTATCTCAATTCAAAAATATAATCCAAGCTAAGTAGAGTAATTATCAAGAACAACTACCAGTTATCCAACTCAATTGAACTTGACTATATCTTTGTTGTAATGTAAAAGATTTATGATCTTTGTAGTCAAACAGATACAGAATGTCCACTTCGTGTCAGGACTACTAGCCATTTTACATGGATTACTTCATTTAGTGTTTCATAGAACCAGAACCACCTGAGTTACATACTATTATCCCATAGATGAAGTAAAAATTCCTGAGTAAAATGTCCAGTGTTATTCCACTTGTAAGCATGCAGTCTGACTACAGAGATTTACTCTTAACTTCTATGCTATCTTGACTTTAAATGAATGACTTGTGTACACAGTGTGTGTGTGTGTGTGTGTGTGTGTGTGTGTGTGTGTGTGTGTGTGAACTGGGCTTACATATATATAGATATTCATTCATACTCATACATTCAAATGATAATAGTTATTCTGCACTCCATATAAATATATTTTTAAAAAACCTAAGTTATAGAAATAACAGAACAGAATAAAATTAAATATGTTTACCACAACCATACTTTTTCTTAGAGATAGCAGCAGGAAATTTTGTAGCCACATTGTGTCATCTGGAAAATAATTGTTATTTGGTGATTTCCCGTAAGGTGAGAAGAGCTGTGAGGCAGCGGAGGGTAAGTGACTTGTCTGTAGTTACACAGTCACTGCCTAACACTCGGGATGACAACTTGCAAGTCTCAGATCTCTACTGAGTTCACCAGATCACGGACATTTATACAGTGAACTTCAGAAGTTAGAAACCCTTTCAAGTTCCTATTTGAACAAACTATATTTTCCAACAGTTCTTTTCAAAGTACAATGCTAGAAACCTCAAATACCTCAGCAACTTGGGTTTTAGAAGAGCAAATCAGAAATGTCAGGTGTAGTGGATGAGAAGGTCCTGCTGCAGTATCCTGGGGTTTGCCCTAGTTATTTTCAACTCGTCTAGACTGAGACGCTCTACTTCACAGTGGTGTCTGCTTTTCATTAGCTTTTTTTTTTTAAGGGTATCCATATATAAATCTTTGCTATCTGAATTACATAAAGCTGACCAAGTTTTTCTAAACTGTAAATGAATTTTCTCTGCATAAAATTACTATAATTGAATTCACTGGGTTCAATTAGAAAAATAGAAAAAAAACCATACTAGATATTTCAACAGAAATAGAGGGAATTTAATTTAGGAAGTTGTTTACACTGGTGTAGACATGTTAAATTAGATTAAAAAAGGAAATATTGAGGAAACCCAGGGACAAGAACTATGTAAGAAGCTGTCATCCCTACATCAAAGAAAGGGAAAATTAGGGATATCAGAACCAAGAACCTGGTTGCTGTTGGTACATCAGAGGCTTGGAGAATACCTTTGACATAGTATGATGAGGCTGGGTTTGGGAATGCCTATAGAAGTTGGAGGCTGGAAACAACTGCTTGTGTGGAGACAAAAAACAATTAATTACTAGGGAAGTGATGCCTGGAACAGCAAGCAAATGGGAAGGATAATTTTTCTCTCAAATGCCTCCCAATATTGCTTTATTGCCTTCAGTTGATGGAGTCTGATGGGAATCCATTGAAGGAGAGAGAAGCATTTTGCTGGGTCTCAGCCCTATCATGGCAAAACTGATGATAGTAGGGTGGAACTCCAGTAGAAACAAAAGTTTAATAGCTAATTTCCCTTTAAAAACACTTTATGTTTCTAGGCTTTTAGGGTGTGTGTCTGTGTGTGTGTGTGTATGTAGGGAAGGAGATGAGGGGCACACACCTATTGTGTGCAGGTTGTCTATAGTTTTGATTTGTACAAGAAAAATAAACAACTCTTAGTAACTGGTTGTTGATTTTTAGTTGAAAGTCTTTCTGTGGCTGACTTGTATATGAAATAATAACCTACTAATGTTGCCACCAAGTAATGAGGCTGTATATGTAATGGAAAAAGTTTCAGCTTTAAAATATCATAAAACAAACTTAAATTCCAGTTCTGCCACTTTCTAGCTGAGTAATTTAGGAAAAGCTACTCACATCTTCCTTTTTAAAAATATTTTATTTATTTATTTGACAGAGAGAGAGATCACAGGCAGAGAAGCAGCCAGAGAGAGAGGGGGAAGCAGGCTCAGCCTGATGCTGAGCTCAATTCCAGGACCCTGAGAGCATGACCTGAGCCAAAGGCAGAGGCTCTAACCCACTGAGCCACCCAGGCACCCCTACTTACCTCTTCTTAAACTCTTTTCATCTTTATAAAATCAAGACAATATCTGTTTTTAAGTTGTTACAAAGATTAAAGATACCCTATTTATATAATTTAGCCAATGTCCCTTATACAGTAATGCCCAATGTAATATTATTACTGTAGATACTAGGCACTTCTATTTGCATAATCTTATTTAGTCTTCATAAAATTTCAGTAAAAAAGAATAAATCAATTTCTATTGAATACTTACCATGCACACAACATAGATTGAAGATTTATAGAGATGATCCTTTTTATAGCTATGAGTTATATATATTGTCTTGTTTTTCCAAATAAGAAAAATAGGTTTAGACAGTTGAAATGATATGCAATTCTGCACAGTTATCATTTGAAGCTGTTGTGGTTTTGTTGTGATGGTGGTCATTGTTTTTTGTTTGTTTTCTGATTGTTTTTATTACAGGTCTAGAAATAATACATATACTGGTTTCATTGTCATGAATTTAGAAAAAATGGATAGTGCACAACCAATAGATTTACTTTTTCATTCTGGCCCAAACATACATTTTATTTGCTTTGTTTTTTCTTGACACTGTTGCCAATATTTATCTTCTTTCTTGGTAGCTCTACCATAGGACTTCCTTGGCCACATCATCACTACTTATTTAAAAGGGAAAAAATAACTCCAACTACTGATACACTTGGCTTAGCTGCTTTTAGGAGTATTTGTATTTTTTCCCAAAAGCTTAAAATTCTTAGCCCACCCAAAAGTATAAAAAGCCTTTATGCTCAATTTTTGTATGGAATAGCCATTGAACATATTTTATTTGTGAACCAATTCAGAAAAGCAGGTAAAGAAATAGGGATGGGTTTTTAGAAAAGTTGTATACAGCTCTCATCTTGGCTGTTTTATCATTAATATGTACTTCTAATAAATAAAATACTTTTTTTTGGATTCTCTTTCTACTTTGCAAATGTTTCTTATTTTCCTTGCACAGGTCTGGGGTACATATTTTTATACAGTACCAATAAGTGAAGACTGTGGTAACTTTATTTTTTTTAAATATTTTATTTATTTTTTTTTGACAGAGAGAGATCACAAGTAGGCAGAGAGGCCAGCAAAGAGAGAGGAGGACGCAGGCTCCCTGCTGAGCAGTCAGCCTGATGCAGGGCTCAGATCCCAGGACCCTGAGATCATGACCTGAGCCAAAGGCAGAGGTTTTAACCCACTGAGCACCCAGGCGCCCCCCAAGACTGTGGTAACTTTAAATCAATCTTTTATTGAAATCCTTTTGAGTTTAGTGTTTTGATTGATGATTTAAATTGTGGTATATGCACACTTTAATTTTTATACAAATTATTCAGAGTAGCTGAAAGTTCCTTCTTTTAATGCAATATGTGACTATGTTATAATGGAATGGATAAATACATTAATGTTTTAAGACACCAAATGATATTTATTCCATTAAATTATCATTGTGGAAGAGTGTTGATAATCATGGATAGAAGAAGTCAGTTTAAAACAACTAATGAGGAACACCTGGGGGACTAAGTCGTTTGAGCATCTGACTCTTGATTTCAGCTCAGGTCTTGATCTCAGGGGTCTGGGATCCAGTCCTGTATTGGGCTCTGTGCTTAGCAGGGAGTCTGCTTGTCCCTCTCTCTCCCCCTGCTTACATTCTCTGTCTCAAATGAATGAATAAATAAATAATCTTTAAAAAAACAATGAGTATCAAAAGACTTTCAAATATTGCTGCTTTATGAGCATATTTAATTGATCACACACATTCCTAGGTAGTGAAGATGCCAACAAGATTGTGAATATTCTCAAGGAAATTTATCACCAAGAAAGCTAACTACATCTGAAACTGCTGCTTTGCAGACCAAAATTTTAGCTATTCCTAAAGAATTAGCCATAAAAATGAAACATTAATATATGAGAAGTAGAGGTTCATCATTTTTTATTACAAGCAGTTTTCACTTCACCAACCTAAATAGAATATGTATACTCTAGCCTTAACTTGAAAGCATGAAAGAAATGAGTTGTGCCACCTAAAATTTTAGCATTTTTTAATCCTATAGACTGGTGGGCCATTCATATACTCAGTGACCTTCTTCTTGCTTGAGAACACTCACTACATTCATCATTCAAACTAACAAAAGGATTAATGTTCTTGTACAAAAATATTAATTTTAATTCAAATAGCTGTGCTTCAAATTCACTACTTTAAATCCATATAGAAGTACAGCTGCAAATAGTAAGACTAGCAATGTCTTTCTTTAACTTTTCTAGTAGTTCAAGTAATGGGAATGCTTGAAATGCCTATTAAATACTTGAGTCCATTCTTAAATTTAACATTCAAAAGGTCCTACCATCTTTGCTACCATTTTTATGCAGACCAACACCATCTCCCCTGGATCCTGCAGTAATACCTTAACTGGTATCCCTTTTTCCACACTAGTCACATAGCCGTTAGCTATAAAGCTGTCAAATTGATCTCTGTAAAGATCATGTCAACCCTCTGTTTAACATACTCATGATATTTTTGATAAGATAACAAAGTTTCGACATGACTTGTAAGGCCTTTAGTGAATATAGAAGTTTGCTTATTTAAATTTTATCTGTTGTTTGTTAATTACTTTCTAAATATATTTACTATTATCAGCTTTATTGTAGTAGTATGAATTACTTTATATAGTATCTACTACTGTGAGGCTCATAAATGGCCTATTTGCAATACAATATTACAATAATCATTCAGAGAAGTTAATTATTCTGTCATTCATTCATTTGCTTATTTAATAAATACATGTTTTTTACCTAAATTTTGCTAGGAACTTTGATGACTACTAGGACACCACAGTGATAAAAGGAAGACTCAGAACTTAGATACTAGGGAGGGATACAGACAAGTAAAAAACGCTATTATAATGAGCACTGTGGGAAGCAACTATAGGGATATGATAGTGTACCGTGGAAACACATGCATAGAACATCTCTTCCAGACTTGGAGAATCAGGCAAGTTTTACCAAAGAAAATGATTTATAAATCAAGATATGAATAATGTCCAGACATAAGCTATTTAAAAGAGTATAAGGAATCTGTTATGGCCAAAAGAACAGGGGTGTGTGTGTGTGTGTGTGTGTGTAAGAGAGAGAGAGAGAGAGAGCATATGATGTTTCAATATGGCTACAACACTAATTATGAAATGAGAAGGAAACTTGAGACTAGCAAGGTAACAGGGATAAATCACATAGAACTAATAAACTATACTAAGGAGTTTGAATTTATCTAAGACCAACTGAGGATATTTTATTTATATATTTAAAACCAACTGTGGATATTTAATAGTTACAATAAAGAGTAATATCACCAAGCCTGCATTTTAAAAAGCTTACTTTATTTCCATCAAAACAATGCATTCATATTCTGTGTCAGGAAGTAATAAACCTGTTAAGAGGTAATAGTAGTCTCCACTCAGATATTTGTGGTTGAGCAGAGACCACGATCCTTAAATATTCCAAACAGTTCTGCAAATAAATAAACACTATGACATTCAATGTAATTCAGCCACTATTACAGTTGATGTCAAACAAATTTATGGCTCCTTTCGTCTCAGTTGTTATTCTGAAAAGAGGGGTTTTGAAGTGCCTATCATAGATCGATAGATAGACTATATAGATATATATTCTAATTCTGCAGGATGGACTTGAGAGTGATATAATTTAATTGGTTTTTCTTCAAGCAGAAATTGATAAAATCTAGAAGACTGGTAAATCCTGCTAAATATTATATTTTCTTAGACAACCTTAAATCAAAAATATACATTCATAGGGGCACCTGGGTGGCTCAGTCAATTAAGTGTCTACCTTCAGCTCAGGTCATGATTCCAGGGTCCTGGGATCTAGCCCAGTGACAGGCTCCCACCTCAGCAGGGAGTCTGATTCTCCCTCTGCCCCTCCCTTTGCTCATGTTTTTTCTCTCTCTCTCAAATAAATAAAATCTTTAAAAAAATGTATATTCATCATTCATTCTTTACCAACACAGTTGAAAATGCTGAATTCTTTGCTACAGATGATCCTATTGACTTGTGAAAAGCAGAAGAGTGGATGGGAAGTGAACTAAAGAGTTACTGGGGATTTCTGGTATTGAATAAATTTATCTTTGTCTCACAAGGAAAAGACAGACAAAGGAAGAAGACTGATCTGAAGTAATTATGAGCAAATGACAAATATTTAAAAATGATCTCTTAAGAAGGAACAGACATGGGAGATGTAATGCCAAAAATCAGAATTTATCTAACATGAGTTTCAAAAGAAGAGAGCAGGAAAATCCAGAAGAAGACAAGATTTGAAGAAACAATGATGACCAATTTAGAAAACAGGCAAATATCATATATCCTCATCTCACCAATTATAATGTGTTTTAAGAACTGTAAATGAAAATAACCTCAACATCAATTTTATCATATGGAAACTTTAAAAAACACAAATGATAAGAGAAATTATAAGAGATCCAGAGAAGAAAAGAAGATAATCTTCAAATAGACTACAATTTACACTGAAAATAGACTATTCCACACAGAAGTAAATCCAAAAGAATGAAAAAGAAAAAAAAATATATATATATAGAGAGAGAGAGAGAGAGTCAACCTATGGCAAAAGCAGACAAGAATCACAAACCCCACCACCATCAAAAAAAAAAGGAGACAAACATCACAGATTACTGTAGCTATTATAACTATCACATTATAATTATTATGAATAAAAGAAATTCAATGGAGAGTCTAGGAAAAGATATATATAAGATATATATATCTATATATAAGATATATAGATATATATATGCATTTATATTATATTATATTAGAGTAACATTACTAAAAGTCCAAAAGGAGAGTGAGACTACCTTGTAAAGACTGGGGTTATACTGCCCTAAGCTGAAGAACTATCAGAAGCTAGGAAAGAGGCCTAGAACAGATCCTTCCCTACTATCCTCAGAGATAACATGGCCCTTATCAACACCTTGATCTTGGATTCTAGCCTTCAGAAATGGGAGACAATAAATTTCTGTTGTTAAAGTCATTGAATTTGTGGTACTTTGTTAGGTCAATCCTAGCCAACTAACACAGATATCAACACAGATAAGTTTTAAAAGCGTTATAAAAGCAATATGTTAAGGGGTGCCTAGGTTGCTTAGTCAGTTAAGCATTTGACTCTTGATTTTGGCTCAGGTCATAATCTCAGGCTTGTGAAATTGAGCCTTGCATGCTCAGTGGGGAGCATGCTCCATGCTCAGTAGGGAGTCTTGAGATTCTCTCTCCTTCTCCCTTTGCCCCACCCCAAATAAAAAATAAATAAATCTTAAAAAAAAGAAAGATGTTAGAATGTACAACATCAAATATGACCCTAACATAAACTATAGGTTTTGGGTGATTATGATGTGTCACTGTAGGTTTGTCAGTTGCAACAAAAGTACCACTCTGGTAGGTGATGTTGTTAATAGGGGAGGCTGTGCATGTTTGCGGGTAGGAAGTACATGGGAATCTTCGTCCCTTCCTCTCAATTTTGCTGTCAACCTGAAGTTGCTCTAAAAAATTAAGTCTGTAAAAAAAGAATGAAAAAAGTCATGTACTTAAATTTTAAAGTATGTATTTTTTTATTGATGATTATATTTGCAGTAAAACTACAAAAACACACATGCAAACAGAACCCACACACTTGAAGATCATGGTTTCCTCTAGGAAGAAGTTGAAGGAGAAAGAATCGGAGTCAATTTAACTATAGACTTTTTAGTGCCCTTTTTAGAAAGTGAAAGAGAATTTAAACTAATGAGAGGAAATGTTTCTATATATTTCAGCTTATTTTTAAGTACATTAATTTATTTATATACTTTTCTTTCTTTGAATTGTTTCACCATTACAAATTACTACAGTTGAAAGTGAAACACTGAGCACTGTTACTCTACATTTTAATGTCCAGTGGACCTTGATCCATAAGTCAGTATTCCATAAGCAAAGCCATAACGACCATTACATGGAGGGACAGATATGTACAACAATGTAAAAAGATCTAGTTCTCATTTGTATTACTTGCACATTCAAAGTAGAATGGAACATGTGTGATCATATGAAATATTAGAAATAACAACTTTTCTCCTTCTAATTATGAATCATATGAAATTATTAAATTTGGAGATAATGATTAACATATGGGTCCAGTATTTGAATCAAAAAATGACAGTGATATACTAACAAATCAATACACTTTTCTCAACAGAATGAAGCCACCTATGTATTGACTTTTCCATTTAATTTCCCAGACAATTAATTTTTCACTTTCTAACCTCAGAAAAGAATATAATACTCCTTAAGAAATTCAAAATAATTGTGACAAAGAATTCTTCAGTACAAACTCTAAGTTACTTTTTCCTTGTCTGTTCTCTGACCAAAACTAAAACATAAGTAGTGCTTTGCCTCCTTAAGTATAACTTTATATAATCTTAAAAGTGTATTCATGCATGAGAGAAAAATGTCTTTCCCATTTTTGACTAATGCCTGAAGCATGAACAGTGAAACCTTATTCCTACTGCAGACCTCTAATGGTACTTCAAACACTTACAAAACACCCCAGAGGCTGTTCAGAAGTGCCCATCCTCCCTTGACAAGGCCAGGCTCACAGAACAGGTGGCTTCAGTCATTTTGTATAAGTAGGTATATCTACTTTCTGTGAGGTATTTTGCATCACATGCATTGATTATTCAATAGTAGCTTTAAAAAAATTTTTTTAAGAATAATTGAAGAACAAAAAGGAATACCATATCTGTTCTTAAAACATTTTCCTAAGTATCTTAAATTCATCGACATGTTTTTTTTAATAAGATTTCATTTATTTATTTATTTGTGAGAGAGGGCAAGAGAGAGAGCAGGAGCAGGTGAAGCAGGTTCCCCGCTGAGCAGGAAGCCTTATGGGGGTCTAGATCCTGGAACTCCGATATGGGGCTCCATCCCAGAACTCTGGGATCCTGACCTGAGCCAAAGGCAGATGACTTGACTGAGCCACCCAGGAGCCCCCGCATGTTTTTTTTTTCTACAAAATAAAACAAGTTGGACAAAATTCTAAAGTACCATTCTATTGCACTTTAATCACAGTTTAAAATCCCAAATATCTATCAAAATAAACACTTTCATTTTTGCTAGCTATTAATAGCAAATTCAAGGTGTATTAATTCAAAGTTGCATAAAAAATATATTTAAGAAACATAATTGTGACACCAAATATGGCATTCAAAGGATAGAATGACACTTTAAAATCAATGAATTTAAACAACTAAACAATATAAAACAAAAATCAAATCAAATATATTTCTGAGCATGGTAAAACTATCTTATCAAAAGCACTTTTGACAACTTTTCATAACTATAATCAAGAGCTCTTAACATTGGATTTTTCTCCCCACTGAATAATAGAATTAACACAGCAAGACTTCTAGCACAATCAGAGGAGGTCAGGTACATATAAATAAGCTATTTCAGATGTTTATGACTGATGTTGCTGTATTGCTAATTAAGACAAAAGATGAAGGTGACCAAGAATGGGAGGAGTGTGAAAACCTGTAGGAGGAAGCAGGTACAAGATACTCAGAAAACTGCTGCTGGGAAATCTTTATTTTCCCCTTCAGTTTAATTATTATCTCTTTCCCCTGTAAGTTTCTAACAACGTCATATTATTTTTTAATTTAATAAACTTTTCCAGCTTGATTCAAGTATGATTGACAGATATAAGTTGTATATTTTAAAAGTGCACAACGATGTTTTAATATACATAGGCACGATCACCATAATCAAGCTAATTAAATATCTATCACAAAGTCATATTAATTTGAAAATTAAAACTCATATTCATGGGACGCCTGGGTGGCGCAGTTGGTTGGGCAACTGCCTTTGGCTCAGGTCATGATCCTGGGGTCTTGGGATCGAGTCCCGCATCGGGCTCCTTGCTCCGCAGGGAGCCTGCTCCTCTCTCTGCTTCTGCCTGCCTCTCTGCCTGCTTGTGTTCTCTCTCTGTTAAATGAATAAATAAAAATCTTAAAAAAAAAAAAAACTCATATTCATTTCTTTAAAACAGTATTAGAGGTGAAGATATTAGAATAGGTGAGTAGGGGAAATCTATCCAGTGAATTTTTTAGAATCATTAGGAAAATGGACTAGAGAGATTAAAAAAAAGTCCATTGAAAGTTTCATGTACTTCCAACATTTATTCAAAATGGTGTTAAAAATATCTATATATTTTACTGGTGAGCTTTTTTTAACCAGTTCAGTGATTGCTACTTAGTGTAGCAGGAGTTAAAACTTATAATCTATTTCTGTACAATTTTTTAATCCGAGAGAGATTAATACATATTTCTTTCTACATAAGATATTTAACTTTTACAACAAATATCAAATAGATTAATATGCTTATTCTTAAAGTAAATAAAAATGTAATTCATTTAAAAACTTAATGCCAAGTTATGAAAACTTGTAATATTCTTCATCAATTTACACACACATGCACAGGCTAATAAACAGTTAGAAAGAGAATAGCTATTTTAAGTAAGCTTGTGACAGAGACAGATCATTGTTTAAAGCAAAGTATATTAGCTAGTTAAGCTGAAACACAAAATATAACAAAATAAATATTCCATGGCTGTGGGAATTCATAAATTGAAAATTAGACAGTAAAGTTTCAGTGTCTGCACACTCAAACCAAGAGTGTCATTTTCCTTGAATGCAAGCAATAAAACTAAAATGAGTGAGTAATGTTTGTGTTTAAATTGAAAGTAGAGCAGAAATGATGAAGAAATTAGAGCTATCAAAAGAGTAATAAACAAAAACAGCTTTTGTACTCTATTAATTCTATATTCTATTTAGCATCTACATATTTTGGATAAAATAACAAATATTTTTTAAAAAGAGGAAAAAAAATCCCCTTCAGAAAAGAAGAAAATTGTGCTGAGCTGGTCAACATTATTTTTCTTTCCTAGGTTTTCCATTTTCACTGAGTAATAGTTTCTAAGAACTTCTATCTCTAATCTTTGTCCATATAATCAATGGTTCTACTAACTTAGAAAAATTTTTTAAAAGAAAGCTTGTGGTAAATAAATGAGCATAATTTTTTGAACCATAATGAAAAAAAGAAATGTTTTCTTTTCAAATGTCTTTGCCTTCCCAGTAACTCCTATACATTAAATGCTATATTGTGTTCCATGGTTAACCATTTTCTGATATTCATAACATAAGCTATTTTTCTTTCTAACTTTTTCTATATCAGCACACATGAAAAATTATATATACTTTAAAATCCTAATTAAAATAGTAGCAAAAGATAATTTGTCCTTAACTTGTTTACATGTGGAAATTACAATAAAAATTAGCAGAGTAAAAATCTACACAAATACTAAATATTCCACTGAGTAATGAGATTTTCAAATATGTTTGATATACGCATTATCTACCTTTCTCTCCAAAATATGTGAAAATACATTGATAATAAAATTTTCAATTTTCTGCTCTTTGCATCAATGAAATTTCCCTGGAAAAGCACAGAATTAAAAAAAAATAACCGAGAACTGGAAGAAAAATATTTATTAAATTTATTGAATCAATAATATCTAAATACAGATTACCGTGAGCAGTATTCTTACCTCTCAAAAAAAATGGTTTTTCCAAATACCATCAAATCATAAAACACTCTAGATTCTATAAACTGACAAATGCATAAAATGTGGCATTTTCAAAGCAAAACTTGGCCAAAGTGACTTAAAATTTTTTGAGACTTAAAAAAAATTTTTTTTAAAGATTCTATTTATTTATTTGACAGAGAGAGATCACAAGCAGGCAGAGAGGCAGGCAGAAGTAGAGGGGGAAGCAGGCTTCCTGCTGAGCAGAGAGCCTGATGTAGGGCTTGATCCCAGGACCCTTAGATCATGACCAGAGCCAAAGGCAGAGTCTTTAACCCACTGAGACACCCAGGCGCCCCAAGACTTGAAAAAATTTTGTATTAAAATTTCTATGTAGCTCAACAAACTGAGGGCTTTGGAAGGGAGGGCGTGGTGGGTGGGCGAGCCTAGTGGTGGGTATTAAGAAGGGCACGTATTGCATGGAGCACTGGGTGTGGTGCATGAACAATCAATCTTGTAACACTGAAAAAATAAAATAAACATATTTGGAGAAAAAAATTTATATGTAGAGAAAGAATGAGAGAGGGGTGGAACATAATGATTTGATCAGCTATTAGGCCATCAAATCTTTGCTTTCTGTATCAAGCTAATTTTGGTCATAGGATTGTGACTTAAGAACTTGATGTGAGCAAAGCCAAGGTCTAGTGGTGGTAACAGCTGTAGGCAATCATTTAAGTAAAAGTTATCAAGTTGCTAAGTATTGCTCATGTTTCCTGGGCATTTGCTTAGTAATAAAAAATGATAAGAACATTTTTAATCTCATGTATTTGATTACAAAAAAATGGGAACAATGGAAGTGCTGAAGATAAAAGATACACAGTTGTTGAGGGAAAAAGACAAAAAAGTTAACGATGAGCAAAAAGGAATATTCATACATATTGAAATAACCAGATACAGAACAGTAAGAAAAATTCTGAAGGACAAAGTGAATTCTGCAGCATGTGAAAAGTATCGGTCTTATGCAATGTTCAATGGACCCTCAGCAAATATGAAGAAAAGTAAGTCCTCAAATGGAAAATCTTTCCATATGTGTTTAGAAGCTCAGATCGATGTCAGATGTCCACTAGACAAATGTTAATTCAAGAGAAGGCTAAAACTTGTTCGATAGGATTTGTTCTATTTAAAAAACAAGGATGATAAAAATCTACACATCTTTATGTTTATGAACTGAATTTGGAAAGATTTCTTTTCCTCTTCAAGTAAAGATCAGATTTCAGAGCCATTCACAAGTGCATTCTTTTCCTACTTAACTGGGCAGTAAAGGCTGCCAAAAGGAGAGTTGGGAGTAGAGAGACTTGTTTAAAGGAAACCATGAATCAGTATGAATAACTACTATGCAAATTTGCTTGAAAATAGGGGCAATCAGAGTGAATGCCTGAACAGTGCTCTGCCAGTCTGGCACTGAAAGAAAGACCTCTCAGAAAACAGCAAAGGGAATTTCTATACCAAAGGCAGATCTTTATTGCTTTGCCTAACTTGGGCAGATTTCACAGCATTAATTTCTGTAGTTCTATTTCTGAACCTTTCTTTACCCTGGTCTTGAATTTTCTTTTCTGTCAGAATGGAAGAAAAGGAAAGAGTAGTATGAAACACCTTATGGTTCTAAATATTCTGTGGTAGCTGTTCTGTTTTCTCCAATTTGTGAAAGACTAATAAAAAGGAAAAACATGCACTTCGTTTTCGAATCATTGATGAAATGTTAATGCTGATTAGTGTGTCACAAGAAGATTGTATTTTTAACTAATCACGTATGCTGCTTAATTTATGATGGGAGAGCTTGAAGGGAACCCAGTAATTAATGGGTCTTGGAAATGTTTAATTAAAATTTTAATCAACATAAAAGGTGCATAAAACACAATTATTTTAGTCAAATATGATTCTAAGTATACCAGCAATGAACAGAAAAAGCATTCTAAATAAACACACACACACACACACACAGACCACTATTAGTTGATTTATAATGTGTCACCTATCCACTTTATCAAACTTGATTAGTAATAAATGAAAATTTTCTTTCCATTTCAAGACATGGAAGCATGTTGATATACTTGAAATCATTACTTTCTTCCTTTCAATCTGATTAAACTGCTCAGTACATGAGAATGTATAACCCCAAGAGTTTATTTGCTATCTCACTGCAGCAATAAATATCATACACATTATAAATATCATTGTTTTATTAGGGTATGATGTAAATCAGTGTAACCAACAAAGGACAGATAGAAAGAGATGATAACATTAAAACTGACCTTCAGAATGCACTAATATTATTCATAGAGGTAGGAAAAATGGACATTTTGATAAGGTGCAGGTACTTTAATTTGTGAACTAATTTCTTCAGTAAGAGTGAAAGGGAAAAAAGTACATTGGAAGTTAAATGAAGAAGTTGCACTGTGTGGAGTCTGGCATCAGCTTGCCTGGCTTGTATACAGAATCGTCTGCCTTCAAGCTACGTGACATACGCAAGTTATCTAAACTCAGTGTCGTCTACTGTTACATGGGGAAAACACTATGCCTATATTATAGGGTCGTTATGAGAATTGAAAGGTTTATCTTTTGAAAGCAGTATAGTAAATATTCTATGAGTTATATATAAAAAATGATGTACTTCCCCCTATTTCTTGCAGGATGAAATAAATTTCTCTTTGACTTAAGACTATATTCTATCTCTGTGAGCTAATATTTGCTTAAGAATCATTTTTTAAAAGACTTATTTATTTATTTAGGGGGAATGGCAAAGGGAGAGGAGAGAAAGTAGACTCTGTGCTGGGCATGGAGCACCACTGGGGGCTGAATTCCATGACCCTGACCCTGAGATCAGGATTTGAGCTACAACCAAAGGTCAGATGCTTAATCAATTGTGCCACTCAGGCACCTCCTAAGAATCATTTTTAAATACATATCCCAGAAGAAGATTCAAGAATCCATATTTTCAAATCAATGTATTTTTCTATGTGCATTATTGCTTTTCTGTTCAATGAGGAGTCTCATAACTTAAAGTAGTGCTTTTCTAAGCATAGCTCAACATATATACATTGGAATTAGTACATATAAATTCTTGAAACTATAGATACTTTAGCCTACACTACATCTACTCCATCAGGGGGCCTAATTTTTTTGAAATGCCGGTGTAACATACAAGCTTATGAAATTTAGATTCATTTGTGAGGAGGGCTGCTTAAGAGTAACTTTCTTAAATTAGTTCCTTACAATATGATAAATGACAATATAAACTTTCATTGTGAGGAATTTTTTCACATTTAAATTTTTCTTTTCATTTATCTTATCTCAAAAACGTTTGAAGCAATAAAGTCGGTTTCACACTAAAAAATTTTAATGTCCCTCCAACACATAGAGAATTAAATAAAATACATTTATTCTGGTATTAAAGCCTCCCAAATGGCACCAACACACCTTTCGAAGCATAGTCTCATTGTTTTACATAGAGTACCATGAAACTAGACCATTTTAAGTTCCTTGTACACACTACTTCTCTGCTTAGTGTATTTCCACATCCCAACATGCTCTTTTCAATCTCAAGATGTTTAGATTCTACCTTTATTTCATGACCTCATTCAAATGACATCTCCCTCCTAAAACCTTTGATTCTCTCATCTGGAATAATTGCTATTGCTTCTGAACATCCACAGTAATTTATTAATCACCTTAATAGAACTACTTACAACTTTATCTTTTAGTTGCTTGTGTACATGTGTAATTTCTCCTATTAAACTTTATACTCACTGAAGGCAGGAATTATGATTTATTTCTGTATCTTAAATATTGCCTAGGATAGCATCTTTCTAATAGTATTCACAATTATTACAGACTAAATGTATGAACAGAAATAAGGCTAATGTAAATATCATTTCTACATGACTTTGTTCATTTATTTAATCAGCCATTTACTGATAAGATTTATTAATGCCCATTTTACTCCAGGATATGAGATTAATATTAATATTACTATCAAGTGAGTTAACATCTGCATTAATATGAATTTAAATATAATTTATTCTTCCAAATATTAAAACACTTTTTTTCATTGACTTTAAATGTCTATGCTATACAATGAAAGTGTTATAAATTTTCACACCTGGCTTTTCATGAGACTAGGAATCAGTCATGTTCCACATTCTAAAACCTGCAAAAAGGTAAACAAGGGAAGCATAATCAGAAATCTGAATTATGATAGTTCTTGCCTGTGGAGATTATATAGGGACCAATTATGAACTATACATGTCCAAGGAGTATAAAAATCATGTTCTATACTTAGTTTAGTTCCTAATTTATATTGGGTCTAGGAATTAAGAGAAATAAAACATCTCACTAATGGGCTTCAGTTCAAATTTTCTGATCTAACATTCATAAATTATCATATCCAACCATTATAATGAAAATTAAAGAAAAAGCAAAACAGCAATTTAAAAAATTAAGCCATATTTATGGGAAACTACTTTTGCAATTTTCCTCAATTGTAATATATAATCCACAATCACTGCTCTCTGGGGGATTTTCCTATGTCTTAAAATATTTATAAATATTTCTATTTTACCAATTGCACAGTGGAAGTATGAATGATTAGCTGGAGATAAAGCCACTCCTTTTATGAGTATGTCAAGTCAGCAGTCTTAATTCCAACTAGTCATATTTAGGAGATTTACTTCTAAGGCATAGTTATTTTCAAATCTTCTTGCTACTTCTCTCATGCAAGAGGATATTATCAGAGGGAAATATATAGCCTAACAATATATATTTTGTTTAGGTTATTTACCATGACAAAATTTTTCCAAATATAGGAAAAATAAGATAAAAACCCAAATTTATCTGTGTATGCATTTATAGTCTTTCTTTTGTTTCAGGGGAATCAAAGAAATGCTAAACCACTAGAGTCAATATTGGGGAATTAGAAATTATGGAAATCTAAGGAAAAAGAATTTAAGAACTAAGGAAGAAGCAATTTAAAATCAGTAAAATCGAAAGAAGAACCAGTAAAGGTAAATTATATTTATACACACACATACACACACACACACACACACACACACACACACACAATAAAGGTGGTGTGGGGTGCCTGGGTGGCTCAGTTGGTTAAGCCTCTGTCTTCAGCTCTGGTCATGATCTCAGTGTCCTGGGATCAAGTATCCTGTCTGGCTCCAGGCTCAGCAGGGAGTCTGCTTCTCTCTCCCCTCTGTGCTCTCTCTTTCATTCTCTCTCAAATAAATAAATAAAAATCTTAAAAAAATAAAAAATTAAGATGGGAGTGAGTTTTGTATCTGAAGCTAATGTTATGAACAGAAAACCCTACCAAAGTCATATTTTAAAATAATCCACCCTCCATATGGAATTCTCTTTGAACTTCAGCCTGAGAAATTTGGAAATAATATATTCTTGAACTTTATTTCAAGTTTTATTGTTTGTTGCAATATAGTGTCTTGAAAATAAGCATGATTTGATTTTTTAAAATATATACATGCATACATGTCCATAGATCCTGGTAACAAGAATATATTTAGCAAGATTAAACATGTATGTGGTACAGAAATTAATACTATGTAATCTATTTTCAAATGCAAAATATTTTGTGTTACATTCCTATTACCAAATATGAGCTTAACTACCTGACTGGAGATAGCCATAGTTTGAATCTCAGTTCCATCATTAACTCTACTACTAAAAATTACTTAGTTTCTTTATGGCTCAGTTTTGTTAGATGAAAACTCCATTTGGGATGCTAGAGAATTAAATAAGTACTGAATGGAAATTATTTAGCCTTGTGTCAGGAACATACTAAACATTCAATAACTTTTAGTTATAAATAATAACTTTTCAAGGTCCATAGTTATATCGAGTTTATACATACAAAATTGCAATTAAATATTTTTAATAATATGTAGGTATTTGAAATATAGTATTACTCATTATCTTCACAGCTAGATTAAAAAGAAAAAAACTTGTAGGTGTTTACACTAACTTTTTCAAATAACTTGCATTTATTTGGCATCTGGAATTAGTTACTTAAACTAAATAAATGTTTCTCTCATTGTAATAGTAATGGTGGAAGAGGTTGTGTGTGAGCATGAATGCATGTGTTTGTGTATGTATGCATACTTGAGTGTTTGCATGTTTGACATGAAGGAAGGGAGGTGAAGAATCAGGTTACACCACCATGACGTTTTTTTATAGATAGTATTTTTCTTGAATTTGTTCTCAGATCTCATATGTAACCATTTCGCAATAAGTATACCATGAAAAATCATCGATTTGCTATCAATGTCATATATTCTATGTGTGATAAAATATCAACAAATAGGGAAAAAACCATTACCATTTACTATAAATTTCCACATGATCACTTTACTACCATTTATTTATTATAAATATCTCTGCAATGCTATACCATATTGCTGAATTTTAACATTTTGAGATTTGCATTCATTTATTAACAAACCAACAATTAACAATAAAAGAGGCACTGCAAATTTACATCTAGCTATCAAGACTAAATAAAGTAAGGCTAAAAACTAGATAGTTTGTGGTGAAGATTTTAAGTGAGGAACAGATCTAGTTACAATGAGTCATATTATATCAATATATCATTATATTCCTACTTGGCTATATAATTTTGTTGTTTTTGTTTTACATTTGTATGTTTGTTTTTCTGTAATTTATTCATAAATATTAAAACTATCACTGTAACATAAGTATTTGCACAGAAAAGTTATATCATTATAAATCTAAATACACAATGTTACCATTCTTTCATAGGGCTTCCAATTTGCTGTCACTAACATATTTTTGATATACAGGCTTACTGAACATATAGCAGATAAATTAATGATTCCCCAATATTGTCTTGTGCTATTTTTAAAAGTATTTGTTTTACTATATTCTTCATATAAAAATTTCATTAAAATATATCACAAAAGAGCAGATTAATGGAGGAGATGAGGAAAAAAGGCCATTAGTGAAACTATTTAGTTCTAAGTCAGACCTCCATAAAAGATATATAAAGTTTATAGCCTCAGACACAAATGGCACATTTAATGGGTCAGACAAAACTTCACTGACAGCTTCAAAAATGAGCTACATTTTAAGGAGAGAGAGAGAATCTTAAGTTTTAGAATATGAACATAAAAATATTATGAAATATAAGAAGGAACAAAATAAGAACAAAAACTAATGATACATTACCATAAAAGAAACTGAGGTCAGGTCCATAGAGATACAGTGACAGAATATTACTGATCCTGCATCATTATGCAGTTAGCCAAATAGAACATAGCTGTACTGGAGGAATTGAAGCACATTCACACCAAAGTTGATGAAGAGAGTGTTTGACAGACTGACAGATAGATAAATAGTACAATTTATGCATATTCATCCGCATAACAAGGCAATGGAGAAGTTTTGGTCTTTTTTTTTTTAAGATTTTATTTATTTATTTGAGAGAGACAATGAGAGAGAGAGTATGAGAAGAGGGAGGATCAGAGGAAGACATAGACTCCCTGCCAAGCAGGGAGTCTGATGTGGGACTCGATCTTGGGACTCCAGGATCATGACCTGAGCCAAAGGCAGTCGCTTAACCAACTGAGCCTCCCAGCGCCTGAAGAGTTCTGGTCCTTTAAGACTAAGTCATCTGTGTTGATTTCTGAATCATTTTTGATGACTAAAATAGCATAGTGGTTAATGGAATGCTTCTGAAGCAAAATTGCAGGGGTTCAAATTCTGATGTCTCTATTTACTAGTTGTATGTAAGTAACTTCAATCCTTAATATGTCACTTTTCCCTTCAGTAAAAGAAGAGTGATTTGGATAATGATGAAGTAATGTTCATGTAGTGCTTAGAGCAATTGGAGTATTTTGTAAGCACATCACACATGTTGGCTATTTTGTTGATCACCAATTGCTGCAAAGAAACTTGGTGACTTGGAACAACAGTGATTTACTATTTCTCACCATTCTAAGCATTGTCTGGATGATTTTTCTGTTGTTCTTTACTGTCCTGGCTACATTTATCTTGCAGAAATGCTGGGCACTAGGCTCGTCCCAGAGTGCCTCATTTCCAAGTTCGGGTTTCATATGGGAAGGCTGGAGCCCTCTTTCTCCAGGTGCCCTCACATCCTCAAGAAAACTAGAGCAGACTTCCTCAGAACATGATAGTCTCACGGATCCAAGAAGGTGGGAGAGAAAGCTGTATGTCTTCACAGTCCTTGGCATCAGATATTACATAGCACTTTCAATTGTATTTTTTAGTCAAAAAAAAAAAAAAACAAACCCAAACCGACCCAGATATAAGGGTTGGAGAAGTAGACTCTTTCTCTGATGGGAGGAGTTTTAAGAATTTGTGACTATGTTTTTTTATCTTACCATAGCTATTATTTTTATTCTGGAAATTAGAAGCTTAGGCAGAAATCTCTATGCCTACATATAGAAAGAATGAAAAAACCCTTTATTCAGATTTCTAAAAAACTTATGACAATAAATGCAATCTTGAGAATATAAAATTATACTTAATATCCATGAACCGTAAGAAAATAATATTTAATATTTTCCCAAAAGGTCAGTGCATAGTACACAAAGGTAAGTATCATTTTATATTTTTATTGTTGAGGTTGTAACTAATATTACTATTTGACAGAAATAACTCATATTGTAGATGCAAACATGCATATATAATTTATATTTGCAAATAAACTGAACAATATTGGTAACACTTCTTTAAGTGAACATAAGATCTCTCTGTCACTTACAATATATGTATTCTTTTTTTTTTTTAAAGATTTTATTTATTCATTTAATAGAGAGAGAACACAAGCAGGCAGAGAGGCAGACAGAGGCAGAGAGAGGAGCAGGCTCCCCGCAGAGCAAGGAGCCCGATGCGGGACTCGATCCCAATACGCTGGGATCATGACCTGAGCCAAAGGCAGTTGCTTAACCAACTGAGCCACCCAGGCGTCCCACAATATATGTGTTCTTATGTAATGCACAGTTTACTCATTCCATAGTCCAGGCAAAGCCATTGGAAAGTCATTCAACACAGATAATTATTTGGGCATGTAATAGTGACATTAACAAGCAAGGAATTCATGGTTTCAGTGATATCTGTAAATCTTTTTGTCTAAATTGTATTTTATTTATTTAATATGTCACAGTCATGAGTTTGAAACAACTCTATGAAAGTTATAAGAAATATCACTGCTAATAAAGAAACTTCAAAGTAATAGGAAGCTCTTTAAATCAGTATTTGCACTACTAGAAAGGAAGAACACCAAAGATATTAGCAGGGTGAAATGTGAGCACTGGATAGGGATTCTAGACACCTGTGCTGCAGCATTGGACCTTCCAATGATTGAGTAGCCTTTGACAATTACTTCATTTTCTACAGTCCTCATTTAAACATAAATCATTCAGATGTTGTCCAAAATCATTGTCTAAAATTAAATCATACAAAAACTTTTGCGGAATTTTTCTTTTGTCATTTAGTTACTTATATTATGTGAACATTTTTCTCTTAGCACAGGTAGGAATATGTTTAAGATTTAGTATTTGGCAGATAATAGATGGTTATGTGTGCAGAGATTTTTTTTAAAGATGTAATTTATTTATTTGAGAAAGAGAGAGAAAAAGAGAGCAAGCCGGTGTGCACACATAAGCAGGGAGAGGGGCAGGGGGAAAGAGAGGGACAGAAGCAGACTCCCCACTGAGCATGGAGCCTGACATGAGGCTTGATCCCACAACCCTGAGATCATGATCCGAGCTAAAATCGAGAGTTGGACCCTTAATCGACTGAGCCATCGAGGAATCCCTGCACAGAGATTTTGAGAAAGAATAAAAAAGCTATGGGCACAACTCTTAAATGCAGACTTAGCAAAGTAGTGCAAAATTTTTCCCGACTCTTAAATTTAAAATCTATCTATAAATTTCTACTTACCTGATTAAGGTTAGACTAAATGACCTTTATTCTATTTATTTCTGTAAACACACAGAAAAAAATACCACACCCATTAAAGACTATAACAATATGAAATGTAATTTTACTCATAGACCTCATAAAGCTTTGTCTTTCACCTATTTGAAGAACAAAACTGTAGTTTCAGAGTATCATGAAAAGTATGAAAGAAACTCCAGACATACAATAAATAAAGTAATAAGTACTTAAAAATGCACAGCATACGCATTGTGCAAATGTGCGTTGATTGGCCTTAATTTTATTCATTTTAAGTAATTAAGTTTCAAAACTCATCAGTTTTCCTATATGTAGATTATTTTCTCTATATATTTTTTTTTCTATTCAAAACCAATTTTAAATGACTGGCAGGCCTACAAATTGAAAAGAGAGAAAAAAAAGATATGTGAATTCTGCCTCAAGGAACTGATAACACAATACAAAGGACAAGCAGGCACTTTTATTTTAAGGCACTCAATTAACCTAACCTAAATAGATAATAATTTACACAATCTTACAAAGAACTTAAAAAACCAAAAGCTGTGATAGTTTTACCTAACAATGATTTTAATGTAACATCTTATGAAATAATTTAATTGTACAGTTGAATAACACACGCACAATGAAGTATAACAGTACTTCTAGTATTGTAAGAGGAAATCAGGCAAGATTACTTGAAATGAAGAAATTATGACCATATGTTGGCAAAATTAGGGTAATTCTGTCTGAAAACCAAAGTTGCTTTTGAGTCAGGAAGAACTGGTACTTGAAGAGTCAGGAAGAATTTAGAGATCTATTTTCTATTAATAAAATGACCTTTAAAAAGTAATTGCTGATTTTGAAAATTTATGACATTCCAATGAATTGCATTCATTTATTTAAACTTTAAACTATTTATGACCACCTATTATATATTAGAACCATTCTAGACAGTGAAGAACCAGTTATGAATAAAGGATGCATAATTTCTGCCCTCAAGGAGCATAGAGAGTAGTGGGAGAGACAGAGGAGAAAGCAAATTACAACACACTCGATTTAAGTGAAGAAAGTGCCAAAACACAGAAGTAAGGCCTCATCCAGGTTTGATGATTCAAGACAGCTTCCTGAATGAAGTCGCCTTACATGGGAAAAAAAGATGGAGTAGGAGCTAATCAATCAAAAAGGGGAGGTAATAGGAGGCTAAGGGATGTCTCTCATGTGAGTCTCGTACTGTTCAATTATGTCATGACATTTTTTTTTAAATTTAAAATTATTTGCTCTAAGCAAATAATTAGAGCATTAAGAAGAAGTAATATTTTTTCTTGATAAAACAATAGATCTTCAAATTTTCTAAGACAAATATCTATTTGTAAAAAGATACCTTTCATGAGTTTTAGTCATTCATTCACTCATTCTCCCGACATATAATTATCAAGTTCTTTCTATGTGCATGTACCTTTCTTGGCAAGAAATTATAGTGAACTTTCTGCACTAAGGGAATTACGCTCTTAGGGTGAGACAGAAAAAGACATACAAATTAAATAAATAAAATAGTGTTAGAAAGTGATACGTGCTATGGGAAAAAAAAATAGATATGTGGAATAAAAAAAAAAGCCCAGGGTGAGGGAGGTTGTGGGTTGTGTGTGTGTCTGTGTGTGTGCCTGTGTGCTTACAAGCATATGCTTACATTTTTAATAGGGTGATCACAAAACAATTCTGAAAGGTTTTTGAGGAAAAAATGTGATTATGATGACAATGTAAGGAGAAGTATGGCTATTTGGGGGAAGATGGTTTTAGGCAGAAGTCACAGCAACCGTAAAAGTCCTGAGGCTGGTACAAACCTGGAAAGCTCAGTGATTAACAAGGAGACAAGTGTACCTGCAAACGGAGTGAGTAAAAAAGTATTGGAAGATGAGGTCATCCAAAAAGCAATAAAAGTTCAGATACTATAGATCTGTGTCTTTTATACTGAGCAAGATAGAGAGTCCTTAGAGGGTTTTAAGCAAGGAAATAATATCATTTGACACGTTTTAGAGATTCCTGTGGCTGCTATGTGGAAAATAAATCATAGAGGTCTAAAAGGGGGAAAAATGAATTGATTAGGAGAAGATTGCTGTAATTTAGTTACAAAACAATAGTGGTTTGGATCACAGTGTTAGCAATGGAATAAGTGGGGAAAAAATGAATCATATATTCATTTAAGTATACAATGGATAGGATTTAGTGATGGTTGGATGTGCTGTGAGGGAGGAAAAACATCAAAAAGAACTCCAAGATTATGCAACTCCCAGACATTTCCTGATAATAAATAATTGTAAATAGAGACTTTTTGTACAGGTTGCTGCTCTCCCTTAAGTTTCCTATCATTAAAGTCAGATACTTAGTCAGGATGGAGGCATCCTTTCTATAGTACTTCCCTTTCCTTCTAGACAAATCATCCCACTATATTTGAGATTATAGTTGTCCACACGAGTTTCCCGCATCTTTCTCACATCTGGGAACACAAAGATAAATGAGACATGCAGGTGCGATGGCCCCATAAACACCACGGGGCAAACAAAGTGGTTTACTTAAAAATATAAAAAAGAGTTGGCACTAAAGCAAAGTGAAACTTGACCCTCCCATTTGTTTCCCAGGGGACCACATCTATAACAAACCTAAGCATAAATAAATTAATTTGTCTTCCACTCTATGGGATAAACAAGAGAAGAATAGTTTAATGCCAGCCAGTCAGAACAAAAGATAAGAATGTCAGAAAGAACTAAAGAGGTTGCATACTTAGAAAATAAACCAGAGTCATTAATGTGATTGCAGAATCTTTTTGACTAGACTATCCTTATGACTTGACCTATTTGGCCTTTGATTTGTCTTCATGTCCTATTTTTCTTGGAAACCTAACTTCAACAAAGAGATAAGCTATAGGATGAAAGTCCACATGGAGAAAATCCCAGTTATCTCAGCCAAGGCCTTCCTAAATAAGCCAGTCTGCTTACATGGTGCTTTTCAGATGTATAGGACAGCTTAAGCAAAACCAACAAGAGTCACTGTAGTAGGCAGAATTATGGTCCTCAAAAGTTGTCCGTGTTGAAATCCCCAGAACCTATGAATATATCATATTATATAGCAAAGAGAAATTAAAATTGCAGATAGAATTTAGATTTCTAATCAACAGATAAGGGTATCATCCTGGGTTTTATGGGTGGGTTCAATGTAATCACAAGGGTGCATAAGAGTGAAGAGGGAGGCAGAAGGGAAGTCAGGAGAAGGGAATGCAAAAAGAGATTGAGCCACCATTGCTGGATTCGAGGTTGGAGAGTGGCCCACAAGCTGAAAAATGCAGGCGTCCTCTAGAAGCTGGAAAGAAAAGAACATCAATTATTTCCTAGGGCCCTCAAAGAGAACATGGCTCTGTAGACATTTTTATTTTAGCCCAGTGAAACCCTGTTGGACTCTGACTCACAGAACTTTATGCTAATAAATTTGTGTTAAGCCACTAATTTTGTGTTAATTTGCTACAACAGCCATAGGCAACTAATAAAGTCACCTATCCAACCTGCAGCTGTGTAACGATGAGTAACCACTCTGAGGCAAGATGAGACACCTAACAGATATGTAGACTAGTGAGCGAAAATAGTTATTTATTATGGGTAAAATAGATAAAGAAGATTAAGAATACACTTGTGATGAGTACTAATATATAGAACTGCCAAATCATCATATTGTAAATAATAACATAAAAAATAGTGATTATTTTAAGTCACTCAATTTCATGAGGGAGTTTGATACACAGCTAAGCATGCTTATGAATATCCTAATCCTTTTTTTTTTCTCTTTAAGTTAGAAAATAGAAGGCTCCAGGGCAGAACTTTGAAGACTAAAAATATACAAATTGATGGGTATAATAAAATAAATTATAAAATGTACTGCAAAAAAAAAAGAACAAAAAAGAAATTTATTTTTCAAAAAAGAAAGACTGGGTGTTCCAGGAGCTGGGTGTTTCATGAAGACACTTTAAATATTAATAGACAACCTTTCAGAAATCATTTATGGATTAGAATAAAGAACGGTACATACGGGCAAGAAAAAAAAACTGAGTTCTAATCCCCAAATGCATTCTATCTACCCTCTATTGTGCACAATTTCAGAGTTTTGATGGGATTGGCTATGCATCTGGGTTGTCCTTGGGAGGACCATGAGGAGGTCCAGAGGAATGAACCAGTTGGTTTATTTCTATTCCCTCATCACAGTGATGGGTTCGATTCACTTTTTCAAACTGGAATGAAGTCTCAGACTTTTAGTTGATGGAAGAAGAAAAATTTTCTTTCCTTCTAGTATGATGTGCTATACATTTATGAGGTCTGGAATTGCTACAGTCGTTTTGCTACCATGGGAGAATTTGATCCTGAGTCAAGGCAGATCCAGAAGAGGGATAAGCAATACAAATCTCAGAGAAATAGAGCTAGATCCATGACCAAACTATTCCTGAAACTGGGGCCTTTCAATGCTAAAATATATGCCCTATATTCTTTAAACATGTTCTAGTTGAATTTATATTACTTGCAGCTTCCTGGCTCCTGCAGAGTCAGACACCAAGAATTTAAATTTCTAATCTATTCATTGTGTGTAAAATAGAGATACAACTTAAATGGTTCAGTGAATTGGTGTGAGGGATGAATAAGATAATGGGTGATCCCTTCTGTTATTTGTATTTTAGGAAGAAAAAATGGCTTTTTTATAGTAAAATGAAAAAAAACACAGCCGTGGTTGTATTAGATGAAATGTGAGATCCCTTTAGTTTCTCAGAACTAAAGATGAGCGTTGAATGGAGGTGAGGGAGGTGAGGGGTATTTCATATCTATTTGGGAAAGAGGACCAGTTTCAGGAATAAAAGATAAATTATGTTGTTATTTCCAATTTCATCAAAGATCTTTGAAATATTTTGCTAAGAAATTTAGTTAATATGTCTCTATAAAATTGGAACAACTCAGCATATAGAGATTAAGTGCTTTTACTGTTATCATCATTATTGCCCTCACCTTTAAAATAAGTGTAGAGTATTTAATCAAGAATTTTATGATGAATTCTGATTCAATACAAAAAAAAACTATTCACATTACTAAGACAAAAACAAATAAGAAAATCAAAGGAGGGTAAATTGTTGTTAAACCAGATTCTAGTTGTACTATTGAGTCATTTTTTACAAAACAGTCATGGTTTGTCTTTATAAAAAGTTCATTCAGTTTTGACCCAAGAATCTCATCTTATGTGGAATTAACTGGAAAAGACTGTGAGAAGTTTTCTAAACACATTTATTTTCTCTTCTGCCTTATAATAACCAAGTTTGTGAATTCTATCTCTCTTGATTAAAGATGGCACAGTGACATACAGTGTTGGATTTTATCTTTATTTTTTTTTAAGATTTTATTTACTTATTTGACAGAAAGAGAGAATGAGATCACAAGTAGGCAGAGAGGCAGGCAGAGAGAAAGGGGGAAGTAGGCTCCTCGCCGAGCATAGAGCCCGATGTGGGGCTCCATCTCAGGACCCTGAGACCATGACCTGAGCTAAAAGCGGAGGTGAGCCACCCAGGTGCCCTGGATTTTATTTTTAAAAGAGATAAATGGTAGGGCTAGAAATAATAACAGCACTTTAAAAAATAAAAAGCTAGACTACATGATATGAAGGTCCCCTACCAAGTACATAAGGTATGATTCATAGTTTTAAGAAGCAAGCCACTAATGTTTCCAGTCCTAATCCCTAGAAAAAGTGACATAAATTCCATGAACAACTGAATGACCAGCTTCTTTTTGAAGATATCAGTATCAGCATCATGTTGGGAAATTAAAATTATTCACTCAATCTTTGAATTCCTTTATTTATTTTTACACTTATTTTTTAATTGTTTAAAGTGGACCAAAACAAAAATAAATAAATCACTAAGCTACCACTATAATTCCCACTACTACCAATAATAACGTTAAAACATTACCAATTTACTCTTTAGAGACAATTTTTTTTCTTCCAAAAATAGAAGTATTTCCTTTTATATATAGCATATAGAGTTAGGTAAGTATAACTAATAACAAGGTTTCCCTTGTTAATATGAGTAGGCTGTTGATGACAGAAATTATAACCTGAAAGATTAATAATTTATAAGATAATAAGAATTTTTACCTTCAAATATTATTTCCTATTTTATTAGGGAATGATAAAACCTATCTAAAAAATAGACCCTCTATATTCATATACTTTAATTTCTTCAAAATTTTTGAGTATAGTTGGCACACAGTGTTACATTAGTTTCAGATGTATAATGTGATTCAACATCTCTGTATGTTACGCTCACCACAAGTATAGCTACCATCTGTCACCATACCATGTTATTATAATATTAACTCTATTTCTTATACTATACTTTTAATTCCCATGACTTATTCATTCCATTACTGGAAGCCTGCATCTCTCACTCATCTTCACCCATTTTGCACATTTTTCCATCTCCCTTCCCTCTGTCAATCATCAGTTTGTTCTGTGTATTTATAGACTTGATTCTGCTTTTTGTTTGCATATTCATTTGTCTTGTTTTTAGATTCCACATATGAGTGAAATCATATGGTATTGACCTTTTCACTTAGCATAATATCCTATAGATCCATCCACGCTCTCTCAAATGTCAAAATATCATTTTTTATGGCTGCATAATATTAGACACACACACACATACACACACACACACGCATGCACCTTCTTTATCCATTCATTTTTTTTTTTAGAGAGAGAAAGAAAGTAGAGTGGGGGGGCAGAGGGAGAGGAAGAGAGAAAGAATCTTTTTTTTTAAGATTTTTTAAAATTTATTTGAGAGAGTGAGTAAGAGAGGAGAAGGTCAGAGGGAGAAGCAGACTCCCTGTGGAGCTGGGAGCCTGATGCGGGACTTGATCCCAGGACTCTGGGATCATGACCTGAGCCGAAGGCAGTTGCTTAACCTACTGAGCCACCTAGGCACCCAAGAGAGAGAATTTTAAGCAGAGTCCACAACACAGGGTTTGATCTTATGACCCTGGGATCATGACCTGACCAAAAGTCAAGGGTCCAGCACTTAACTGTCAGAGCCACCCAGGAGCTCCTATTCACCATCTGTTGATGGACACTTAGGTTGCTTCCATATTTTGGCTATATACAGAACAGTGCATATATCATTTTGAATTAGTGTTTTCATTTATTTTGGGTAAATACCCAGTGGTGGAATTATTGGGTCATATGGGTCAATTATTGGGTCAATTATGTTTAATTTTTGAGGACCCTCCATACTGTTCCACAGTGACTCTACCAATTTACATTCCTATGAAGAGTGCACGAAAGTTCCTTTTTCTCCACATCCCCACCAACGCTTGTTATTTTTTGTCTTTTTTTAGTCATTCTGACATGTATGTTAAATAGGCAGATTTAATGCTTTAAATCTGACATGTGTGTTAAATAGGCAGATTTAATTCTCTGCTTTAGATGACGAAAGCAGAGAAATTGCACAGTTGCAATATTTATTTATATTTGGTTCAAACCACAAGTCTAAAGGAAATCATTGTTTTATTCATAATTTAAACATCGGTGTGCAATGCAGGTCATATCCTCAAGCCTTCTAAGTTTGAAAATTAAATAAACTTCCCTCTCTTTTCTTACGAGGAGGAAAATTTGTAAAAAAGTAAGATAAAAAAGCAGGCACTCAAAGTATATTTTGTTTAATCAAAAACATTCACATTCTCAAAAAAATTCATCAAGGTAGATGCTTGTTTTGATAAAGGTATCAGTATCATTGTGCCAAGCTATAAAATAGAAAATTTGCTCTGACTGTAATTCAATGATGTATCAAATATGCTGTCAATTACTAATAAAATTAGATATAACAAAGTAAATGAAAATGCTCCTCACAGTCAAATAATCTTAAGATATTTCTTTTCTCACTTCATTTTGTGTTAGTATATCACTTAACAATAGGCCATTATCAATAAAGTTTGATTATGTTATATCGATGTTTACCAAACAAAGCATGACCATTTAATAGACATAAAAGCAGTTACAAAATGGTTTATCATCTATTTTTAGTAAATTCACCTGTATATCATGACTACGTTGATTTGAATGAATGCCCCTATAGATGTACATGTGATAAAGGAGGTAAAATAGAAAAAAAAAGATAATGTGATGTCAACAAGTCAATCCATATTGTCATTCAAAGATGAATCTGATGCTTTGGCTGATGAAATTAATACCCAATTGTCATTAATTTCTTTCTAATTGTTTTACTTTATTAGACCTAATTCTTATTCTTAATTCTTCAGTGAGCAAATAAAATCTTCTATGAATGAAGCATGTCTTCAACTCTATTTTGTCTTCAGAATACTCAGAGAATAATAAATGCAAGAGGTACTAAATACATACTTGGTGTTTGAATGGATGGTAGTCAATTTTGGGAAAATAACATGAACAAGTCATTCTAATAATCTGTGCAAAAAATGTTTCAGTATTTTAGGTAAAATTTGTTTAGAATTTAATAGAGGACTCATACTTATTCTTTTTTTTAAGATTTAATTTATTTATTTGACAGAGAGAGAGATCACAAGTAGGCAGAGAGGCAGGCAGAGAGAGGGGGGAAGCAGGCTCCCTGGTGAGCAGAGAGCCTGATGATGTGGGACTCAATCCCAGGACCCTGAGATCATGGCCTGAGCCAAAGGCAGAGGCTTAACCCAACTAGCCACCCAGGTGCCCCAAGTACTCATACATATTCTTAATTTAAACATTATTTTACATCTGTGGTTTCACTATTATCCTACATCTAAAGAGGACACTAAGAAGATTTACATGATACCAGGCCATTGGGAAAACTTTCAGAACTCTGTTCTCAAGGACTACTAATAAAGGGCAATGGCACTTCCGAGTAAGGTTTTAAAGACATTGATATTCCATACATATCAATATACAACATTCATCTTTATGCAAATAAGTTCATAACATACATGCCAATAAGACAAATGATTGAATAGTTCAAATGCTGAGCTGCTCTGATTCTGAGCTGAGCCACAAGAATGTTTGATGGTTCACAGAGGAAATAGATCATTGACCATGTTTTTGTTGAACAGGGCATCAGTTTTCAACCGGACTTGACACAAAAGAGCAGAGTTTAAAACCAGTTTGCAGGTAAGCAATGGGCAGAATAGAGTTTCCAGATTAGAGAAAAAGAATGGTATTAACAAAATCATTTCTGGTATAAAACAGAATGTCAGCAGGTATTTTGTGGAGAGCTTTAGGGAGAAGTAGTATCAAAAAAACCTGATTAAGAGGGTTCTTACTATTTGCCTAAAGAAGAAGGATAGGAAACGAATATCAGAACCTCTTGCAAGTAAAATTTTTCTTAAAATGGAGGCCAAACACACTTTGCAGTGGAATCATTAGCTGTATGTGTGTGTGTGTGTGTGTGTGTGTGAGAGAGAGAGAGAGAGAGAGAGAGAGAGAGAGTGTGAAGGAGAGAGAAAGAAAGAGAAAGAGAGAGAGAGAATTGGTAGACTCTCGGTCTCCCCCATGGATATACTGAGTCACAAATTTAGGGTGTGGAGTCCAAGAGTAAGTAATCCTTAAACGTGCTAAGAACAAAAGTACCATGTATTGTCCTTAAATAGCACAACCATAATTATATAAAATTCTTCTCTAGAAAGGGTTCGGTTCTACTCAATGAATCCTTTTGTCAAGATTAGAATGTTTCAAGAAGAGAGATTAATAAAGCAGATGGGCCAGCTAAATGGTAGACCTTAAATAATATCTTATTTCAGAGTCCTAGAGAACCTAAACCTATGAATTAGTATTGGGGTTCTGCATCTAGATCTTGAAAAGTAAGTAAATAAATAAGAGACACTGAACATAAACAAAAACTTGTCATAAAATTATTTGAAGAATTCCAAAAATCTTTAAAATACATTGCACATCAACAGCCTAGCAGTAATTGGAATTACAACACTAATTTGAATAATACAGAAACCATCAAAATCATTTATTCATTGTTTCAAAAAACACAGGTGTGAGGCACTCTTGTGACCCCTAAGGAAAGATTCCAGAAAAACAGAGAGAAGAAATAGCTATAGTGCATTGTGCTCTGTGTTATGTTAGAGAGGCATTTCTAAAGTGAAGAGCAGAGAAAGTTTTTCTCAAGGAAGCAGCAATTTAAGCGGATCTGCAGCCTGAGCTATCTCGGATAAGGATATAAGAAATAAGGCTTCAGGGGAGGAATAGCATGTGCAATATTTCCTAGGGAGTCAGAGTATTGTGGCTCTAGGGTAAGACTTTCTTGGTTTAGATTCCTATTCCCTCACTTACTAGTTAACATTTATTAATGCCTTATTATATGTTAGGCATTAAAATAATAGTTTTATATTAAGTCATTTAATCTTCATAACCATCTTATGTCATAGATGCTATTTTTAGTATCTGGGAGGTCTAAGTAACTTACCCACGTCACACAACTAGTAAGTGGCAAAGACATTATGAAAACCAGAAACTGCCTCCACAGTCTAGAAACTTAACCGAAATACTAATCTACTACTCTGTGCAATGGATTCACACACACATACACGCACATATACACTTTCTACTCTGTGCATTTAATTTTGAAGATGATAAACCTATATTAGGAATAATATGTAGCTAGATGGAAAAAGAAGTGAAAATGTGGTCTACTGGTTTTGTTGTTTTCCTGTTTTTATTGTTATTGCCTTTTTTTAAATTTTGTTTTCTTTTTTCCATAAGAACTGCTTTATTTTTTTAAATATTTTATTTATTTATTTGACAGAGAGAGAGAGAGAGATCACAAGTAGGCAGAGAGAAAGGGGAAAGCAGGCTCCCTGCTGAGCAGAGATCCTGATGCGGGGCTTGATCCCAGAACCCTGAGATCATGACCTGAGCTGAAGACAGAGGCTTTAACCCACTGAGCCACCCAGGCGCCCCTATTTTCTTTTTTTCTAAAAGAAAATTTATGTAAACTGTATGAAATTCACTCTATTAAGATTTTAAAATGAAACAAGAATTCTCACAAATGGGGTAGTCTAAGAATATGGATCTCTGTTATTGGGTGAGCTGATATGGAATTATAGTGAATGTATGGTAGTTACAAGAAGCACATCTGATGCCCAAAAGCAACATGGGTAGATCTACAAAATGTTTAGATTATGATAAAAAAAGTAGACAGAATGAGATATTTAACGTAGCCATTAAATTAAATTAAAAACATGTATACGGAATATTAAGTAAACATTTGATAGGAATACTTATGAACAAGAACAAAGAAAACCCACACTATATAAAGAATCTGCTCTTTTGTGTAGGAAATGACAAATGGATTTGGGATTAAAGTGGGTACATAAGAAAGTATAAAAACCAGGTAAAACCTTTGCATAGTTTAAAAATGGTAATGTGCCAAGAGGTGAGGCATTTTATTAACTCAATCCTCAACACCTGAAATACAAATAATGTATATTGAAAGAAAGACCAAAGAAGGGAAGAAGGAAAGAATGAAGAAAAAAAGAAAGGAAGGAAGGGAAAAAGAAAAAGAGAGTGTAAGGACAAATCTTAATTACTTGAGAAATCAGATTTTCCCAAAATGTTAGAGATAACTTGTGTAGCAATTGTTATTTAAAAATTTTAATTCAAGTTTGAATAAATTCATTGAATATCACTTTATGTATTTATAAAACCAAGGTAATGAACCTTATCTCTCCAACATAGAAGTCTGAACTCAAAAAATCCAGCCTCCTTTTCTGCTAAGACAAAGGTATATAGCTATAGAGCCATCAGACTTACCAAGGTAAGGTATAGATTCAAATAGGCAACTTAAGAAACCAGGTTCTTCATGAAGTTCTCATTTTTTTGCTTCCTGCCAATGACATTGGCAGCAAAATAGGAATATTTTCTGGTGACAATACGAAGGTTTTTCAGTACAAGTTTGAGACTCTGAACAAGCAATGCTACCAGTGGCACTAACAATTGCAATAAAGTCAAGTCTGTCCACTTACTACTTGAGGATTGCAGTGGCAATGTTTCCCTTCATCAAGTCAATTCAGTTGTAGAGTATCGAGCATTTCTTCTAGAAACATAGCCTCCAATCTTTGAATCTATTCTTCTCAATGAATACATGAGCCACTTAATATCCTGTGTTAAAGACTTTTTCTGTTTAAACCAGCCAGAGTAGATTTTGTTTGCAACTAAGAAATCAGACATTAAAAACAAAAACTGTTCCCCAAAGAGAAATGTTTCAGGCAACAATCTTTAGGGAATGGGAAAAAGACCCTGTGACTTGACTTAGTTGTATTTCAGTGTGGAAAGGACCTATTTTGCATTCAGGAGTGGTAATCTAACAATGCCTGGCATATAATGGCATGTTTCATCACCTGAAATCCCTTCAAAAAAAGGGTTTCTGAAACGTAATATTTTGGGTGACCAAATTCCACCTGTTTTAGTACTATAAAAATATGAAAAATAGAAGAAATATGGGAAGAATTGGCTGTGTCCAAGTGCACTGGAGAATTTAAAGAAATAAAATAAGAAGCTTAAAATTTAAATTTTCAGGGCGCCTGGGTTGGTTGAGTGACTGCCTTCGGCTCAGGTCATGATCCCGGAGTCCCGGGATCGAGTCCCATATCGGACTCCCGGCTCTGCAGGAAGTCTGCTTCTCCCTCTGATCTTCTCCCCTCTCATTCTCAGTCTCTCTCTCTCTCTAATAAATAAATAAAATCTTTAAAAAAAAATTTAAATTTTCAGCTCAAGTCATATTGAGATCATCTCCCTGTTGAAAGTCCTCTTACTCAAGTGAAAAGGATAACAGAGTTGCACATCAAAATCCAAGTCTTATTTCATAGAATTCTGGAATTGTAAAAATGATTGAACTTATTGCAGTGCCTTATGAGAAAATGAGGCCACTGATTGGAAGAAAAAGTGAAATCCTGAGCATTGGGATCCAGATATGTGGAAGAATTCAGATAACTCAGAATATTCTCAACTTCTATAACTTACGGAGTCTCTCTTGGTACCAGATTCCACACCTGACTAAGGAAGTAATTTCTTCATATCTTCATTACTAAGCCTACACCTTATCTATGATTGTTAACTGATAGATGGAAGCAATTCTCTTCCTGAGCAAACTTATTACTCCATTTGAACTCAGAATACCAACATTTTATTGAAAGCTAATATTCTAGTCAATATTGGGGGCAAGAAATTTCTTAGATATATGACTCACAAGATTATATAACTTAAATTGTAAAACATAAGAAATGTGTGTAAGGGGCGCCTGGTTGGCTCAGTGGGTTAAAACCTCTGCCTTCGGCTCAGGTCATGATCTCAGCGTCCTGGGATTGAGCCCTACGTTGGGCTCTCTGCTCGGCAGGGAGCCTGCTTCCCCCTCTCTCTCTGCCTACTTGTGATCTCTCTCCTGTCTGTCAAATAAATAAATAAAATCTTTAAAAAAAAAAAAGAAATGTGTGTAAAAACGGTTTTTATGAGTATCTCACACGCATAAGAGCTGGAAACAATTTAATTCAAGCTAGTATAAATACATGATTAGAGATTCTGGATTCAATGTACTTTTCCAGGTCACTGGCACAAGTGCTAAATGTTTCTTCAATTTGTTGACCAAAATCTGGATTGAAAGGTGGCCAAAGTTAAATAAAGTTAAAAAACTGGGAATTCCTTCTTCTATTGTAGAAGGAATTAAACAACCTGTTGAAAAAGAAGTGTTAAAGTGGATTTATATTTCAAGACCTATGAAACTACCCGTATCTTCAGGAAGGGCCCAGAGAGATTTTTTTTCATCATAGTGATAAGAAATAAATTCATGGCAGTGACACAATCAAACAAAATCTCTATAATTTCTGTTCTTTATACTTAAGAAAACAGAAGTTGAAGCTGCAGTGAAATAATTTATTGATTTCTTTAGGATTCAAGTGTGGCAGCAGCCAGGTAGTAGCACTTTCCATTGGAAGGAGGTGGGCATGAATTTCATAATAGGCAGCAGGATTTGGATGGCAAAAAGTCTAGTACTCTGGCTGGAATTCAAAGACCAAAATTATGGGTCATCTGATTTGTACCACTAATGACATGAAGGTCTGAGAAATACAAATCAAAATTTAGTTAGCTGATAAGTCACGGTATCTCACCAATTCCCAGACCTGAGTTAGCTTACACATGGTCCATGACTTAAGATGGTACTTTTTTCTTTTGACTTTATAATATTGCATATGTTATACACGTTCAATAGAAACCTTACTTAGAATTTAGAATTTTGATCTTTCCCTGGTCTAGGGATAATCTTTCCAGAAGCTGGGGAGCAAGTCGCACTCTATTAGCCATGAAGTCATGAGAGTAAACATCAAACAACACTTAAAATCTTTCCATACCCGGGCTACCCTGTGACTTGTGTTTTTTTTTTTTTTTCTCTTAGTACAGTAGTCAATAAATGACATGAGTTATTCAACACTTTATTATAAAATAAGCTTTGTGTTAGATGATTTTGCCCTACTATAGGCTAATGTTGATGTTCTGACCACATTTAAGGTAGGCTAAGCTAAACTCTGATGTTTGACAGGTTGGGTGTATTAAATGCATTTTTGACTTAGATATTTCCAACTTAAAATGGTCTTATCATGATATAAGATGATCATAAATCCAAGAAGATATGTATTGACCCCATAGTGTCTTAAACGAAGAGAAAAGTGATTGTCTTTAAAGAAAGATTGTGCAATAGCAACATATGCTAACACTGTACATTTGCCTTTTAGCTTCTCTGAAAGGTATTTCTGACCATTTCTAAATAAACAGGCAGGGGGAGGGGTAAATGCCCAGATCTTTCACAGTTATTAAATACTGTGTCTGAGCTGACATTAATCCCTGTGGATTCCAAATACCACTAAGAAACATTGATCTGAGTGGATGTTATGCAGATAAGGTGATGAATGAGATGTTGTTCTGAGCCCATATTACAATTGGCAGAGTGATGCCTTCTCCATTCTATCTTTGATTCTTTCACCAGGTCACTGGTATATAGCTGGAAGATTTACCTTGCACCTGGAAGAAACCTCTGTCTCTGAGGCCCACAAAGTAAAATCTGTAAAACTATAGTAATGGCCAAATTAAAATATCTCCATCCTGCCAAAAGAGGAAGCACAGATCTTTATTGTATCTGTGGGGGAATGCAGCAATTAGTGCCACCATAAAAAATATGGAAGAATAAAGAGTGAGGAGTATGAGCTTTAATGACTTGTTTAGTCTGAGTAGAAGACAAACTAATCTTGCCAAAATATGCATTTGATCAGGTGGTAATTACAAATACAGCCAGTATAGTCTCTTCAATGATGAAAATCAACAAACATCTTCACCATTGTTTAGTAATGGTCTAACAGGTGACAATAAATGTTTTTTAACATCTCAATACACAGAAACCACCAGAAAACATTTGTTGCCACCTTGGCAAAAGCAACAACCTACTTTCACCATCTTGTTTCAGCATTCTGTTAAATTTCCATCTCTACAGCATAATTCAGTCTTCAGGGAACCCTAATCATCTCAACATCCTAAGATACATCATGCTGGTTGGCTACACAAATGGGATCAAACTGAAAGTATTTGATTAAATGGGATTATCAGTTACTCCAGACACTTTTGCAAGAACCAAGGAATAAAAACCATCAAATATAGGGGCATCTTTCTTAGTGATATTTCTACACTTGATCTTAGCCAAAAGTGATCTGAGTGATATTTCTAATAGTCTGGGTCAGGTTGGGACATCCCCTCCAAAATGTTTGCTGCGTTTTGCAACTTATGTCATGTCAACAGAACCCTCTGAAGATAGATAGAAACCAAGAGCTCAAGAATGATTCAAAACAAAGTTTGGTCTATTCAACCTCAGAATTAGAACTCTGTACCTTTGCATATTAAAATTAGTAATTGAGTGTTTTGTTTTTTTGTTTTTGGTTAGAATGAGCTTATGTTTTCTTTTTTTATTTTTTATTTTTTTATTTTTTTTCTTTCTTGGGATAAAATATACATTTGTATGTATTTTAAAAGTTTTCAATTTTAGCACTTGATAGCATATGCTTAGAGCAAAATTATTTTAAAATAAAAACCTCAAAAATATATTTATAGGAGAATATGGTAAAGCATACTGTTCTGTGAGTGAATAATGAAACTTCAAAATAATTGCTTTTAACACAATTTTAATTTTCACACTATGTGTGATTTATCACTTACTCTCTAACTATCTATATATCTATCTATCCATTCATCCATCTATCCACCTAACTAGGAGATAGATATTTTAGATAAACAAATAAAACAGAAGAACAACATATTGTTATGTAAATAATATAAATACTTGTTTTTATAAGGAAAGAGTAATGTGCAATTCAACTTTTTGAAAGACTGTATTATATAAAACAGACATAAACTCACTAGGAAGATGGAAGAACTCACTCAACATTCTTTTTCTAAGTTTAAGAATTTAAAAAATTCATGGTTTGCATTTTCATCATTTTATCCACTTTGTAACCTATTTGTTAAAAGAGTTATTTACATAATTAATATATTTCCATTGTATTTTCCTATCATTTACCCCTCCTCCACAGACAGCATTTCTTTATATAAATTACTTTTTTCCCCTCATTTTTTCTCCTTTCAGATATGTTTGTTTTTCTTAACCATGAAAATCTTCAGTTTTACAATGCTTTCCTGTCAACCTCAACACTATTTGTTGCATTTTATTTTATTTTATTTTATTTTATTTAAGATTTTTATTTATTTGACAGAAAGAAACACAGCGAGAGAGGGAACACAAGCAGGGGGAATAGGAGAGGGAGAAGCAGGATTCCCGCCAAGTGGGGAGTCCAATGTGCGGCTTAATCCCAAGACCCTGGGATCATGACCTGAGCTGAAGGCAGACACTTAACGACTGAACCACCCAGATGCCCCTATTTGTTGCATTTTAAAAGGACCCTATAGCACAACTAATTCTAGTATTTAGCTTTTCTTAAAATTTTATAATTTGTGTGTTTTTGGTTTGTTTTGCTTTTTAAGTAATCTCTACCTCCAACATGGGGCTCAAATTCACAACTTTAACATCAAGAATCACATACTCCACCAACTGAGCCTGCCAGGTGCCCCAAATCTTTATATTTTAACTTACTATTAAATTATCTGTAAAAAAGTAGCATTTGAATTTAGACAACTTCTTGTAAGAGTAAGGTGCTGGACTTCACGATGATATAATGACTGGTAAAGTATTTTTTATTTTATTATTTTTTTAAGATTTTAATTATTTATTTGACAGAGAGAGACAAAGCAAGAGAGGGAACACAGCAGGGGAGTGGGAGAGAGAGAAGAAGGATTCCCTGGCCAAGCAGGGAGCCGGATGCGGGGCTCGATCCCAGGACCCTGGGATCACGACCTGAGCCAAAGGCAGACGCTTAACAGACTGAGTCACCCAGGTGCCCTGGGAAAGTGTTTTAAATACTGTACAAACATCCATACATTTATCATTTATTCACTAAATAAACAAAATCAGTATTTATAATGATAAATATAAAATGATTATCTTAAATAAAATATGTATTTTATTTAAATAAAAATATATTTATTTAAATTATTTAAATAAAAATATATTTAAGTAAAATAAAATCATTATTTATTTTTATAGACCAATCAACTAAGGTCATCTAATCAATTTCAGTTCCTAGCTTAATGCAAAATTGAAAAAAATTGCTAATTTTTATTCTTGTACTTTATAAATATAATTTTGAATATGGATAGGTCAGACTGTACACTAAAACAGCAAAAGGTGACTGATGTCAACCTTCTGTGACCATTTCAAGTGACCCCAAGGAGAAACCAAAAATAAGAAGAACCAGAAAACCAGTTAAGCAGATGCAGGCTGGTAATAATTCTGAATAATCTGATATGTTAGAAACATAATGTATTAAGACAACGTAAGGGTCTCTCACATGCTTATGTGGAAATCAATAAACCTTAATTTCTACAACCAAATGAATTATACCTTGGGATGCACAACTATATGATGGAGAACTGCTTGCAAGGATGGGTACTCTTTCCCCTTTTTGCATATAATTCTCTGTAAACTGACATGCTTGGAGCAGTTCTTCAGAGTAATTTAAATATTGTCTCCTGGATTATAGTCCTCAGTAAGACACCGAATAAAACATATATTTTATTTTTGGCTGGCTTTTTTTTTTAGTCAACAACACACTTTGTTGATGTCACAAAAATAAATCAGAAAATGCCAAAATAAATTACAAATCTGAAATGAATCTATTACGAAAGAAACGCATTTCTCAAAAACCCTCCTTTAAAAACTTTGAAACTAAAGTTAAAATATGCTGAAAAAATTTTATATAAAAAACACATGAAACAAATAATTTGCTTCAACTTAATGCTTAAAAATATGTAAATATTAAAAAGTAACTATTACAGCCCATTTTCTATGACACTGGCACTTGATAAAAGTACAGCAGTATATTAAATATAGGGCATCTTAAGAGCTACTTGAAGTTAACAATTTTTGTGCAAATTGAGACTTAGTTTGTCTGGAATGGTCAGATAGAAAAATCTCTTCTTGTTCTGATTTTTTTTATATATATAGGTTTGCAAGGCTTTTATTGTAAGTGTATCCTGAGAACTTGGAAAAAAGCAGCAACCAAAATGTCTGCTCTGAATAAAATGTTTATTTTATATGATAACTGTGCCTCGAACAGCTGGATGAAAATTGTTCTTTCATGGTATTTAAAGTATTTATACATCAAAAAAGCATACTTTGCAGTCTGAACAGACTAGCAAGTCAAAGACAACTAGAGTAAATATTTATTAAGTACATCATTTTAAAAGTATACAGTCATTTCCTACACCTAATTCATCAGAGAAATATCTTTCAAGTAAGCTGAGGTTATGCAAGCCAGAAATTATTCTCCCTGAGGAATACAACTCTCAGTGATTGTTCAATATGTTTTCAACATGTTAATGGAAGACTCACATACAGAACCAAGTAAGGTGAAAAATGTTGCATGAGAAGCCTGAAATCACAAATTATAAAGCCAGTATTTTTCTGATGTGGGAAGGCAGTTCACATCTACCTGTGACTAGATAATGTGACAAAATATCGACATATTCCAGTATTGCCAGCAGCTGAGTCTAGAGTGACTTAAGTCTCTTAGAGTCTAGGAAAACTTAATTTTCACTATTCCTATCCAGCTCTTTAACACTTTTATTAGTTCCACCATAGGTTAGGGAGCAAATGGAGAAAGATATAAAGGATTCACTTAGAGAGGTGGCATATATGTGTGGAAAATTTTCTCTCATAGAATTAAAAAAAAATGCTGTGGATATCTATTCAACATGGATAAAAATATCTAGAGTATTCAGAATGATAGTGAATTACTCAACTACTTTCATATCATCCAAGCTGCTCTTGACTATTTCCCTCAGTTTAATCAATCAGAAGCTACTATGAACTTAACTGTATGCATTTTCTTATTGTCCAGAGGTAATGACTTGATTTACCTGACACATTCAATAATTCAAATTATTTTGGCCGAGACATGGTTACCAACAAGTTTCTCTTGTCAGCCTAGTCATTCTACAACCTACAAACTTATACTAACGTATATCAATGAAGTCCAAATTGATTCAGTTGAACACATCTTATTTCATTATGAGAACACTGGTAAGGATGTCTTCACTGAAAAAAGTCCAGCTGGGGTACTAATAAGGTGACAGTTTATGCCCATGAACTAAGAGCTGTGGCCAGGGAATAGAGGCAAGTTATATTCAATGCCTCATCCCACCCACATACCTGTTATTGACAAAAACAAGTCATAAATTACCCATAGGCCTTGAATGATTTTTGCCACATGATAAGTTGAATTATTAATTTAATCATAGTTTATTTTTGGTTTTCATTTTGCCAGAAAAGAAGTCCTCTATATTGATTTGCTTAAAATTGAATATCTGAGTGGCAACTAGGGAGGAATTAGTAGCTCAAGCAGAACTGTATTCCCTACTCCTTAATAATTACTACCCAATAATTCCAAGATCTTCATATGGAACATAAATGTATTTTCATGAATAGCTTAGCTATTCTAATTTTGATAAGTGGATTATCAAAGAAAAATCCATTTTGTATATTTTTATAATAATAATAGAAGTAATAAGAAAAGCCTATTTCAATGTGTAAAGAAAATTCAGTTGCGATGCCAAATAAACAAGCAAATAAAACCTGCTTATCTGCTAAATTAGTGAAATAATTAATAAATAATAAAAAATAAAAAATTCAAAGTAAACAAAACAACAAAATATGTAGATTTGAGCTATCATAATTGCATGTGTGAAATTTGAGGTAAAAATTTTTGCTACAAATGAATTTGAGTCAGAAACGTCTTTTTAATAAAAAAAAAATTCGATTGAAACCTATCTTTTTTTCCCCATGTCCATGGATGAGTCTGCTAAAAAAGCCTTAACGCTTATTTGTTTAAAACTAAATAAGTGTTTTGAGATACAGTCTACTTTAAATCCTAACCCTGTAATTTATGGGAAGTTCTCTTACAGATCTCACGCAGTTCAACCCTCACTTAGCTATGAAGATAATTGACAGAGCTCGGCCTACGGTACATGATTTGGCTGGACATCACACTTACCTGCTTGATTTGTGGTTACATTTACAGACACATACTGCCGGGCTCCTGGGCTCAAGTCGGACACTCCATTCACTGCCTCAATCTCAAAGGTATAGTTTGTGTGAGCGAGCAGATCCACCATCATGACAGAGGTGTTTTTCAGGCCGATTTGCCGGGGGAGGTACCTGACATGACCGCCACACTCGTCACACACACCTGCATGGGAGTTGCACTTCTTGCATGCAATATAATATGATACATCTTTCCTTCCACCAGTGTCAGCAGGAGGAATCCATTCCAGAAAGACACTAGTTTCATTAACATTTGAGATGGCATTCCGAGGAGCTGAGGGGGGTCCTGGTTTGCAAAGTAAAGTGAGAAAAACATATTTTAAGATGATAAAATTAAGCATTGTTTACTACAAAAATCTCTGGTCTGAAGAAAAAAAAGTAGATTTGCAATCAGTCTTTTAAATAGAGAGAATGGAAGAATCATCAATTTGTAATCTTTGAAAAATCTTGTTATAGTTTTGTTGGGACAATGGTGGGATTTATACCCTATAGAAATAACTTATCCTAGCATTGCTATAACTACTTGTTCAGTTAAAACGGATGTTTTGTTTAGTGTACATATAAAGAATTATGGAGTAAAACAATGTATGCAAAAATAATGTTAGGTAAAAAATTATATATTCAAAAACTGGTAAGTCCTTTGACAACTCCAAGGAAAAATTCTCCTTCCGGATTGAACTGATTATTTCCTTATCAAGATCTGTCCCAGAAATCTAAGAAGTACACATGAAGGGTTTTCTAAGCAATAAGCACAAGTGAAAATAGGATTTATTAGTGTGGCTCTTAACTATGAATTCTGCAGCAAGTAAAATAGCCTGAGCTTACCTCAAAATAAATTACATTTCCACCGATAAATAACTAACACCATTTGAAATTGTCCTCATATGTCAAGAAGAAACTAGAATTTAAGTGGTTGGACACTGCAATGTGTAATGAAACTTCACTTACTTTGATATTGTTTTAATACTTTAGCTCTGCAAATTGTGAATTTTACTTAATTGGAAATCAGAAATTTATTTTAAAAATAACTCTCAAAAACACTATAAGTGAAAGAAAGTGTTCAGATCTTGAAGGATCAGAAGAATAATTTTATATATAAAAATAATATACATTTGTATATTACTTTATTTCTGAAATGAGTAATTAGCTTACTAAGGAGAACTAAAATTAATTCCATATCAGTTGTGACAATTTTATACCACTCTGGTGGGGATTGATAAGGAGAGAGGCTTTATGTATGTGGGCATGGGGTATTGGGAAGTCTCTGTGTCTTTCTCTAAATTTTGTTGTGAACCTAAAACTCATCTAAAAAGATAAAGTCTTTTAAAAAAGGAATCGCATAAAAATGTCTGTCTCTATAGTTGATTTTCAGATAGCTCAATCTGTTATAACTTCAATCAGTTGTTAATGTTATATGGTCCCGTGTTCTTAAGGAAAAAATACATTTATATTTGTTTCAGACTTAATATGTGAAACTTCTCAACAAGGAATAGAATGGACTATGTTGGTCATTGAGTGGTTCATAAGCATAAATTAAGTTACTTGGAAGGACATAGCTTAGTTCTCCTAATATCTGTTGTTTTTATAGAGATTAGTATTAATTTCTATCTAAAATTTATTAAGACATGAGGTTGAACACTATATTTAAAAGTGATAAAAAGCGACCTGTTGTTTACAAAATGCCATTTAAATTGACCCCAAAACCTAAGAGTTGCCATTTTTGGCAAAATAATCCCTACTTCAACTATATTTCTGATTGAACCCTGTGAGTTTTCCATACATACAACCTCACACACTCAATATAAAGCAGTTACTTAAGATGGAAATACACAAGTATTATTTTTTTACTATAAACTTCAGCTTACTTAATGGTGGAAAGTTATGGAGAAAATATGATTTGAGATCAAAAGGTTCCAGGTTTACTTCTAAGAAAAAGGTAAAATATACTTGAAATATGTCTAGCTCAGGAAGACATCAAACTTTTTTCTCCCTGACATCTGAAATATAACCAAATTAACACCTTTTCTCTAAATCTGTAAAAATGTAAAAAAAAAAAATCAGAGTCTGACTCTTCCCTTTCTTCTGACTCTCTACCAATGGCCTCTCAACACTTGGGAGGAATGCATAAGCCTTTTAATGTCAAAATAAAACTCAAATTCAAGTGAAGCCATAAAGTAGAAGTAAAAAGTAGAGGCTCAGATTGACATGTACCTAATAAACAACCTAATGAAATTCCACTGCCTTGCTAAGGGATGTGATACATGAACCAAAACAGAGATATGAGAAGTACTCCTTCATTAAGCAGATTCACCAGAATCTTTTTCTTTTCCTGTAAGTTTATAACATTCTATTTTCCAGATTTATATATTTATAAAATATATATTTATATATCATATGTACATATACATCAAAAATTATTAAAAGTTGGAACCATAAATTTAATTCCAAAGAGCCCTGGGAAAGCAAAATTCCAGACTTTCATGTGAACATGTGAACATCAATCAAGCCATCTGTTCAAGGGGATTGTATGCAGTATTGTTTTGCTACGAATGCAACTAAAAATGGAACACACACACACCCGCGGAAGAGGTATTAGAAAGATGACCTCCACAAGTCCCAATAGTGTTTTCAAGAAATACATACAAATTAGTGTTCTTTTGAAACACAGTACCAGAAATTCACACACCTGGAAATGGAAAATGTGAAGCCTCAAGTCTCTTAAGGGGACTAAGCAGTTCCTGACACCAGAGCACTGGCTTTCTCTCACCCCAAACCTAGCCAACTTAGAGAATGGGAGACTCACTTTTATGCTACAAAAGAGAAAGATCATGGCTGGGCCACTTAAAGAAAATAACTATAAGAAATTAATGAAATTTAAAAGATAATTCAAAATACGGTTTTCTCTCCCTAGTTTACCATTCTATTGTCTGGCCACATTTCCCCCTTACTCTCTGGGCATTCTTTTGCTCTGATAATTAAAATAATCTCTGCTGTAACCAAAACACATCACATTCAATCATAGTTTACATCTCCTCTACTTAAATGCATCTTCCCAAAAGTGTATATAATAATGTCATTTACTTATTTGGAAAGGAATTTTTTATAGTTAGTAATCATCTAACCCATAAAATGATCAGCCTTGTGATAAAAGAATGATCTTTCACAATGTAAAGCTAACTAATATCAATGATATGAGAAATGATGAAAAATATGTCTCACTGACACTATGAAATTCAGATGCTGAAATTCAGATAAAATTTCTGTTTGTGGTCATTTGATTAAAACAATTACATCTCTGTTTATATTTCATATTAGAATGAATGAACTAGAGTGAATACTAGATTTCAAAACTTCTTGTCATCATCTTTGAGAGCAACTGCAGCTTGCTGGGATCAAAAATAGTAAAACAAGGCAAAGTCATGGATATTGAATCTTATGGGGAAAGGGGATGCACTTTCTTCCCCTCCATTCTGAGTTTTTGTTTGATTTTCCATATAGTCTTTGTATGTAGACAACTTATGAAAGTATTTTTATCCAGCAAACAAATACATAAATGCGTTTCCTTCTCAGAAATATGTGCAACACTAGAAAAACAAAAACATCAAAACATAGATGGATGTGGATGCTTCTACCACAAATGTTGGAATTAAATGTTTACTATTCATCATTCTAATTATATGATTATAGAATCATATAATTAATAATAGTTAAGAAAGATCTCACTTATAAGAAAGATGGCAACTGCTCAAAAGTCCTAAAGATTTTTTCTATTTGACTCCTAAATCTGATTTGCCAACCCCAAGTATTCCATGTTCTTGAAGTCTTCTTTCATAAATGACTTTCTCATTGGCTTTTGTCATTTAGTGGAGCAAATTATATTAAAAAAAAGCAAAAATACCATTTATTACATGTTTATGTGATCAGAAGCCTGGCTTGGGAGAAAACAAAGAATGAGAAAACGGTTTACGGTGGAAAGGAAAATGGGTTTATCAAATTCATGTTTAGCTGGTATGAACATTAAAAGAAATTATAAAATAAAAGAAAAAATTATATGTCTCCAGTGTTGAATTTGAAATTAGGGGAAATGAATGCTTCTAACAGAGAGTAATAAAAGAGACTCCAACTTTTCAATGCTTACTTAAGAAAATAAAAATTTGGAAGAAAAAAAACTATTTTGGAAGATTAAACATTATGCCTGTTTTAAGGAAAATGGTAATAGAATGTAACAGGCTCCATCATGCTCTTTCTTCAAAGTGGTGAAAGTTAGCATCACCAAATATCAGTGGGTTTCCTTACTTGTGCATGCCATTGTGGGTGGATCAGACTCCCTCCTGAAATAATCCTTTTCACAGACACAAGAGGTTGAAGCTTCCTCATGGGTATAACTGTGAGGTGGACATTTGCTGCAGCTCTGGCTGTGAGGTGAGGCTTTGAAGAACCCAGGTCTGCACACTGTCAAAAGAAATAAGAGACTAAGCTTTTCCCTGGAACAGATGCAGTGTTTGTTTTGTGAATAATATCCTTATTTTGACTAGTATACACAGATTACATATAACACAATATTGCCATTAATTTCAAAAAAGTTTCATAAGCTTCTGAATCATAAATACCAGACTATTCATTCAGATAACCAAATATTTAAGTATTTAAATTAAACATGTCTGGACTGTGTGTATTTTTAGTGATCTTTATGCTGCAGGAGCTTATAAGAAATTGTATTATAAAAGGTAAATACTTATTTAGAACTGAAGTAGTGCTTTGAGTATAATTTTCATTTATGGTGTTATTAACAGAATTTTGTGGAAGACATAATAATTCTTCCCTATGTTCATAGAATGATATGGGACACAGTACATGCTCAAAATTTTGTTATTGAATTAATAAATTAATTAATTGGTGGGTGTTAAGAGCTTCACAAATTTTGTTGGATTTGGGAGAATGTGTACCATTCACATTATATTGACTTCAAGGGGAGTCAGATGTTAGGCATTTACTTTACATTTTACTCTATTTTAGAACTTTTATTTGACTCAACAAGCATCTATTCTAATATCAGTCATACTTATACTGTACAAATTGTAATGCTATAAAGGGTAGAAACTGTGTCTTATTCAATTTTGCATTCGTAATACTTCTCACAGTGTTTGACCACAGTAGGTGATTATAAATTATCATGTAATGCATAAATGAACAAATAACATGGCATGAAGATTGTAATTGAACTATTCAGAATCACATAATAAAAATGTTCTGTGGGTATTTTTGTTAATATTTCTGTTAGTGGTCAAGTAAGTGCTAACAAAGTAAATCTTTTTATGATGCTCATCCACTAACCTTTTGTATCTTTCTTCTCAATGGCTAATAAAGTCAAACTTTCATTCCAATTGCCCAATATGGGCCAATCAAAGACACCAAACCATTGGTTTGATTACTCTTTAGGGTTTAGATTACATAAAACCAATCAACTATTTATATTTTTTTTCAATTTTCAAGACTCAGTACGTACACTTAAGAGCATTTATTCAAGCATCAATGGAAATTTGCTAAAGCTCAAAGGTGAACTTATATTTCAACAGAAATTTTCGATAGACATAATGAACTTGGGCTAATTTTCATGTGCTATAAATGATTTGGGGTTTTAGTAATCCATGCTAAGGCTTTCTGCCATCACTATGAATAATCAGGAATTGACAAAAATGAGAAGGTACTTTTTCAGTAGATCTAATTAGTGATAGCAAAGCCTTAATGCTCTTATAAATTCAGAAGAATGTGAAGGTATTTGAAAGATAAGAAGAGCTTTTTGATAGTATTAGGGACATTCTTGTAGTTAAATGATCAGGAAAAGATTTAAAATATTATTTTTCTTATAATAGGATTGCTGTAGCAGCCAATGCCATTCTTAGCTAAGTTATCCATTTTTTCTTCTTTTATCCTCTTCAGTAAAACCATTTTCACTTTAAACACTATTTACTTTCAAAGACATGAAGTGTAAATCCACAATTATGCATATTTGGAATTCAAGGATCATTTATGAACTGTAAGCCAGTTCTTTTATTATATTGAATGTCTTTTAACCTAAAAACTTATTTTGATATCGTATATAACACTTATTAACCCTCCATGGAAACTTTGGAAGCAGAAATTAATATAAATGTAAATAAAAGTAGATAGGTGTATCTTCCTGGTCAGTAGTTCAACAAAATGCTTTCAGCAGGTGTAACGGGCCAGAAATTTTACTCTGTCCTAGTTTACAGAGGTAAACAAGATAGAAATGGTTCTGCCTTTGTGAGTCTTAAAAGTTCTGGATGAATAATTATAAATATTGTTATGCTAGAAGAAAGAAAGAGCATGGAAGTGAACATTGGCACCTAATTTAGACTGGGATGTCAAAAAAAGACTTCCTTAGGAAGCTGAATCTCTGTTGAGATGTTAAAAAAATTAAAGAAGAAAAGTATCCAATTTACATTAGGGGGACAATTAGTAATATATTTTTTTAAGATTTTATTTATTTATTTGACAAAAAGAGATCACAAGTAGGCAGAGAAGCAGGCAGAGAGAGGGGGAAGCAGGCTCCCTGCTGAGCAGAGAGCCCGATGCGTGGCTGGATCCCAGGACCCTGGGATCATGACCTGAGCCGAAGACAAAGACTTTAACCCACTGAGCCACTCAGGCGCCCCTAGGGGGACAATTAGAGTGTATAAAACTGCATTAGAAGGGCAAATTCCTCCCAAAGGACCAAAACAGGTGAACAGTTAGAAGAAACTAAAGAATTGATAAGGGTGAGAGTAGAATTAAAGTGGCAGAGATAAAGTTAGAGAAAAGGACACCAAGACACACCTTATAGTTTCTATTATTGGAGGTCATTACAAAATGTTAACCAGGGAAATACTAAGATGACAATGATATTTGAGAGATCATTGTGTAGAAGTGTTGAAAATAGACTGGAGAAGAGCAGGGATGGAGGCAATTGGTCCTTTTGCCTCTGTTGCACTGTGCAAAAAATGACTCTTGTTTAACAAGAGTGGTTTCAATGGTGATGAGAGTAGGTGTATTCAGGAGATCGGTCTGAGGTAAAATCTACGAGGTTTCGTGATATATCTAAGGGTCAGATGTGAGAGTGGGAAATCCTAAGAGTGACTCTAAGGTGTTTGGCTTAAACTGCACAGGAACTACTGGAGCCATTTTCTCAGAGAATATTTGATATGAAATGTATTTGAGGGAAGATAATGATTAAGTTTGAAGTGTTATTTAATTTGAGGTGGCTAAAGAAATCCAAATAGAGATCTAGAGAGGAAAGCAGTGGACTCAATGTTAGCCAAGAAAACAATATATGTGTATATACACATAAAATTAATTATTCATTGCCTTCCAATTATGGCCCCAAATCCAGATGGGATATACAATGCTGCTAGACAATCTTAGTATTATTTCCTTAGTTAACTTTAGTTTTCAGCATCGACATGATGATTTTGTAGCTTCTCCTCTCTCTTCTTACTCCTTAGAAGCTTTGTTCTCTTGTGATTCCTAGCTGGTTACATATGTCTCAGTGCTGAGAAAATAGGAGTCATTAGAGGAACTTGCTTACTTTCCTGCCACCAAATCTCCAAACCTAAATGCACTTGTAGCCATCCTCTACCTTTCTGCCCATTAATATGCACAGGTGTTTTTGATTCTATCAAAGGAAAATATCTTTAATTAGCAACCTCATCTCTATTTTCTGAGGGTAATATTTCAAATATCTACTATCCCTTCTACATGCTCAGTCTCTCTCAATCTCTTTCTTTTAATTTCTGTCTCTGTCTCTTTCTCTCTTTCTCTCGCCTAGTCATTCACGTGAGCACAATAAAATATTCCAGAATTTTTCAATGGAAACAAAGTGAAGCAAAACAAAACAAATAATAACAATAAACTACCAATCTCACTTGATCTCAACTTTCCCTGTGGCTACTAGTTTTTCTTCCCTGCAGAACACAGTTTCTTAAATTATTTTTCCATACATGCATCTCTAGTTCCTATTTTAAATCACACATTGGTACAGTCCACTCCCCTGACATTGTTTTTGTTAAGATTGCAGTCATCTTGTTTCCATACTTCTCAACAGCATTTGATCATATCCTTTTTGGGAAACTCCAATTAATTTTACTACAAAATGCTAGCAAAACCTGCAAGTTTCCACACAATATCTAAGAAATCCTTCGAATGTGGTCTCCTCCCACACTCACCATCACCATCCATACTAACCTATTTATAATTTCTTGCATTTGAGAAACTCCTTTATCTGCTTCTGAATTTTGCAGGAAAAGCATCCCAGCCAAAAGACAAGAAGTGTAAGTTAGTGGGGAAAAAAGTTTGTAGTCCCTGATAAGGAATTTGGATTTAATCTGAATGCATTTGGAAAACACAGGGTACTTATTTTTTGCTGGCACTCCTTTAGTCAAGCACTGTGGCAAGGTATATATATATATTGTGGTCAGAAAATAAAAATTGTACTTGACACCCTAAAGCTACAACATATTTGGGGAGATAAAAAAATAAAATGTAATAATCAAAAGAAGCAAAATTGGCCTTTTTACATTTTAATCATGGCAATATTTAGCAAATAACTATTTAGATGAGTAGTAAGATTTCTTTATACTCCAATTTGGTATGTTTCATTTAAACATAAAGGAAGCTTTTGGAGTAAAGTTATTTAAAATGGCAATTGTACATTACCTAAAAATTATTTAGACAATGTTATGTAAGTCCATTTAAGTTGAAGAAGGAGTTGGAGACAAAAACTGCATCCTCGGGTGCCTGGGTGGCTCAGTCCCTAAGGGCTGCCTTAGGCTCAGGTCATGATCCCAGGGTCCTGGGATCGAGCCCCGCATCGGGCTCCCTGCTCAGTGGGAATCCTGCTTCCCCCTCTACCACTCCCCCTGCTAGTGTTCCCTCTCTCCTAAGTCATTCCCTGTCAAATAAATAAAATCCTAAAAAAAAAAAAAACACTGCATCTTATGTTGACATGTTTTATGAAACTGACTTGGAGGGAAAGAAACTATCTTTTTTTTAAGGAAAATGTTATTAATAATTATTTTTTCCATGCTTCAAGGCTTTTTTTAAGTGATACCTTTTACATGATGTTTATGATGATCTCCATTGCTACATACTCTTTCCTTACACATCTTTTAGAATTACAAACTATTTATTGAACATCCGTCTTATGGCATATAGCAAAAATTTTGTCACAATTTTATGCATATGAATTCTTACCTGTTTTATATAGAGTCAGAAAACTCTATATAAACATTCTAAAGAATGAAAATGGTTCATTTGATTTTCATCATATGTAGCATAATTTGTTGTACTGAGTACATATTCATCAATATTTATTGTGTAAATAGTACATTTCTGTCCTTCTCAGAGTGTAAATGATATAGCAGAACTTAATAAAAGCTGATGAAGCTAAATTATTTAAATATTAAGTCTTGGCAAGTAAATAATATGTCCTACATCCATGCCAGCTACATTAGTTTTGCAAAAACTACCAAGATTCCAGCTCTCATATTTATCACTTAGAAAACAAGGATGTTAATTAAATCTATTAAAATAGTTTTAAAAATCTAAACAGAACAAGCATGTCATCAATATATGAATTTCAGTTGTCAAATTTGTGAAAAGATATTGCCTAATCTAATTAGAAAATCTTAAGAAGTTCTCAAAATTACCAAAAATGGTTAACCTGATTATTTAGGGTTTTTCCTATATTTTTTATTACCAATTAAATTACTTTTAATGTGTTCAAAATATTTTTTTTGCTTTAAAGTTCCATCACTCTAAGTGAATTCATTTTGAAATTCAAAATCTAGAAGAATAGTCACCAAGAAAAAAAAAAAGTAATGTAGAAAATACTGTTTTAGTAATTTAGAATACCATTATTCTCCCCACTACAATTAAAATATACAGATCATGTTAAAATACACGCATATATACAGAAAGAGAGAGAGACAGAAACAGAAATAGAAATGTACAGAGTGTTTTTGTCTATATCATTGAAGATACAATTAATCTTCAAAAATATTATTGGATTTATCCAATTATGGTTTATTAAGAATGACAATCACTATGACAAGATTTTTACCATAGTTATATGTGAATTACCAGAGGCTATAGACAAAGTCAAATTTGCTTTTTAAACAGATCTTTCAAAATGAGGTGGCCACAGAATAATTTAACCCAAGTTTACAGATGTGTTTATTAAGAAAAGCAGCATAACACAACATGCTATAAGTAAATTACAAAACAATTTAATACTTACACCAAAATTTAAAAATGAAAGCAGATCTTTGTATTTAAAATGTATGCTCAGTATAAAAAAGAGGTAATGAGTTAAAACAAGTATACATTAAAATAGATTTTAAAGTAGGAACTCTAAAATTTAGCAATAGCTCTTGAATGCTTACACATAGAAATAGGACAAAGAGTCTACTCAAGAATCTAAAATTACTGGTCTGTTCAAAAATAACTTTAAATGGTAGAAAGCAATATTAGAAAATAGTATCAGAGAAGAAAAGAATACTATTTTTAAAATTATTTTTATTTTAATAACTATAGTTAATATACAGTATTATATTAGTCTCAGGTATATAATATAATGATTCAACAATGCTATACATTATTCAGTGCTCATCATGATAAGTGTACTCTTAATTCCCATCACCCATTTCACCCATCCTCCCATCCACCCCCCTTCTGATATGCTTTATTTTAAATGATAACCCTCAGTTAAAGTTTTTTTTTTCCCAACAAGACCATTTTTTACTTGAAGCATACTTTAAATACATGGTTTTAAAAGATATGTATAAAATATTCCATCCAACAAAAATAGAATATACATTTTCTTTGAGTACACACCAAAGAATTCCTTGGTAAAATTACATAAGAACAGACATAACAAGTATTATAAATTTAAGAAAACTGAAATCATACCAAGTATATTTTCTAACCACAATGCTACAAAACCAAAGATCAATAATAAAACAAAGCTGGAAATCTATAATGTATTAAATATTAATATGTAAATATTAACACACTACTGCACAAGTGATGAGCCAAATAAGAAATCAAATGACAAATCAAAATATATCTCAAAACAAAAAAATACAGTATTCCAAAACCTATGGAATGTGGCAAAAACAAATTTTAGAGTGAAACTTATGCTACAAATGCTCATATTGAGAAAAAAAGTTTCAAATAAACAATTTTACATTAAACTACAAGGAAGTAGAAAAAGAAGAGATTTCCCTGAAATTTAGTAGATGGAGGAAATAACAAAGAAAAATCAGAAATAAATAGAGACAAGAATAAACAATAACATAATATTAAAAATGATAGTTTTTTTAAAAAATAAATTTGGCAATGCTTTAACTTTAAGGGAAAAAAAGAAGACAAAAAAAACAAAATGAAAAATGGAAGAGAAAACAATACAATGGATAACCACAAAAATACACAGTATGACAACAGGTTACTATAAGCAATGATATACTAACAAATCAGATAACTTAGGAAAAAGTCAGATAATTCTTTAAAAAAAAAGCACAATTTACCACAGTTGAATCATAAATCTTGAATCCAAGAAATAGGAAATTTTCTTAGACCAATAACAAGCATGAAAGTTGAAATAGGAATCAAAAATCTCTCAGCACAGAAAAGCCCAAGACTACATGGTTTCATTGGTGGAGTCTACCAAACATTTCAAGAAAAAAAAAAAAGATCAATGACATTCTTTATCAAAATCTTAAATAATGGAATAAAGGAAACCTATTCAAAATCATTACATGAAGTCAGTATTACGATGATACCAAAGCAGGATAAAAACAATACAAGAACAAAAAATGTCAAGTTTGTCTGATATGAAAGTTGCTACCTTGACTTTTCTTTTGACATCCATTTGCATAATGAATGTTTCTCCACCCCCTCATTTTCAATCTGTGGGTGTCTTTAAGTCTAAAATGAGTCTTCCAGTGCCTGGGTGGCTTAGTTGGTTAAGCACCCAACTCCTAATTTTGGCTCAGGTCATGACCTTAAGGTGATCAGATCGAGCCCCAATTCGGGCTCCAAACCGAACATGGAGGCTGCTTTAGATTCTCTTTCTCCCTCTCCCTCAGCCCCTCCCCTGCTTGTGAGTTCATGCACATGAGCTGTCTCTCTCTCAAAAAAATAAGAATTAAAATAAAAAAACAAAATGAGTCTTTCATAAGCAACATATAGATGAGTCTTGGTTTTTTGTCAATTCTAATACCTTATGTCTTTTGGTTGGAGCATATAGTCCATTTACATTTAAAATAATTATTGATTGATATGTATTTATGGCCATTTTATTACTTGTTTTGTCATTGTTTCTGGATGTTTTCTCAGACCTTTTCTTGTCTTTGTTACTTTTGGTCTCTCCTTTGCATCTCTTCTTCTAGTCTGAATGATAGCCATGCTGGATAGAGTATTCTTGGCTGCAGATTTTTCCTATTCAGCACGTTGAATATGGCAATGCACTCCATTTTGCCTTACAAAGTTTCTGTTGAGAAATCTCCAGCTATCCTTATGTGTTTTCTCTTATAAATTAAGGACTTCTTTTGTCTTGCTGCTTTTAAGACTTTTTTTCTTTATCACTGTATTTTGCAAATTTAATTATAATATATCTTGGTGTTGGCCTGCTTTTGTTGATTTTGATGGCAGTTCTCTGTGCCTCCTGGATATGGATGTTGTTTTCTTTCCCAGATTAGGGAAGTTTTCTGATATTATTTCTTGAAATAAAATTTCTGCTTCCTTTTCTCTCTCTTCTTTTGGGACTCCAAAAATACAAATATTATTACATTTGCCTGAGTCAGTGAGTTCCCTAAATCTATTCTTATGTTGCATAATTCTTCATTTTCTCTTCTGTTCAGCTTCATTATTTCCCATTATTTTGTCTTCTAAGCACTAATTCATTCATCTGCTTCTTACAGCTTGCTGCATCAGGCCCATTTCTAATCTCATTTATTGCATTCTTCTACTCTAATTGAGGCTTTTTTAACTCTTTTATCTCTGTGGTAAGGGTCTCACTGAAGTCTTCTATTTTTTCCTCAACCCAAGTGAGTATCCTTATGATCACTGCTTTAAATTCTCCATCAGGCATGTTACTTATATCTATTTCGCTTAGATCTCTGGCTGTGGACTTGTCTTGTTCTTTCATTTGGGATAAATTCATCTGTCTTGGCATTCTGTTTAAGTTTCTGCCTTATTCTTTGTGTTAGAAAAACCAGTTATGTCTCCTGCTCCTGAAAGCAATGGCTTTATGAAGAGATCATGTGGTGTCCAGAGCCTGGCACTTCAGGGAGTGTCTCTGGTGTGTACTGTGTGCACTCTTCTGTTGTGTTTTGGCTGCTCTATTCTCCATGCCATTCATCTGCAGAGGCTCTCCTTGCCCACTGTAGGCACTATTTGATCCCTGGCCTGAATGTGGCAAGTTTTAACTAGATGTGCTCTGGTCTACTTGTAGAATCAGATCTGATACCTATTCCACCAGAATGGAGATCTGGCCAAACTCTGGTTGGGAGATTTGGAGGGGGCAGGGTTTGGGAGGCAGCACAGAGCTGAGGTTGGTTGCTACCTAGCTTACACCAAGCCCACCCAACCTGTGCTCTGGTGAAACTGCCCTTCTCAGTTAAGCTTGTCTCAGTGCCAGTGCAGCAGGCTTCTCCCCCAGAAGGCAACACAACAGGGGTGGCTCTGTGTTTATGCTGAAGGACAGGACAGGGAAATGGTGCTGACCAGCTTCCTTGTTCCTGGAGAAGTATCTCGGTGAATGCTGCCTTTCAAGAATGCTCTCCTCTCCAAAAAGAGTGAATAATCTCCCCAGTGTGTGCCCCAGGCATTCTTCAGATGGCTGCTTCTATGCTGTCTGCCCCTGGATTGTTTGACTGCCTTTTCTCCAGGAGTAGGACAGTGCCATCTCTGGCCATATCCCAGCCAAGTCCACTGGCCTTTAAAATTCCAGGTTTTAAGTCCTGCTGTGAGAACTTCCTACTCTGTTGCCATCTTGAGGACTTCATCCAGGAACAAGACCACTATTGATAAATACATTAAATCTATATCTCTGTATTTACATTTCTAATTTAGCCTTGACAAATATTGATAGAAACCCCAATAAAGTACATGATATTTATAAATGAAGAGTAAAATTAATTGCTACATCTCCTTTACGTATTCATTTGTTCAATATATATAATGAGCCAGGCTTATATGTCATGAACTGTACTGGACACTGGACATGCATACATAGTTAAAGCTCATTAATTGCCATTATGCCATTAATTAATTCAGTCATGTGTAGCAAATTGCTTATAGGTTGTCAGGCACATATTTAGCCTTTCATTAATTGTTTGATGTTGTTTAATATTAATACACACATTTTTAAAAAAAACACTCAAAATGAGAATTTAAAAATAACATTGTGTGTGTGCATGTGTGTGTCTTGTGTGTAAAGACAAAAAATCGAGGTCCCTCAGAAAAAGACTAAACATAATGCAATTTCATCCAATTAAAAATAAAATACAGATGAGTAACTTTAGAAACTGTTGAAGATTGTATTACTTTAACATTTTAATGTTTCTACATCTATAGCTTTTATACATAATTTACAAAAAAATATATTCTATATTTTATAGAAATGCTGTATCATGTAGTATCAATGATCAATTGTAATACTGACTTCCTCCAATAGTTCAGATAAGAAACTAACACCTTCCCTGAATTTTAGAACTGAGCAAAATATAAAACTTAGTAAAAATGTATTATGTAACAATATCTCCTCCTGCTTTACTTCTAAGATTGGAACTTACATACTTTATAACTAATAGCTAGCAAAGTTAGAAAATACTCAAATTTTAAAACATACTGAAGAAAATATGTATCAATATAACCAATTTATGAGATAAGCTAGGATAGAATGTTTGTCTTGTTCAAGTAAAGCATGTTGATTCAATTATCTTTAATTCACAATTATTGACAAGTGATATGTTTCATAAGATAAAATAGCTTCACAAGTTTAAATACCAAGAGTTTTGCAGAGTATTCTTAGAAAACATTATGCAATGATATGATGATATATTTCTCCAACACGGCAACATAGACATGCTTAAGATATACTATCTAAAATATGAGGCTCCTTGTGGTTTGGAATGGACTGACACATGACCCCCTCAACTGTGGACAGTTGTAAATCATAATATTACCACTTTGTATGTCTAGTTGAATATCCATTAAAAGGAAGACACATAATTTCAGCAATTCTTGAAAGACTTCTACCACATATCTATATAAGAAAGAATATTTGCTGGAGACAATAAAATTCATGATATCTCTCAAAGCAGAGCTTATTTTTTCTCCTTAATTTTTAATGGACCAAACTCCTCTATAATAATAAATGTAATACATAAATTTAAAATTTTATTTTAATTATCAGTTTTACTGGATATTTTTCATATATTTAAAATTTCATTAGCTACTTAAGGTGTTAGGCAATTTTTCTCTCCCAAACAAATAAATATGAATTGATTCAGATCAGCACATTTCAATAATAGTGTGTGTAGGATATGTTTGGCAGTGTATGTGTATGGGCAAAATACTTTTGATATTTGTTTATATATTTTACATTTGATTAATTTTTAATTAGATAGAGATTTGAGAGTTAACAAGAAATATTTCTGTTGTTAAAAGAAAGACTTGTAGCTGGAGGGGAAGATGAAGAGGGGAATGGAGTAACTGAGTGATGGACATTAAGGAGGGCACAGGATGGGGAGGAGGGGCAAGACAGCAGAGAAATAGGAGACCCTATTTCAACCAGTCCCCTAAAGTGAGCTAAATATCTACCAGAACACTCCAAACACCCATGAAATCAGCCTGAGATGTAAGATTATTCACTTCTGGATCTCTATGGGAGCAGAAGGCAGCAGTGCAGAGGTAAAGCGGAGTGGGAACACTTGGCCTGATATCAGAGGATAAACAGAGGGGGGAAGGAGCCACCAGAAGCGATTCAAGGAAAGAAATACCCCAAACAAAAGTGCTCTGTGGTTGGGGACCAGAATTAACTTAGAGTTTGGTTAAAAACACTCAAAAAAAAAAAAAAAGGGCAAAAGATCTTAAAGGGCAACTAGTGAAATCAGGGGCTCATGGGCATGGGCCTAAGCCCATGTTCCCAGGAAGGACACCACCATGGCCCACCACCCTCATCAGAGAGAGACCAGCGGGGGTCTAGTCTGTGGTCCATGAGCCTACAGCTTTCCACTGCTTGCCACACCACTTGGGCTGGGTGCACTCCTACAAGTGCCTAAGAGAGCATGGTGTAAGCATCTCTAGGACATGAGGCCCTCTGCGATCCGTTGGGGAGGGGAGGTTTTGAGCACTCCCAGTCCACGCCTTAGGGAACACCTCCTGATCTCAGGCAGGAATCCCTCTGAGGCCTATAGGACCCCTGAGGTCTGAACACACCCAGTGTGGGCCTGGACCCAGGACAGCAGTCCCAGCAATAACAGCCACCAGAAACGAGTTTCCGGGACCAATATTGCTTGTGGTTTTAGTGGCACAGAGGTGCAGAGACAAGTGGGGGCCTCGGGTGACCACTAGAATGGTGGCTGGTGGTGCACACCACTTTTGGGAGGCTGCAGTGTGTAGCAGAGTTTGCAGAGGGAGAGTTTGTGTGTTCTGGACCACCCAGAAGGGAGTAGATTGAGGCTTCTCACAGAGGTGGAGGTCTGGGTACAGGCAGATTCTTTGCTCAGATTCTCCAAAAAGCTGAAAAAATCCACAAAAGAACAAAAACCTCCAGAGAGCAAAAGCCTGAAAAAAAGGTTTCCACAGAGCCCAGCCCCTTGATAGCCAGCAGGGTGACTCAACCTAAGCAAGACTGACTGGAAAACAACATGGCAGACCACTCCCCCAGAAGACAAGCCAAAAGCAAGAAGACAATAACCATAGGGTCCCCATAAAACTGTAAAACCCCAACATCAGGGGGAAATAATATATTAAGCTCTAGATATTAGCCTAAAACCTATATATTTCATAGAAACAAGTTTTTTCTTTTCTTTTCCTTTTCCTTTTCTTTTCTTTCTTTCTTTCTTTCTTTCTTTCTTTCTTTCTTTCTTTCTTTCTTTCTTTTTTTTTTTTGATTCATTCTCACGATTCTTGGTCTTTTTTTTAAACTACTTAACATTATAACTAGAGGCTTAATATGATACACCCAGGAAGATCCAAAATAAACTTCCTCACCCACACTGAGGATTTAGAATCACCCTCCCGTCTTATTCTTCTGTCAGTGTTTCTGTGTATTTATTTTGTTCTGGTATTATATAAATCTTATTCTTGGGGTCCATTCTAAGTGGGTTCTTTTATTTCTTGTCATTTACTTTTGTCAGTCTTTATGTTTGTTTGTGTTTTTGTATATACCTTATAAATATTATTTGGGGGGCACATTTTGGATGAGATTTTTTTCTCTCTCTCTCTCTTTTTCTTTTTTCTTTCTTTTTGGTGGTGAATTCTAATTGCTCCAAAACCTTCCAGGGTGCACCTTGCCTGGATCACGGGTGATATATTCAGCTATACATCTCCTTACCACTTCCCATCAAAATGGCTAGGAGAAGGAACACCCAACCGAGAAAAAACTCAGAAAAACTCAGAGACTGTGCCCTTTCCCTCAGAACTATTGGATATTGACATAAACGGGATGTTTTTGAAAGGGAATTCAGGGTAACAATTATCCAGACAATGGCTAGGTTGGAGAAAAGCATTAGTGACAACATAGAATCTCTAAGGGCAGAACTGAAAGCCAATATGCCTGATGTTAAAAATGCTATCAAGGAGGTCCAATCTAATCTAAATAATTCAACAGTTAGGGTAATTGAGGCAGAGGATAGAATTAGTGCTCTAGAGGACAAGGTGATAGAGAAGAAAGATCAGGAGGAGGGCTGGAGCAAACTGCTTAGAAGCCATGAGAACAGAAGTAGGGAAATAAATGACACCATGAAATATTCCAATGTCAGAATTTTTGGACTCCCTGAGGGGGTAGAGAAAGACAGATGACTAGAAGATATAGTGAACAAATTCTGGATGAAAATTTCCCCAATCTGGGGAATGGAACAAGTGTTCATGTCCCAGAGGCAGAAAGGACAACCCCCAAGATCAACGAGTCTAGAAAGACATAGAGATACATGATTGTGAGGTCTGTGAATTATAATCTTAAACAAGAGGTCCTGAAGGCAGCTAAGGGGAGGAGATTCCTTACATACAGAAGAAGGCCCATCAGAATAACGTCAGACAGGTCCACAGAAACCTGGCAAGCCAGAAAAGGCTGGCAAGATATATTTAGGGCACTAAATGAGAAGAACATGCAGACAAGAATACTTTATCCAGCAAGGATGACATTCAAAATGGATGGAGACATAAAGAGCTTGCAAGACTGGCAAGGTTTAAAAGAGTATGTGACCACCAAGCCAGCACTACAAGAAATATTAAGGAATGTTCTATAAAAGAAGAAAGAACCCAAGAGGGACATAGAATAGAAACTTACAGAGACAATCTATAGAAACAAGGACTTCAGAGACAACATGATGTCAATAAAAACATATCTTTCAATAATCGCTCTCAATATGAATGGCCTAAATGCTTCCATAAAACGACACAGGGTCACAGATTGGATAAAACGACAGGACTCGTCCATATGCTGTCTATAAGAGACACATTTGGAACCTAAAGATACATCCAGACTGAAAGTGAAGGGATGGAGAACCATCGTTCATGCCAGCGGGCCTCAAAAGAAACCTGGGGTAGCAATTGTCATATCAGATAAATGAGATTTTAAGCTAAAGACTATAGTCAGAGATACAGAAGGACACTACATCATTCTTAAAGGATCTATCCTCCAGGAAGATCTAATAATTGTAAATATCTATGCTCCAAATATAGGAGCAGCCAACTATATAAGCCAACTGTTAATCAAAATAAAAATCATATTGATATGAATACATTAATTGTAGGGGATCTTAACATGCCACTCTCAGTTACAGACAGATCATCCAAATAGAAAATCCATAAAGAAACAAGAGCTTTGAATGACACATTGGACCAAATGGACCTCATAGATATATATAGAACATTCAATCCAAAAACAACAGAATACTCATTCTTCTCGAGCGCACATGGAACTTTCTCCAGAATAGACCACATACTGGGTCACAAATCAGGGCTCAACCAATACCAAAAGCCTGAGATGATTCCCTGCATATTCTCAGACCACAATGATTTGAAACTGGAACTCAACCACAAGAAAAATTTTGGACGAATTCAAACACTTGGAGGCTAAAGACCAACCTGCTCAAGAATGTTTGGATCAACCAGGAAATCAAAGAACTTAAATAATTCATGGAAACCAATGAGAATGAAGACACATCGATCCAAAACCTATGGGATACTGCAAAGGTGGTCCTAAAGGGAGAATATATAGCCATCCAAGTCTCACTCAAAAAACAAATTGAAAAATCCTGAATACACCAACTCTCTTTACACCTTAAAGAACTGGAAAATCGACAACAAATTAAGCCAACCTCACACGCAAGAAGGGAAATAATTAAGATTAGAGCAGAGATCAATGAGTTAGAATGCATCATTGAAACCAGAAGTTGGTTTTTTGAAAGAATCAATAGAATCGATAAAACACTGACCAAACTAATCCAAAAGAAAAGAGAGAGGACCCAAATTAATAAAATTATGAATAAAAGGGGAGAGAGCATGACTAACACCAAGAAAATAGAAACAATCATCAGAAATTATTATCAACAGCTCTATGCCAATAAGTTAAGCAACCTAAAAGAAATGGATGCATTCCTAGAAACCTATAAATATCCAAGACTGAAACAGGAAGAAATTGACAACCTGAATAGACCAATATCTAGTAACGAGATTGAAGCAGTGATCAAAAACCTCCCAAAAAACAAGAGCCCAGGATCTGACAGATTCCCTGGGGAATTCTACAAACATTCAAAGAAGAAATAATACCTATTCTCCTGAAGCTTTTTCAAAAAATAGAAACAGAAGGAAAACTTTCATACTCTTTCTATGAAGCCAGCATTACCCTGATCCCCAAACCAGGCAAAGACCCCATCAAAAAATAGAATTTCAAACCAATATCCCTGATGAATATAGATGCCAAGATTCTCAACAAGATCCTAGCTAACAGGATCCAACAGCACATTAAAAAGATTATTCACCCCTGGTATGCAAAGGTGGTTCAACATTTGTAAATCAATCTATGTGATAGAACAAATCAATAAGAGAAGAGAGAAGAACCCCATGGTCCTCTCAATTGATGCAGAAAAAGCATTTGACAAAATATAGCATCTGTTCCTGATTAAAACTCTTCAAAGTATAGGGAAAAAGGAACATTCCTCAGCTTCATAAAATCTATCTATGAAAATCTATCTATAAAATCTATCAGATAATCACATCAAAAATGGGCAGAAGACATGAACAGAGACTTCACCAAAGAAGGCATACAAATGGCTAACAGACACATGAAAAATTGTTCATCATCATTAGCCACCAGGGAGATTCAAATCAAAACCACATTGAGATATCACCTTACACCAGTTACAATGGCCAAAATCAACAAGACAGTAAACAACAAATGTTGGAGAGGTTGTGGAGAAAGAGGAACCCTCTTACACCGTTGGTGGGAATGCAAGTTGGAGTAGCCACTCTGGAAAACAGTGTGAAGATTCCTTAAGAAATTAAAAATAGAGCTACCCTCTGACCCTGCAATTGCACTACTGGGTATTTACCCCAAAGAAACATATGCAGTACAACGAAGGGCCACACGTACCCCAATGTTCATAGCAACAATGGCCACAATTGCCAAACTGGAAAGAGCCAAGATGCCCTTCAACAGACGAATGGATAAAGAAGATGTGGTCTATATATACAATGGAATATTATGCCTCCATCAGAAAGGATGAATACCCAACTTTTGTATCAACATGGATAGGACTGGAAGAGATTATGCTGAGTGAAATAAGTCAAGTAGAGAGAATCAATTATCATATGGTTTCACTTACATGTGGAGCATAAGGAAAAACATGGAGGACATTGGGAGAAGGAAAGGAAGGGTGAATTGGGTGAAATCGGAGGGGGAGATGAACCATGAGAGACTGTGGACTCTGAGAAACAAATTGAGGGTTTTGGTGTGGAGGAGAGTGGGGGGTTGGTGAGCCTGGTGGTGGGTATTGAGAAGGGCATGTATTTCACAGAGCACTGGGTGTGGTGCATGAACCATGAATCTTCGAACACTGAAAAAATAAAATAAAATTATTTAGAAAAAAAAAAGGAGGGCACAGGATGTAATAAGCACTGGGTATTATATAAGACTGATGAATCACTGAACTCTACTCTGAAGCTAATAATACACTATATGTTAATTAATTGAATTTAAGTAAAAAAAGTAAAAAGAAACACACTTGAAAAAAATACATTGAAAGATTTGGGAAAAGTTAGTATTTTATACATATATATGTATATATACATATATATATATATATATATATTTTTTAAAGATTTTCTTTATTTCAGAGAGAGAGAGTGCACAAGTGGATGGGGGGTGAGGGCAGAGGAAAAGGGAGAATCAGGCTCTCTTCTGAGAAGGGTGCTGGATCCAGGGTTTGATCCTAGGACCTGGGGATCATGACCTGAGCCAAAGGCAGATTTTTAACTGATCGAGCCACTCCGGCACCAAGTATAAAATGCTTTTGTATTAAGCATTATATCTTCTCTATTCTTAAACACTACCCTTACTTTTTTATGGATACAAACAAAAGTTCTCTATCTAAACAAGAGTTAATCTTGATTTCAACAAATACTATGTGTAGTTGCTTTATTATGTCATTTTGATCCTATGAACAACTGTTGCTTTTGAATAGTTCTTTGTGATTTAAATTATTTGTAAATTGGGAAGCATGAACTATCAGATATATCCAATGAATCCAGAGCTTAGTGAATTTGTAATTTAGAAAAGCAGAAAAACAGAAATTAAGTTAAATCCAGTTAAATGACTTTTATTTTTTTTTAAAGATTTTATTTATTTGACAGAGAGAGATCACAAGCAGGTAGAGAGGCAGGCAGAGAGAGAGGGAGAAGCAGGCTCCCCACTGAGCAGAGAGCCTGATGTGGGGCTTGATCCCAAGACCCTGAGATCATGACCTGAGACAAAGGAAGAATCTTTAACCCACGATTTTTTTTTTTTTTAAGATTTTATTTGTTTATTTGCCAGAGAGAGAGAGAGAGAGAGCTTGCTCACATACACAAGCAGGGGAGCCTCAGGCGGAGGGAGAAACAGGTTCCCCACTCAGCAAGGAGCCCTATGTGAAACTCCATGCCAAAACCCTGGGGTCATGACCTGAGCGGAAGGCAGATGTTTAACCAACTGTGCCACCCAGGCAGCCTGAATTTAATGACTTTTAAATTTTAAATGGCAGATCTTCTGGTACTTTCTTATATTATGTCTTCAATTGGTGAAAAACTTAAAACTAAAAAAAAAAATTTCAGGAGATGACTAGATAATGAAACATTGAGAAAATTAACTTTAGATAATTCTTTTTTTTTTTTAAGATTTTATTTATTTATTTAGGAGAGAGCACAAGCACGAATGGGGTGAGGGGTAGAGAGAGAGAGGGAGAAATAGGCTCTCTGCCGAGTAGGGAGCCTGACACAGGGCTAGATCTTAGGCTCCTGGGATCATGACCTGAGCCAAAGGCAGACAGTCAACCGACTGAGCCACCCAGGCACCGCTCCATAATTCTTCTTAAAGTACCTAAAAGTTAGCACTATGCCTTGCAAATATTTTCAGCATATTTTTATGGGTCAATTAGTTTCCAAAATGTATGATTCTTTTATGTTTTCCCAAGCAAAATTAATTTTTGTAATTATTTTATAAGTTTAGAGAAAAGTTAGATATCTGTTTCTGAGAATAAATTTACTATAGAAAATTATATGAAAGGGGAAATCTATAGATAAATGCTATCTTCCTGAAAACACAAGTTTAGCACTTGTTTATTGATAAAAGGACATATATTACCTTCTCTAAATTAAAAGGTATCCAATTGCCCCACCTACTTTTTCTCTTATTGTAGGCAAGGTTAATTTTCTGTATAAATTGTTGGAATCTGATGACATTTAGGCCTTTTCACTTTATTTCATATTGAATATGATAAAATTAAACATTGATGAAATATCACAAAATAATCTTGTATCGGCCTTTAGTGTTTTTTCCTTCATTATTGAATGGTTCGATCCATGTGCTTTTCTGAACATTATTTGTGATAATATGTTTATTGCCTTGATAGAAGGCATGTAGTGTTTAAATATTAAGCTAGATGATTTTTTTAAAAAGATTTATTTATTTATTTATTTATTTATTTATTTGGCAGAGAGAGAGAGACCACAAGTAGGCAGAGGGGCAGGCAGAGAGAGAGGGGGAAGCAGGCTCCCCGCTGTGTAGAGAGCCTGACGTAGGGCTCCATCCCAGGACCCTGAGATCATGACCCGAGCCAAAGGCAGAGGCCTCAACCCACTGAGCCACCCAGGCGCCCCTAAGCTAGATGATTTATCCTGTATTTGAAAGAAAGCCTTATGGCTTGAGTATTTGATTTGAAGTATCCATTATTTCTAGAATCAGGTAGTGAAAACCAGTTTGTTTACCTCATGTCTGTACGGTCATAAAATAAGCTCAGTTATGAATCAGGAAGGGAATATGTTCCTGTTCATGCAATAAAACTTCCATGAAGGGATAAAAACATCCAACAATCTTTGTTATGAAAGTATATGCAATGTCTGGCTCAGGGTCTTGCCCTTGACAGCTAAGGTAAAAATAGTGTTTTCTGTTATGAACATTTCTCTTTGTACCATTGGGCATTACATCTTTTAGTTCAGTAACTCAGAAAACAATACTGGCTGTATAACAAAATTATATCTCCTTCGATATGATGAAAAAGTACACATTAAATATGTACTTTGCCTTAAAACAGAAAACATTTTTTAAAACTGCCCTAATAATTTGTGAGAAAGTATACCTGGAGTAGAGGATCTAGCTAATTTTTAGCTATGAATATAAATACAATGAGGTATAAAGAACACACGGGTCATGCAGTTGCTTTAAACCAGTTTTCTGTAAAGTGTATACTGAGAATTAAAATGAATTAAACTATTTTGTAAGTGTTCAATTCATATCCATGAAATACTGTTTTTTTTTTAATTGAAGTTCTGTGAATCAGCAAAAGCAACTAGTTAGTACAGTTCTTTTGGCAAAAGCAGTCATCTAGTTGCCCCTAATTTTCAGTGTGTAAATGTCCTACTGTGTCTCAAATTAAACAATTTCAAATGTCAACATTAGGGGCAAAATTCTTTATTCACAGAACAGGAAATTTAGGCCCAAAATAAATTGATAAAGACTGGCCTTTAAAAACACACCTTATTTCTAAAACTTTCACCCAGGCAAACTCTCAAATATATTTCATATCATCATATATTACATTATTTTTATTTGTCTATGTGTAGCTCCCATATTTTTTCTTCTTAGTTTATTATGATCAGTGCTATAGAATTACTCAGTCATCCCTTGCATTTATTTTTATGTCCTAGCTATCTGGCAATCTCAATTTCAAAACCACAGTGGGGCTTGGCTTTTTTTCCAGAAGCCAGAGCAGGAAGAAAAAGGAAGTAGAAAAACAATAACTCTAAATGGTTGATTTCAGGGATGATTAGAAAGCAGTTTCTTTATTTTGTAATATGGAAACTTAGACTTTCAGGTTATAATCATAACCCATAGTTGATTATATTTTAAATCATATTCCTTTTCCATTGTCGTTTTATGATTATCACCGTCCTGCCACTATATCACCAAACATGCTCTCTTATAACCACATCACATAGAGATAATAACAGTGGTCATGCTAATAAAACAAACTGACATATTTATCATGTCCACTAGTGCCAGTCAGGGAGTAGAATGCTACACAGATCCATATCATTTAATTAGCACAATCATGATATGAAGTCAGTGCATTAACATTTCCATTTTATAAATACAAGGCAAAGCAATGTGCTTAAAATCTTACAACCAGCCAGTATTAAGTAGAGAATCTGGGAGTTGACTCTGGTAACACAGCTAAGCTTTCTCACTGTTGCTCTGGTGAGAACAGACCGTGAGGCACTTTCTTTCTTGTTCCTGAGTAATACTCTCTAACTATTGACCATTCTCAAGGACTGAGGATACTTTAATTGTATTGTATGCAACCTCAGGTAATCCAGACTAATATTAGCCAGATCTTGATTCACTATTTTTTTTTCTCATTACTGTGTTCTCCACAGGGCTGTTTTTTAACTCTTTCAATACATATGGCCACACATTCTCTTCTCTTTGGTTAGAAGAGCATAGACTTCAAGGTCACATAGACTTGAGTTTGAATATTAGCAATGTTACATTTTATGTATATGATCCTTGATAAGATATCTTATAAGCTTGAGTATAAATTGAATTATCTGTAAAATATGGATATTTGTAAGGATTTAGCTATTATATATATATATATATATATATATATATATATATATATTAAACTGTTCTCAGAAAGATCACAAAGAATATTTAAGACAAAAATAAACCTTACAGAGCCACATACTATGGAAATTTTTGTTGTTGTTGTGAGCCTTTACCCCTTTCACTGGTTCTCTTATCTCAAACATCTCACAATTGTCTTTACTAAGGTCATCCCCTCCAGATTTAGATGGAATCACAATATCAGATTTAGATGGAATCACAATATCAGATTTAGATGGAATCACAATATCAGTATCCCCTCCAGATTTAGATGGAATCACAATATCACTTACCACAATAAGTCTGAGAATAATCTGCATAAACAAATTCAAAATGTTCACTTCATTTGAATTTAAAACTTTAAGAGACTGCCAGCATTTTATTATAAGGTTTGTCTTTTTTAGAACAATCAGCCGTAAACTTCTATGAGGCTAAAATTTGACCCATTTTTCCTTCCTCAAACATAAAAAAACTCAAAGATTGATAATCTTTGTCTCTGTGGGTTTCTAGAAGTGTAGGATATACTAATTTTCTTATAATTTTATAGCATACTATCATAATTTTAGGGAAACACTGTTTCTAAAAAACTACAATTTTAATAAAATGAATAACTAATCTACAAATTACAGGTGACAGAGGCTAATGAAAGTTTATGTATGTTATAGAACCATGAGTTCTATGTTTCTTTTTTCTTCTTTTTCTTCCTTTTTTTTTTTTTTTTGCATTTTTACATCATCAACCTACAACATTGATTTATACTTTCACAGCATGAAACCTATACTGATATTGAAAGGATAGCATTTGTTATGGGCTAAATGTTTATGTCTTCTCAAAATTCTTATGTTGAAGTCCTAATTTCTAATGTGATGCTATTAGAAGGTATTGCCTTTGGGAGGTAATTAGGGACAGATGAATCCATGAGGTCGGGGACCTCAGAATGGACTCAGTGGCCCTGTCAGAGGAGGAGAAAAGAGACATATCCCTGTTTCTCTCTGTGTACATGCACGGAGGAAAAAACAAAACCATTAAGATATAGTGAGAAAATGACCATTTGCAAGCCAAGAAGAGAGCCCTTATGAGAAAATGAGTCAGCCAGCAACTTGATTTTGCACTTCTCAGTCTCCATACTATTAGAAATAAATTTCCAGGGGTGCCTGGGTGGCTCAGTGGGTAAAGCCTCTGCCTTTGGCTCAGGTCGTGATCTCAGGGTCCTGGGATCAAGCCCTGCATTGGGCTCTCTGCTCAGTGGGGAACCTGCTTCTCCCTCTCTCTCTGTGCCTGCCTCTCTGCCTACTTGTCATCTCTCTCTGTGCCAAATAAGTAAATAAAATCTTAAAAATAAAAGAAAGAAATTTCCACTGACTAAATTACCCATCTAGGATATTTGGTTATGGAAAGCTGAGCTAGCATACTATTACTCAAAGAAATGCGTGTGGGGAGAGGTAGGGAGGTGGTTGTTTATTTATTTGGAATAATACTGATTAAATACATGTCTTAAAAATATGAGATCTTTGAAATCTCAATACAGTACTTCAAGCTTACCTCTTAAGCATAGATGAGTTAACACACTATCTGTGTTTTTTTTTAAAAAAGATGTTTTATGTGATTATCATTTCTAATAATCAGTTTTTATATCCTAAAGATATCTGTATGGTAATGGTAAGATTTTGTCAAAGAGACTACATCAAATAATGTTGGCAAAAGGTTAACTCTGAAAATTTCAATTTATCATGCTGTCAAACACTGTGTGCATATTTGTGCATGTGTGTATGTCTCGATAAGACACTCAGAATCATTCAATAGTTTTCTACTCTGTATCTCTAAGTCTGTAGAAACCCACAGTCTTAAAAGGCAATGGATGAGGTAACTTAATTTAAAATGCCATAGAAAAGTTTTGTAAATCTTAGCTGACACTATGGGTCATTTACACAAAAATTTTTAGACAACCAGTTATTCAATTCATATAAAACACCACTCCATAGTATCTCAGACTAATACATTGGTTTATAAATAATGCGTGTTATATAGATTATTTTATATAATGTTATTTATGTCCAAAGTTCTAGACAAAAATAATCTAAATTTAATGTCACCCATTCTCTTATCCCTGCTACTTCATTTCTAGTCCATCTCCCATCTTCTGTATATTTCACTCTAGCACAAACGGTGGGTTCCATGTGCACTTAGATTAATTCATTATGACAGTTTATTAAGTGTGGTATGCCAGGCATGTACTATTCAGTGTTATGTATGAGAATGAAAAAGACAGGTTTGATAGGTTTTACAGGAGGGTTCTATGGCAATGAAAAAATAGGAAAAACACACAGTGATGGGGAGTATAAAGGGGTCATAGAAGGCTGCATAAATGAAGTAATGCCTACGTTTAAATATGAATTACAAGGTCACTTAATGGATGAAGTAAGGGCTGCCTGGGTATAATTAAGGATGAATGAACAAAAATTGAGCAAAGGAGGCAAACAAATTATCCAAGTATGAGCTTAGAGAGAGCATGACTGGTATTTCATGGAACAAAGAGAGGCCAGAGTGACTGCATTAGAGTTGGTGAAAGAAGGTATATTAAGGGATGTGGTCAAATGGGTTAATAGGCAGCAGATCATGACAGGCTTTGAAGGCTTTTGCAAAAACTCTTACTTTAACTCAAGAAAGTGACATAATACGATTTTAAAGGATCATTGTGGCCTCTGCCTTGAGAACTGACGTTAAAGAATAAAGGGGAAATCAAGGGAAAAAAGCCGAGGCTACTACAATAATTCACCAGAAAGATGACTGGTTTGGTTCAGGGTGGTAGCAGCAGAAGTGGTTTGAAAGCACTGGATGCTACATATAATTGAAAATAGAGACAATAGCATTTGGTAGCTGATTGGATGTGGAGTGTAGGGTAAAGAGAGGAATAAAGCGTGATTTAAGAAACTAAAAGGGTGAAATTGTCAGGTGATATGGAGAAGTTTGCAGATGGTACAGGTTTTCATGGGAAGATAGGGAATTCAGCTTTAAATATATATATATATATATATATATATATATATATATATATATATATATATATATAATATATATGAAGTATGAGGCATTCAGGTAGAGATATCAACTATGCAGCCAGATAAATGAGTCTGGAATTTGGGAGAGAAGTCTGGGCTGGAGTGACCCCAGAGTGAATGAGGACTTAAGACATGGGACTGAATAAAACCTTCATGGAGAAGACAGAATGAAAGAGAGCGCATGGCCCTTCACATTCAACATCCACCACACAAAATTCCAAACACTGTCAGTTGTTTTTGGTTGGATGCTTAGGATACAAAGATACTACAAAGAGATTCAAAGCATAGTTTTTTACTTACTAACTACTGTGTCTTCAGTTTTCTCAGGGATTACCAAGATGCACTTTAACTTCACTTCTTCACTTAAAACTCTCAAGAAATCCATGAGGTAAATAATATCATGTTTATTTTACAATTAAATCAAACACACTCCTGAAACTTACCCAAGAGCAGAGCTGAGATTCAGACTCAGCTCTGCTCAATAAGAAGTCTGTCCCCCCAAATCTGCTATTATCCTTTACATTTTCTTTATCCTAAAAAGGATTCTGACTCTATCTGCCTTCTTTCCCAGGAAGAAACTTACCTCATTTTCTCTCTCCAACTTATCTTTTGTTTTCTGAAGAAAAATTCATACTCAGTTGGAGTAAGTGACAGCTGGCTTTGTACTTTCAAAATTTTTATTCAGAGATGGCCAAAACTAAATAATATCTTAAATTGTCTGGGGGAACATTTTTATTTTTTTCTCTTTACAGTGCTCTTCGGCTCATCATGATATTTTAATCAAAAATGATGGTGAAAATGGACAGGGACAAAATTAAAAATCATCTTTTGAATGTAGTCATTATGCCACAATATTTAAAGCTTCTTATTTAAATACATTAAATCTATCATTAACATAAGTTACTATTAAGAATATTTAAGATATCAGTTAGCAGGGTATTGCCAGATGAACATACAGAGAAAATAAGTCTAAGAAATAATTATGTCATTATCTATATTAATTTTAATAAACATGTTAATAGACCTTTTAAATATAAAAGCTATAGTGATATATATAGAATTTATAATTAATCATTTAAACAACATCAGTATATCATAAACATGAAGCAGAAATCTATATACTGTACATTTTCAAAATATGTCCTGTATGTAAACATTAAAAATTTAAAGGCAAAATTTGGGGTAAAAAAATTCTCTGAGTTTTCAAAAGCCAGATGTGTGATGGTTTACTATAACTGAGAGTCTTTAGTTCTATGATTAAGCATGCCATGCAGATTTGGCTCTGAGCCTGCAGAGAAAGAGGGATTCTCAAATTATGATGTGGTTTGGACAATTGGAGTAATTTGTGGTTAGGAAATATGACATTTGGGAGAACTTATTTTGATGATTTATGTCATATGTGTTTACTCTACCCACATTTTAGGGCTTTAGTCTAAAGAAATAAAAAGTTATAAATGATCTCAAGAAACAACTAAATATTCTTGGTAGATTTTTATTTATGTAAGCACACAAATAGGAAGTTTCTATTTTTTATAAACTATTTTCAGACATATTTGGTATGTAATGTTGAAATGAAATTATTCCTAATTCTGATAAATCATATTTTATAGTGGAGAATTTCACATGAAGGTTTCTAAGCACTTCCAAAAATTTACATTTTTTGTGTGTTTTCTTTAAGGTAACTAAAAGGATGCCTAAAAGTAGGCATAAATTGAATTTTTTTTTTTTTTTAAACCAAAGCAAACCCTGGGATCAACTTTATTGCTGATAGTTGTGGTCTCTTCTTCCCTACACCTTGTCTCTCTGATGGTCCAAGCCCCTCCAGGATAGCACAGTGCTTAGGCTCTGCGGGGCCGGACGCAAGGGAGACAATCTGCCTCTCAAGTCTGCCCCGGCTCAGCTTCTCCCCTGTCCCCACCCCACCCTATTGCACATCAAATCATGTAAACATGGCTACGGACATGGCCCTGAACAGCAGTGAGGCAGATTGATGTGTAAACAGATTTGGGACCAGGAGCCAGACGCAGTCACCCAGCCCCACCCCATGCTGAGGCCCACAGTTCCGTTTGGAAAAGCAGGGGGACCTGGTCCCAAACTCTGGCTCAGATTATGCAACAGTGCAGACAGCTCAGCTCCCCTCTACCACCCTCTCAGATTCCAGGTCCTGAGGTCCACCCACCCCTGGGCGCCCCTCCAGGCCTGGGCAGCAGATGGCAGTGTCCGGTTTTCTCCCTCACACCCCCAGCTGGAAGTCATTGGTGCTGGGTCTTCCGCGATGCCCGGGGAAAACGGAGACAGGCAACAGCAATCTATCCAGCCCAAAGGCCCGGATCAGCTCTGCCCGCACAGCTGCGGTAAAGGTCTTCACCAGACAGAGTGTGGTGAGGCCCGCGAAGGCTGTGTTGTAGAGGAACACGATGTAGAAATTGCCCAGCCACTTGAAGCGTCCAAAGTCCCTTAAAATTCCTGGAAAGGTACCTCAATAATCTGTCTAGTTTTTAAAATCATTTTAACATGCACTGTGATTTTGTCATAAGAATCAAAAGAATTCACTGGGAAACCCCTATTTTATATTTTATAAATATTTTATATTTACCCAGATAGTAAAAATCAATACTCAACATTTATTGAGTGCCAAAATGCCAGATCCATCCTAAATGCTTCACACATATCATCTCACCTGACCCTCTATTTCATCCCTCATCATATGAATCATCTTCTCAATATATTTCTGTATAGTCCCTTTACTGATCCCATATCCTTTACTTCCATAACTTCTGAAAATCTACTACTGTGATTCCTAGTCTACTTCAAATTAAAAGCAACTCCCCCATATCCTCAATCTCTGTCTATATTCCCTTTACTTCTTAGCTCTAAAAAATATGATTCTTTCCTGATGACGCTAATTGTTCAGTGGTAATGGTGAACTTTTTCACATGCCCTCCTACCAATGGGCCTTCATGTGTGCTAAGTGTCCCCCTTGTTCCTCACTGTACTTTCTAGACCATTTTTCAGTGGCAGATTTCATTTTTTACAGTGACTACTCTAAGATCTCCATGGAGATCTATCTATTTATACATTTATTTATTTACCCATTCATCCACCTATCTGTTCATTTTTTGAGACCATTTAAGTTCTACTCTCAGCAAATTTCAATTCTGTGATGTAGCATTATCTACTCAACACACCCTGTTATCTTTGAGAGTGAAAGCAAATCATGAGAGGCCTGCAATGTACAAGTCTTGGTTTCATAACCTAGAACCAACTATATTTTCTTTTAACATTTACATTACATTTTTTGAACCTAAGTTTCTACCCAAATTAAGGAAAGCTGAGTTTGTGAAATAAGCTTTATATAGAAATGCCGAACCTAAACTTTTCTGGTCCTAATCAGTTGAGTGTCACTGATGCTTCTGATTGCCCACTAGGGAAGCAAAAGTAAATATTTTCCTTCCTCTTCTTTGTTTAACCCAGCTACCATTCCCACCCCAATGAATCCACTTCCCAGTGCCTGCTATGAACATGTTCTAAAGCACTAACCTGTGGCAAGTGGGTCAGCCCACTGAGCGTCTCCGACTTAGAGCTGCTAGAGCTTGATTTGTGAAGCTCTGATTCTGAAAATCATAATGTAACCTAACTTTCCCCTCTGTTTGGAACTTCATAGTCTATCTAAAAATTCTTTTTAGTTAACAAATAACGCTAACACTCACAACACACATCTTTGGAAGTTAAATCAATAGAGAACGGTCTAAGATCAGACTAACTGATTTAAATTAGCTGGAGGTGCTGCGGTGTGGCCCGGCACTGCCTCTAACATGTTCAGTATCTTCCAAGGAAGCTCTGGTTCTTTTGTCCCAGTTCTTCAAGAATATTACAGGATGGAGATTTTCTGCTTCCTCTGGTCTGCTGGGTTCTTCTAAGTAATTAGTAAGTGTAAATGAACTATATAAATACACGCATTATCAAGAATTAGTCTTGATTTACTCAAAGTTAACACTCGCATACTTTCCTTATCATTTTCTTTTTTTTTTAAGATTTTATTTATTTATTTGACAGAGAAAGAGAGATCACAAGTAGGCAGAGAGACAGGCAGAGAGAGAGGGGGAAGCAGGCTCCCTGCTGAGCCGAGAGCCCTATGCGGGGCTCCATCCCAGGACCCTGAGATCATGACCTGAGCGGAAGGCAGAGGCTTTAACCCACTAAGCCACCCAAGCACCCCTTCCTTATCATTTTCATCCAGATTTCATATTGGTATGCGAAAGACTTCTCTGTATTTAAATATAATTAAAAGAGCAATTCTGACCCTTCTCCATATCTTCTCCGTCATTAAAATTAGCTATCCAGAGTACTGAGACTTGCAAGTAGATTTTTAAATAACATATGAGCTCCGTGATTAATAGAGAACAGGTTTTTAAAGTGTCAACCAGTACATTCAGTATTAACATTACAGAAGCCTCTGTGTTTCCTTAATGCAGATATGTGAATGACATAAGATTTTAAATCAGTATAACAGAACCAACGTGGGCACTGCTTTAGTTCACGATTGACTTAAGGCTGTTGATGTCACACAACATCATCTACCTGTGAGGCTTTCTTCACAGACTGTGTGATCTGTTCTTCAGTAACTCTTCACTTCTATTTCCTTTCCATCCAATCCACTGTACTTGAAATGATTCAATATAACTTATACAACAGTCTGAATAAGGTGATTTCACATTACACAATTTATTTTAAATCACTCGCTCACTATAAGTAATATCCTGAGGCTTGAAAGTATATCAAGGGAGTTTAAAAAGCATGATTAACAAAAAGAGGCAAAGGGTGTAAGGGACAAGCATCAGGTGGCTACTAATTTAGGACCAGTAAGTGGATTTCATTTTATTAAAATACTCTATCTTTCCAATCTTAATATTTAATCACAGAGTATCGGTAGTTAGACTAATAGTATATATATTATTAATAATAATAATATAATACAGTATAATTAATACTATATATAATTGAAATGTAGATTTAATATGATTATGATATAGTATATAATATAACATAGTATGGTATAGCATATTATATTATTCTCAGGAGCCCATAAATACTGTGTTAAAAAACTTTAACTATTTTTCCTTTTTCCCATACTTCTTTTTTTTTTTATTTGTCCCATACCTCTTGGTGTAAAATAATTCTTAATTATACACTGTTGTACTGACATGGTACTTGAGCTTTGAACCAGCAAAGCAAGAAAACAAAGATTGGTGGTCCTCTTTCATTTGGCCTGATATTTCATCTGTTTTTGCTATTGTAATAGAGGGGATCTGGCTAATATTCCTATAGTTCTTTGGCTGCCAGCCTTTGTAAACAATAATTGAGAAGATGTCCAGCTAATTAGGGTAAAAGACACATATAAGAGAGACAAAGTTGTTTTGCCATGTGATGAAAAAGAAATTTATAACCAAATGTGCAAATAGGAAAGCAGTTTTAAATTGAATTTACAAATCTGATGCTTTGTTTTCCTTTATGAAATTATTTGGATATCGGAACCCAGGAGCTATCAATGTGGAACTGAGGCTTTACATAGATAATAAAAAGTATATTCCAAATAGCTTTGGTGAATTTTCAGATTCTTCTTGCTTTTTTAGTTACTTCTAGCTCCTCCTAAGAAAAAGAAAACTATTGACTAAGATTTGAATACATAGTTGCCTACAGGCAAGGTTTCAGGCTCAAAGGAGTTTTTTTTTTTCCTAACATAGAGTTCTAGAAGGAGAGAAAGGGTGGGTGCGCCACTTTCATATTACGAGAGTAAAGATTATTAAGCCACCACCACAAACTCTTTTGAAAACTTAGATGTAGATATCAGACTACAAAATGCCGAGAAATAACTTAGTCTTCCCTCACAAGCAAATTTGTAAACATTTGTAAAAATCTTACTGTCCACATTTTGCTTTCCCTATATTTTTTCTTTCACTATATTTTTGATTGGGCACAGTGAGATTGAAATACATTTGGATGAAATTTTAAAGATAAAATATTTTGAAGTAGCTGAGTCAAAGGAGAAAGGAGTCTATAAAATCTAAAGAACAAAATAGATACTGTGCTTTGTTTACTTAGCCAGAGATGTCTAAGTAGACAAAGATGTGATTCCTTTAAATTTTGACACATGATATCTTTGATTATTGCCTTACACTTTTATATCCCAACAAATATGTATCCCTCTGCTATTTGTAGTCTATACATTTGTATACCACTTATCACTTTACTCAACTTATAGTTAATTATCTGTGTCTGTATTTTCTCTGAAAACTCGAAGTTCCTAAGATCAAAGCTGTATTACATATATTTCAGCATTCCTATTTGGAGCCAGCCAGATTTTGCTTGAATTAGTCAAATGGAATATTATAAAATAACTTCAAGATAAAAGAAATTTAGTATTTTACAGATGTAAGTATTGTACACTTTATGACTTTTCTAAGCTGTGCAATTCTAACGTGCTTAACTTTGAATAAAATCTTGGTAATTTGCCATATCAATGAATAAAGTTTTTTTGAGTCCTCATATTAATTTTCCCAGGGGTGGAGTGGGAATATTGTATATTAGCTGAAACCGAATATATCAGGAAATCTGATAGATCTACTAGCTGCTCCTACAAACCAAAGGAGAGCCTCTTAGACAAGAATCTTTTTGTAAGGGAGTGTCTTATTTTTTTTCTTTTCTTAACGATATCCACCATACCATGTCATCTTCTATGTTCCATGGAAAGTCCTACGGTATTCATCCTGTGCTTCAAGGAGAACCTATATTTGAAGGTAGTAGATGATTTTTTTAAAGCTTATAATATGTAATTTTCCATGTATTAAAAGACTTATTAACCAGATATCTCCTGGAACTACTACATTAATGGAAGGGCATTTGGCATGTAGTGCTATGAAATATTTTAAAAGTCATCTTTATGACTGTGGCTTAAAACATAAACAATTTATTATGATTTTATTTAGTCATTCATTCACTCTCAAGTCTTTGATTATTTTGTCCCAGGGTTATAAAATAAGAACACAATTTAAAATGACAGATTTAAATCTTATCATGAATGTGATATATAGCTCTTCATATTTAGGCTGGGGCATTTTCATATAATATATTTTTTCTTCTCTCTACAGCAGTTATCAATCTGTTGGCTACAAGTCTCCTCCTGCTCTTAAACTATAGAGATCTACATCTGCGGCCCATTTCAGTAACCTACTACACCCTTTGGAACCATTGAGAAGCTATTTACTATACTCAAAAGAGTAGTGATTTCTGTCTTAAAGTGTTCACATTTAAAAGTACAGACTTCCTCAAATGAAAAACATAAAGAAATAAAAACACAATGACTTTACTAAAACACACAGACTCATCATTTTTTCAAAGAGAAGCCCCCTGGCATGAATAAACCATAAATACACAAATACAGGAACAGTGCAAGAATAATCAGAGCTATAGCATATCAAATTTCTTCATTTTCTTGCTTCAAACAAGTACCATGAGATTTTTCAGAATCTGTTCTATATCTTTCTCTCAGGCATGAAACAAAGATATTTTAGAAATCTCTTTCTTGGTAGCTGACTATATCATGTTAGTCACTGAGGTTACAGAGATAACTAAGACTTTGTTTAACTCATTCTGCTAGATATTGGGCAAATTACCCTCTCTGAATTCCAATTGCCTTATAAAGTATAGTATAATACTGCTACCTGCTTCATTGCCTTGTAATGAATCTCATCAGTATTTAACCTAATACTTGTCATATAGTAAGTATTAGAACTGATGATAGGTATTATTATTTTTCATTTATCAAAAGTTATTGGGATCTGATAAAATTTCAGAGTTGAAATAATTTTGAGAGTGAAAAATATTACACAAAAAAGGAGAGAAATGTAGTCACCCCAGACATATCATAAGTACACTTACCATGGTGAGCATTTTGTAATGTATATAAATATCAAGTCACTATGTCCTACACACAAAACTAATATAATATTGTGTGTCAACTATACTTCCATTAAAAAGAAAGTAGTTTAGGGTTTAGTGGCCCTTGAAGATGGCTATAATTAAATGGCAATGGGGGCAAAACATTAAAGCAAACTGATTACCATAATTTTAATCCTCTAAAAAATTATATTTCTTGTATTTTATTAGAAATTTATATCTTATAAAAACATATATTGTAAAGTCTAAAAGAAGACAAATTAGCTGCGATTATTTATTAGAATAAATATTCCTGTGAATTTTTATATCAATTTAAGGTCATAAAAATGCCAGGAAAGCCACACTGATTATTTGTAGGTCATATCACCCATATACTTACTGCATCAAATGACTGAACATTCTGCAGTCTCACTTCCGCTTTCTTAGAAAAACATAGCATCTTGAGAGGCAGGATGGGGGTTTGTGGCGGGTAGGGAGGGAAAAAATGAAACAAGATGGGACCGACCCGGGAGGGAGACAAACCATAAGAGACTCTTAATCTCAGGAAACAAACTAAGGGTTGCTGGGGTGTGGGGGAGAGGGATAGGGTGGCTGGGTTATGGACATTGGGGAGGGTAAGTGCTATGGTGAGTACTGAGTTGTGTAAGACTGATGATTCACAGACCTGTACCCCTGAAGCAAGTAATACATTATATGTTAAGAAAAAAGAAAAAAGAAAGAAAAACGTAGCATCTCCCTCATTTACTTTCTTTTTATCTTATTCTTTTCCTTCAATTCTTTACCTACAATTGATTCAGTTGATAAATTTCCAAAATATATTAAGAGGAATTTCAGAAAGGAAAAAAGAAAAAAAAACCTCTGTTGTGATTAAACATGAAAAAGATGTACATTGTCACCTGTAGTTGGGAAAGTAATTTCAGCTACCAGTCTACAGACATCAAGCTGAAAACCCTTTAAAATATTATTACCCAACAGTTGGTGAGTAAGTGGTAAAAGCAGAATTTGTGTTTAGTGCTAAGAACAATACACTTTGGCAAGAAATTTGGCAATATCTCCTTAAATTCTACCCCACCTCCATGTATATCTAGTAGAGAAATATTTATATATGTGCCTACAGCCATTCATTAAGTTGTTTATTATGCTATTGCTTGCAATAGTGACAAAATGAGAAACTATCTATAGTGAAATATTACACTACAATGAAATTAAATATACAGGGTCTTTATTCATCAAAGGGATAAATTATGAAAAAATTATGTTGGTAGGAAAAAAGAGTTGTAAGAATTGTACCTATTTTCTAATTACCTGAATATTGTGAAGCTAACAAAACATTCTACTGAATTAGAGATACTCCCCCCACACACACACATATTGTACACAGGAAGTACAAAAAGGGTAGTGTTACCTTGGGAACTAGTTAGGACTCAGGATAAAAAATGCCATCTCAAATAGATTTTTTAAGGAAAATATAATCAAACCAAACCAAACTAACAAAACCTGAACCATTTCTTTTTAAACTCAGACTTACATTTTAACCAATAACTTCACATGTTTGGTATAAAAATCTGAGAGTGGGGTGCCTGGGTGTCTTAGTAGGTTAAGCCTCTGTCTTCGGCTCAGGTCATGATCTCAGGGTCCTGGGATCGAACCCTGTGTCAGGCTCTCTGCTCAGTGGGGACCCTGCTTCCCCTTCTCTCTCTGCCTGTCTCTCTGCCTATTTGTTTTCTCTCTCCGTCAAATAAATAAAAATAAAAAATCTTAAAAAAAAAATCTGAGAATGGGAGTGCCTGGGTGGCTCAGTGGGTTACACGTCTGCCTTCAGCTCAGTTCATGATCCCAGGATCCTGGGATCGAGTGCCCTATTGGGTTGTCTGCTGAGCAGAGAGCTTGCTTCTCCCTCTCCCTCTACTGCTTCCCCTGCTTGTGTGTGCTCTCTCTCTCTGTCAAATAAATAAACAAAATCTTGAAAAAATAAATAAAAATCTGAGAGAGATAACTGCTACAACTAGGATGTTCTGGGAAGTAATGTTCTGGGCATCCTTATTTTTAAACATTTCAGTTAATTAAATAAATATTCAAGGATTTAGTATTATTTGCTCATTTATTTTATTATGTTGGTGGAAGTTTAAGCTATGGTCAGCTTGAAAGGAAATTATTTGACCAGTAAGTAAAGAACATAAAATCTTTCCTATGCCATTTCTTACATCATGAGATAATCTTGCTGTGTATGTTTGCAAATATAATTATAAAAGAGGAACACAGCTAAGCATTGCACATTGATAAAATATTAGGTGCTTTGGGCCAAAACATCCCAGAAGGAATGAGCAGCTTCCAAATTTAACATAATTAATCAAAAATTTGGTAAGAAAATATAATGTACTTTAATTTTAGCAAAATTTTAAAAAATCATTAGTTTAAAGTCTAATTATTTTACTCAAGTATAATTTTATGCACAAAAAGCATACATAAATGTCACTTCCTCCTTGTCTTCCTTTTATCTTTGAGACTGAAAAAAATCATTGGTTTCCCTTGTTCCTTAAAAAGAAACAACAACAAACTGTAGAAATTCAATCTCTACAGGCTTTCATTCAGTAAAATCCATCTTTTAATGTTTAATTTAAGAATTTTCAAGAGAAAAATAAGTAGTTCAGGATACCCAGTGATACATATACTACATATTTGTTAATAAATATGCAGAGCAGGGATACTTTCACTTCTTTTTGTTTCATGTTATTTTTCCCATCTTTGGTTGCATCTGAATTTTAATTCTGTTCACATTCTGCTATTCGGAGGAAAGTGGCCTGAAGCGGACAGCAAGAAGAGAGCAGTAAATGGAGCACGTAAATCACTCCTTCCCTAGTTCCATAGCCGATTTAAAGAGCATCCTGGCACTAATGCTTGAAAATAATATACTGTCGAGCCCGACACAGCAGAGGGACTCTACTTCAAATTATAGGATAGTCCAGGTGACCGTGCAATTACAATTAACCTCCTGCCCACAATGTCAGTGATAAACAGTCATGCGAGAGATGAGTCTAGGAGAGTACTCAGGTAACGTAAAAGCAATTCTTTAGGTTTTAGTGTTCAAAAAACTATTTTCAATTAAAACATCTCACAACTTCAAAAACTGGTTTCCTGATGGATACAATAGTTTTTTTCTATTAAAACAGCTTTATCATATGACATAATAAAAGCAACTAGAAGAATGTCTGACATATAATAAGTCCACAAGAAATATTTATGAAGAGACTACAAGCACATTTACAGAAATCCATGTTTGTAATCCCCAAGCATGTGTTCAATATTTGAAATAGTTTTGCTAAGCATAATTTTTTCCCAATCAGGTTTATGTGAAAGAATAACTATACTGATACACTAACATCAATGTCAATGAATTTATTGTTTCCTTTGAGATTTATAAACATAAATGTATAAACATACATATGTGGGTATGTATGTGTGTGTGCATGTATATGCATATAACTCATGCACACTCAGTGTGTGATATTTATAATTCATATTATAGTGATATTCATATTCATATTATATATAATATATGAATATATATTCATATTATATGTTCATATTCATATTATAGTGATATTCATAATTTTAATTGTACATATGGTAGATACATACCTAATGAATATGCATAACTGATTATTAATAAATGTCATGATTTAACAAATCTCTGTTGAGACAAGAATCTTCCAATCTTGACTCACAAAAGTATATTTGCATACTTAAAACTAGAACTATGATGTGGACATACATAATCCTTATCTACTAATACATACCTACTTGGAACTCAATAAATTAAGTTGATATACCATCGGCAATTATAATAAGAATTTTCCAGGGAACTCAGTGATCCATTCTTACAAAGCTCTGGTAAGTGTCATTAATGAATTAAAATCTACCATTAGGAAGAAATATTTCTAACTCAGAATGACATTATAATCATACAAGTTTAGAAAACTTAAAATTCAAGGTTTACACTAATATGGGTAAATGTGATAAGAAAGCAACTAAAAGTTAACAGTTTAAAATATAATATTATGTATTCTTTATTGTGACAGGTGCCAGGTGAATACAAAGTTGTATAATAAAATAACTCTGGTTTCAGATGTCTCACACTCTAGCTGGAGAAACAAATTTATTGTAGAGATTTTAAAAAGGAAATTAATACAATTACTACAGACTGTTACGAAAATGGAATTCAAGAATAGCTTCCACAGTTAAAGAAAATTTATGGAGCTGTTTTAGAGCTATGCCAAGTAATAAAAAAAGCATAATCTCAAAGCAGGTAAAAGAAAACAGATCATAGAGTTAACGATTGTTACTGTAAGGAGTTGATTCCAAATATGATGATGAAAAACATTGAAAATAAGACAAAAAATTTAAAACTCAATTTGTGGAAAATACAGAGCCATTGTCCATGTGTGTGTAAACGTGTATTTTTATGTGTCTGTGTCTCTGTGTGTGTTTGTATTTGTATAGGACAGTAAAGGAATAACGTGATCGAAGTAGAACTAAGGATTTCTTTAATGGATGACCAGTTAGAAATCCAGCATAAACTGTAGAAATTGTTGAATATATTGTAGAAATTTAGCATTAATTGAGAGTCTTATGAGGATAATAACTTATCACTACGGAGAGATAAAATGAGCATAAGGCAATTTCTAAATGACAGATATCTGATAATTTTCTTAAGTATTTGACTTTATACGAATAACTTAACCCCTCTAAGCCTCAGCCTCCAAATGTGTATTATTAACTTCAATGTATAATAACACCACGGTGAAGACAACTAGCTCTCTATTCACTAAATATTTTCTCCTTTTGTCTGAGGAACAGGATCTATACTGGGAGTGTCAGTGTGCCTAGCTATAAAGCCATATTTATCAGTTTTCCTCATAGAATCGAACTGGGGAGAAAGCAATGAGATAAAGGTGGATTTTGTGTGTTACCTCCAGGAAAGTGCTTTAAATAATGCTGACTTATCTGGAAGGCATGTCTTTTCTTCTTTTTGCCCTTTCCTCATTTTTCCTGCCTAAGATATGGATTTGGCGGTTGGTAATCCAGAGGTCATCTAAGGTTAAGCCAGGAAGTTCTTTAGGAATGAAAGCTATATAAGCAGGATGGCTTTGCAAAATGACAAGGATTTGGGTACCCAATAATAAAGAGGTAACCACGTCAGTCCTGGACTGAGTATCCTCAGTCTTCTTGTACAGGAGAGAAAAATATTTTTACTTATTTAGGCAATGCAACTTATTTTAGGTCATTGGACTTTCACTTAAACCTATCCCATAAGGATTATTATCTTAAAGGAGGCCACGTCTATATAGGGCAAATAAATCTTTTTCATATTTGAGGTATGACCTTAAATATTTTTTCAAAGAGACCTTCCTAGGTGACTCAATGTGAAATAATTCCTCCTATGTTTCTTTTCTTTATAACACTTATCACAATTGACAAGTATCTATGTATTGGTTTACTTTTCTAGTCTTTCTCTTTATTGTACTCTATGAAACAAAAGGAAAATAAACTCAAGACATGGGCACAGAGTGATGATTAATAAACATATCTTGGTTAAGCAAATGAATAGCACATTAAAATGAAACTATTGGTTTTCTCTTAAAAATTCTGCATAAACTAAATAATATTTTCCACAATGACTACATTTTAAAAAGTAGAAAATATTTCACTTATTTCCAGTTGATTATCAACTAGCAATGGAATTTAATGTGATTTTTTTATCTCCCAAGAAGTGATGAGAACTCCTCAGACACTTCAACTATCATCATTCTCTGTTTGAAAGAACTTAATTTAAATATTTTTTACGTTATGATATTTTAGTGATATTATCATCTCCAATTCAGTTAGATAAAATTCAGTTACCAGGTTTCCTTAAATATGAAATTTTCGATATAATAATAGAGTGCTAAGTAACTTTATACGACTTTGAAGTTTTATACTTTCCATTAACTCCATTATTTTGAAATTCCTTTATATTTCCTGTCTCCTAGATTTTGTTTACCCTTTCAAGATCATCAGTGAATTCTTCTACTATCTCTCTTTCTCTCTTTTTTTTTTAAAGATTTTATTTATTTATTTGACAAAAAGAGAGAGAGAGCACAAGCAAGCGAGTGGCAGGCAGGGGGAGAAATAGGCTCCCCACTGAGTAAAAAGCCAAACAACAAATGCTGGAGAGGATGTGGAGAAAGGGGAACACTCCTCCACTGTTGGTGGGGATGCAAGTTGGTGCAGCCACTTTGGAAAACAGTATGGAGATTCCTCAGGAAATTAAATATACAGCTACCCTACGACCCTGCAATTGCA
>CM052800.1:46396538-46494813 GCA_028533885.1 Nasua narica
AAAAAAAAAAAAAAAAGCCAGATGCCAAGCTGGATCCCAGGACTCTAGGATCATGACCTGAGCCAAAGGCAGATACTTTACTGCCTGAACAACCCAGGCGCCTCATCTACTATCTCTTTTTCTTTTATACCTCCTAATTTTCTTGGAATCTGTCACTGGCCTTATTCCTTTCTCTCTCTTAAACTTTCTATCTAATACTTTCACATAGTTCATAAAACAAACTCAGTTCATAAAAGAAGTGTAAACTCTACATACATGATTTTCAAAATCATATTTTTCAGTTCTGAGCACTTTCAAGCTATGGGCATGCTTTTGTCATGAAATCTTTAAGTCACATTTTATGGCTTTCATTACAATCATATAAATAACTGTTTGTCAGACGTAGTTCATTTTTATAATTCTCAATCGTCTTTCTCTTCTGTCTGTCATCGTGGTCAAAAGCACAACCATGCTAAAAACATAAATGAATGAATGAATGTCCACTTTAACTCTTCTTTACCTTACTGTATTGCACTCAAATTTCCCATTAATATTTCTCGTCTGAGTAACATCACACCCTTACCACTTCAATTATTCTAATTCAGGTCCTCATTCAAAATACTAAATCATATTGAGACAAATGATTCTGTAAAAGTAACTAAAATCAGGTAGTCTCTATGCTTTTTATCCTTGGTAAATTTGCTGCTTGAAGTTTTAACAAACATTAAAAGTCAATTTACGTATGATACTGTTTTTCCACTTGGAGGATTCTTTGCATTAGTTTTACACGCACACAGAATTTTAGAATTTATAAAACTGTTTCATTATGTCATGACTAAATAATCTAGGCAGGCTGAATAATATTATTTTTATTTTAATATTTAGAAGCCCAGGTGTGCTGTAATTAAATCATTGCTCAAAGTATAAAAGTGTTGCACATATGTAAAAGTGTTTGAATCAGAACTTCAGTTCATGTCATTTCTATACTGTTGTCTGATAAGATAACAGTGTATGATCTAGTATTTTCTTTTATTATTTGACGAGGGCAGTGTATTATCCTCAAACTATGAATATTAACTTTGAAATTAAACTGTCAAGAGAGTTTTTCAGCTGAGCAACAGAGAAGGGTTTAGCTGAGATGAATGCTTCTCATTCTCCACTCTGGATTACTATGCTGCAAAGGTATCTCTGGAAAGACCAGTAATGAAATTAAGATAACTACCACAAAATGTCTGTGCCCAAATGTATTTAATTTACTCAATAATTTATAAATTACTTGAGTTCCCAAATAGGTACCATACTTCCTATTAAATTATTCTGTGAAAGAAAGTTAGGAAATTAATACACACTTTTATGATCTTCTGTGAAAGTAGTTGCATATTTTCAGTGAAATTGACAGTCATGTTATATTTACATTCATGAAATTTTAAGTATTTATGTTTTTAAAAACCAAAATAAGAAAAAAATAAGAGCTTCATAATATCACTAACATTGTCCACATATCTGAGATATGTAAAATAATTTGTTTACACAAATTAAGAACACTTGGGAAAACTTGTTTAATAAATTAATTTATAGAACTTCCTGTTTTCATTTAGTCTGCCTTAATACATAGCAAAATAAAATAAAGTGGTCTTTTTCCAGCTCCATTTAAGGTATAATTGACAAAATTGTAATATATTTAAAGTGTGTAACATTATGAATTGATATATAACAGTCTCTCTTTTTTTTTTTTTGGAAAAGTTTTTAACAATCAAGTTAGTAAGTCCACACATCATTTAACATAATTACATTTTAGGTCATCTTCTGGGAGGTGGTGAAAACATTTAAGATCTACTCTTTCAGCACATTTTTATTATATGATATGGTATTATGAACTAGTTACCATGTTACACATTAGACCCTCAGATCTTATTCATCTTATAAATGAAAGTTCATGTCCTTTTACCAGTCTCTCCCTGACCCCTTCATCCCCTGGCAACCACCATTCAACTCTGTTTTTGAGTTCAACTGTATTTATTATTATTTTTTTTATTTTTTTTAAGATGTCATATATAAGTGATATCAGGAAGTATTTGTCTTTTTCTGTCTGGCTTATTTCATTTAGCCTAATATGCTCTTCTGGCTCACTAGTGTCGTTGCAAATAGCTGGATTTCATTCAATTTCTTTATTCATTTGTCAGTTGGACACTTAGGCTGTTTCCATACCTTGGCTGTCATGAAAAATGTTTCAATAAACATGGAAATAAGATATCTTTTTGAGATAGTGATTTAATTTTCTTTGGATATGTACCGAGACATATGATTGCTGAATCTCATGCTAATTCTATATTTAATTTCTTGAGTAAGTACCATACTATTATCCATAATAACTGCAAATGATTGTACCACTTTATATTCCTAACAATGTAAGGTTCTAAAGGGGCATTATTTTACCTTTGTGAAATATATTTCCACTTTAAAAAGAAAAAACAAAATGAAAACTCACATCTATAAAGTCTCTTCACTTCTGATACTTTTAGATTATTCACATTTCCTACAGTAATTAAGCAGATGAAGATGTCATTAAAAGTAGATCTATCAATGTTATTCCATGTGCACACATATTATTTACTTTATGAGCAATTTTTGCCAAGGATCTGGAGCATGATCTCAGATAAATCACACAGGTTGACGAGACTTTGAGAGATATGTTTCTACTATAGATGCAATATTCATATCTTTGAATCAAGATTATTTTAGATGAGAAATATACCACATCAATTACAATAAAACATGCTGAAGTAGATATATGATGCTCTTGGAAAAGTGACCATTATGGATGACAACCAATTAATGTGGATTCTAATGTTTATAATGGGAAGTGTTTCTTTAGTTCTAACTTTTCTTGCAAGGGAAATGGCCACTCAAGCAAAATCTGTGATCATATTTTTTTGTGATGTATTTTGAAAATTTTCAAAATTCTGAATATATTCATGAGTAAATTCCTTTGCTCAGTACCAGGAAATAGCTTGCCCTTGATGATGGACAGGGCTTGCATGTCACAGATAGTTTTGTGGAAAATCACACTATTAAACATGAAATTCTATGTGCGAGCTAAAATCAAATAATGGTTTTGTTTTATTTTATCTTTTTTTCTTTATTATTTGCCATGGGCTTTCCCTTTAATCTACTAATGGTATTTAATCGCTAATGAGACCATTGTAATATTAGATAACTTGTTCTGCTCCCCTTGATATGATTAAAGATCTTCAACATCTGTCTGTGAGAAATAGTGTCTGAAAAAATACAGAATCACAGGACAGAAATGGATGCTGTAGTGAGGTAAAAGTCATGTATAGAAGAGAAGGGTGGCTGCTTTTCCACAACTGGACAATTTTGAAGTCAAGTATGCCCTAGAATAAGGATTTCCAAGTAAATTCAGTTTCTGGATCCTGGGGAACAGATAAATTCATTTATTGACCTTATCTGTTTAAAATAGATCTATTCATCCAATTTCTCAGCCCATCAGAGCTAGTTTTATAAATTTCTTAGACCTGACAATTAATTACTCTTAATTATTGTGCCCAAACTATTAAAATTCTCTCTTTTAAAGTTGTAGAAAAATTCAATACATGTAATATGTCAAAAGAGTATTTTGAGGATCCCATTCTTTAATATTGAGTGAAAGTGTTAAAAAATAATAATAAGACCATAGTTTTAAATGTATGTTGTATACCAGAATGCAGAAATTATAGGTCTAGTGAAAGGGAAAGGTATGATTGATTTATGAAAAATGTCAGTAACACTGGGTATATAGATAGCTAAAGAGTCAGATGATAGCAGATAGTATTTTGATTAGAAAAATCAATCTAACTGAACTAATTGGTGAGTTTTGCCTTTAAGTGTATATATAATAAAGCAGATACTACAGAATTATTGAAAATATGAAAATAACCACAAAAGGAGTAGTATAAACCACATATAACAAAGACTGTGCTAGCTACAAGGCAAATTATAAGTATTTTTAGTAATTGATCAAAAAAAATTAAACTTGAACATAACTTTAAAATCTGTAATATACAGCAGCGGTGGCTGGGTGGTTCAGTGGGTTATAGCCTCTGCCTTTGGCCCAGGTCATGATCCCAAGGTCCTGGGATCGAGCCCTGCATTAGGCAATCTGCTCAGCGGGGAACCTGCTTCCCCCTCTCTCTCTACCTGCCTCTCTGCCTACTTGTCATCTCTCTCTCTCTGTCAAATAAATAAATAACATCTTTAAAAAAAATCTATAATATATATCAAACTATCTTAATATTATACATACAGTTTTAAATAGATAAATGTACAATCTCATTCTTGTGCTCATTTACTTTTTAGATATATGTTGATGTATCATGGTAACTGGATCTCTTCTATACATCTCAGAGAAGGAAACTATACAAAATCTCTTATTTCAAGATCTTTATAAGACAAAACTAAGAATTCTAAATTCACTGTCTCCATTATCAATTAGCTACAAAAAAAGTTTTTTTAAAAAATCAGAAGGGCAATTTTGGAATTACAGTTTTTAAAATGTGTTTAATCAACCAATTGACCTCACCTATCTTTTGCAGGTGCTCTCACATTGACACAGTTTAATCAGTAGCAATTATACTTAATATTATCATTTTTCTGATAGTTAAAATTACCCAATTAGGTATTATAATTTTATAATAAAATATTTTTAAATAAAAATTTCTATTGTCTTTGAAAACTATAAAAAAGTATATTGAAGTTTCATGGAGAAACATGGTTTATAAGAACTTTAAAAATAATAATAAGTAGTATTATCTATAATAGCAATAAAATATCAAACCATTTCATGCTTTTAACACACTTTATACTTGATTGATAAATTAGTGTATGAATTATTATTCGCATTTGAGTCTCTTCTGACTCAAATCAGAATTCTATGATTCTATATCATAGAATATACTTCCTATTACTTAGAAAGGGTAGATCTATATCTCTCCCACAGTGCTTTGGGGCAGACAATTGCCCTTTCCTAATCTCTTTTGAATCAAACAGATAACAATTTATCACTGTGATCTGACTTCTTTCAGTTCGTTTAACTTCCTTGAAGTATGACAGGCATCAAAATCTTCTGTAATTGATTCCGTACTGACTGGCAAGGAAATCACTGCATCTGACAAGATCTTATAGGAAAACAAATTTCCAATTCCTCTATATTATGATATAGAGGTCCCATTCCTGTTGAGCTACTATCTTAGTAAAACCATATACATTTTCTTAATTATCTTAGATAAAACACCATTTTCTCATACCTACTAGAAAGATTAATCCATTAACTTTTGAGCAGTAAGTTTTACTGTACATAGATATTTTAAAGATAGCATTGAACTAAATCAAAGTTAGTTTTGAATCAAATTATAAAGAATAATTCCTAAATGTATGCAATTGTAATAATTTAACAATTTCATCCACATACAATTAAACATTTGTACTTTTTCAATTTGAAAGAAAGAAAATATAATATACAGAGAGTTTAAATTCTTTGTTCATGGAGGAGAAGTTTTGGAAGGAAAAATTTATGAAAATCTTTACATTTAAATCTCATATTAATAGCTATGCATGACACCCAAAGGAAAATGAAAACTGAAATTAATGAAGTTTGGTTTCAAGTATCCTACACTTGATTTATCACGATACATAAAATTGGTGCATATCTTAGAATGGTGTTACTGTGATAACAACCCAGTTTTACATGTTTTAAATTGTAAGTGAATTAATCATTTTCATATTCTAATTGGGTCAGACTATGACTTCAAGGGACAAAATTTCCATAATGCCCTTGGGATTCAAAAATTAGAACATATTTCTCACATGAGAGAGATGGTGAATATCTGTATTTTCCCTGTGGTAGGAATAAAGGAAGGTACTGAACCAAATTCATTTCCAGTTATAAGAAATTAGGATATGGACCACTTATTTCCAATTGATTTTTCATAATTCAACTGAGCATGGTCTTAGATCTAAATTGGGACATTATCATCTTAAAGTTATGGAATAAAATCAATGTGCATCATTAAGTCTTGTAGTTACTATGCAACTATGTGATAAGTAGGAGATATTGTGTGAAAATATATGACATAGAAAAATCTTAGTTTTCCAGATAGCAAAATTAAGTTACACCTTGCCTTTGTGGCACTAACCCCCTGCAACTGTAGCAAAGCCTACAAAAAAATGTTTATCTATCCAGTAGGATATATTCCCAAATAAAATGCCCAGAAATAAATGTCTAATAATAAGGTTCAGTTTCACAGTCTTCACAAGGGATTGATTCTTTCAATTTAGAACCACTTCTCACTTGTATCCTACTAAACATGGATTTTCTACATACTTGATACACCTAAGAACCCAAAAGTGATTTCAGGCTCAAATCAGCAAGAGACGATTCTGAATCTTACGTAAAAGTGATAAATGTCTATATCAGGAGTTCTGAGTCTAGCCAATTCATTTCTTCCTTAATAGTTTATTTTTTTTTTTAATTTTTAAATGAACAGTTACATATTTGAGCTCTTACAGAGTTCAGGTCTTAAGAAACAGATAAAACAAAATATCCAGGAAAAACTGAAAACAGGTATTCTAGCACAACTGCTGCTTCAAAATATGTATACTGGAAATGGAAGACTCAGAGATATCCCTGTATCCTTCTGTCACCCTTTTATACCCACAATACTACACATTTGGAGACTGAAAATAGTGATCATAAAAGAACCGTATAAACAAGAGAATCACACAAAAAATTCATATCTACAAACATACATTCACACACATAGGGATGTCTTATTAAAAAATGCTATCATCTTGGGGTGTCTGAGGGGCTCAGTCAGTTAAGCATCCAACTCTTAATTTCAGCACAGGTCATGATCTCAGGGTTGTGAGATTTAGCCCCACATTGGTCTCCATACTTAGCTGGGGTCTGCTTGAGATTCTCTCTCTCCCCCTTTCTGACCCTCTCCCCTGTGTGCTCTTTCTCTAAAATAAATAAATAAATAAATAGATATTTTAATAATATTGCTCTCTTATACTTTTTTTTTTATTTTAACAAAATAAAATAATATTCCCAAAAGAAGAAAAGTTCTATCTGTCAGGACAATCTGACTTGAATTACTATTGCTCAACTGGCCATTTAGTTTCTTCATTTCTAAACAAACAAAATTTTGCAAGGCAACAACTGGAACAAAGAAGTAAATCACAGGGGAAGTCTAGGATATATATATCCTAGTTGCCAGGTAACTTAATTTTATATTTCAAAAGTTTAAAAACTTTAGTCCAACCTTCTAATGTTAAAAAAAATTGAAAAACTTAAATATAAACCAACAAAAGTAGCTCTGGTAGCACCAACTTCATTGAACAAGTTCAGGGTTCTAACTGAAACTAACATTGTGGTCTGAATCACTTCCACTTCAACTAGTAGAGAGTTTCTCATTAACAAAAGATTGATTATGTTAGTCAAATTTGATTACAGATCCATATTTCATAAGCAATCTCCTCACCTTATATCCCCTTCTTAATCTAATCCATATTCCTGGGTATGAAAATATTACTTATGTATGACTGATTCTAACAGACTTCTGCCTTGAGCCCTAGCCTACTACCATAGCATCTAGGAGAAGTTACTTGATATGATCCAATCATTAATCTGTAGATACACTATCTAGAATTGGTAAGGGAGTAAGAAAAGGCAAAGAAAAGAACAAAACAGATTGACAGTCGGAGTCAAAAGCAGAGACAGACACTTGACCCATGAATCTTTACTATTCTCTATTCTTGATTATAAGACTTTCTGAGTATACAGGTAACCAGCTAGTGACATTTCTCACCATGACTTTCAAATAGATGTGATCATAGGCCCATTTCAGGCAAATTGGATATGAGAAAAATGACTTATAACTTCCTAGATATCTCCATAAAGCTGAAGGCACTGCTCTGGGCTTCTCTTGTTTCCTTGTCTTTAACTGAAAAAATGGTGAGGAATGTAGTAATTGTAGATCCGGTGATTAGCATCCCATGTTGAGCACTGGAGAGACATTCTGCCATCCCTTCATGATCTCATAAAGTGTGGTCTGCCTACCCACACTTAACTGCTGACTAAGAGAAAAGCAATTTTCTCTCTTGTTTGACATGATGCTTTATGTTTTTTTGTTTTGAGGGGAGCCTGCACTCTATCTAATATAGAGGCTAAATGGCAGTAACTTAATACTAGGATTAAAAAGTAAACCAACTGGAGGTAGAAGGGCATTATAATGTAGTTGGAGGAGAAGGGTTCTGAGTCTAAACAAACTGACTGACTGGATTAGAACCCAGCTGTCCGAGCTGCCAGCTTCAGAAACTTGGAAAAATCAACCTCTCCTTGTTTCAAATTCTGTAGTTCTAAATGAGGACAAGAATAGCTTTCACCCAGAATTCGGGTAAGATTTACAAAGTAATGCAAAGTAGAATAGAGTGTAGCCTGTCAAGTAGTATGTGCTTAAAACATGTGAGCAATTACTGTGACTGGCAGAGAGAAAAGTAAAGTTTCCTAAACACCTGTGGCTGAGGTTCCCTGTCTCCCACTCTCCCTAAGACTAGGTTCCTTCATTTTTGCTTGAATTCTAGTAATACAAATCCACATCTTAGAACCCCTTTCACTCCAACAAGCAAAAGGCATTCTGTTCCTTTTTACCACAAGACGGAAAAACTGAGAGGCAAATACTGCTTCTGGATAACTCACTTTTAAACAAATTTAGACTTTGTAGAGATATTTATCCCAAAATACTATATAGGCTAAATAGACAGTAATTTCAAAAAGTTTAATTATGTGTATTAATGACAAACAGTTCTATTAAGGGCAACCATAGGTTGTAGAAACATGTGGCAAGAATAATCTAGCTTGTACTATTGAACAAATGGCATAAAGTGCACGAATGGCTTCGCAATAGAGCATTTCTTATCACTCCTACTAGATGCTCAGAGCTTAGCTCAAGTGTCCATGCATCTAGGAAAAGATGAAAACGTATTCTCCTTTATTATAGCTGTAAAGGTATTAATTACTATATTAAATAGTTCCTTCTATTTCATCATTATTCTATCCAAGAATGAATCAAAGATGTCATGCTAGAAGTTTCTTAAAAATAGACTTAAAATTATTAAAATATGAACAGAAAAGAAAGAAAAAAAAGAGGAGGAGAAGAGGTTGGGGAAGAGGAGGAGGAAAAGAAGACAAAAAATGAAGAAAAACACTTGTTCAAATATGATTTAAGGGAGTGAAGATAGCCTTTTATGTGTCAGCATAAGGAAGATACAAATGAGATCTGAATATAACAGAAATGATTCCTCTTTAATTGTTTCTAAGCAGATGTGAAATAGAAATACAGTCATAATTCCATTTGCTTCCATAATCGTGTTCAATAGTTTGTTAACATTACACTACAAACAGATGAAGGGAAAGGGACGTTATAATAACTGTTCCAAGAGGTTGAAAACAGCTGTGATGTGATCAGTGGAGAAGTTACAGTCTCACTGAAAAACACCTTCCAATTAAATGATATCAGAAAAAAAGAGTATTTGGAGAAATAAGGAGGTTTTAAATTAGCCTTTTCAACTTTTTAAAGGAAGTTTCTTGAAAGCATACTTTCTTCAAAACCTGGGTAATTCTGCTAAGGCTTCACTCTGTCATTTTTATTGTTGTTATTGTGCATCATATTAGTAATGGTATCACTTCTTTTCTTTTATAATCATACAATAAGCTAAATAATAAGCTAAATATCATCTAACCTATAAAATAAGGTTTTATTTATTTATAAAATAAATAAAATTTACATGCACCTACTACATAATTTCCCAACAAATGGTTTTGACAGGCTATGCTGTTCTGAAGTCATTCTTTCAATTTAAAATGTACAAAAATTGGCTTATGTAATGTGATCTTTCTACACGGATATTCCACTGATAGTAAGAAGATAGTAATGAAAACAACACCATGCAAGAAATTAATCACACTGAAACAAATGTTGGGAATTCACAGACACTAGTCAAGACTGTCATAAACAGGTGAGTACCAAAGAGAAATGTGTCCATATTATATTTCATTATCCTCCCTTATCCATGATTCCACTTTCCATGCTTTCAACTACCGTGGTCAGTCATAGTCTGGAAGCAGAGATCTTGCCTCTGACATATGCTCAAAAGGTCAACAGGAGTCTAATGCTATGTCACAATGCCTACCTCATTCATCTCACTTCATCTCATCATGTAGGCATTTTGTCACATCATCACAAAGAAACAGTGTGAGGATACTACAATAAGATATTTTGAAAGAAAAAGAGAAACTACATCCACACAACTTGTATTACATTATGTTGTTACAATTGTTCTGTTTTATTATTTGTTATGGCTGTTATTCTCTTACTATCTTTCATGTGTAAATTAAACTTTAATTTTAAATGTGTAAATTAAATCATAAATATGTATATATTGGAAAAATATAGTATATATAGGGCTCAGTGCTATCCATGGTTTTAGGCATCTATTAGGGGTCTTAAAATGTATCTCCTATGGATAAGGAGGACAACCGTATAAAACAAAGAATAGGGACGCCTGGGTGGCTCAGTTGGTTGAGCAGCTGCCTTCGGGTCAGGTCATGATCCCAGTGTCCTGGGATCGAGTCCCGCATCGGGCTCCTTGCTCGGCAGGGAGCCTGCTCCTCTCTCTGCCTCTGCCTGCCTCTCTGCCTGCTTGTGTTCTCTCTCTGTTAAATAAATAAATAAAATCTTAAAAAAAAAAATAAAAAAAAAATAAAACAAAGAATATATTCTTAAAGCCAAAAGAGTATTCTGAAAGCATATTTTCCCAAATAGAAGAAATATGAGCATGGAAAGTTTATTTATTATTTCAAAAGAATCAAGTTGTCTTTTGTGTTGCGCACTTTATGTGAACAATGGAATTGATCTGACATCAGTCTAACTTCGTCACTGGCAATTCTATCGTTCAATAAGCAATCATTTTGCCCTCTCTGAACTGTTTATTCTTCCCTGAATTTGGTGCCCAGAGGATTTTTTTTTCAGTGAGTGTTTAAAAAATAATTTATATGCTGACAATCTGAGAAACTATAGTAAAAGTAAAAAGCAGAGCAGCAGGTATATTTTTTTAATGTAGTATGAGGAGAAATATTTCAAAAGATTCTTACAAACATGAATTTAGGATAGCAGGTTTCTCTTACACCACTAATCATACAATAATTCAAATACTTTAGAGATTTATTTAACATCTAGGTGCTTTCACCTAAGTTCTTATGTTGCCACATTGCAAGACAGAAAACCAAGTGTACCTAACCCAGTTTTCCTTCTTGGATGCCTTTTTTTTTCCTTTTCCTTTCTGTAATAGTATATAGTTTGCAATCCTCCCACCCCCACCCCATGCTAGAATCACATAGTAGTCACTTTTTTTTTATGAAAAATCTTTTTCAAGTGTTACTCACTGAACACATTAAAGTGGTAGTCAGATCTGATTCCTGATTTCTATTTAATGGGAAGAAAGAAACACTTTTCCACAAAGGAAAGGCCTTGAAGATGACTTGAGATGAAGAGCTGAAAGTACCACTGTAAACCTCTCTCCCACTTTCTCTCTCTAACACCCCTCCATCCCCTCCCTCCCTGTCCTCCCTCCCTCTGACTCCTCCTCTCTCCCTCCCTCTGTCTCCTCCCTCTTTCCTCGTCCTCTCTCTTCTCTCCTTCTCTCTCTCCTTCCCTCTTCTCTTCATCTCTTTAGTATTTTCTACTTTTAAGATAAAAATGGTGTTTAGGATTTTATTTTTCCTAAGTTTCCAATCTGTATTCTTTCTCTAAACTGTTTTAAAACAGACATGATATAAAATTCAGTCATGATGGAAAAACTATTTTGTGGCCATAAAAGTATGCAGATGCTACTGTTATTAATAAATTTGTCATCAAAGCAGTAAAAATTTACCCAAGCTTATTTTTTTATGCCCTAGTAATGTTAGTACTGCTCACTGAAAGTAATAGGATGTCAAAGAATCAGGCATCTGTGATCCTCTTTTTGTGCCCTTGCGATATTCTCTCTGATTCTTGGTCACATTTTTCTTCTCCCTGCTTATATAATCTTATAGGATGTCAAATGGGATCACTTACTAAAGGCAGTTCCCATGGATGTGGTGACCCCATAAAGGATGGGATCTCCATTTTCCAGAGTAACCCATCATTCCCTGTCAGATAACTACAAAGATCCTTGGTATTAACCAACACATCTCAAAGCAGAAAGATGAAATCATAATGTGATGCTAAGTCTTGAACAGAATAGTCTTGAACAGTCTATTTTTTATTTATAAAAAATAGAGTAAATTCTTATCAGTCATTTCTTAGACCTAGAAGTACAGAAGAGAGAAAAAGTTTATAGACTTTAACTACTAGCACAAAAATCTGACACAATAGGATATGAATAACATAGAAACCACAAAACAAGAAATACTAGAGCTCAGACTAAATGAGTATTAATAAAGAGAAAGGTGCAAATAGAAAGATAAAAATATTTTTGAACAATGGATGATTTTTCTATGTGGTAAAAGATAAGTGCAGCATATATAAGCTACCACTCTTTTTAGAGTCAACAGAAACTTGCATATGGGGCCAATGATTTTGTCTACTAGGATCAATGCACACGGTCTAAAATAAAATCTGTTGGCAATAACGGATCAGTGGTCCAATGACAGTAGACCATTAGTGACAACTTGACACATCTACTGCAGGAGTCAGTTGCAGAGCAAGACTAAAATGGTCAAATGCCACATTCTCAGTAGTACCTTAAAGCAGGAGTCTGTAAGGACCAGAGAGGAATTATTTCTAGCTTCATGAGCTAATACGCTTCTATCACAAATATTCAACTCTGAGTTGTAGCTTGAAAATAGGAATATACAATGTATAAATAAGTGAGCTCTAAGTGGGATTTGACTCTGCATTTAATGACCCTTGTTCCAAAGAAGCACAATTTAGTAAACATTTTAAATTATTTTATTATTTTTAATTTTTATTTTATTAGTACATGGAGAAGCAGTCAGGGCGTGGGAGTGCTGGGATGCTTGCTTCTGATTGTCATATATCATAATGATACAGACACTTAAAAATTTAGTAAATTGATCAATTTAAATTGATACTAAACTGAATACTAAATCTTCCAGCTACTGGACACTTATGTGTCCTGTCATTGATACTTCTTTATATTCTGGACATAATTAAAGGTATCAAAAAAGCTATATTGAGAAATTGAATGTTATGGTTAAATAGGGGATGTGCTTGGTGATATAGTTCACTGCACATTTGCATATATGCCTATTTTTTCTATATTCAACTAAGCAATCTATTTTTCAAATGATTCTTGTTTGTTTTTGAACACTTAGTTTTCTCTCTAGTTCATTACCTCCTGAATGAGACACACTTGCAGATATCTTAGCAACTGTCCACTGACTCCGAAAAGTGATTTATAATGCCAGGTTTTTAATTTTGTTCACTTAGCAACTGAAATTCTAACCGAATGACATTAAAGACACCTGAAAATCATTGACTTTCTTAATCTTATCAGTATATTAAGCACAAACTACAACATGCCTGGACTTCAAGATCCCTAAAGTCTAATTCTACCAAAAAAAAAAAAAAGACTTAGCATGATTATTGTAAATAACCTCTGAGTTTCTATCAATCACTAATGGGAAAGTTATTTTTAGGAGGTAATGCTTTCTAAAATACTTTACTAATTTAAAATAACTTTGCCCAACTTGCAAAATACCATGTATGCATAATATATTTATTGAAAATTTCAACCTCTTCCCCAACAGAGTAATCATTCATAAGTTCCCATATGACTGGAAGCAACAGGTCTGTAATGGAAATGTCACTGCAACCTTAAATATAGCATTCACCACCGTGAAAACTGTAATAACAGATGCTCACAAACGCCTGGCGTGATGAATCAATGCAGAGAAAGGAGAGAAAGAGGTCTGTGTGGAATGGGGGAGAAGAGTGCCTTACAAACACAGGAGTAAGCAGATGGCAATGACAGAGGCATGCTGGCGTAAATTTGACTTTTTCCACCCTGGGACTTCTCTGCTACCTGCAGTTACCTATACATCAATTGGACAGAATAATGAAGATTCAAAGGCAAGTGGGGGGAAAATATAAAGAACAAGAGTGATTGCATTGCTATTACTTTGGTGATGAGAACAAAAGAAAGTAGATAATAAAAAAGAGCAGATGAGACAAGGAAGTTGTTTTTAAAAAGGTCAGCCAATATACATTGACTAGGGTCTCTGACGTATTCCATGGTCTTAAAATCCATTAATTTTTATTTTTTTTCCTACTGTTATATTAAACAATGTTCTAGGTTGGAGAAAAACATTTAGAAAATACTCTTGGGGGGCACCTGGGTGGCTCAGTGGATTGGAGCCTCTGTCTTGGGCTCAGGTCATGATCTCAGGGTCCTGGGATTGAGTTCCGTGGAGCCCCACATCGGGCTTTCTGCTCAGCAGGGAGCCTGCTTCCCCCTCTCTCTCTGACTGCCTCCTTGCCTACTTGTGATCTCTCTCTGTCAAATAAATAAAATCTTTAAAAAAATAAAAGAAAATACTCTTGGGATTCCTTTTTCTATTATGATCAAATAGGTAATTTAAGCTAATTTTCCCTCTTAGGAAAAAAAAAATAGAAAAGCAGGACAAAAATACTTGGAAAAATATCTCTTTGCCGTTCAGGGACATTTTTGCTAACATTATTCTTGACTCTCACACTGAAGTTAAGTGGCCTTTTGAAAGCCGCATAGGATTAGGGAAAGAGATTTGAGTGTAGGGCCACCCAAAGGCAGGTGCTGTGAGATACCAAGGAAATATTATTGCAGTAGGAAGTGACCCTGAAGGGCTGCACACCAGGTAAACCACAGGCAATTTCATATAGAATTTTGCTCAGCTTCAAAATAAAGTAAGATAAAATCAGAGCGGGAGACAAACCCTAACAGACTCTTAACTATAGGAAACTAACTGAGGGCTGCTGGAAGGGAAGGCTTAGGGGGATATAACTGGGTGATGGACATTAAGGAGGTCACATGATGTGATAAGCACTGGGTGTTACATGCAACTGATGAATTGCCAAACTCTACATCTGAAACTAATGATTTAATATGTGTTAACTATTTGAATTTAAATACAATAAGTTAATGAAAAAGAATTCTGCTCAGCTTCAGAATATCTGAATTCTTGAAAATGGATTGAGATGATCTCAGATTACCACAAATCCTGGATCAAAAGAGAACATTCTCTGTAGAGGAAAATATTATCACCTTTCAAGTTAAATAATCACACATTTTTGCCAATAAAATATACAATATATAATCAAAAATAACCAGGACTGCAAAGCAGGGCAGTATGAAAAAAAGCCAGCCAGTCCAAAACAACAAACAATATCAACTGACTTGTGGGGACTAAAGTATTGATGTTAGCAGGTATGGGTACTAAATGACTATAATTACAACTCTTTCAAATAGCTATATAAAACAATACATGTTCAATAAGAAAAATACAAGAATAACATTTTTTGAAATTAGGAAAATTTATTGAAAAATGGGACTGTATAACAAAATTATTGAAAAATGGGACTGTATAACAAAATTCAGTGAATGGGACAACAGCAAATTATACAAACTATAAGAGTCAGTGGACTGAAACATAAATAAGAGGAAAAAAATTCCAGATTGATATATAAAAACAGAAAAAAGTAAAAAAAAAAAAACAGAAAAAAGTGAAAAATATAGAAGGAAAAGTATGAGACAAAGATAATACACTAAGAAATACTAACCTACCTGTAGTTGGAGTCAGAGAAAAGGAGACATAAAATGAGTCAAAAATAATGTTTAATAAAGTAATGGCTAAGAAATTTCCAAACATAATAAAAGATGTGAAACCACAAATTCAAGAAACTCTATTAATTCAAAGCAATAAAAAATAAAGTAATACATTAGGGGAATTTGTCTATGTTTCATGTTTCTGCAGGTCTTATAAGCAGAAGCACTAATTGGCTTTGTTCTAGACTTTTACATGTATGCTTACATAGCAAACAGCCTTGGATAATACAGTTAGTGCCTCACTCTGGAGCGAAGAGAGGTTTCTGTATGCTCCAGTATAACAAAGGTAGAGCTATAATCTCTCATATTCCCTCAACTTGAGGTCTCTTGCTTGAAATGGCAACCCACTGAGTGCAGGTGTCATGTGGCCCCTGGCATCTCTATCTGGGATGAGGCTCAGGAAAATGGCACAATAGTCTCATTACTGGTAATCTTGTGAATAACAAAGTCTTTTGTCTCTATCCTAGGAGAATCCTGTCTTCTGTCAAAATGCATGAAACTGGCGAGATAACTGTTTTAGCTTCAAAGTCAAGTAAAAAAGAGTAGATCTTTCAAGACAAAAATAAATCTGAATATCAGAGAAAAATGTCAGATTACATTCAAATGAGAAAAAGTACACTAACAGTTGTCTTTTCAATAGAAATCATGGAAATGAGAATGTTTTGGAATGGTATCAAGTCTTGGAAGATAATTCCAGCAATCTAGAATTCTACAATCAGCAAAAACATTCTTAATATTTGAGGTGGTTTTTAGATAAAGAAATTGAGAATATTTATTACCAGTAGACCCACACTCAAGGAATTCTAAAAGGTACTCTTCTGGCAACAAGAAAATGATTATAGATGGAAGGCCTCAGATACAGGAATGATGATAAATAGCAAAAATATAAATGTATGGCAAATTTCAAGTTAATATTTATCAACAATAATATGATTTTCGAAATATAAAACCAATTAAAATGAAAGACAGCAAGACATTCAGTTTGGAAAAGGGTTGGTGGTACAAAATGTTCTAAGAATTTTTTTTTGGAAAGAAAGATCCTCATTTTTACTCATATTGGTTATATTAGTTAGTAATGTTTATATACTTATAACAAGTAATGTTTATTCATCTTGGTTTTAATTTCAGAGTCCTAAAAACTGAGCAATTCCCATGCACATAGAATAATTATTCTGACCATCAGAAGCTAGTGGTTAATTAATTATATGTTAAATTTTTTTGTGAATTATTTATCAAGTCTGTACATGGCACATATTTTTTGGCAATTTTCTTCTCCTCCTACAAACTGGTGGAATGGCAACACATAACACTGTGAATGACATTCACCTTAAACAGGCTGAGCCATGATTCAGGTCTCAGTACATTTCTACCTGTCTCTTCAGTGAGACTATTTTCACAGAGCAGGAGGAGAAAAAGACACCAACCTCACTAATGAAGCTGTTGGGCCCTGTGGCCTGATGTCAGAACAGCAGATGCTGACTTCATCAGTATTTAAGTTACAGGAGCAGAGAATGTTTTCTAGTTGAGCATTGTTCCAGTTCTTTGAACCTACTGTCATGGATTCCTGGAGCTTGACCACATTACAATTTTCACACTTAGCAACTGTAAAATTGTTAAAGCGATATCTTTCCACACGGTTTATCCTTTATTACTGCGAAGTTTGGCATACCACCTTAGTTACGGGCTTTAAATGCCACTTTCATCACTTCCCAGGGTAACCTTGGCCATGAAATCGGAAAATCAGATCATTTTCTGGTCCGTTTTCTTCTTTTTCTTTGGATGAGATTAGATTTTGCTACGCTTGACTGACAAATCTCATTTAGGATTCAAGGAGAGGCCCCGGCCCTGACCTCTTTAAGAAGTGGGAGGTGAGATGTCTTAGGCAGCAATGAGGAAGAAAGGACCAATTTCAACTCATCACACAAAGGCAATTAGTGATTAATTCACACCGTGAGACAAAAATACTTACAATACTTGTAAAAGTGTCTTAGTGTCAGGTCACAACATTATTTAAGATTCTTTAAAAATACCAATCATGTTCAAGGATTTTCCTTTGCATGTTTTGTTTTCCTTTCAAATTATATTTCTAGGTCTGTTAAAAGGTAAAGCATGAACCAAAATTATTTTTACCTGATTAAATATCCTCCACAATTAATAAGAATCGTATTTTATTTTAAGAAAGAACAAATATGAATCCAAAATAGATACATTTTCCATGAAATGCTAACTTAAGGCCAATTGTTTTATTATTTGAGAATATAATGATTAGCTGCTGGGTTGCACACAGTCCAAATATTACCTGCTTTGGGGACATTTATCCATTGCAGATGGGTGAAAAAGAGTAGTTGGAGAAAGGGTAAAAATAATAATTGATAAATGCCTTAGAATTAATATTATATATTCTAGATTTTGTTCTCTGAGTACAGTAGGTTTAAAATCTCAAAGATGAGTTTAGGGAGGAGTTGGCATTTTGAAATCTATGTCCTACACAAATTTATATCAAGCTGATCGAAAGAAGAAAGTCAACTAGGTATATTATCATGAGAATTTGAGTAAGCAAATGGATCAATGGGACATCTAAGTCATTTTCTTTTCCATTAGAGAATCCTTCAACGTTGGAAGGCCATTTGATTCAAACATGCAAACTTGGAATAAGAATGATATCTTTAAAGAGCGACTGGCTTAAAATGATTGTTGCTTTATGTTGATTTCCACACTAATGCTTTGTTTCTTTCTAAACTTCTTTTTCTCAATAGTTGCATTTCCAAGAACTGTGATTTCATCATATTTTATATCATTGAGATTCTAGTTACTTCAAAGAGAACTTTTAGTTGTCCTCAATTTCTTTTTAGATGTATTTAGTTTCTGGTGTGTTTCCAATCAATTTCTGGGTCTAGCCAAATACCTAGTAAAATAATAAGCTGAAATCCATTTCTAAAATGTTATGTGAGGAGGATATGTGGATCATGGTAGTTTGCATAAAGTGCTAAATAAATATTTGTGAAATTGGGCCATCTCCCTTAATCTCTCTAGCTATATAAATACTGCAGTGCATATATCAAGTATTCAAATGTAGGACTCAAACGTTTTGAAATCAATTATATATGAAGAGATACTAAGCTGCCTCAAAATTTAAATAACTTATTTTTCTCCAAAATGCAAAATCTTTTGGTAATATGGCAATATGCACCATCCTAATAGAAAACTCTAGTGAATTTTTATTTTATTTTATATATTAGGTATATTCCTGAGAAGCTATGCAAAGCAAGCAAAAAAAAAAAAAAAGAAAGATATTCTCAGTGAATTTCATTATACTTTCTGTAAGGTATCTCTTACTAAAAGATGTCTTTGGTACATGAGAAAAATTATTATGTACCTAGGAATTTCAATGTTCATTTCAAAAACTACTCTTCTTTTATCCCTGTCCTTCTAATATCATATACCCTTTGAAGACACCAGGCAAGAAAGGAAAGAAAAATCTCTGAGATTTACATTTCTCCAAATCTCAAAGATATATAGTCTCACTTAAAATCTCATATATGTATTAATATTAAAATTAATATAGCATCTATATGATTTCCATTTTGTTTACTATTTTTGTTAATTTCAAGAGGCTTTATTATTTAGTTATTATTTAGCTATAATTTTGACTATACTATTGATATCAGTAACATTTAGTTTTATTTATCAAATAATTATTTCCAAGTATGTGCACAATAACTTGTCTTAAAAGTTAACATGCTGTAGGATATAAAAATGAAAGATAGAAGTTTTTTACCAAAATCTGATAGTTGGGCAAAAAAAAGTGGTAAAATAAAAATAAATATGTAGATATTTATAATAAAAGTAAATTATAGGTGTCATTTCTCCTAAAACTACACTTTAGTTTTTTTCAGGTATTTCATCCATATTTTATTAATAAACTATTCCTTTATGTATGGATTTATTAGCCATAAAATATATTTCAATGTTGAATTTTTTACTGTATGTAAGAGTTCTCTCATTCTAAAGATAGATATATAAATTATCTGATTATACTCATATAGCCAATATTTAGTGGGAATGCACCCTATGTCAGCAGTTGTTTTAAGGCTTGGTTATGTAACTGAATGGTGAGCATCTGGGTCCCTGAACTCCCAGCACAAATTTCTCTGTGGTTCTACACAATTGGTAATGTTTCAGAGATGGAGAGAATTTACTTATAGGTATAAAATGTCAGCACATTCCCCCTATACAACAAAGTAGATTTTCTATGTTGCGTACATTTCAGGGAAGTTATATATTCCATACAAGTTGTTTTTATGCTTTTCCCAGTTATATTTCAATGTGAATTCACTTCCATTAACCCAAAGGAGTTTATTTTTCTGTGTCCTTCTAAATGTTGAGCATACTCTGTGAGCCAACATTTTTACTTCTAAGTGCATCTTTGGTAGCAACGGATTCATGTGTTCAGTTTATATAGACTTGGAATATTAGGGAAAGGGTATGGCAGCTTGGAATCACTGGGAAGAAATGTCCAAAGGCAGTATATACATATTATATATATAGAGCCATGATTCAAAGCACTGATTAGAAAACAGTGCTTTAAATATATACCTTTGATGCTAGATCCTAGTGCCACCTTAAAAAAAAAAAAAGATGTTCCCCTTTCCATCTGTGGCTATCAGGTCAAAAAAACGATAAAGTAAAACTGTTATCACCTATTTTTCTGTTCACTTATTTTTTTCAAAGCAAATGAGAGGGATTTTATTTTTAATTTCATGTATTTCGCTACTCTGACATACTATTCAAAGCTAGGCTACTTCATCAAATTCTTAGGAGATCATTCAAATATTCTGACAACTGATAGCAATTGAATATTTAGTGTGGATTTTTAAACTCCAAACCATGTAGCCTACTAATGCTACAAAGACATATATGCCTGGGCGCCTGGGTGGCTCAGTCCTTAAGCGTTTGCCTGATCTCATGGCTCAGGTCATGATCCCAGAGTCCTGGGATAGAGCCTCCACATCAGGCTCCCTTCTCAGTGGGGAACCTGCTTCTTCCTCTCCCACTCTCCCTGCTTGTTGGGTTCCCTCTTGTGCTGTCTCTCTCAAACTGTCAAATTAAAAAAAAGAAAGAGAGCTATGCTGTATTCAGACTGTCAAATAGAAAACACTAGGATAACATCCAGGAGACAATATTTTTGATTTGGCATTTTTCAATCTGTATTTGCTTAGAAACTTTTTTATTTTATATACATTGTTATCAATCATAAGGGAAAAAAGCTATGGAAAATATATAAAACTTTCCATATTTTCAAGACTTTATTTTTCAAACCCAACACTTTTTAACTCAACTCCAACTAAACTTTTTTAAATAATGAAATTCAATAAAGTGCCCTGATGCTGATGAACATACACAGACTTCACCAAATTCTATTGATTTTTATAATGTCAATAAGACCTGTACCCTCAGCAGCCATTCCTCATACGGAAAACACATCTTTCTACTGACATATCAGTTTTGAAAAAGCATAAAGCCAATTTGATGGCAAGTGTGGATATGTGTTATTTCACGACCAGTCAGATTAAATGGAACAGCCTCAAAAGATCCTGCAAGAACTATTATGATGTCAATAAAATGTTCCTTGAGTGGCAGGGCTAAGCCAGGGACAATTCACTCTCTCACTAGTGGGAGTCCAGTCACACGCTGAGAACACTCTGAGGAGTACTCAGCAGGATTAGAAATAACCTCAGCATGACCAATATAATTTCTCCTCTCCACCAAAATAGGCATTTAACAAGTGTGGGCCAAAGATAAATATTGAATTAGAAGGATTAAGCTATGTTTCTACCACTAACAATATATTTGTGTTTGGTAAAATACTTTTTCCAACAGTATTATATACATGGTGATCCAAGTCCCATCGGGAAAAATTTCATAGAATTTAGAGGATTCTAAGGAATTTAAAGATTAATATAATAATATTTATTGATACTAGTTTTATCTCTAATGCTATTTTCAGGGTATAAATAAAATTTAGTAAATAGACTGTTAGCTTCTGGGCTTAGCTTGATTTTATTTTAGCTACGGACAAGCAACTTATAATATGTTATAGCCCAGGAAACGAACAAGATCCTTTTTTGCTTTCATGCATTGGCTAAGACCTGAATTAGTATTTATTAAAGGCCATCACATCTATTAAGGTTAGTAATAGAGCATTCTGTAGTCTGGAAACCATTCAGTGTTCTGTTCCAATCCCATATGAAGTGAGTTTTCCTTCACTCTATCAAAAGAAAAATAATTAACTGATATAAATTCTGTTTATTTTCTTTATTTGGGAAACTGTAGGTCTCATTTTCTCTAGTTTTTCGTTTGATGAAGTATGTGATAAAACTTAGAAATAGATAGAAAAATAAGACTCATGTATAAATTCACTAAAATTTACATGGACATTCTACACTTCACTGTTGGAGGTAAAAATGAAAACAAATTTGAGGAAGGACTTGGTAATAGAGGTTTGGCAGAACATTTTCTCATGCATCATGGGGTGTGTTTTTTTCTCACTTTGTTACCACACACCTTAACCTCATAAATTTATTTATGGATGATTTGGGGCAGATATGTTGGGAATCATTACGAAGCACAAGTGATCTATAACTATTATCATTAAAAAATTAAAGTTAGCTGAATACTTTTATCAACTCTGACCCATAAGTATTTCATAAGTACTCAATTTATAATTATCATCACCATTTATTCAGCAAGTGTTTTTAGACTATTTATGTTGTGCCAGACTTTGATCTAGGCACTGAGGCTATGACAGTAGAGAACGGAAAAATAGTAAAATCATGAAATCAAATTCATGGACATCATCTCACTAAGTCATTAATCCAGAAGACAAGACAGATAACTGTATGAAACAAGAAGTTTTGATAAGGAGGTAGAAAGCAGAGCCAGAAAGCATAGATGCAGTGACATTCTAGTAACCTTGTGGGACTTCAGAAATGAGTAATTAGGGAAGGAGCTGAAAACTTTGAGGTTATGTGAGAAAAAAATGTAGTAATATTCCCACATCATTGATTGATTATTGAAATGATTCTATAATTTCCAAGCCAACATTCTTCTTAAGCTATACCCCTTAGAAAATTTGCCATCTTTCTCTAGTAGGTGTGCATAAGTGTACATTTATTGATGTAACAAATCACATCTGCATCAAGTTACACTTGATGTGTATTTAAATTTCCCACAATTCATTGATAAAAATGAAACCTACGATGCACATTGGTATTGCTTAGGAAAAATTACATATAGCATCAAGAGAATATTTCATTTATATCATGTCTCTCAGTTAACCATTTTATATCTCCTCATCTTTGATATGTGTGTGCACATGTGTATACGAGTATAGTATTTATTGAACACCTTATATACTAAGCACAGTAGGACAAATTTATTACAAATGCATTCAGTCATTTTGGGAATCTATTCTTATGTCCTTTTTGCAAGAAAGGAAAATAATTATAGAATATCTATTACTGGAATTTAAACTCAGGTTTTCTGCCTGGAGACCTAACATTTTATTTAAGATGTCAAAGTTTGCCCAAAGCAAATTTCATCAGAGAATTCTTAGAAATAAAAGCTAAGGATTGTTTTAAAACAGGAGATAATTACCTCACACATTTTTTTTTCCTCTTTTATTAAAAGAAAGTTTTTCTAAGGTAAAGCTTTTCATTGTAAATTTCACCCAGTTCTCATTTATCTTTTTTCAGTCGCCTGCTTTGATTCATTCGTTTATTTATTTATGAACAACTGTTTTTAACTTAGAATCTGGTGCATTATTACAGATACTCATAAAGTTATCTAAAGCTCAGAGAAACACAGAAACTGTTTTCATAATTTTAGAAATCACTTCAAAGTAAATCTGTAAAGCTTTGAATGAAAGCACTTAAATTGTCAATTCCCCCAGCTGTCACACCAGCAGTGAGCAGTGAAGTTCCCCATCCATAGCACACTTTGTAAATCAGCCAGCTCCTCTTGGGCAGGAAATCATCTGTTCCTGGAAGAGTTCGCACAATCCCTTCTCCCAGCAGAAACCTTGAGGTTTTTCTGCGGTCTCTCCGCAAAACTGTGTTTTCACAGTGATTTCACAGGCTCTTCACTTTTGATAAATATTAGCCAGCAGTGCTCCTTGGGTAGGTTTCCCCAGTGTCGTGAGCCTGTGCAAGGGCATGTGGGCTTCTATGAAAACCCGTATGGGTATGTGGATGTGCCGAGGGTCTTAGAATGCCTTATAGAAAAAAAAAATACTGCCAGCAATTTCAATGACTTCTAGACTGAATTTATTCATACCATATAGCTGCAAAACAATTCTGAACTGACTTTGCAGTTGCTGGTAGTTTTCCTTTACATGGTTGATTTCCAGCAGGATGAAATGTCTTGATTACTGAGAAAGCATATATTTTACATGAGTACTTTAGTTTTAAAATTTTGTACATATATTCACAAAAGTATTATATTCACAACAGTTTTAATGCTGGTGCATTAGCATATTATCTAATTCCATAAACATCCGACAGAATGATGTTCAACTATAACCTCTTATTCACAAAAAAAAACATTGGCAGTTCAGTGAGAAAGGTCAATTTCTACGGCTGTGACATGCTAGGGAAGTTTGAAGTATAATTTATTGACCTCTGGAACTTACAGCCCACTCCTTTGAATCTGATTGTTTCTATCAGGTACCCCCAAAAGCCCTCAGAGAATGTAAACCGATCATTTGGCTATTGCCCTCATCACATAAATCTTTTCAAATAAGGAATCTCTGAAGGAAAATTGACACATTTAATTCAGATACCTGTTTTGCATTTCTATAGGCTGTTTTCTTGTGTGTGGTTTAGCAATGTAATTTTCTGAAAGCTAGGTTTCCTTCCTATACAAAAGAATACTTAGCCATTGTTCAGTATCACTTCATTTTCACCCCATAGGAATAAAGATTTTCTTCCTTCTCTGTATTATCCTGAAGATATTTTCAAATAATTTTATTTTCAAATTCATAACATCTTCACACCATTACATGAATAGTGAAATATTACATGCAAGTATTTATCACTCTTATGATTAAACATCCTTATCTTTATATTCTATTTGTCCAGTCCATTTTGGAAAAGATATGGGAAGGTGATTATATTTCTCTCTCTCTCACTCTCTCTCTCTCTCTTTTGTTTTCTTCTTATTTTAGTTCACTGTCAGTTTTCTGTGACCTCCTCCAAATGCAAAGCTCTGTTTTAACTGCATTTAGCTGGAGTCACTGGAAACCTATTCTGTGAAAAGGAGTAGAGAAATGATAAAGGTAATACAATCCCTAGCTTAACCCTAAATCATTGTGTCCATATAAGTATCCTAGACTAATACTCCTTGTCTGGTAAGTGACTCACAGGCATTCTGAGGATAAATGAACTAATACAGAATATAGATGATATGCCTTCAGTGTTTTGAATAAAAAAAATGTTTCTAAATGAAATGCTGTGCTTTGATTACAGTTAAAAAGCTCCATGTTGATTGTTCAAATAATCTCTTAGGGCTTTTTTGCCCATCCACGTATAGCCCTTCAAATTACTAATTCATGAGTTCTTGATTAGAATAAAACTCTCATATTGAAAACAATGTAACTTCAAATCAACTTTATTAGTAGGTACAGGCATTTATTGTTATCAGTTAAGAATAGGAATTCACACTAAAATTTCAACACACGATGACTTTAAGCCTTGTAATTATGGACAAAGAATTTTCTCAGTACCTACAGTGACACTGTTAAGAGACAAAAAGTATGCGTATTTTAAAAGATAGCAACTCAATTTCCCTGTTACTCTAAACAAATGAGTTTTTAAATATATTCCTGACCGAAAAAGGGGAAGAGCTCTCAGAGGCCTGTTCCCATGACAGCAGCATTATGGAATGCCAAATACTTTGTTAGGCAATCTGCCAGCAGCAAGAGCAAGTGCTGATGCTCTCCACAGTCATCGGCATATGGGGTATCCAAGGTTCTGTCTGTTATCCCTCTGTTCAGATGCATCATTCATAAGCAAGAGGAGGCAGAAGTTAGACCGAGTACCAGGCGCTGAGGCATGGTATCACCTAGCTGGCAGGTGTGTTTCTGAATTGAGGCCGTTCATAGTGGTTCAGTGATCTCATGGTCAACTCCTAATTTCTCACAAGTATGGAGAGTAAAAGCAGAAAGCGAGAGCAAAAGGAGCATTAGGCCATTGAAATTAAGACATATAGTATTGATTTAAACTTTTTCAATGCCTCAACTCATCACCAAGTCCATGCACCTCCATTATGGTAAAAGCCAAATACATGTATTGATCTGTGGAATATTTCTTGGAAACCATAAGGTAGAATGAACCACAAAAGGTTGGGGGAAAAAACCATTCTAGGAAATAATTTTTAAGCAAGATTGATATACCAACAAATTGAAGATACATATAAGTGCTTAAAAATAATTGCTTTGCAGCTCTCAAAACAGTAGTATTCCTAGAACTCCCAGTGGAGTGTAATACTGTAAGACATTTATGGTGACCACTCAGTTTGACAATGTTCAGAGTTAACCTAATCAATATCTATAATCTAGTTAACTGTAGCAAACAAGAAAGTTTGCACCTTCAATTGAATACAACAGAGCTTTTGATTCTTCTGATTATTTGAAATTTTGAGTCAAATTTAAAAGTCATTGGCCATCATTCCCTGAAAGAACCAGACTTGCTAAGCATTGAAATTATGCTACAGAAACAATTAGATGACATTGCTCAATTGTGATCCAAGTAAATGTGGAGGTCCGTAATTTTAATTGGATATTTTTTGTGGTTTTAATTCACTGATATTTTCAAGCAATTAATATAAGCCAGTTATAGATTTCCTACTAGTACTGAAGAGAGCCACTTCTGCATTTGTGTTTAGAATGTCATTGGCACTAAGAGACCCAAGTTTATATTTTACCTTGTAAGGCCATGCTTCTCAATTGTTTTTCTTGCACAATTGGAAGACCTTTAGGGTTCTCCAACATAATCTTGAATGTTTATGAATGTTTGTAGACCTTTAGGGACTACTTGAGTTGCTTCAAGTTTAAGGGAAAATGCAATTAGCTTTTCTTGAAACTAGATTTTATATTAACATAAGAAAAAAAAATTTAAGGGTTATTTTTAACTTAGGGTTATTTTTATAGGCAATTCATATAAAAAATTTCAAAGGGAATTTTGCAGCTGCATGTGCATGCATGGGTAAGACATATGGTTCATTATGCAAGGGAGTCATGGAATATGCATACCAAAACATTCCTGACCTACTGAAGGTAGTAGTTTCCCCCCCACTATATTACAATTGTCAAAGGCAAGCTTATCATATTGAATTCTTTCAGACTTTTAAGAAATTATTTTTTAGAGAAATCCCACTAGTCTTCAAGACATTAAAGACACTGATTAATTGAAAATACTGCACCTATAACTTTTATTTTAGTTAAAATATTATCTTCATAATAAAGTATACTTTCAAGAAGATATGCAAATTCATTTCCTTTACTCTTTTCTTCCTCCTACAATCCCCATTTTTAAAAATTATACATGGCTCATATGGAACACTTGGCTGATCCTTACTTCAGTGCTCCATCTGGCAGAACTGTCCCTTGTCCAAAACTTGCTGAGTTTTATTTCTTGGGTGTTGCTAATGTGTTGATGGCTGATGGAAGCTTAACCGATTACTCTTAACTGAAAATATTTACAAGAATGAGTAAGAGTGGTCTTGAGTTTCTCCATCAAAGAAGTAGAAAACAGAACATTCAGAACTATTTAGAGGCATAAATATTTCAGCATTCTTAAATCACAGCACACAAGTAGCTTCTTAACCTGACAGGGGGGAATATAGTTATTTTTCTAGCAAAGCAGTTAACAAGAAATTACATTGTGGTTGGGTTTTAGGAACTAGAACTACAATAAAAAGGTACTAAATTTGCAGATTTATCAGCAAATTTCTCAAGATATCATTCTTATGAGAAGATAAGGAACAATCAGCATAAAATCTCCAATACCTGTAGGAGAAAATACCAAAACCACATGCCCAGTTCTTAACCAGTGTGAAAACTAACGACTTGAGGTGAGCACTGTTCTGATGAGAATATTTTAAAATTAGCACATTTAAATGCTTATTTTTTCATTGGAGGGAAAAAAAGCTATTTCCCCCATTTCTATCCTATTGAAAAATCTTAAATGGGTAATGAGAGAGTTTTTTATACAAAGTTGTAGTAACTAAATGAGTTCAAAAGCATGTTTTCAGAATTTATCCATCTGTTCAGAAAAATCCAATGCTAATAAATCAAAATGAATACTATAACATATTCCACAATTACTAGAAATTTTCCTCTCAAGCTATGTTTTGTCCCAGATCCTTTGTAAACTACCAGGTACTAAGTGTTAAATTAATTTATCATCTGTTACTCTCTGTTTACTCACTGATATGCTTAATAAACCTTTCCTTAAAAAAGGAAAACATCTTTCAGTCCAGATTCTACCTCTGCATACATATTTTAACTTGGGATTTCACCATCCCAAATAACTCAAGAGAAATGTGTTTCTAACATATTAATTGGTGGTGCTCTTAGAAATACAGTATAGAGACCAAACAGCCACAAAAGCAAACTCTCCAAAGAAGTTCTTCAAGCTAAGAAGGAGGCTTTGTCTAAAATGTTAGAACCACTTCAACTAAAGTTTCTAAATTATAATTCTTATTCAGTTGTGGATAATTGTTGGTGTCTGTTGGTGTCTCATTACCAGAAAATTAAGTATTACATCAAGACATTACCAATATTACTCATTCCTTTTCTCTCTCATTTCCATGTGATTTCGAACTTTGTTTGAATGTATAAATTGATTCTATACACTTTGCTTTCTATAAACCTAGCTGTGTGTGTGTGTATTTATTTTTTATCATATCCTTTTGGAAGCACGTGTGAATGATGGCTTAGTTCAGCCCTATTTATATTGGTCCTATTTCTATAAATTTTATACCTTTTCTAGTTTCATATACAAGTTACTCAAATCTCAGCCAGGAGAGTAGCTGATATTGTCTTGAGTTATCTTATACATTTTCAGATGCTACGGACCATATGAAGTAGATTAATATTTCCTTAACTAGAAAAAATAAAGTATAACCAAATTAAGCAATATATGTATATTTAGGGTGGTATACATTTAAACTTACAGAAACAATGAAGAATGCAAGGAATGGCATTACCCATCAACTGTCTATATTTCCGATTATTGTTATTTCTAATATACAGTGTTCTCTATTTTGAAATTTATTCACTGTTAATTTATGATACTATTTCACACAATTGCACATTGAAACAAATCTTGCAGTTTTCTGTATTTTTCCCTTATTAATTACATAGAATCTATCATCAAATATTATATAGCTAATTAAAATATTAGATAGGGTCCTGGCAAGGTGCATAAGATATTTTATAGAAAGGCACTTAATATTCTTCACATTCAATTGCAATATACTAAGTGACCTTTCATAGGGTTCCCTAAAAATTCACTCCAAGGAACTAAGACTTTTCTAAAACACCCTTACATAACAAGCTTTTTCAGGAAATAAGTTCCAATGTCAGTGGTGACCCATTTGCTAAATGGATCAGAGTTAATAGAACTTTAGCCAGTTGAATCTTTTATCATTAAGCAATCTTGGGAAAAGAGCACTTTAAATTTGGTACCTAGTATATTCAACCTAATTTTACTTTAAAAACTCTCTTTTTAAGCCTTTACAAAGTATTTAATTTCTAAACTTGTACTCTTACATAACGAAGAGACTCAGAACTTATAATTATGTGTTCCAGAAAAATTTAATAAGCAATTACTAATATGGTCTTAATAATTTTCACTTTGCTCAGTCTCCAATTTACCTTATTCTACCCCAAAACTTTTGGGTCACTCTTTATTTCAGAAAATGTAGGACTCTATTAGTCACGTTATTTCACAACTAATATTTCAAATAATATTTTGCTTTCATCAAATATAGAAAACTTGAACATGTGTAAGGTAAAAGAAACAGAATAACAGAAAGTAATAACTCTTATTTTTTTAATTTTTAGATTTTTAAAGACTTTTATTAAATTTTCTATTTTAATGCCAGTAGAGTTAACGTACAGTGTTATATTAGTTTCAGATGTACAATAGAGTGATTCAACAATACCATGCATTAGTGCTCGTCATGATAAGTGCACTCTAATTTCTTATTACACTCATCCCCCTGCCCCTCTCCCCTCTGATAATCAACAGTTTGTTCTCCATAGTTAGACTCTGTTTCTTGGTTTGCCTATCTCTCTTTTTTTTCCTTTGTTCATTTGTTTCTTTAAATATTTATTTATTTGAAGAAATTATAATTCTATTGTTACTTTATTTTAATTCCAGTGTAGTTAACATATAGTTCTAAATTAATTTCAAGTGTACAATATAGTGATTCAACAATTCCATACATCACCTGGTGCTCATCATGACAAATGCACTCCTTAATCCCTACCACCTAGTTTACCTATCCTCCGACCCACCTCCACTCTGGTAACCATTAGTTTATTCTCTATTGATAAGAATCTGTTTACAGGGGTGCCTGGGTGGCTCAGTAGGTTGGGCTCAGACCCTCATTTCGCCTAAGGTCATGATCTCAGTGTCATGAGATAGAACCCCATGCCTGGCTCTACACTGAAGGTAGAGTCTGCTTGTCCCTCTCCCTCTGTTCTTTCCCTGCTCACTCTCTTTCTCTAAAATAAAATATTTTTTAAAAATCTATTTTTTAGTTTGTCTCTCTCTCTCTTTTTTGCTCACTTGTTTTGTTTCTTAAATACTCCATAAGAGTGAAATCATATGGTATTTTTCTTTCTCTGAGTCACTCATTTCACTTAGCATTATACCCTAGCTCCATACATGTTAAAGAACAGAATAATCTTTAAAGTTAAAAGAACTCTAAACTATAACTAACATATATATGTAAACAGTAAATATATATTTGACAGTGAAAATAGAGCCAAAAATATTTTAAAGATTGATTTATGTTAGAAATAAAAATTGAACAGAATGTAAGTAAAATATTAATTCTAATTAAAAGTAGTGTGTGTTAATCTTAAAGTAAAAAAAATTTATTTCTTATCATACCTTAGAAACATAACTGGAAGACTATTTCTATCTCATTTTTTCACCCTGATTTGGTATGTCAGAAATGCAATGTTTAATTTAGCCAATTCTTTGGTTTTAATCTTAAATTCTCCACTTCCCTCAAAATATCCTTCAAACTCGTCTTTCATAATTTCACTATCCTTTGCATTACAAAGGGACCTCTGGGGAGGCTCTACTTTTACAACATAGAAATGTGGTATTTAAGAGCTTTCTGCCCCTATTTTCTCATGACTGTGTAACTGGAAGACAATGGGGTCTTCTCTTTCTGTTTAGCAATTCCACTCATGTAACAAAAGATGTTCAATGTACATGTCACAATATAATAAGAGTTTAAATGAATTAAATTGCAGTGTATATTAAACACACAATTCCCTCTGGCAGTTGTATATAGATATTACGCAGGACATCACTTAACACTTCATATTCAATTGCAATGCACAAAGTAACACTTCACAGTGTTCCCTAAAAATCCACCCCAATAAATTAAGACTTTTCTGAAACACCTTTCATAACAACTTTTTCAGGAATTAAGGCTGCAGTGTCAATGTTGAACCATTTGCTAAGTCAATTTCATGCCCTTTCTTCAACTCCACCCCTCACCTTCTTTTTTCTTTTTTCCTGACATTTTGTTGTTGTTGTTGTTGTTATGTTTGTTTGTTTGTTTGTTTTTGATGCAAATCCAGAGAGGCAGTATGGTGCTACTCCAATTTAATTCACAGTGGTGGTGCTGAGTGTATGGGCCCTAAGTGGCTAGAAACATCTGCCAGTTAACAACCCTAGTCCTGTTGGTAGCATGGCTTGTCTGTATTGCACCACTCATATCTTTAACAGGAGTAAAATCTAACAGCGCACTAATTCTTATAAATTGGTTTCCCTACCAAAACTGTAACATACTAGAGATCACTTAAAATATACAGGGGTTGTTCTGGAAAACAGACATTTAAACATTTATTTTTTGGCCATTACTTTATTTTTTAATAATGTAGGTTTATGTTTTTAAGTGGGAATTTCAGGAATGTATATTTGTGGCCATGCTCTTCTAGATCTCACATACTTAACATGAAAGAATCACACTGACTACGCACACTTACTTCACATTTCTATTTGTGCATTCATCAAACTGGCAATTATCAGACACCTGAAAAGTATTTATTTCTCATATGCTATGAAAGCAAAAGGGATAAAATAATAATTTCCCTTTTTATAGGTCATTGTAATAGAAAATTGTGTTGTTTCTTAAAAAGTTTTGGTTCTTAAGTATTTCATTATATGAGGCGTAAATGGATGAACTTATTAGTAAAGTATTTACCACCAGAAATGAACTTCTTAGTAACCTTATTTTCATCAGTCAACAGAGTTGTAAGAGAACACTAGTTCTCTTTTCTAATTTTTAATACTTGGTCTTGAAGTGGCTATAATATGTCAAATCTACACTCCCTGACCTAATAAAAACATACTTTCTTATTGAAGTATAGTTGACATACAATATTATATTAGTTTCAGGTGTTCAACATAGTGACTCAACATTTATATACATTAGAAAGTGATCACCATAAATCTTGCTACCATCTGTCACCATACAAAATTATTATAATATTAACTATATTCCATCCCCCCAAAACCACTATATTCCCTTTGCTGTACATTGAATCCCTTGTTTATTTATTTTGTAACTGGAAGAAAAACATGTTTTAAACAGCTGAAATATTGCCACATATAAGCTAATATCAGTAACATCAGAGTTTAGGCTCTCTGTATATATTAAGAAAAAGAGATAGCTTAAGAGAAGGTCTCTGACAAAAAGTAAATGTCAAGTTCTAAGTGGTTAACAGCCAACCTCTGTCACTATTTGACATTCTAGGATTAAAAAGACAGAATGAAATAAAAATATGTTCTTTAAAATGATTCATATAGTGACACCTGGGTGGCTCAGTCATTGAGCATCTGCCTTCAGGTCAGATCATGATCCCAGGGTCCTGGGATCGAGTCCTGCATCAGGCTCCTTGCTCGGCAGGGAGTCTGCTTCTCCTCTGCCTCTGCCTGCCACTCTGCCTGCTTGTGCTCTCTCTCTGACAAATAAATAAAATCTTAAAAAAATAAAAATAAATAAAAATTAAAAAAATTAAATGACTCATATAGAAAGGCAGTAGGTAACATTTGCCTGCATGTATCTAGAAGTGTATTTTGCAAGGAACTCAAATATAGACTATGATTGTGCCTGTTAACCAGATAATTTAAGGAAGATGTTCTACTAACAGTGTTACTCAAAATATGGTTCACTGGAAGTTTCTATGTTGGGGTGGACAGGAAACTTTTTCATAATTTATGTTACTTTCATTGACATTGTCCTATACTTTTGAATTCACATTCATCGTTTGTTCCAACCCTTCTGTTTTACACAGAGCCAACTGATAAACTAAGCCTCCTTTTCCACTTTTTTTTGAAGGTATAATGAATTATGGGCCAGTTTTCATTCTCAAAGTCTTGGTGTAGGAACAATGGAGATCTATTTACATTCATGAATAATCAACATTGAAATGATGCTACTATTTTTTGTCAAAAACAAACACTTCATGTACTCTCTTTTGTCATGGGACAAATTTGTGGGCCTGACTCCATATCCTTTTATCTGCTCCAGAGAAAATCTATCTGTTCATTTCAAGTAGCAAGGGTCCTTTTCAAATAACTTTCAAATTTTGCTAGAGGTAGATACCTTTTGGGGGAAATAAAGCATTCCAACAGCAGTTGTTGAGGGAGAAGCATGGAAATAGGCTTATTTCACTTGAATAATAAGCATAATAATTAAATATATAGCACTTTTTGACACTTAACACAATTATATCTACCAAAATATTGTTGCATTTTATTGAATAATCCTCAATCATGGAAAATGTTGTCTTATGATAACAATGATTTCATTTACTCAGGATGTGTCATAAAATATTGAATAGTCATTTATTGTATTTGTACCAGAATTCTATTTAAATACCAACTATAACAAATGTATAAGAAATTAGATATTTTTATTAATGGTTAATTTTTATTGAATAACCAATCCTCATTCTTCAACGTTGTGTTTTATTTCACCTTAAGGAAAACACCAAGAGAAATTGTGAAATGACTATTCATTCAATGTATAGAGGAGAAATTCTATTCTTTCAGGAAAGAGTGTCTCTCAAAAAGCATAAATATCATGATAATGGGAATAATATCCTAAAAAAGTTATTTATGCTAGTTGAAAGGAATTAGTTTCTTATAAATAACAAAAGAAAATGAATCTACTTTCAATGAATTTTTCAATTTTGTCGATATTATATTAAAATCATAAGAAGTGTTCCTCTAGTAATCTTTGATCTATTTTTTTAAAGATTTTATTTACTTATTTGAGAAACAGACAGAGAGAGAGAGAGAGCACATGAGCATGGGCATGGGCAGTGTTGGGGAGAGAGGGGGTCTTAGAGATGAGGGGAAGAGGAAGAGGGACAAGCAGACTCTCCACTGAGCAGGTAGCCCAACATAGGGCTTGATCCCAGGACCCAGAGATTATGGCCTCAGCTGAAGTCAGACACATAACTGACTGAGCCACCTAGGTACTCCTTAAGTTTAATCAATTTTAATCATTAAAAATCAGCACATACTCTTACACTAAATGACTATTTTCCTTTGTCATGATGTACATTTATAAAATTAGTTTGCTTAATTTTTCTTTCTTTTCTTTTTAAGATTTTATGTATTTACTTGACAGAGAGAGAGCACAAACAGGGGGAGTGGCAGAGGGCAGGCTCCCCGCTGAGCAAGGAGGTCTAGGTGGGGCTAAATCCCAGGATCCTGGGATTTAACTGACTGAGCCACCCAGGCACCCCTTGCTTAATTTTTCTAAGCATAATAAAAGAGATAAAATGTTAAAACATTTGAAAATCAATATCCAACTCATTGATTCTATTTCAGAGAATAATTTGCTTGTCTATGCAAACATGTTGTTATAAATGTATAACACAAACATATACTTCAGAAATAGACTAATAACCAGTGAAGTTATCACAAATTATTACAATATTAAGGGAAGTAAATAAAAAATATCCAGGTTAGGCTCATTATATTCAGGTAAGTATTTTAAAAGTTTTAAACCCCAAATAAAATATTTACAAAGACAAATGCAATAAATAATATTTTGTAAATGTGAAATTAATTAGTTTCTATCATGAATTTAAATGCTTATTTCATTTCACGTGAATTAATCCAACTATTTTCCAAGAATTCTTTTTTTTCAAAGATTTTATTTACTTATTTGACAGAAAGAGACAGCAACAGAGGGAACACAAGCAGAAGGAGTGGGAGAGGGAGAAGCAGACTTCCCGCCAAGCAGGGAGCCTGATGCAAGGCTCCATCCCAGGACCCTGGGATCATGACCTGAACTGAAGGCAGATGCTCAAAGACTGAGCCACCTGTGCACCCCCAAGGATTCTTTTTTAAAAAGTGATTTGAAAGTAAGAGGGGAAAAGCTAACTTTGAAAAGTAAGTGTGCATTTAAGGATTGTAAAAGAGAAAATTCAGTGTGTTAATAGAATAAAACTTACAGATACTCCTCCCCACTCCCAAGTTATTAAAGCAATGTTGTGTTTGAAGTTTCAAATTCAATTTTTTAGAGGATATGAATATTTCTTGAACAACTTTAAATGGGATCAGGTACATTAAAAGCAAATCAATACAGAATGGTTTTGCTGATTAAAGGTATACATTATTCTCTTTTATTCAAAACATGTATAAAAATGGAGTAAGAAACAAGATGTGATCAGAAAGGATATAAACCATAAGAGACTCCTAAACTCACTAAACAAACTGAATGTCGCTGGGAGGTAGGGGGGCTAGGTATAGGGTGGTTGGGTTATGGATATTGGGGACGGTATGTGCTATGGTAAGTGCTGTGAAATGTGTAAGCCTGTACCCCTGAGGCAAATAATACATTATATGTTAATAAAAAAATGAAATATAGTTCAAACATGAAAGAAAAAAATTGAATGTGACCATAAATCATTCATTTTTTATAGCAATATACAAATAAAAATAATGTTTTTGTATTTAATATTGGGTAAAGATTTTGCCATTTCACCTCAAAATTAAATATCTAGAATTTAATTAAGTATATAGCACCTAATACAATTGATTCTTAACCCTTGTTTGGCATACCCTCATCTTCCAGTCCTGGAGGAAAGAAGTACCCCCAAAAAACCTTAGAGTTTAGTCAGACATTTGGAAAAATCTGAAAATCTTCTTGCTATAGAAGTCGTCTCCCCTAGTGTTTACCTTTGGCTCAGGTCATGGTCCTGGGGTCCTGGGATGGCCCCACTTCAGGCTCCCTGCTCAAAGGGAAGCCTGCTTCTTCCCCTCTCACTCCCCCTGCTTGTGTTCCCTCTCTTGCTATCTCTGCTGTCAAATAAGTAAATAAAATCTTAAAAAAAAAAGAAAAATATATACAACCCCAAATTTCCAAGTTTGGGGTTAGAAATATTTGGTGTTAGAAATATTAATTTCTAATATTTGCTAAATGGATCTGTGTGTGTATGTGGAGGGGTCAGTATGGGGGAAGGTCTATAGATACATAGCACAGATCAGAAAGGAAGCTAGACCACTGCACAACTGGGTGGTTTAAATGCTTCATGAGTTCAGAGTTCTTCCCCATTCCAAGATATGCTCCATTCTCTAATAGAAGATGATGACTGAACCTCTATGCATAGCCTTAATTTCAAATTACATCAGGATGAGAGCCTTATGCAAATTTATAAAGTATTAAGACCTAGAAACTTTAAAGTCAGAAAAATCAGACTATTTTATTCTTGTAAGCACTAATAAAATCAAGGAGTCACTGCAAGTCAAGAGGTAGCATCCAGGTTTCTGAATCTAATCATATACTCTTAATTTTTACTATTTTTGGCTGGAGATTCCCAGGGTAATGGCCTTTAGCTATTTGGACCATCTCTTTCCACTCCCCTCCCCATATACATATTCCTAAAAACCTGCCTTTCCTGAGCCTTGAAATAGACTAATATTTTAGTCATCTTTCCTTTCCAGAATAGTCTTTATCACCCATCTAAAGTTTCATCACTATAAGATAAAAAACAGTCACTGCTTAAGGATGAAGACCAGCTAAAGAGTAGACATCCTACCACCTTTTTAGATGAAAGACATAACTAATTATGAGTATTCTGTAATTTTCTGTAACTAAAAAAAAAAAAACCATAGTATTCTGAGGCAACATTTCATTGTCTATGTATATTTTAAACCATTAGCATGATTTTTACATTCAATCTGTAACTATGCCATAATTTCCTTATTTAAAGCCAGTAAAAAAATTCTTAATATTCAGTTAATGTGTCATATTTTAATAATAAATTTGCATTACGATATGCATTTAGAGGCAATGGAGATGAAAGAAGCAAGCAGTGATAGAATGTCATTGTTTCTGGAAAGATTGGGCATGATATAACTAAGAGAAACAAGATCCTAATATTCACTGGTTTTATTTCCTCCTCCTCCTCCTCTTCCCTTTCAAAATCCATCTTCTTTCTTTCTTTCCTTCCTCACTCTTCCTCTAAACTTAGTAAATAGAACATTCCTTTCTAGAAATATTTCCTCATGAGAGAGTGACAAGGAAGGGACAGAGAAATATAGAAAGATTTACTGGAGTAGTGGAAGGGAGAAAATAAGAGTAGGGAGGCTTTATATTGAAGTACCTTAAAAATTAATCCTTAATGATTAAAATGGACAATGTGGCCCACTTGCAAGTAATATGGCCCACTTAACAGGTAAAATGCAAAATATGGCTCACTTACAAGTAAAAACAAATTGAAAAACTATCTTCCCTTACTGCTCTAAATCAATAGGTTTCATGGAGTATCACAAAATTTATAAGAGGACTACTATATCATTGTGTTGGATATTACTCATGAAACTGCTCGAGAAAGTAAATGAAACAATGGATCAATTCTTGAACATTTTCTTATTAAGCACCAAGGCTGATGGACATTTGGGCTCTCACCTCAATTCGGTAATTGTTGATAATGCGGCTATAAACATCAGGGTACATGCACCCCCTTGAATCTGTATTTTTCATCCTTTGGATAAATATCTAGTAGTGTAATTGCTGGGTTGTAGAACAGTTCTATTTTTAACTTTTTGAGGAACCTCCATACTGTTCGCCAGAGTGGCTGCATCAGTTTACATTTCCAACAATAGTGCAAGAAGGTTCGCCCTTACTCTGCATCCTCACCAACACCTGTTTTTTTTTCCTTGCGTTGCCAATTTTAGCCATTTTGACAGGTGTGAGGTGGTATCTCATTGTGGTTTTGATCAAAGAATTGCTTTTAATTTTCAGAAAGTTTTCTCCAAAATCATTCTGCATTAAGTTTTTAAGTATATATTTATTGTTAGAAGAATTTTGTTATTTGTGATCATGTCATCATACTTATTTTTGTTATTTTATCACTTAAAATGTGATTTAACCTCCAATGCAGCCATTGTAGAGATGAATATATGATCTAGAAACAGAGTCAAATATCTATATTAAACTTAAGCCCTTATCACATCTAATAGCTATGAGGAATGAATCATCCCAGTAACATATGAAATAAAAGAATTTAAACATTTAGTGCACAAGACGTCCCTTTAATAATACGATCAGCCATATGCTAGCTGAAAAGTTTGCGTGGCAATTGCAAGAGAGAGAGAGATCACAGGTAGGCAGAGAGGCAGGCAAAGAGAGAGGAGGAAGCAGGCTCCCTGCTGAGCAGAGAGCTGGATACGGGACTCCATCCCAGGACCCCGAGATCATAATCCTCCTTCACTCTCATTTATTACTTGTGTAATAGCAATTATCTTAGCAATTCTGTGAGGCATATTTGACTATATTTCAAAAGCTTTTAAAATACCCAGACACATTCATACTCTTAGGGGTGTACATTAAGTAAGTAATCATATCTTGTTTAAGGAAAGCATCAGCATCCTAGAAACTTGACCAGAAAGCAAGGGCTTTTGATAAATGCACTACCTCTGCCTCTAGACTTCCCAACTGGCTCTTACCTACAGGTTCTGAACCTGAGCCTCAGCCTCCAGCTGAGCTCCCAATCTCCAGCCCAGCCAACCCCACTCCAGGCTGGCTGCCTCCACATCCCTGATCCTTCTATCCTGGCCATTTCTCCTGCCTAATATGGTTTTGTGCAATTTGGTGTTTGTTTGTTTATTCATTTATTTGTAAAACAACATTCTTATGTATATAATCTTTAGTCAAGGGGAGGTTTTTGTAAAAAACACAGAACCTCCCTTCAGTCCTGACCAGGTTTTTCCTCCAATCCCAGACTAAAGTTTTACATATTTTCTTCTCCTTATTTTACTACTCACTAAATGTATGAATATGACAATTCATCCCGTTTACTATTCCATACTCGTAAAGTATTATTTTAGCCTCCATCTTAGAAATAGCGAACCAAAGATCTGTTCAATAGAACATGAAATTAGGGGTGCCTGGGTGGTTCGGTGGGTTAAAGCCTCTGCCTTCAGCTCAGGTCATGATCTCAGGGTCCTGGGATCGAGCCCCACATCGGGCTCTCTGCTCAGCAGGCCTCTTTGCCTACTTGTGATCTCTCTCTGTCAAATAAATAAATAAAATCTTTAAAAAAATAAATAAAACATGAAATTATATAAAAAAGAAAACAATTAGAAATATAGTTAAATATTTATTTAAATGGAAACTTATTGAAATGTTATTCATAAGGAAGACAGTATATTCTAGGTGTTTAATAGACATAAATTGCTCATATATGTCAGTGCAGAATATTAGGTAGCCATTACTGATCATTTTCTTGGAGAGTACTGAATATCACAGCAGAATGCACCAGTAATACTATGGAGATACTGAGTGTTTCTGTGAAAGTCCATCATCAATTGACTTTTCTTATAAATCTCCTGAAACTTCTGACAGGTTCTCTGGCATTTCACCTTCAGTTCAAGATCAGTGTTAGAGATATGTTAACTTGAAATCCCTCGTCTTACTGGACAGTGTTTCCTTTCTAAAGAGGAAGTAAAGAGGCTAGTATACGGGTACAATTTGGATAAACACTATTCCACAAAGAAATAAGGTCTAAATTGGAAAAAGACTGTTGCAAGCCCGCAAAAGGGATAAATCTAGGAGAACAATATAAAGGGTTGAGCAATTTTAAGAGGGATAATCAGCATAAAGCACGTACAAACTGGAACAATTGAGTAGATCAGAAAGAAGCTTAAAATGAATCACTACAAAATGAATCTTCCCCAATGAAATTTAGCAAGTCCTATTTTACAGCGTCCCTACTACCAACACCTTTGAATAGACAGAAATCCAAATCTTCAGACTTCTACCAGGTTGAATAGCATATCAGGTACCTTCTCTTCTGCCCAAACCCCACACCACAGCAATTTCATGACATAGAAATCAACTGGTCTCTTCATCTACTACTTCCATAACTTGACATGGAGATCTTAGCTTATCTGAAAACTCTACTGCTTAGTGAAACTGTCTATATGAAAATGCCTATTTGGGTCCCTGTGAAGGGAAGAGAGCAAGTCTATAATCAGATTTAGTTCTCAATATTTTTTTTCAAACCCCTGTTAATAAATCTAATAGCAACTTTACCACTGTTATCCAAATGTAATGAGAATTCTATTAGAAATATTATATAGAATTAATCAAGGATATGACATTTTACAATTTTGTTGTTAGCTTTTGGTTATCAAAAATATCTCCAAGGGAGAGCTCTCTACCCATGTGGAACAAGTGGCAAAATATAAGAAATAATAAGGCACGCACAAGGTATGTAGTATATGAATGTATAATTATCACTCACCTAAACAAGCCTCATCTTTACAGTCATCTGTCTCAACTTTGATTCATCCAATAGGTTAAGTGCTACCCTTACATTACACAAATTTGAGTGTAAAGCAAACAAACAAAAAAATTAGGGACTAAAACTTCCTGATTTCCAAAACCAGAGACTTTGGCATATTTTCCTGATTTACTACTATGAATTGTCACTTATTTTATAATTCTATTCCCCTAGGAGATCTCTCACCCTAGACACATATGAAAAGTTCATGAAGTTACGACAGGCGAACATTTGGAGTAACACCAATGGGAGTTCAGGACTTGACTTCATACTCAATGCAAATGCTCAGTCCCTTGCTACCTCACTCCATGTCCATCAGTTTGAATGACATTCTCTCTCCACACATAAAGAGATGAATTTTATACACCACAGAAATAAGAAAGTCTATTTTTCTTGAACACGTATAAATCGTTCTAACACTGTTGCTAATACAATGTTTGCATGTGCATTTTACTTCCAACCAAAGAAAGAAGCATTTGCTAAAAATCATGTCTAAAGGTAAGGTTTATTTTTATAATTATTATTACTTTATTCTCCAAACACAGATTTAGATTTGCTATCACTATAATTTTAATTTATTTACTTAAGAGCAAGTTTTATATTAACTGCACATATATTGTTTTTCAAAACTGGTATGACAATCCCGGTTTTTAAAAGACCATATCTATTAGACTTCAGTGTTTGTGAGGTATCTTCTTTGATTAATACTTTTAGCTATGTTCATTCATGTGATAATTAGGCATTTCCTTTCCAAGGCTTTTATAAATTAGTGACAATTACATCATTTTTATGAGATATAAAAACATTTGCCATATCATGTGTTCATGACAACAGCATATGAAGTAAGTTACTATGCATCTGTTAAGGGTCATAGCAACTGATGTGGTGTTTAGATACTAATGCAGGAAAAGCCCTTCCATGGCTCAGTTAATTTACATAATTATAATTTGAGCAAAATTCATTTATTATTCCTCTACATAAAAGTTCAAGCAAGCTTTGTACATACATTACTATTCATATTTTAATTTGAAGTAGACTAGATTATTTACAACCAAGGCTTCATTTTAATCAAAACCATTATATCTTACGTGAAGAAATGCAACTAACTACCTAGAATCTAAAATATCAGTAGAAATTCAGCCACAATTTCTAGAAATAAGTTTAAGGAAAAAAGTCAAGAGGGAAGTATGTACTGGGCCAGAAAACAGAAGTGTCTTTACAAAATCCAGTCACATTTCTCTCAGACCAGGATAGATGTCACCACTCAGGCTAGAAATAGTATCTAAGAACTCAGAAACCTTTTGTTCTTTGTTCAGTTTGTGTCCTTAATAGTAGAATATCTAGCACTTAATTGCCCTCAATTATGGGATTTTATTATGTATTTTATTAAATTTATTATATTATTGGATGCCTGGGTGGCTCAGTGGGTTAAAGCCTCTGTCTTCGGCTCAGGTCATGATCCTGGGGTCCTGGGATTAAGCCCCGCATTGGTCTCTCTGCTCAGCAGGGAGCCTGCCTCCCCCCTCTCTCTGCCTGCCTCTCTGCCTGCTTGTGATCTCTTTCTGTCAAATAAATAAATAAAATCTTAAAATTTATTATATTATTACTTATGGAATAAGTAAATATAAGGTATTATAAAAAACTTTAATACATGAAATGGGTTATTTATTAGACTATCTCTATCAATATACTTAATCTGTATCTAATTTTCATCTCTAGGTCTTATCTCTATCTAATCTCCACACCCTTCCCAAATGTGTAATGGAAGTCTTGTAGGATAACCTACTAAGTTTCTCATATAATAACACTCTCCCTATTATAAATCCGCCCCCACCCCAGCTGAGTTTTTAATACATACATCCTGCACATAACAGTCTTTTACTTCCAAACCTCTACATTCAGAAAAATGATGGCTGTAGTTTTATTTCCTAATTTTTTCTCCTACCTCTTTTGCATAGAAAGGTCAGTACAGATCCCATAGGTGGAGGAAGAGAATGCTGGAAAGGTGCAGGTAAGCCAGAGACTCAGTGCTCAGCTCTCTACTGCCATGATCAGAGGCAGAAGCTAGGGTAACTGAAATTCATCCTCAGGGAACCAGGGAATGGTGGGCCTGGGCAGTCCTCATAAGCAGAGGGACACATACACAGGTCAGATCACTGTCCCACCTGCACATGTCCACGTGATCTGAGCCATCAGTATGTCTTCAGTGCAAAATGCTGACAATAATTAATGCAGTGCAAACTTGTAGTTCCTCCATGTAAGGAATGCATTTATAGTTTTATATGGGTAAATATTTTATTGCTTGCAATTAAAAGCATGTATGCTATTTGATTTTATTATTTTAAAGGTGGGGGGGGACAGAGACAGAAAAGACACATTAGTAAACAGGTCTTTGAGTTTTACCAACAAATACATAAATGTTTTTTAGTATCAAGACTTAGGGTGGGGCACCTGGGAAGCTCAGTGGTTAAGCCTTTGGCTCAGGTCATGATCTGAGGGTCCTGGAATTGAGCCCCCACATCAGGCTCCTTGGTCAGTGAGAAGCCTACTTCTCCCTCTCCCGCTGCTTGCCACTCCCCCAGCTTGTGCTCTCTCTCTCGCTCTCTGTCAAATAAATAAAAGCTTAAAAACAAAAACAAAGAGGCAATAATTTGGCAACAAACTAAAAAAAGATATGAGAGGAGAACTATACAAAGGTACCCTTAATGTTGCCTTTTACTTATTCTAGCATATTTCCAGAGCCTATAATTATAGCTTTCTTATGTAGAGATTCCATATTGGTATAAAATGCTAAAGCTTACAATTAAAAATGGTAAGAGTGTATTTTTAGAAATAATCAAATATATTAACTGGATCTTCAATTAAAGATTTTATTTATTTATTTGACAAAGAGAGAGAGAGAGAGAGAGAGAGAGATAGTACAAGTAGGGGGAATGGCAGAGGGAGAAGCAGGCTCCCAGCTGAGCAGGCAGCTCAATGCCAGACTCAACCCCAGGACCCTGAGATTGTGGTCGGAGCCAGAGATAGACGCCTAACTGAGAAAGTGAGAGAGAGAGCATGAGCGGGTGGGAGGGGCAGAGGGAAAGGGAGAAGTAGGCTTCCTGCTGAGCAGGGAGCCCAAGGAAGAGCTTCATCCCAGGACCCTGACATCATGACCTCAGCTGAAGGCAGATGCTTAACCGCTTAACCTACTGAGCTACCCAGATGCCCCTGGAACTTCAATTAGATCTTAAATTAGAAAATGCACTTTAAATTGAAAAACAATGACTGTGCTTGGTGTTTTGAAATGTCAAAATGTCAGTCTAAGATAGAAATTACTATATGAAGCATACTTTTATAACCAACAGATATGGCACTTCTTTTTTTAAGATTTTTTTTTTTTTTTTACTTATTTGAAAGAGATCAAGCAGGAGAGGTAGGGAGGGGCAGAGGGAAAGGGAGAAGACTCTCCATTCAGCAGGGAGCCCAATGTGGGGCTGGATCCCAGGACCTGGAGATCATGACCTGAGCTGAAGACAGAGGCTTATAACTGACCTGAGCCACACAGGCAATCCGTGGTACGTTCTTTAGACTTTAAAATTTTTTTTCAAGATTACTCAAAAATTCTTATGGGTAAACCTTTTCCTGTTTCAACCACTACCACAAAATATTAAATAAGCAATCTGCCGTGAAAATGTGGAATTTCTACTGCTTCATCTTAGTATGTTGCCAGTGTGACATGTATATGTACCTGCCATTTCAGGGTAGGGCAGTGCAGTTTAAGTTTCAAAGTAAGATATATGAATATTGAAACAAATGAGTCCCATTACATTTATAATGTTTTGCTATATACAATTGATGCTTTCAAAATATTTCCTAATTATAAAATTAGAAATAGACTTCCTCTTATTACTCATTCTATTTGTTTTCTTCATATTTCATAAAGATTCTTTAGCTCTATTGATCATATATGCCTGTACTTAAAAGTTCCATTCCATGTGATTATTTCCATTTTTTCAAGTTCTGGTTTTTCAAACCTGATCATTTCCAGCTTTTCAAGAGTTGATTTCTAACCAACTATATATCAATTAAAACTGAAATGATAGATTTTGCTTTTTTTGAGCAGAATAATTTCAAACCAACAATAATAGGACTTCTTGAGTTAGCTTACCAATGCAGACACACACTGAAGCATTAAAAATAATTCTTTAGTGACTCTCATTTAAAGAACAAGTAACTTAGACGAATGCAATATTGATTGTGCAACAAAATTATAAGATTGTTTCTATAATTAAAAAACTTAATTCCCTCTATTAATCTTTCAGAAAACATCCTAAAGAGTATATGGTCGATGGTAAATGTGCATAAAGTACTAAGCCTGATAATAATCCAATGATTTCATTTTGAAAAGGAGAGAATTCTAAAACTTGCATAATGGTCAATTTTTAAAAGAAAAAAATTCTCTTCATACTTAATTTTTGAAAAAAATTATATTACCTTACTTAATATTTGCAAATATTTCTCAACTTACAATGAGGTTACAGCCCAATAAACCCATGTAAGTTGAAAATGCATTTAACACACTTAACCTACTGAACATCATAGCTTAGCCTACCCTAACTTACGAGTGCTCAGAACACTTATACTTACCTACAGTTGGGCAAAATCATCTAATGCAAAGCCTATTTTATAATAAGGTATTGAATATCTCATGTATTTTATTGCATATTGTACTATAGATGGGAAACAGGTTGCATGGGTACAGAACAGTTATAAATGTATCAGTTCTTCTCCCTCGCGATGGCGTGGTTGAGTGGGAGCCATGGTGAACTGTGCCTGCCCAGTATCACCAGAGAGTATCATATCAGATATCACTACCTCCAGAAAAGATCAAAATTCAAAACTGGAAGTATGATTTCTACTAACTGTGAATTGCTTATATACCACTGTAAAGTCAAAAACATTGAACCACTGTTAAGTTAGAGATTGTCTATATAAATATAAAGCTAAAAATGAACTTATTAGTTAACAGTTGCTATAAACTATAAAGCCAAGTAATTTTACAAAGTTAATACAAACAAAACTACAGAACCAGTAAAATTCAAATTAACAGTACTAATTAATGTGAAATACCATGCTATTTAGCTAAAACTAAAATGCCGTGTTCAAATATGCTGCCTGTCATTACATAGGGAACTTTTTAGTTTAACTCAAAATGATGATTCAATTATTTTGAATTTTTAAAGGCTGTAAAATATTTATTCATAGAATGAACACTATTTTCATTTGAAATTTACTTGGTCATGTGTCATTCTGATTCCAATTTTTTACATTTAAATAATTAATATTTAAGTAAATTGAATCTGAATAAGGAGTCACTTTGAAACAGTGCAGGAATAGATCTAAAGAGAATGCATATTCTGCCTGTAGTCAGATTTAGAAAATACTTACATTACTTTTTGTTATGGTATGAATGTTTGCACCCTTACCCTCCAATTTGTATGTTGAAATCTTAACCTCCAAAGATGATGGTGTTCGTAGGTAATGTCTTTGAAAGGTCTTAAAATCATGAGGGTTGAGTCATGAATAGGATTGATGCCTTATAAAAGAGACTCCAGAGGGAGTCCTTTCCACCATGTGAGGACACAGGGAGAAATCTGCAGTCTGTACCCAGAAAAGGTCTTTCATCAGACACTAGATCTGCCAGCATGGTCTCCTGGAATCCCCAGCCTCCAGAACTGTGAAAAATAAATGTTTTTTGTTTATAAACCACTCAATCTTTGGTATTTTCTTATTGCAGACCGAAAGCACTAAGGCATGTTTTTAAGATATTTATGGAAATTAAAACATAAAGCATAAGCATCCTAATAAATGATCTTTAAGGCATAGAGGACTATGTCTAGAAAACCCATTCTGTAAAGCACTCTACTAAACCAACCTGTCTTTCAAGGACTGCATGGAGGCTTTAACAAGTAAAGTGACTTGACCATAGTAATGTTTCTATCAGAGATAGTTTTTGAAACATCATTAAGTATCTGTATCTTTATTCATCAATCTGGGTTCTTTGAAACTTAAACTGATATCTTTCTTTCCATGGATTTGTATAGATTATGTCAACTAAGGGAAATGAGTTCTAAAATATGTCAGCCATAGGGATATTTTTAATTCATATTTGTCTTAACTGCAGTATGCTAAAATTCAATATCAGATTTAGAGTTAAAAATGCCTTGGATACATTTTCCTTCCTTCAGCAAAAAATAGGCTAGGAATTATTAATTCATTGACATAATAGCTATTTCATACCAGTTTAATAGATGGTTTCTGTATGGGCTTTATACTATATGCTGACGTCATAAGATAACTATTCAACAGTTTGAACAATGCTTTGTTTGTTATTCTTTATGTTTAGACATTTAAAATTCTAACAAAATAAAAAATATTCTAACAAAATCATCTAAGTAATAAAATTAAACTGAAAAGGTGAAAAGTACCCATGTTTGAGTATATGGAAGTGTGTACCATAAGTGTAAACCTTTTTTTTTTCTTTCCTACAAATAAACGTCCTCCTCAACTACACAGAACCTGGATTGCCCCAAACATTTTTTAATTAATCTAGGAAATAAAATAAATAAATAAAAATTTTTAGAGCACCTAGGTGGCTCAGTCGTTAAGTGTCTGCCTTTGACCCAGGTCATGATCCCAGAGTCCTGGGACCACGCCCCATGACTGGCTCCCTGCTCAGCAGAGAGCCTGCTTCTCCCTCTTCCTCTGCCCCTGCTTGTGTTCCCTCTCTTGCTGTATCTCTCTCTCTCTGTCAAATAAATAAATAAAACCTTTAAAAAATAAAATAATAAAAATAAAAATTTTCAGTGTGTTCTGAAGGAAAGAATAATTTAGTAGATTTAAACCAACATTGTTAACATGGTAACTTACTGTAGAAGTTTCCACTGGCAAACAATTTAAGGCTAATTTTCCAGATTACAGTTCTATTCTCAGGCTAAAAAATAGCCTCCCCTCCTAGGGAAGTAGGTATTTTTAACTATACTTCATATAACTTCCCATTTTAAATTTTAGACTTAACTAAATTAGATGGAAAGTTATGTATTAGGTAAATAATATTTTCTTCCTTTGGAAGTCAAAGACTAAATCTCCTGTTGTTTGAATATCAGAAGTGACTTGTGATTGCAAAACAAAAGAAAAGAAAATAATCTCAAAACTTTCCCTAATCATACCTATGGGGGAAAAGGAATTTGTTTATGGACAAATTATTTTAAAAAAGCAATACACTGAAGTGTCTTGCTGCAGTCAAAAACTTTTTGATAACATCTCTAGATAAGTGAAGGTTACAAAGCTATCTATGAAAGTAACTTGTATAGTCCCTGATGAAAGAGAAAAAGTTAAAATTGCATTTCAACATCTTTTAGAACTGGCTTGTATTTGTGCTGTTTGTGGTTAATCTTAATGATCTGACTTCCGAAAAATAGAAAAAAGGAGAATTTATTAATTTACCTATACCTACTGAAAATTCAGTCTGCAGTGGTGTAGAATGAAAGAAAATAAGAATTGGGATTCATAGTATATGACCATGGTTTGATTCTACAACTTTGGATTGCATAATAGATAATCATTTCTGTGTTGCCCTCTGACATTACTTCTTTTCTTCCTTTCTTCTATCTTTGTCTCCTTTATTTAAGAGAAGGGGACATACAGGAACAAGAGTTAAAACAAGGATGTTTGTTCCTTGCTTATAATTTTCCAACAGAAGTCATATTACAATGTTGGTCAACAAACATATATTCTTATTTCCAAATGTATACACATGGTTATTAAATTCATTTAAAATATGTTTAAGGTATAGGTCAGTCATTCTTCCAAGTGCTACTGATATACAAAGTCTCGTATCAGGTAGTTTATATTCTACTGAGAGAGAGAAAATTAATTAATAATTTTATAAATATATGAGGAAATGTATGTTAAAATAAATATCTAATGAGAAACTAGTGCCACTATATTATTAAAGTTTTCTCTATAGAATACAGAGAAAATGAACTAAAAGTTAAAAAAAATCGTACTGTAAGGAACAATAATTTACGTCCATTGTCTTGAAAGTTTATGTCCTCTTACAGAAGAGGACATTAATTTTTAATCTTACTGTCTTTTTTCTAGATGGGATGGCATGACATCTTCAGAATATTTATAGTATAAGAACTAATGTACGCATCACCAATATATTTCAGTAAAATTAAATATGACAATAGTTTATCAAGGTTTTGTTATGAGAAGAACAACAATTTGCAGTCGATAAAAACCCAGCAGAATAAAAGCCTGATTGCAGTGATGAATAATGCATATTGCCTATGGTACTAATTAACCTTGTACTCCAGTAAGATATTATAGAACAATAAGGCTAATTTGAATGTGGCCCAGCACTTTTCCCTATGGCTTGTGGTTATCACCCTTCAAACTGTAAAATTTTATTTGTTAAATGAGAAAAAACATTTCTTGTTTTTAATATAAAATTGTGAAATTATGAAAATAAAAAATTAAGTATAGAAATATGTATTTCCAATGTATATAATATATAATATGCCAAGTATAAATAAAATAGCCTCAATATTAATATATATTGTTTATAATTAAATTATATAACATATTAACAATACATATTAATTTGGGGAAAAAATTAGCTAATATATCAATATATGATCACTCCAACTGGACACAGTAAATCCCTATAGTATGTATTCAATCCTTCTACTCATGTAATAAGAATTTTCCTCTTTCTCTTAAAATAATAAAATGAATTAAATGGACAAGGCCTATCTAGAAGCTGTAATGGGAATATTTCCTTCCAGCATAAACTCCTATCGGTTTATTCAAAATATAATGCTTTTCTCTTTTGTGACTAAATCATTATGAGAGGGACAGTCATAATGATGCCTAAGAAGAGGTAAATTATCTTCAACTGAAAATGCCAATCTTTAATGTTTTAATTATACTATGTAAGCTATTATTTGTGTATTTTTAAGTTTAAAAATAATATTTCAAATCCTTATTTTAAAAAAGTCTCTCGTATAAGCTTGATGATAAAGATCTTTTTAGATTTTTGGATGACATGACATAGCTCCCATGCCTGGTCCCAAAAAATGCTCAAATGTGACAAAGCACACCTATACACAGGAGCCTTTTCTCTGTTGCATGTTTAAAAGTAGCAGAGGGAACAAGAGGAGCTGAGTGTGAGCAGAAACCGAGTATCTAGTAGGAAAGGGTTTCTATCTATTACTTTTAAGTATACACTTTTGAATGAAAATACTGCTATATTAGTTTGTAAAAATTTGTGTTTATTTTTAGACAGAGTTTACATATATGTAAATGTCATTCTTAATGGAAATTCCTTGAATTTGAATTCTTCTCTTTATAAGAAAAAAGTATCAAGTGCCTAAGCATTCTAGAGATTTTTAATCAAAAGAAAATCCTATGAGAATATTATTATGAAGTCTACTTATATATTTATTTATCACTCATATAATGATTACATATATGGTCTTTTTTTTTATGGTCTTTTCTTTTTTAACTGGTTATCTCTTGATAGGAAAATCAAGGAAAAGCTTGCAGAGAGGACAAAAGGAATGCTTATAAAAGAGTGTGCTGGTCTCTCCATTGCCAGCAGGTATAGTAGGTAAGAAAAGATTCTCGAACAAATGGCCTAGGCTTTTATGTGACTTCACAACTACTGACTGTGCCCCTTGTTACATAAACTCTCAGTAAAACTTAAAAATTATACTTGATTCATAGCATTTGTGTGTGTTTCTGTAAAGGCCAAATTATATAATAAATATGCAGTGCTTAGAAGAGTGTGGCAAAGAGAACTCGATACAAAAGTATTAGGCAAGTTGTCATTATAATTATTATCAATATTAATATCATCATCAATACCTTTGAATCTTTATCTCTAATGATAGAACAAAACAAATTTATTGTGCAAATTCTTACACACATTTAACAAATATTTATGAGTCAAGCTATGTCTTTATATATCATAACAGTATCCTTCTCCGTCCATTGGTTCTAAATAAACAGAACCAAGTGTCCTCTTTTGAAAGAAAGGCTTAAAAGAAAAAACAATCACAAAAATAGCTTTCTCTTGAGAAATTAACTTTCTCTCAAAAAGTAGACATTTAATTGAAGGGAATAATTTATAAGAGAATTTATAATAAAGGGAGGAAAGAAGGAAATTAAGAGAGGATATAAGTAGAAATAATCAAAACAATGCAAGACTGAAGTGACTCCAGAAAAGAACAATTAAGAACTGGAGAAAAGAAAAGGGAAAAAAAAAAGGAAAAAAAAAACCCACCTGGTTTTAAATCTTGTCAGGGAGTTGGGCCTCAGAGTTTTTCAAGGTCAAATACCATTTTCATGAAGAAAAATATGTGCCAAGTGTGTTTTAATTAACCGTAAGAGCTAAAGTAGTCAGTACTTTCCTGCGTTTAAATAGGATATATTCCCTTTAGCAATAAAAAAGCTAAAATGACAAAATACAAATAAGATTTTTGTTTCTGAGACCAAAGCAAGTGAGACTTCTTTGGGAAAAAACAGAGAAATGTGAGGTTTAATGGAAACCAGTTACATTTGGTTTGTGTCTGTCCTTTCCATTCAGAAAATATGGAACATTTTGTTGTAATTAGCTGTTATAAATCTACAAGCTCTAAAAAGCATTTAAAAACTATGTTATGAATTAGAAAGTAATTGGACAAAATAGAGAAAAAGAATATATATTTTTCTATAGCAACCAGGGACACATTTCTCTGCCTTTTTATACCTTATCATGGAAAACTAGTATATGTAATTCTAAAACTAAAAAAAAGGAAAGACTTTAAGCATTTTTATTTTACTTGTGATATACTGGCAAATCTGAAAGTTATCATTTTTGGAAGATGAAATTAGTGTTTCCTAAAAACAAAGAAAGAAAAGAGGAAAGAAGAGAAAAAGAGAGAGAAGGAATAAGAGAGAAAGATGATGGGGTTATATTCTAAGGGAATTTCTTTCCAGTCATATTTCTTCAATTCCTAGATTATTTTCATGATGTAAACACTGAGGGAGTATTATTAATATATTAATATTATTTTAGATCATATGAAACTACATCTTTGTACTTTCTTTTTTTTAGGTATGAGTATTTATTAAGCACTATTTTCCAGAACTTGACATACTTTATGATGTAACATGTTTTTTCCCAAATAAGTTTATTTTTTCAGTGTTACAAGATTAATTGTTCATGTACCACACCCAGTGATCCATGCAATATGTGCCCTCCTCAAGTACATCTTTGTACTTTCAAAGTGATCACACATTAGCAGTTTTTTATAACTGTACCTGATTTAAATACAATTTTTCCCACCAAAAATAAATCACATATCCAAGTTATGTGATAATTATACAATCTCGATTCTGGTTATGATTATTTTAGTATTGCTAAAAGTATATATCTAAGTAGAAAAAGATATGTTTATATCTTTTCCTATAATTATTACCAAATATTGATCTTTGAATGTGACCAATTTTAGATAGCAATTATTATTAAAATAAGTCTCAGGGCTACAGGGCTACAATCTTCTCATTTGTCCTTTCTTCCCCACATCACTCTAATAGTTAAGCTTCATCTCCCTGTTAATTAAAAAATAAAATGTGGCAACTTCTGGTGACTTAGGACAGCTAGTATGTTTTTTTCTCAAAGTTAATATACATTGAAGCCAAACAAAACTGTATTTGAAGCTAACTACTAACTCAAGATTCTTAGCAATCATATTTAATCTAGATCAGCCTCAATTGCCTCAAATATAAAATAGAAACAGTATATATCTGGCAGGATTATTGTCCGAATTGAATTGTTTTCCATATACTTGGCATGTAGCTAGGTCTAATAATACATGGATATAAGGGTTTTTTTTTTCCTCCTGTAATATTTTTCCTGTAACATTCATTAGAGCATAAGGATGTTTGCCCTTATAATCAGGCTGATTGTTTAATTTAGATCAGTCAAAAGAAAAATGAAAATTATTTTAATTGTACTATTTTGTTTATGGAGGTCTGTTTGCTCATTCTGTTGCTTTAAATTGCTTTTGTTTTGTTTTGTATCCTGTCCCTTTTCAACTTCTCTGAATCAAGACTGATGTGAAAACACTTAAAATGGAAGTCTCCTCCAGTCAGGAACGTCACACCCGTTAAATGAATGATATCAGGATTGATAGGAGATGAAGAATCATTTAGTTTCTTTATTGTGGAGATGAAAATCTGAAGATCCAACCAGGTCTAGGAGGTACATAGCGTGTTCCCAAGGGTGTTCCCAAGCCTGAATCTTGAGAAGTCTCCGCACTCACTTTATATAGTCCAGTTTTTTTCTTCTGTGCCACATACCCAAACAAAGCAAAACCAGCAAAATAAAACTTGGGTAAAATGACACTTCAATACTCCAATGCTAAAACATTTTTTTTAAAAGCCTCCTATACTACTTACAGGAGAAGACCAGCAAGGCAAAGAAATTTATGTACATAAGAATGCACAACAAAAAAGTCAGAAATGGATTGAAAGATCTTAACCCATTGATCCACGCTTTCTCTCAAACACAACATGTATATGGGGTTTATTCCAAAAGTTGGTGTTTCCCCTCCCACATGAATGTCTGCATAGAAAACATGGTATAACTTCTAGTTTAGTTCCTGATTGTTTACTTGTGTAGCCTAACTATAGGGCTTCTACTGATTCTGATTCCCTCAGAATCCTAACATGTTCTTCACACTCATACATTGCTCACTCAGTCTTGCTTTTCTTTGTGTCTTCCATTCTCCTGACCCTATGTTATTCCTCCTTTCTATCCACTTCAGATGGCCTTTCCACTTCCTCAGTTTGAGGTCTGATTTGGGAACAAGAATGTCTTCCAGATGATGATGGTGGCTCCTGCGTCTCTGGGGTGCCACTGTTTCTGTGTCCAGTATAATGCAGCTGACAAAGACAACAGACTAAGCACACATGTGATTTGAATCAAGGTGACAAAATTAGGTGGAGCTTAATTATTTGTAATGGATAGCACACAATACAGTGGAAAAGCACAAACTTTGAAACAGGCACACCTTTGTCGAAATGTCAGTTTGCCACTTTCTAGTTTTAGTTTGAATGATCTTAAGAAAATCAGGGCACCTGGGTGGCTCAGTTAGTTAAGTGTCTGCCTTCAGCTCAGATCATGATCCCAAGTCCTGGGTGGTGCCCAGCATATGGCTTCCCGCTCAGCAGGGAGTCTGCTTCTTCCTCTACCTCTGCTCCTACTCTCTCTCTCCATCTTACTCTCTCTCTCAAATAAATAAATCAAATCTTAAAAAAAAAAGAAAACTAACCTTTCTGAGTTTCAGTTGCTCTCGAAACTACAGTTCACAGGATGTTGTCAGCTTAGAAGAAAGTGAATAAGATATTTAACAGTATTGCCATATAATAGTATATGATTTGCAATCATATCAACACTTCTTCAAGCTTTACCATCCCATTTAAGATATCCTGACAATTCTGGTGTTCGGAATCTTAGGCCTTATTTTTTGGGATCCCTATTATTTCTAGTACTAGCTTTGATACTCACTTGAAAGTCAAACTATTCCCTTTGGCCCACTTTTGTATTTTCTAGGAACAAATTCTTTTTTGCCTCAACTTTAATTCCATTCTCTTCTAACTTCAGATGAAAATAACAAGTTCTCCTGAGATCTGATCATGGAAACACTCAGACCAGTCTTTTCACTGAAGATGCAGGGTGCCCTTGATTAAAACTTTCACCTTCATCAGATTTTTTCAAAACTCAGATATTTGTCCAAATCTGTGCTTCCTGAATGGCAACCTTCTTCTTTCTTCAGTCCCTGAACAATGTTTGCTATTCATGGACTCTCCATCCTGTAATATTTATTTAATTACTTGCAACATGCCCAGTTGGTCCAGTTTATTTCCCGCTTACAGTGAGATAAAAATTTTCATGCCTACTCACACAAACGCACTCAAAAGCCTCCTCAGTCTTTAAATAAGGCCTTGACCTAAGTTGCTGACCTGATGCAGACCGAACTGCACAGACAGTATTCCCACTTCTCAATATTCCGTGTGTCCTTGGAGGGTAGGTCACCATCCCTGGGTAGTGGTAGCAACACCAATACATGTTAGAACAAATGACAAAAACAAAGTCCAGAACTTCATCTAGGGTTATCTCTCATTGAAATTGCTTTTTACTTTTAAAGCTAAATAGCATGTATTGAGATTTTTTTTTTTTTTTGGCCAGGTACTAAGCTTCATGAGACTCCAATCTTTAAAATCTAATCCAGGTTTTGAAATCATAAACATACTTAATACATAAACATACTTTCATTGTGGGAGATGGTGAAGAAAAAAAATTTTTTCGCATGGATTAGCTTCAAATATATACCATATATATATTTATATTTATATTTATATATACACACATATGTATATGTGTGTATATATATGTATATGTATATAATAGATAGATAGATAGATAGATAGATAGATAGATAGATAGATAGATAGATAGATAATGATGAGAGTAGTAACATCTCTGACCTGGCAAAAAAGCACGGGAGAAATCAACCTATAAAACAAAGTGCTATCCCTGAGTATTATTTTGAAAAAAACTGCTAATAGATGTTTTCCTCTTATCTGTTGTAGGAAAAATCTCCTATGTATGTTTAGTTTGAATGCAAGTTTAAGTGCATTGTCTATTGCTCCTGTCTGTGTGGGTCTGAACAGGAACTGATCTGACTTAAGTTGGCTCTATTATTGCTTTTTAAATTCCCCAACCCCCCCACCCCCCTCTGCAACCACTGGCTGTGTCAAAGAAAGCTACTGCTGTCACAAAGCAAGGAGAACTCACTGTTGTGACATTTCATTTATCTGGGCAGCAACATGCTTGAAAGGAGACTGCCTACTTCTATGTAAAGTATGGAAGACAATCAAGCACAGTTAAGCAAACCAGGGTTGACATATTAAATCATGCTTGAACCAAGAGAGCAACAACAGATGACACACAAAACCTTCTAAAGAGAATTTAAATAAATAAATAATACAGGTCAGTCTGGTTCTAAAAAAAGAAGCTTTTAGCATTGGAAGATACTGGGAGTAAGTGAATAACAGAAAACCTTCACAGGTGCAAGAAATTACGTTGCCTTTTGATAGTAAGGTGTAAAACTAGAGGTAAAGTGTTGGAAAGGGAAGCATGAGAACACCGGAAAACCTTGGTGAGATCACATCACATCACTTTCCAATCCATAAAATGGAAGACAAAATTCTGATAGTCCCACCCATTATTTAGGAAATGCCCTAATGGAATCCTTTCAAACTGCTGCAAATTCATCAGCGGCAAAGCCCTTATGCATATGGAGTAGTGTGTTATTATTCTCCTTCACAATCACACAGCAGGAACTTGGGAAGCATTCATTCTCCAAGTCTGATTCCTGCTAACAATTCCATCAAAGAGATGGAGTTATCCATCAGTCAAATTATCATTTGCTCTAATTGTTACTTCCCCAAACTGTAGCTCATCCTTCTTTCCTTTCCTTTTCTTTTTTAAACTATACCTTAACAGCACTCAAATGAGCAAGATATCTTCAAGCTCAGACAAGATCAAAGCATATCAACAAATCACTTCAGTTCTTATACACCAATTCCTACCGGCCAGCCTTAAATGCAGACAAAACATTTAAACACCAGAGAGAATAAAATACTAGAAGACAAGATGTGACCCACATCCATAACCAGAAATAATAAAGGATACAAAAGCATTTTTCATGTATTAAAAACCAGTTATGATATCATGGATAGCTTAGAATTCATATTTTTATTGTTACAGTTAGTGGCTCATACACTTTGTAGAAAGAACTATGCCAGGGCTAGTTGCTCCATGCCTTCCTGCTTTATAATAATTGGCATGTCCTTCTAGACTAATGTATATGTGAAACTGAAAGGCAATACATACACAGTTTAGGTAAATAGACTCTGCCTTTTCTCCTGTAAGGAACAGAAACTAGATATATTAATAAATCAATTGGATAGATTGATAGCTACAGGTTAAGCTTCTTTTTAGTTACTTAGAAAGTTAGTGTTCTATGCACCTTATAAAGTGGTTAAGTAGATTTTTCAAGGCTAATCCATAAAGGAGCTAGAGTTTATAGAGCTAGAGCCCTAGCTTATACAGCTAGAGCACAAAACATTTGACATATTAATTGTAATAGAAACACGGTCCTAAAAAGAAATTTTTTAATTTGGGATCATCATTGATGCTGTATGTGATTACAAACTACAAATCAATCATTCTAATTAAACATGTTTATATATCGTAAAAAGTACAGTACTAGAATGAAGAATATAAAGTTAAATATACAATTCTAATCCCAAGTCTAAACAGCAAAAAGGTAAAAGAAAACCTGAAAAGGATCCAGCTACAAACACCTAGAAATGCTAAATTAAACAGAACAAAGATTGGGGTTAATTTGTTAAAGTTTTGTTATAAAGTAGGGAAGTTATAAGAAAAGTAATACACGTTTTTTAAAGTCTGGGATGAGCAGTCCACAGGGGATGGAAACAAAAGGGAGCTAAAGCATGGTTTGCCGTGGAGCCTGCTGGAGCTGATCCTGCTGCTCTGCAGGCCAGGTGGTGTGACGTGGGGCGTGCAAAACCCGGAGACCTGGATTTTATTGCTCCAGGGTCCAAGAAAAAGAGCCAAAGCCTTTCGTTAAGTGGGGATCCCTTCAGAAAGCCTGACACCTTGAAGTGCTAGCTGGACACCCTCAAAAGAGCATAGAGTAAAACCCTGCCCATGTGCACAAGGACAGCCAAAGAGGCTTCTATGTGCATGACCTCTTGATGGGGAGAAGAAATCAATCATCAAGAATCAGAATCTGTGGCCTTCCCCGGGTAAACTTTTGGTGTGTAAATTTACACTAGCCACCAAAAAACATCTTAATGCTAACTATCACAGTCTTTCTTAATCCTGGCTGCACATTACCCTTGCCTAGGGAGCTTTAAAAAAAATAGTGACAGCCTGGCCAGTACTACACAATGGATCATAATCTACTGTTAGAGTGCCCAGCAATTCTATGGTTTATATTATTTCATTGCACTGTAGTTGTTGAGACTAGCAGACTTAGATAAAACTTGGTCCCAGTAGAACTTCCTCAGTCGGAGGAAATGCTAAGTCATGTGAGGAACTCCTACAAGTTGATGAAAAAAGAGAAGCAACCCCAAAATGAACAGGTAATTCATAAACTGGAGTGATTAGGACATGGGTGCCATTTGTACTTTTTTCTCTACTTTTTTGAGATTTGGTTTTTCCCCCTAATTTTCCAATATTTCCTATTTATTATAATAGTAGAAAGAATAGACAGTAGGTATGGGATTCCTAAGTCAAGATGTAATTAGCAGAAGTCAAAAAAAAATAGTATCATTAGATCTAATACTGTCAAAAGTTACATAACTACAATCAACATCAAAAACCATATAATGATTACATATATGGTCTTTTCTTTTTTACTGGTTATCTCTTGATGGGAAAATCAAGGAAAAGGAGGAGGAGATAAAGATGTAATTAATGCATAATAGTTCTAAAACAACACGAATAGTGAAAATGAATTTGACAAATATCCAAAGTGATTAGGATAAATATTTCGCTTTACTGGACAGAGTTTTAATCTTGATTTGCATTCGTATCTTCTCACTCATAAAAGTATACTAGCGAAATTCTTGGGTCTCTCTGTCCCTCCCTACCCCCATCTCTCTATGCTATACCTCATATTTACAGTAATACTAATAACTACTTTGTAAATTATACTTGTGTAGGTCTCTAGGATGCTTTATTATGATGATGACACACTTTGAATTGTTACTGTGCTAATAGATTGTAACATTAATGAACTGGAGCTCCATCATGATCATATGGATATTGAATTAATAATTATATTTATGCTCAAGTGGCTCATATTATACAAAACACCTCTTGACAATAAACGTTTATTAAAATGAGATGCACTGGATAGGTCCTTTTATTATAATAAATTAATATAGAATGATAGTTATTAGAAAAATTAATGATACAGATCTTACAAAGGCCGTATCTTAATTCCTATATTTGGAATTGATTTAAAATCCATAACACTTAATTGTGCTAGGAAACAAAACATATTCCCTTTTGTTTAATTGTTTATTTCTTTTCTCATTATTTGAATAGCAGAAAAAGTACTCTCATGAAGTCCGATAACACAAATCAGTATGGCTCTCATAGGAAAAGTTGAGTGTACAGAGAATCAGATTTTCAAGAGCAAAAAGTTAAAAAAAAATGAATGCAACTGGTAAGAAACGAAGTGGCCAAACTTTTCATAAAATTATTAAGTAAACCAAAACCTTAAAAGTGAACTGTAAAATCACCAGGGGTTTTTGTGTGTAGTAAATTAAAGCTTTAAGATGATGCAGGCCTCAGTTTGAATCTCACTCTTCCATTTCATAAATGTGTGACGGTGGACATCTATATGAAGATTTGGCCATTGTTGGATCAAAGAAACATTAAATTTTTAAAAAAGAAAAACTTTTCATTCTTTCAATGAGTGTAATAACTCATAAGGAGCCACCCACAATACTACTCAAAAATACTGAATTGTTTCATGTTTGATATGCCTGTGTTTGAACACAGATATTATTAGGAATTCTCTATCCTGAAGATAACATAATATGTGTATGTATAGACTCAGCAGGTAATTTCAGGAATTGAAGCTCTTTTATTACCTTAATTTTACTATGCAAATACATCATAAAATAGAATTTTAGAAAATAAAGAGATATTTACAAGATTGATTAATATAATTGATCTCTGCACTGAAAGCTTCCTCTCCGTTAAAAGCTGTTCCCTAATCTCCTTACATGGCTTTCCCCCTCCATATCTATGTTAAACAACACCTTTTCAGAGAAATATTTTCTTCCTGCTCTATTTAAACTTGCACACTCACACTGCCATTAGCAACTGTCATAATTTGTTAGTGTAGATGTGAGTCTATATGTATGTTTGTATACCTTTGTGTCTGTATTCCTAGGATATAGGAATTGTATACCTGGAATATAGTACCCAGTATAATCATAACTTAAAGAATCAGTAATAATAGCTAATCAGAGAGCAAATCTTCTTTATAAAGGCAGTTCTAATATATTTGCATAGTTTTGATTACCCAATAAATACAAATATAGGATTATCCTTTGATAAACAATACTGCTCAAGAATATAATATTTTGAGATACAAGAGCATTTTCTAACCCAAAACTACCCTGTATTTTATAATAGATAGACACATACTCTTGTAAATACATTTTATTTTTAATGAGCAGTATAAGGAGTAACTTATGGTCATTGAATAAATACAGTGTGTTAGGCAATAAGTAATTTCCATATATAGCATTGCTATGACTTAGAGATAGAGAAAGAAAGGAATTGGAGATACAATAATTTACACAGGGAGATAGAGCTGATAAGTGTCAGAGGCAGGATTGGAATCCAGGCATTCTGGCCAGAATATAGATTTGTGCTCAAACCATTAGAGTATGCTGCCTCTTAAAAGTAGCATATTCCCCTCGATATCCAAATTAAATCAATCATGTTTCAAAATGTACACATCCTTAATTCTGCAGAATTTTAAGAAAAATATTCTCTTTTGCAAAAGTAATCAGTCTACAAACATATTTAGTTTTAGCAGCACATCTCATCTACTTATATGGACAAAAGGAGTATATTTCAATTACTGGGTCTCAACTGGTCATGATTTTCCCCCAGGGAACATTTAGCAATCCATGGAGGCATTTTTGACTATCAAAATGGGGAGTGGAATATCCTATTGCATGTAGTGGATTAAAAACCAGGGATTCTGTTAAATATCCTACAATGAATGGGACCACTCCATTGCCCAACAAAAAATAGCAGTAGTATCAGTGTTGTGAAACCTTGATTTAGAAAAAAAAAAAAAAAGGAAAAGCAAAAATGAATGCAAGGTATACTTTAAGTGTAACAGAACTAATCCAAAACTACTAAGAAGGAGTTAAAAGAAAAAATCTATTTCATTATTTTCATGCATAATACTTGCAAATGGATGAAATTATTTAACCACTTAATTGTCTTAGTAATGGTTGTCAGAAGCAGGACACACACACACACACACACACACACACACTTGCACCACTGACACCCTGTACTTCCATAATTACTGGCTTTTGTTAAAATTTTGAAAATAAAATTAGTTTCCTTTTGTTGCATAAACGAGCATACCAAATAGAACCAAAAGTTCAACCCCTTTGATATTTTTTGGTAATATGCCTAATTAAAAATAACTAGGCTCTCCAATGCATAATTACACAAGCACCTAATACACTATATTTCCAGTCAATTTTGTTTCAAACATAAATATGCACCAGAAGTATGAATGATCGACGTACTACTCCCTGCAGTATCTGTACTGTTTCTGAATCAAGGTTTTTTCTTGAGCTCAGTATTTTTGCTACATTTTCCTTGCTATGCAATCATCTCCCAGTTGGACAATTAATAAGTGCTTTATCTCCACAGCCCTTGGCATGTAACCTCGCTTACCCTGTATTTTAGCATGCACTATATACCTTCTTCACTCTGACTGGTTTTGGCAGTGACCCACAATCTAAATCTCTTTCCTCCATTTGATATAAGTGAAACTATAATTATCTAGGGGTAATTTCAAATTACTACTTCATTCCACTAGCAACTGATGAAGATTAGTGGTCTTGCCTTGCATCTGAGTAAGTCTGCAACATAATCACAAGAGAACTCAGCAGGCAACATTTGATTCATGTGAACTCAATTACTTCTGTCAAACACATTCACTTCAATAAAAAGCAAAAACTTTCAAAACGAGTTTTTGCTAATAATTTTGTACTCAAAAAAAAAATTTCCTATGACTCTTAAGGGAAAAAAAAGCATGAATTTAATCAGAAATAATAATAAATAACAAGCAGAAAAACATACTTGTGTAAATGGATTTAATACATTATTAGTTTCTGAAAATAAAAATATTTTTGAAAAATATTATTGAATATTATTGAATATTTGGGCATTATAAGCAAGTCATAGAAAAATAAATGTATTCTATAATTTAAGTTAATATAATAGAAATCAGAGTATTCTGTTACCTCATTAAAATCAGGTTATTATGGGAAAGGTAGTCGATTTCTCTTAAAGGAAGTAAAATAAGGAAATATGCAGAAAAGATGATAGATCATGAATACTAAATGGACAAGGACTCCTGAATCACTTCTTGATTGTTTTCTGGGTTGAAGCCATATGTTAATGAGCTACCCAGTGTTCTGTATCCTGAATGTTTAATCTCTAAAAGACCTTGGGTCAACTTCATGATGTGTGTATATTAGGTCACACAAGCATGATCTGAGAGCAACTATTTGGTCAAATCCTAGTACAGATTTAGTAAATATTAACATATGATAATAATTACAATGGATTTACTCAACTTTCAGCTTCTTTATATATTCTTTATAAGGATATAAGTCATATCCTTAGTTAAATTCCAATGTATTTTGATTATCAAAGAAACAGTAATTAAATGTAAATGCATAGTAAGTGTATATTGTAAAAACATTTCAGGAAGTGATGCTCTGAGGTCTAGATCACTAGGATGGTCTCCATAACAGTTAATATCTCATATGCCAACCATATATGGTTTAACACAAAGAACTTGAAAATTCGGCCTGAGAATCTTAGGTCTAAGAAGTGACTGGTTTAAGAGACACATTTGTCACTTCTGTGACCAAAGAGACTTTCTACAGATGATTTTAAAAGTAAAAAAATAAATTAATACAGTAGTTTCCCCTTATCTACGCTTTTTTTTTCTGGCGTTTCAGCTACCTGTAGTCAACTGCAGAATAGAAACATGGTCCTCCTGCCATATCCTCAGAAGGTTAATAGTAGCCAAATGATAGGTCACAGTGCCTATGTCATTCCTCTCACTTCATTTCAACATGTAGGCATGCTATCATCTCACCTCATCACAAGAAGGGTAAGCACAATACAAGATATTTTGAGAAAGAGTGACAGACCTCATTCACATACTTTTATTATAGTCTGGAGTAGTTACATTTTATTATTTGTTGTTGTTAATCTCTTACTGTGCCTCATTTATATATTAGACTGTTGCACAAGAAAAAGCATAGTATTTATAAGGTTTGGTACTACATGCAATTTCAGGCATCCCTGGGGGTCTTGTAATGTAACCTCCTCAGATAAGGAAGGACTACTGCAATTTTAAAGCACAATTTTTTTTTATATATTTTTGCCCATTCTGCTCTCTCTTTTGATTCATTTCCCTACTTCTTGCCTTTTGATTCCTTACTCATTCCTTAAGGTAACATTCAACACAGCTGCCATCAAGGAACATGTGATCTAGTAGGGGTGAAGAGAGTCATTAATCAAATAATAAATCAACAAAAAGATGTGAAAGCATAACTCTAAATGGCTCTATGAAAGGAAGATATATAAGTAAATGATAGGGAGACCTGATGTTGAAGACTCAGGGATAGCTTCCCTGAGGAAGAGGTGCTAGATGATAAATCTGAAGGATTAGTATGAGTTAATCAGGCACACAGTAGGAGAAGAATGTTTCAGGGCAAGGGAACATAATCACAGAACAAGTAGTAAAAGTGAGCTTTTGAGAAAGTGAAAGAAAGCCAGTGTGACTAGTACACAGAGAAGAGGAGAAAACATAGTTTAAGATGTGTCTGGAGCAAAATCAAGCAGAATCTTAAGCTACTGTAAAAACTTTACCTTAAAGGAAACCATTGAAATATTTAAAGTTTGTGGTGGGGGTAAGAGGGGACAGAGAAGGATGGGTGTGTAAAACAATGAGATTTGCATTTTTGTAAAGCAATATATTCACATGACTCAAAAGTCAAAATATTATTATATAAAATCATTCATTATATTTGAAAGTAAAGTTCCTGTATTTTGGGGGTAGAAAAGGCACCATTCATATAGACTACATTCTGTAGAACACTGTCTGGGGCTATGTAGCTCACAGCCTTCATGACCCCTTTATTCCTACTACCAGGGTAGGGTAATAAATGAATTTAGACAGTCCAGCTTAGTGAAGTTTTCTACAATGTAAGCTCTCTAGTTCACCCCACTGCCTCTCAGTTAGGTTTCCACTCCTCAATTATTAAAAGTATGAGAAAAGAAAGATATGCACGGAGTACCTGGACTAAAAAACATTCTGTCAGAACACTACTTTCCCAAGATGCTTTCACGATAAGCATGCACAGAACCTTTTAACCCCTGCAACAATAAAAAATTATCTTCTATAAATGCAGAGGTCTTTTATACCCTCTGTCCATTTGGATGAAGACAAAGGTCATTTTGTTCTGACTTGAAAACACATACCAATCTCTTAAGTGACATAAGTAATCAAATAGAGCATTTGCTTTATAATACTGGTAAACAAAATTTTAGAAATAGTAAGATTTATATTATAAATACGTTAGACAAAATAATGAAATGTATTCAACAGATTATATTTAATCTCCTGCTTCTGATTCTACAATTACATATATCTTCACCTTACACTAAAAGGACTGTTCAAGAGGAAAAGTTAAGATAATGTTAGCTAGAATTTTCCTTTAAATCCAATTCCAAATGAAAAATAATTCATTTCCCTGAAAAGTTTAAAATTATTTACAAACATAATTTTGACTTAATAGAACTTTATATATGTGTATATACATATACAAAAGAATAGAGAGTTGTGGACTACATAAAAAGACAACCATAAATTTAATTGTAGATGATATTGTTGGAATACAAAATAAAAGTTGTTGCTGAAAAATAATTTTAAAGATGGTACAACATATTTCTAGAGAGCAAAGTCACAATTATTTACTGATCATATCCTCGTTTTGATTCCCTGGATCTATAATCAGTTTATAGTCAGGCCTGAAAGAATTTGAGCAAGTTTGATTCATATAATATAATGGATTTAGGAAAAAAAATGCACCTGAAGCTACCAGGTGGTATTAGGGACTTCTCAGCATTTAGTTTTCTCTTCAGTGAACAGTAACTCTCATTGCCAATTTAGCATGTGCACAGCATGGTGAAAACAAGTTCAGGTTCATAAGGATGAATTATTTTTTTTAAGTAAAAAGGTTTTCTTCTTCATAAGCAGTTCTTCACTCTGACATAAAGTATTAACCTATTCTAAAAAGCCACTGTTAAACATTTAAGTTTAACTCACCACGCTGTGGGCAAAATGAGGGTATTTTCAAATGAAGAGGGAAATACAAATGATCAAGTTTCAATTTAAAAGAAAAATTAAAACAGAAAAAAAATTGTCAAGTGTAAATTGCTTTGAAATAACTTTTTTTGGTATTGGCTCTATCTCCAAAGTTATTTTCATGGGTCCTACTTATTATTATGCATTCAATACTGACTTGTAAGTTTTTTAAAGCAAACATGTAATAGCAATTATATGTAAACAACACAGTAAACTAAGTATTGTCAGCTGACAAGTATTTTCATACGGAGTTCATGTGGTTAAACTTATTTCTGAATAATTTTTTTAAAGGCAGTCAAAAGCATGCCACACAAATCTCATCTAACATTTGCATTCGAATTTTATATAGCAAGGTAAGGGTACTATTTTCTCTTCATGGACAGAAAATAGTAGTAGAGTAGCAGACAACACTTATAAAAAGAAAAAAATCCTTTGGTTTGAGTTGCTCGAAAATAAAACTTCTGAAAGCAAAATGAATATGAAATACTACACTGCAAGTAAGACACTCTGAGCATTAATTATGTATATCCAGCAAAATATTACATTAAACCTTTGATCGTTGCCAGAAATTTTAAAATTCATAGTGAAATCAAACTTGAAAGAAATAATCTCCATAAATTAGCAAAGCAAAAGGTCATCTGCCCATAATCATTGGAGGAAATACACATGCATGATCCAACTGAAGCAGACAGCTCTTGCAGGTCTGCAGGCAAATTCTTACCTTGACAGGTACCATTTTTCTCTTCATATCCTGCCTTGCACATGCATTTCCCGATGGGCACCAGCCACTCCCCTTCAGCACTGCAGTGCATTTTGGGTGGTTCGTCTGTCACAGAATGGTTGACACAGGAGCCCGACACTTCAAGCAATTGCGAAGAATCAGCTCCAGTGATTGTGTCGGGGAACACAGCCAAGTGTCTTACCACAGAAGGGCATTTTTTATAGTACACACGCACAGACACGAGAGCAATGCAAGCCCCCACATCTTGAAAAGCAAGATAAAATCCCTTTTTGCTTAGAGGTCCTACATCTCTGACCTCTGTATTCAGTTTCATAACTCGGTCACCAAGATCAAGCTCTGTAAAACTTTCATCAGCAGCAATGGTATCAATTTTGATGTACTGGTTTTCCTTGATGTTTCTCCCATTCTCATCATCTGACTCAAAGTAATACATGTTAAACGTTTCCTTACAGGTTCCCAGTCCTCCGGGAAGACTGTTGCAGTCCCGCAGAGTAAACTTGAGTTCTATAAAGATTCTGGAAGCACCTTCGTTGGAAATCCAACTGGTCAAAAGCCAGTTATTTTGATTCTGTTCCATAACTTTGCATACTTGGTATGTGTGGATAGGGGCATAATTTTCATCAACTTCACCAATTTCTTCCCACTGTATAAATAGAAAGACAATTTTATAATATTTAGAAAATAACTAGCAAACATCATCAAAGAAAACTATTTCAGATATAGAAATCTCTGCAGCCTTAATCTACGGTATTGGGAGAAGGAGATTTACAATGAGAATTTAAAAAAATACCTTTTTAAATTAAGTAAATTAATAGAACATTATTCATTGTCTCCACTAACTCAGAAGTTAACACAAATGAATTTGATGCCCCAAAAAAGCATGTATTTCAGAGAAAAGGTAGAAATAAATTGAATGTGGGTGCAGTTAACAAGAAGGAGCAGTGAAAGGAAATTTTCCGTATTTGGAAGAAAGTTACTAACTTTCTTATGTATACTAACAGAGTAGGTAAAGTGTGACAGAAAAAAGGAAGTACATTTTTAAAAAGACAACAGCAGAAAAAAGCAGTAAGTGTGGAAAAGAAGGGAGAAAAAATGTAAAATGTGAATTCACATTTAATTCTGACATGTTATAAATAACACATCAATATAATAATACTTGCAAGAAAATTCATTAGTTTAAAAGTAATAGTATAATAATTGTCTTTCTCTGACTTATTTCACCTAGTACAATACCCTCTAGTTCCACCCACGTCGTGGCAAATGGCAAGATTCCGTTTCTCTCGATGGCTGCATGATATTCCACTGTATATGATCTCTCTGATATGAAGAATTTGAGAGGCAGGGTGGGGGGTCGTCAGTGGTTGGGGGAAGGAAATGAAACAAGATGGGATCCGGGAGGAGACAAACCATAAGAGACTCCTAAACTGACGAAACAAACTGAAGGTGGCTGGGGGTTGGGGGGGTAGGGATAGGGTGGCTGAGTTATGGACATTGGGAAGGGTATGTGCTATGGTAAGTGCTGTGAAATGTGTAAGCCTGATGATTCACAGACATGTACCCTGGGCCAAATAACACATTATATGTTAATAAAAAAAAAAACATGGACAGGACTGGAGAAGATTATACTGAGTGAAAGAAGTCAAGCAGAGAGAGTTAATTATCATGTGTTTCTCTTACGTGTGGAGCATAAGGAAAAGCATGGAGGACATTAGGAGAAGGAAAGGAAAAGTGAACTGGGAGAAATCAGAGGGGGAGATGAAGCATGAGAGACTGTGGACTCTGAGAAACAAACTGAGGGTTTTGGAGGGGGGGTTGTGAGGGCTTGGGTGAGCCTGGTGGTAGGCATTAAGGAGGGCACGTATTGCATGGAACAGAGTGTGGTGCATAAACAATGAATCTTGGAACACTGCAAAAATAAAATTAAATAAAAAAAAAGAAAAAAAAGAAAAGTAATAATAGATGCTTATTTCATTGACCCAATCTGTTTAGGATTCTTTTGCAAATTGGATTGCTTTATGTTTATTCATAAGTATATCTATGAAATATATAGCTAGAAACAGATATGAAATAGAGATAAAAATTATATAATAATAGCTTTGGCATTTGAATCCTGAGCTTTTGGTATATCCTGGGAATGCATTAATTATTTTTACCAACACCACATTATTTCACTCATAATGACCTTAAGAGTTTTGAATATATACAGGATACAGAAAAAAATTAAGTATGATTTATATAGCTTCCAAAATATTTGGTCAAATAGAGCTAAACGTATCTCTTTCCCAATAAAATATTCTCATTTTAAGACTTCTGATGTACCATAATCACTTTCTGAACAGTATAGAAACAAATTTTTATTCTCCATAAAGACATTATTATTATAATTTAAGAAGTTTTTTAAAGATTCGTAAAGAACCTGTGTGTACAAAACTATACAAATTTTTGTTTTAAATCTTTAAAAATGACCCTAAAACACAAAGAGCAATGAAATCATACTGATTTCCAATAAATCCAGAATGTGATTTCAGACATTAAATATTATAGATAATAAACTTCATAGAACTTCATCTCTTTAGACATGAAATTAAATAGAGCATTATTTCTTGATTTTGTTCAACTGACACAGATGTGAAAAATGTGGAGTCACAAGGAAAGCACATAAATCATATACCTCAGATGGTCCCTCTCAAAATTCTAGCTGCCATCAGACAGACATAAGTAAAAGGTGCTAATGAGGGAAAACTGCTGAGCTCTTTAAATTCACAAGAGAGAGACATCAAGATTTTATCTTAACCACTTTCGCATCATGGTGTTATGTGAAGCCTTAGTTCTTTCATTTAATCTCAGTTTTGTCTTCTCTCAAAAGGTATATAATAAACTCTACTTAGCTTCAGATTACCAAAACAGTTTTCTCTCTCAGCAGTTTGTCACTAAACTATTTACATTGTCTTCCTGAAGTGATCCAGCTGTCAATCTCTTTATTATAAATGGTTACTGAATGCCATTATTAACATTTCATGCAAAATAATACCTCAACTAACCAAATGAAAATCATACAACTGATCAACTTGTGAAGTTAAATATATATTTTTGAATTAGTAAAATGGAAACAGCATAAAAAATTTTCGTCACCAAAAAAAGAAAATCAAAATGCTACAGTATCTCTGTTTTAGACTTATTTTATAAGTCTTCCAATACAAAACAAAACAGATTTCAAATCCTTGACCTTAGATCATTTATATAAAAAAAATCTATCTTTGCATCGTAACTCCTATATAGGACACTGCTAGCAAGTAAAAGGAATTGGAGAAGTAAAAGGAATCAGAGCAACAGCATCTTGCAAGAAGATTATAAGGAAAGCAATTCACGGTCTTTGTACAAAGTCCAAGGTACCACAAATATTATTAAAAATGCAAGCCAAGCAGCACTCGACAAGACAGCTTAAAAGTTACTGCTTCAGGTGATAATTTCAAAGTATGTGCATACGCATCTTACTTCTCTGAATATTCTCAATTAAGACAAGAAAAACTATAATTTTCTTTGATGTTAGAATCTATCATGGTGAAATTTTATTTATTTTTCTTTTCAAGTGTCCAAAATATAAATGAAGGCTCACATTTTCTATTTTTAATGGGTGAATAGAAATACTTTAAATAATTATAGCCATAAGCCATTCAGAGAATCAACTAGGTAATGCATACACATTTCCCACGAATAACTGCTACTATATAGATGAATATGCTAAGAAATAGACAAAACAATTTCATTTATTTTGGATTGACTAGTTGAACAAACTTCAAATTCTTCCGTTTACTTCCTTTTTAATACAAAGTGGACATCTTCCTCTCCTCAGCAAAGATAATACTGATGAAGAAGAAACAAAGGGAATGAAAAGAAAGTAACATTCATAGGCCTCTGGGTGGCTCAGTGGGTTAAGCCTCTGCCTTAGGCTCAGGTCATGATCTCAGGGTCCTGGGATCCAGCCCTGCATTAGGCTCTCTGCTCAGCGGGGAACCTGCTTCCGCCTCTGTCTGTGCCTGCCTCTATGCCTACTTGTGATCTCTCTCTCTCTCTCTGTCAAATAAATAAATAAAATCTTTAAAAAAAAAAAAGAAAGTAACACTCACCAATAACTTAAGAATGTGGCAGGTATATCCCTAGACACTTTTGTAAATCTCATGTCAAGGACATTATATCAGTTTAATGAAGGTACAGATAGAAAACATAATATTTTTGGTTCAATTTTGTAGGATTTCCTATGACCCCATGGTTTAATAAAAGTATTTGCTGTTCCTTGATTACCATAAACAACATGCGTGGGCATTTTGGAAATGTGGTCACTGAATGCAATATGGTGGTGTTCTCTTTTCTTCAAGTATAGCAATTCCTTAAGGCCCACCTTCTGAGCCCATGCTTTCCTCTGTTCCTTCCCTCCTTACTCTTGTATCTTTAAGATTAAAGAACTGGTTTTACACAGTCAGCTTGGGCTGGCTTGATTTCTTACCCAGATACTCCTTTTCCTGCTGGGCACTAAAAACTCTAAGTTGTATTCAAATCTAATGCCTGATCAGGCACTGCAAGCCAGCCATAGTCATCAGAACAGCAGCAAACAAAAAGGACTTATTTTCATATCCATGTGTGAATTATGATAAACATCCAAAAGTTAGGGTTACCAACTTTTCCTACCCAAACCAGAACTCAAACATTCATATTCTACCCATAACTCAAAGACTCTAGTCCTTAAATGTCCCATATAAAATATTAGAAGGGGTCTTAAAGATCTGGCTTTATCATTCATATTAGAAATGAGGAAATTGAAGACAGACAAAAGGAAAGATTTTCCTAAGCTCACAAAGGACAACCCTTTTCATCTGAGCATTCCATCTGGTTATGTCTACCTCTGTTTTTTTGTTGGCACATCTCTGTCCTTGATAGTGTATTTGTGTGCAGGATTCTTTGATTCACTGCCATTGCTACCTAACTTTGTCAAAATGAAATTCGCATTTTTTTCTGCATCATTTAGCTATAAACCTTTCTTCTTTATCTCTCTTTTTCTTCCTTCTTTCCTAACTTCCTTTCTTGCCTCCTTCCTTCTTGCCTTCCTTTCTCCTTCCTTGGTTCCCTCCCATATCTCTCTCTTTCTCTCACCATGTACACGTACACACACTGAAATATATATATGAGAGTAGAGACATGGTTGCCTTATTCTCCACTATATCTCAGAGTCTGACACCACAGGGCACAGATTAAAGTACTTGACAAACATTTTATATGAATAAATTAATATCAAATATATACACATTCCTCCTTAGTCCAGAGATCTGTTAATTCAAAATATGCAATAATTCAAACATGGTAAATAAATGATTGTATGATTTGTCTTTTGTGTTTGTTTACACAAAGATAAACTTTGTTGTGTAAATTGTTTGAATTTTATAAACTTAAAAAGGAGAGTTTATAAATTCATGGTTTTTTTTAAAGATCTTATTTATTTATTTGACAGAGAGAGAGATAGAGATCACTAGTAGGCAGAGAGGTGGGGGGGGAGGGCGGGGGAGCAGGCTCCCTGCTGAGCAGAGAGCCAGATGCAGGGCTAGATCCCAGGACCCTGAGATCATGACCTGAGCTGAAGGCAGAGACTTTAACCCACTGAGCCACCCAGGAGCCCCATGGGTTTTTTTTTTTTTTTTTTTTTGAAAATTATTCTTCAATAAAAAGCAGTAAGCATTTAAGATACTTTCTTTAGTTCACTAATCCATACAATTATTTGGAGTTCAGTTTTGTGTATTAACCTACAGAACTAATTTGCATTAACATTACATTTTTGATAATTTTAATTTATAGCTTAGTTTAAGTGTTATCTTTGACCATGTTTAAAAATACTGTTTTCACTTTTTACCCACTAATCTTCTTCACTATTCTATACAAATTAAAAGCTCAGAATATAGCATATGAGCTAGTGGCACTATATCTCAATTTTCGTCAAACAACACTATGACTTTCTTAGTTATTTTCTTTGGCAGAATGATATAAAAATATAGCTAAGAATCAACTGCTTTCAGTTTTACTCTGACATGCCCAAAGCATAACTTTTTGTAGCAAGATCTTGTTTACCACATAAATGATTCTTTGAATATAGGGATAAATACCCACTATCCTTTAATATCACAATATTTTGTATAATACCTTTTAAAATGCTCCAACAAGAAATTAATTCCAGGTTTCCCATTATATTTAAAATACTTTTAAATGTCATTTACTATCATCTGCAGTATGTGTGTATGTGTATGCATGTATCTATATGTTGTATGTTTGCTAACCTCACTGAAAGTACCCTGATTTCAAAATACTAATTAACTGCTATTTTTAAAAGAGCAGTGATTCTGCATGACCTTAGAAAGTATCTAGAAAAGAGTTTGACAATGTGCTTAAATTTGGAAGTAAGGCATTTTATCCATTTTAACCAGTGAGCAACACATTCCAATTGTTGCTTTATAATGTTTACCTAAAGTCTAGAATTCTGGAAGTTTCATATTACACAAAAATCAGATGAAATACAATATAGGGGTGCCTGGGTAGCTCAGCTGGTTAAAGGTCTGCCTTTGACTCAGGTCATGATGGTGCTGAGCAGGGAGCCTGCTTCTTCCTCTCCTTCTGCCACTCCTCTTGTTTGTGCTCTCTCTCTCTCTCTCAAATAAATAAAATATTTTTAAAAAAAGAAATACAGTATAAAAAATCATAAATTTCAAACACACCAAAGATTTTCATTAGTTCATGTCATTTTTTTCTATTTTGCTCTACTGATTAAAATTAGATAAAATGCAGTCAAATAAAGACAACTGAGTTGCTTATTTTCTTGTTTTCCCCAGATGTATGATAAATAATACTAATGTTCTTCCCCATAACATTTTATAAGACTTATTATGCTTACATTAAATTATAATGTTTTTCCTTTCTTTTTCTAAATTCTTTTTGTTTTTTGTTTTTACTTATTTGACAGACAGCGAGCAAACATGACTTATCTATTTCAGAAATTCAATCTTTCTAATAGCTATGGTTCTTTAGTAAAGTAAATATGACAAAATATATCAACTTTCAACAAAAATAATTTGAAACAACAATCTTGTTCTATTTCCTCAATAATATGTTAGATTAAATCGGATAGACATTTGAATTGCTTAAAACATCTTTAATATTCATGGGTATGATGTAGAAATATTACTAGAGATAACTCAAATTTCTGTGTATGAATAAAGGTGAAGTCAATTACATCGGCTCAAATTCAATTCATGAAATATAAACACTTGATAAAGGCATAAATTAAACTTTCAAGTTTATATGAATATTTTCACAGGGAACCATAGACAATTGAGCATCTGTTTACAACACTAAATATGAATGGCAAAGAGGAGATCTTTTCCCCTAAAAAAATAATTCATAGTTTTTTCTTTAATGTCGAAGTCAGTAAATTTTTTTTTGAAAAAGGAAAGAATAAAGAAAGAAAACAATAATTTTTTTCTTGTATGTTAAAAAAATTTATACAAATGCAGTTGAAATGAATTGTACATAGGGAAAATCAAAAGGACCATATCAGGGAAATATGCACAGAGAAGTTCATGATTTTAGCAAAACAATAATTTCCTAGTAAACACTGTGATGAACATGATCTAAAAAAAAAAAAGAAAATGTATATATCACAACTATTTATACATTTATTGCTATTCCATGTTTAAGAAGGCATAAAAATAGTTTCACATAAAATTATAAAATATGTCATAATTACTTCAAGTTTTAAAATCTGGCTTTCTCTCTTGAAAAATTCACTTAGGAAAACCAATTCAAATTTATGAATTGGTCAGTAATTTAAAAGTTGGCATGAGCTAAGTGGATAAGTATGCTTGGAATTAACAAATGAATAAACTGATTTAAAATCTTAAATAAGCTCATTAGTACTTTATCGAAAAGCAGTCCCATTAAATATGATACGTTATCTAGTTTGTCAGTGATTTTGTGCTATAGTTATAATTTTAAATGAAGGAGCTAAAAACAAATAGATTTATAAATACTGATCTAGTTTAGTTCCATATCAGTTATACTGTATATCAGGAAACTATACTTGGGTAGCTTACCACTGTATATTTTCTATCATGTTATATACCAAGAAATGGTCAATCCATTTGATAACATGTAAAACTGTTGGAATATTAATAATCTTTCATGTACTATAAAAAAAGTTTATGTAACAATAAAGTTTACATAGTTTATGAGTTTCTATCTTTCTAAGGAAATGATTGTGATCTCAATTACATACTGAAGCAAGAGTATGAACATTTACTTAATTAAGCAAGAGTATGAACAATGTTACCATGAACATTTTAAGGTCTAAGGAGTCATACATTTCTATGTTTCAGGATTTTACAGTGGACATACACATGCACATGCGTGTGTGCACATGCCCGCACACACACACACACAGACACTGTAAAGAATTCCTTCCTGACAGTCATTGTGCGATGTTAGAAATGATCCTCCCAGTGTTATTTAAATGCATATCATCTCAATAATACTTAAAATTTCAGAGCGACATTACTACTCTCTTTAATATAAATCCTGTCCTCTTACAGATAGCTACAAATTCTGTGGGGAAGGTTTCTTTTCAAAGCAATATGAAAGTTTCAGTAAATGAGAAAAAAAAAACTATTTTACTTGGGATTCAATTTAATGAAAATAAAGTATATTAACCTCTGGTGCACTTAATGTTTCAGGCCATACAGATACAATTATACCCTTTCTATTCTGGCAAGAAAAAAAATTCAGTAAACCATTTGCAACTCTGTATTATTTATCCAGCCTATAAGATATACCAGAAAATATAATGTTGTCTGTGCTCTCTAGTCTTTACTCTGGCCTCATTTTTCAATAGATAATATTGCACTTGTGGTGTAGGCCTTGACAACAGTGCCCATAAATCAATTCCATATTTCACATTAATCATGTTCTTATAATCAGTAGCTGTTCAACTCAAATTTTCATCTTTTTTGTTGGGAAACAGCCACATTGGAGCTTTGAGCTTATTCAAACTTAAGTGATTATATTGCCATATTATGGACTAAAGTCCATTGCATCCACTTGCCACAGCTGTATTAATGAGATTCTGTAGAAATGGAGGCCATCTACATTTAGCATATTGTCAAGTCAGGAACTGGAACCTTCTAGGGAACAGTTTTATTTTTCAGAATCCTGGTGCTGCTTTCTTTGATATGGAACTAAAAGAAGGAACAGTAATAGGTCCATTGCAAATCCCTCCTCTGCATTTGTTGAGCCTTGTCAGGCCAAGAGATGAATCTTAACAAAAAAACAGCTCTTCGAGTAAAAGTACACATTTCTTTTTTTTTTTTTTAATTTTCTCCTAATGCTTTTTTTCTTTTTTCTTTTTTAAAGATTTTATTTATTTATTGACAGAGAGATCACAAGTAGGCAGAGAGGCAGGAAGAGAGAGAGGGGGAAGTAGGCTCCTTGCTGAGCAGAGAGCCTGATGTGGGGCTGGATCCTAGGACCATGAGATCGTGACCTGAGCGAAAGGCAGAGGCTTTAACTCACTGAGCCACCCAGGCGCCCCAAAACTTTTCTTAACATGGACATTTAAAATGTTTAGTGATACTTCTAAAATGACACTTTCAAAATTTCAGTGTTTATTTTTCATGTTTTTGATCATTAGTTTAATGCAAATTTAATTTTGACCTACATTAGACTGTGGAATTTTATTATAGAGAACACTGTGTAAAGATAATGATGACTAACATTATAGAAATTATTTTTACCTATCAATTCAATCTAAATATTTTTATTGAATTTTATTAACTTTGTAATTTGAGAATAACTGTGAAAATAGATTTTTCTAAGAATTCTAGGCAAATATGACATCTTTACAGAATTAGTGGAATTGCAACAGTAAGGAAGATAAATCTTTTTTTTTTTTATAAGATAAATCTTATATTCATTCTTCCTACTTGAATTTTCTGTCTATATTTTTTTCTTATGTTCATATATTGTTTCTTCTCTCTCAAGAAATTGTCTCTTCCTTAGGTTAGTAACCATAAATGGGAATAGTGAAATTAATTTTGTAGTGTGATTTTAAACTTAAAATTAAAACAAATTATTAACTGCCTTTTTCTCTGCTTATCAACACAATCCCCTTTACCAATATATTCTGGTAATTAGAAACATAAGTAGAGTAAATATAGATAACAGGTTTTTAGTTTTGATATAGAAATACATAATTTTTAGTCTAATAATCTTAAATGTTATTTGATACTTTCATATCTATTTGTAGATGAGCAAACAGGACTCTTGTTATGATAAAAAATATATTCATAATTACAAAAGGTGGTTGTCTCTGAGATCCATTTATTTTTTTGTATGTTATACAGCTAATAGTCTATCTAGTATATAACTAACAGTTCCCAGTAAAGATGGCTCAGTGGGCTGCTGGGCATCTCAAGTTCTTTGATGATACTTCTCCATTCCAATTTTAGTTATACTTAATATGGAATAAATCAACATACATTTAAATGTGTGTTTATTTATAGAAAAAGTAGGCAGATATGTAATCAAATTCTAGAAATTTTATAGGGAATAGGGTCTCTTCTATGTTGTTGGTGGGAGTATATACTAGTAGCCAGATTTGGGGAGCTATCTAGCAATACATGGCAAATTATTATTTTTTTAACTAGGATTGTCACATGTGACTAGAAATATAAATGCCAAGATGTTATCTCCAACACTGTTGGTCAAACATTAGAAACAACATACATGCTCTCAATAAGAGTGAATAAAAAGTGTCATATTCAGACTATACATCATTGAATAAGAGTTAACATTCATTCTTTTATGTAAAGATTACAAACACATAATATAGGGAAAATCAAGAGTTATTTTTAAACAGCAAAGCTATACTTTAAACATAAATAATCTTTAAAAATAAACAAAACAATACTATAAATTATGTTTATTACATCCATATAATCATATGGTAATAAAAGTATAAGCAAACAGAAAAATTCAACAAATTTATGAGAATAGATCAATAAAAAGAATCTAGTCTGAAATATGAAGATGGAATAAAAAATTGACAGAGCTGTAGAGACCTCTAGAACAAAATAAAGCATATTAGCATATATGTAATGAAAGTCCCAAAAGAGAAGAAGAGAGAATAGAATGAGAGGAATGGTATTTGAATAAGTTATCAAGATTTTGCTAAATTTGATGAAAAACATTGATAAATCCAAAATGCCCACTGAACTTAGTGTATGCACAAAGATCCATGCCTAGACATATTCTAGTAACACTACTAAGAGCCAAAACATTAAAAAAAAAAATTGAAGGGCACCTGAGCAGCTAAACTCAGTAGGTTAAGCATCCCACTCTAGATGTCAGCTCTGGTCATGATCTCAGGATAGTGAGAATGAGCCCTGTGTCAGGGTCCATGCGCAGTGGGAAGTCTGCTTGAGATTCTTTCTTCCCTCTCCCTCTGCCGCATCCCCCCTGCTCACACACACTCACATGCTCTTTTTCTCTCTTAAATAAATATTTAAAAAATTTTAAAGCATCAGGGGAAAACCACTCATCAAGTAAAGAAGAACAGTAATATAATAATTAGCTCAAGTCTCAGCAAAAACAATGCAGGCCAGAAGAGAGTGGAATGATGTATACAAAATTCTGAATGAAAAAAAAAAAAAAAAAAGAAAGAACTGTCAACCAAGAATTCTATATCTAGCAAATGACTCAAGAGTTACCAATAAAAAAAACAAATGATCTAACTAGAAAAAGGGAAAGACATGAACAGACATGTTACTGTAGAGGATGCTCAGATCATGAGTGAACACATGAAAAGATGTTGAATCTCATTAAATATCAGGGAAATTAAAATTAAAACCATAATGATATATCACTTCACACTTATCTGAAATGCACTAATTTGTGTGCATGTGTGACAACAACAAATGTTGGTGAGGATGTGGAGAAACTGAATTGCTCATACATTGTTCATGGGAATGTAAAATAGTACAGTAAACCAAGCATTTTCTTATAAAGTGAAACATGCAATTGTTATACAATGTAGTAAGTTCATTCTTCAACATTGGTCCCAAGTAAATGAAGACATGTTCACAAAAATACCTGCATGTGCATGTTCATATTTTTTTTAATAGCCCTGAAATTAGAATCAGCCTAGATGACTTTCAGTGGGTGAAGGTTAAACAAACCGTGGTGCAAATGTACTATGGAATACTATTCAGCAGTATAAAGAAACAAACTACTGATACAAACAACAACTTGAATGAGTCTCCAAGGAATTATACTGAGTGAGAAAAATCGATCTCAGAATGTTAAATACTTTATGTGTCCACTTATATCATATATTTTAAATAATATTTTAGAAGTGGAGAAGAGCTGAGTGGTGGTTGCCACAGGTTAGGAACAAGAATATGAGGGATCAGGAGAAATATGAATGTGGTCACAAAAGGGCAATATGAGAGATATTGGTGGTATTGTCTCTGTTTAGTATTGTAAAGATGGTGAGCATAAAAACCTACACAGGTTATGAAACTGTACTGAACTTAATACACACACACACGTGAAAGAGAGAGAGAGGAGAGAATTGAGAGAAATAAGGATGAAAGACCAGGAAAAAATGTTTCATAATTAATGAACAATATCAATAACATTTGGAATTCAGATGCATCTGACTTCAAAGCTCATGTTTTAAGTAACTATGCCAAGATGTCTCCCAAAGGAAAACAAAGAGTTTCCGTGAAAATAGTCATTCCTAGGCAAACTAATAAATGAAATAAAGAAAGTCACTCTCTGGTATTCTTTTCAAGGCACAGTGATATTTTTCTTATTCTCAAAAATCTATTCTGCACTTTATTTTTGCTTCTCTTTAACTTTGAATTAAAGCTAAAGTAGTATTTTTTTTAAAAGATTCCATTCATCTACCTGACAGAGAGGAGAGAGATCACAAGTAGGCAAGGAGGCAGGCAGAGAGAGAGAGGGAAGCAGGCTCCCTGCTAAGCAGAGAGCCCAATGCAGGGCTCCATCCCAGGACCCTGAGATTTTGACCAGAAGTAAAGGCAGAGGCTTTAACCCACTGAGCCACCCAGGTGCCCCAAAGCTAAAGTAGTTTTTAAAGTACCATCACTCAAAGTATTTCTATGCAACTAGAATCCCCCTAAATATTTCTTGGAAATCACATGTTCTTTATTTTTTAATTCTAGTATAATTAATATACACTGTTATATTAGTTCCAGGTGCACAAAATCATGATTCATCAAGTCCATCAATTACTCAAATGCTCATCACTATAAATGTACCCTTAATCCCCATCATCTATTTCACCCATCCCCTCACCCACCTCTCCTCTGGCATCCACCAGTTAGTTCTCTATAGTTAAATCTATTTTTTGTTTGTATTTTTTTCCTTTGTTCATTAACTTTTTTTCTTAAATTCCAATTATGAGTAAAATCATATGGTATCTGTCTTTCTCTGACTGACTTACCTCACTTAGCATATACCCTCTGAATCCATCCATGTTACTGCAAATGGCAAGGTTTCATTCTTTTCTATGGTTGATTAATATTCCATTGTGTGTATATAAACCATCCCTTCTTCATCCATTCATCTTTCAGTGAACACTTGGGCTGCTTCCATATCTTGGATATTACAAGTAATGTTGCTGTAAACATAGGGGTACATACATCTTTTCGAATAACTGAAAACAAATGTTCTCAAATGTTTGTTTTTTTAAAGATTTTATTTATTTATTTGAAAAAGAGAGAGAAATCACAAGTAGGCAGAGAGGCAGGCAGAGAAAGGAGGAAGCAGGTTCCCTGCTGAGCAGGGAGCCAGATGCGGGGCTGGATCCTAGGACCCTGAGATCATGACATGAGCTGAAGGCCGAGGCTTTAACCCACTGAGCCACTCAGGCACCCCAAAAACAAATGTTTTTTAAGAAGACAGCTACACAGCTCTTCCTAGTGTATTCCTTTTTAATATATTAAAATCAAAATCTTTGAGAATCCTATACGCAAGTATAAAGTAATCTCTTATTATACACGTCTGTATAATAAAGCTATGCAGTAAGGTATCCCACTAAGTTTTATATATTTTCCATTTTCCACACTTGCATTGACAGAGAACTAATTTATTCATAACACATATGAGCATTTTGTTGAATATACCACAGCACATATTTGGGGAAAATCTAGTTATGGTGTTGACTGATAATTGCTTTGTTGTAGCTACTTAATGGAATACCATATAATAATGTCTTAAATTCTGGCTATTCCCCTGTGATACATTTTCAATGATACCTCATTTATATTCCATTGTCGGTTTACATGTCTATGTACTCCACCAGATTCACTCAATGACAAAGAACCTTGTTGTCAATTGTTTGTGTATCCCTAATGTTTAGAATTTTGTCAGGAGAGTTGTACAAACTCAATACATATTTATTGAGTGTTTTCAAAAGAATGAAAGAATGAATAAGTGAATAAAAGAATAAATGAATGAAAATAAAAACAGCCATTTGATTTACTTTTACTGCTTTACTCAGTGATGTACTGGGATCTACAGCAAGGGAACAGAAAGAACTTTCAAGTGAGTTATTTCTCTCTCCTTTTCCTAGAAGCAATTTAGTCAGAGAACACTTGGCATGTCAACCCTGAAATGTTGCCAGCCTTTGCTCTGGCCACTATTTTATTCCTCTCAATAATAACTCCCACCAGAAGAATGGCAAGGAAAGAAAGAGAAGGTTAAACTGAATTCTGTCAAATGTTGTTAAGAGTTGGCAGCTCCAGGAAAGGTTTTATACCAAAGAGAATTGAAGCTAGTGGAAAAAGAGGCTACCTAAATCACTGTGAATTTCATTTATCTGTGTATCTCTGTTCCTAATTTTCATTGGTAAGTGACAGTTGGCAAGGTCTCAGAAGATTATAAATTTTATTAAACGGTCAAAACATAACATTTAAAAAATTCAGCGATTCATGCAAAGAAAAGCACACTGTATTTCATATGATGTTAAGGCTTGCTCCAACCAGGTTCTTTTCACATAAAATAAGATGTTAAAGTTATATGATGGTATCTGAAATTTTTATTTTGACAAGATCTAATTAGTTAGGCTAAGTGAAATTTAAAGTTTGAATGCTGGAACATAGATTCTCTTTCACTCACCCCAATCCTCCCCATATATAGAGAGACTTATTATGTAAATTTATGTATATGCATTTATATTAACTTATATATGTGTATATATATCATTGGGACTCATATATGTGTATATATAATTATTCGGGCTTATATATATATTCCTACACTCCAGTTCACTTGACCCAAATGAAGGTAAGTTGTAAGACTAAAAAGAGAAGTTTTTTTGATATATAACTGAGAAGCAAGATGCAGAGTCTCAAAAATTCTTCAATCATATTTAATTACAACTCTTGTAGAAAGTACATCATATCAAAATAAAATGCTAAAAGTTCAATTATTCCAAAATATATCAAAGTAAATACTTATTAGAATTTTTTTTAAGATTTTATTTATCTATTTATTTATTTGTTTCTCTGTTTGTTTGACAGAGAGAAATCACAGTAGGCAGAGGCAGGCAGAGAGAGAGAGAGAGAGAGAGAGGAGAAAGCAGGCTCCCTGCTGAGCAGAAAGCCTGATGCGGGGCTCAATCCCAGGACCCCGGGATCATGACCTGAGCCGAAGGCAGAGGCTTTAACTCACTTAGCCACCCAGGTGCCCCTTATTGGAAATTTTTAAAAAGCAGAAAAAGTTTTATAGATCTCAATATGTGTAACTAATTTTTTTTTTTTGCTTTAATAGAAGATCTCATTGTTCTTCTCACAAGAATTTACAGCCATACTTTAGAGCTAACCACCTTATAGCATCAAGGTAGAAATACTTTCTTGATGATTTTTCTCTAAGTAGTTATTTAATAGTTTCATAAAATTTTACTATTAACACTGTTCATTCCTGCAATGATTTTTACAGAATAACTAGCAAGTCCTAAGTGTGCTTGCTTAATGTTTCTCTCAGATTCAATGAAATAGTATACACTTATATTTATGAGATGATTGCATTTATAATTCTGATTAGTTGCCATATTTAAGCATTCCATTCATAACTAAGTAGAGCTAATAAATGAGTAAAATACATACTTGTCCTAGTCACAGAGGTTTGTCACAAAAAGGCCTATGAAAAAATAAACTGATCTCAATGACAACATGCCAGCTGTTTGCATATGTACATTTATTGATAACACTTTACTTGAGTCATTTTCACTAATCTATTATAAACAGTTTAATGTTTTCTACATAACTGAAAAATGATGTCTTTAACAAATTATTTAAGAAGTTAATATTCTGCAGAATTTCATAAACCAGTATTAGGTAAGTGTATAAATATACATAATTTTTTTAAAAGATTTTATTTATTTATTTGAGATAGAGACAGTGAGAGAGAGCATGAGAGGGGAGAAGGCCAGAGGGAGAAACAGACTCCCCATGGAGCTGGGAGCCTGATGCGGGACGCGATCCCAGGACTTCGGGATCATGACTTGAGCCGAAGGCAGTTGCTTAACCAACTGAGCCACCCAGGCGCCCTAAATATACATAATTATAAGCATTTAAAAACATCTGGACTATCTTCATTAGAAGAAAGCTATTAAAAGAGGAGCTTTGGTATTTAATAATAGAATATAAAATGTTATCCAAGTTAGAATCACCATCCATAAAGAATATATAAATACAAGAACTGTATATTGATATTAAATAATTGAATTTGATTTATGCAGCCTGGTTTTGAAAATGTACCTCTAAATGGAAGATGAATAATGACTGAGCTAATTTTTTTTTATTTAAACTACCTTAACTCATTTTATTCCTCAGCTAAAATACCTTAAAAGTGACAGTATTAAACACTCAGTAAGAGAAGTACCAAGTGAATCTCATTAATACATATATAGGCCAGGTATTCCTAGGTAATACCTATGTGTACAGAATTCCCATTCAATTTAAAGGGGTCATGATTACATAAATATATAAATGAAAACCTTAGCTTATTATTTATATAAGTAAGCCATACTCATTCTCTTTTTTCTTTTTATTTCCTTCTAAAATATTTATACCAACATCTCTCTTATCTCTCTCTTTTAAGTTAATAGTTCTATTGTAGCGTTCCTACTTTTTTTTATTCCTTGGCTCAATTTAGATGACCTACAACAGAGGTTTCTAAACACTGGTTTAGGGGCTTTTGGATGGCTCAGCTCTTGATTTCAGTTCAGGTCATGATCTCAGGGTCATGAAAAGGAGCCCCTTGTGGGGTTCTGGACTGGGCATGGAGCCTGCTTAGGAGCCTTGCTCTTCTCCCTCTGCCCCGCCTCCCTCACTCATGCACACACTCTCAAGAGGAAAACAAAAACAAAACAAAAACCACTGGTTTAATCGTCAAAAATAGCTACCTCTAGTGATAATTAAAAATACAGATTTTAGTGTAGGCACAAGACCTACAGAATCCTGGGGCCCAGGAATATGTATTTTAATAACATATGACAATTAATAATTGTTTAAAATGTGTTGACTACCTAAAACGTGTCTGGGATTTTCTTAAATATTCTAGGTTATTTAACACAGGTCATCTTCACCATGATCCATTGAGGAAGCTATTATTATTTTGATGGGAAAACTACGAAAGTTAATGAATTGGGGGGTTTTGGTATCACTTCAGAGTCCTAGCTCTTGATTTCTTGTCACTTACCCAGCCTCTTTTGGGTGAGTCTAACATCTAACTAGGTTTCTATAAAATGTCCAATAAATGTGGATAACCTCACAGGTAGCTACACTGTGCCTACCTCTCAAACTAAACAAAAAGTCCCAAAAGAAGGAACACTATATATTCATATTTTGGATCCTTCAAAAAGTACTTGAGTTCTTGGTACATATTTGTTGAACTTACTCTTCTTTTCAAATCCTCCAAGTAGAAATCACCAAAATCATATGCACTGAGGAAACATTATATAGCAAACCTTCCTTTCATGATACAACCTATTCTACCATCTGACCTATACACTTTCTCCTATGTCCCAAGCCCATTTCTTAAGTCTTAAAACTTATTTTTATGAGGAGCAATTCTGTTACCATTAGCTATGATATTTTTTTATTTTAGGATTTTGAACACATTTACATTCCTAAATTTACTATTTGAGACTGTCTGGATGACATTCTAGAAAGCTAAATGAAATGGCCAGAACTATACCTCATCTTAGTATGTGGCCCAGATAAGGTCCAGGTTTCAGGTCTGGAAACACAGAAGAATAAACTGAGTTGGATGCCCTTTCCCTCAAAATATAAACTCTATGCACACTGTTCTTTTAAATACACTAAAAATTAACACGATGTTCCTTCATTATACTGGAATCGCATTCAGTGTTTTGTTTTGTTTTTCTGTGAACAAGTGATTGCCATTCATTAGTTTGTTTACAGAGATATGATACATTTTAATTTTTTTTTAGTTTTTTAATCCATCTTCTTTATATTGTGTTTATGATAGCCAAACAGAATGGAGAATCATTCAAAATCTCCTATCTGTAGGTCAATATAAACCTTTCTATAAGAATCAAAGTCAAAATAATATTTCAGTTTTTAAATGGGGTTACATATATTGCTGTGAAATAGAAGCAACCCATGAAATTTTGTTTGGCTAAAAGTTTGCTAAAATAGAATAGAAATTCAGATTTTCTGAGAGAAAAGGGAAATAAATGTAATTGAAAAATAATCCAGGTAACTTGAAGAATCAGATAATGGATTTTCATAATTACAAATGCCTCAGTGCCTTCCCCATGTATGGGAACGAAGTGGAAAAACACAAGGTGACATGTTCTTTCTTTCTTACGAATAGGCAGGAGGAAGGGCAGGAAGTGAGCAATGAATATTCAGGGAATAACATGTTCAATACTTACATGTGTATCAGACATTCATATGTATCTCTATGAATGAAGTCACCATTTTTTGCACAGTATATTGAAACTCATTAGGAAAAGCAATGGAGTAATTGCTAAGCTCAGACATTGGTCTTGGAAAAACGATTCTCACCTTAATCAGCACAAAGCCTAGTTTGAATAATGAACACTGCAGTCATGTTTAATGAGGTTAAAGAACAAAAAATAAAATACAAACATTAAGGAATATCACTTGTTTTCACAAATTGCTTCTTTCTTTACATATGCTAGTTCTGACAATATGTACCAACCCAGGAAGACACCTACACCCAGAAGTGGTAAATACTACTGTGGCCAGAAGTGAGGGGAGCTAACAAAGTTATTGATATAATGAATCTAGATTTTAAGCTTTATGGAGATAAGACAACTATATTTGATTTCCAATGTCAAATATAGTCACTGAAGCATAATAAGTGCGTGATTATGTTTATGAATTAGTATATACTAATTAGACTAGTCCATACGAGCAACTTAGTTTGTCTTTCATTTCTCCATTTACAATGTGCACAGTACTAGTACAAAAAAATTTATAATAAATGTTATTTCATTGAATAAAGGAACGGAGGCACCAAAAACAAAGAGAAAAGGGTACAGAAATCATAATTTTTATTTAGGGAGTGCTTTCAGTTTAAGTTTTAAATCAGTGGTTGGTGAACAGCATAATTACAGTTCTTGGAGATACTTGTTGGGTTTTGTCTGTGAAAAAGAAAAAGTGAATGGTGCCTCCCAGAATGAACTTGATCTGGCTTTTGAAGAAAACTGTGTGCAGTATTTGAACTTGGAGTTTATATAGCTTTAATTATTAATAAGAGCAGAGCAGTTGCTGTGTCATGTTAGAGATTCAGCGAGGCTAGGTACTGTCAAATATTGTATTAACACCTAATTTTAAGGGTAGGTATTCCTTATATAACAATTTATTATCAACTGATTTGGACCATATGACTTCAGGTAGTTTAACTTATGAAAAGGTAGCACTCACAAATTATTTGTAACTAACCTATCTGCATCTTGGAAATAATATTCTTATAATAAAACAATTTTATTAAAGGAAGTTGTGTTCCTGGGCCATAAGTCTCACATAAAGCTATTAACCTATGCAATATATAATTAATATATATGATATCGTTTCTATGAGAAGCACATTTAAAGTTATAATTAAGGATGCCTAGTAGTCATAGCTCTGTTACAATAATCCCGGAGATCTGAATCCTTATTTCTGAAAATGATGAAAAATTCCCTGTCCAACCACATATCCATTTAGTTGTTCATTCACTCAACAGTTATACTGATTATATACCACACTCTGGAGACACAATAGTGACAACTGCATGTTTTTTACACTTACATTTTTACATTATATTTATACCTGACACTCTCATGGAGGTATATAATAGTAAGATATCATATCATATATAGTTGGGTTTCTGATAAGTGTTAGAAAGGAAATAGTAAGTCTCTGTTATAGCTTTCCAAGATGGCTATATGAAGCAGGAGGCTCCAGGATTTTGGAATTCTAGGTGTATTCAAAACAGCCCCTTCATGGAGACTGAGGCATAAAACCTTTGGAGTAAGTGGCTCCATAGTGACTATCTGAATAACACTATTTCATCCTTATCATATAATGGTAATATAGCCTATCTATTATTCAGTGTCATAGAACAATATAACAAAAATTCCTAATGAAATTACATTAAAGATTGTGACAGAGTATTTTATTCTTAGAAATAAATAAACTATGTGCTTTAACAACCATGTGCTTTCATGGCAGTATAGCAACTATTATAATCAATAATGAAAACTTAAGGTTTTATTTGGCAAAATTACTAAATTCTATGTAAAACTTCAGAAAATGCTAGTCCATCAGTAATTAATGAATAATGGACAAAAAATTAAGTTAAAATCCATGATCTAACAGCTGACCTCACATTTCACTATTATGAATTATAATACTGATCAGAAACTAGGAAAACAGAAATCAGCTGAAAAACCTGGAGAAATATTTGATAATAGAGGAAGAATAAAGTGGAAAGAATGATTATGCTTCAGGAAAAGTTAAATAGGAGATAAAGCAATTACATAAAAAATTTATTAGTTTAAATTTATTAGTTTAAATAAAAAATTATTAGTTTAAATACAAAGACGATCCTAGTGACATTTCAAAACCAAAAATTGAATGCGTTTAAGTTTACTTGTCATTAGTCAATGCTTTTCATATTAGTGATTTACAAATTTACTGTGGAGTGTGATTGTCACACATCAATGGATGTGCAGCTTGCTGACTACAGATGGGACAAGAGCGTTCATTTTACTGCTATAAAGAACTGCATTTCTTTTAAAATCATAACAGAATAAACTCCCATTTGGCCACATAGGTGCCCATTGTTATCTTTCTCTTCATATTTAACAAATTCAAAGGCAGATGTCTTTAAGGGCACAAATTACTGAAAATAATTTCATCCCTAAAGGAACTTAACAAACTCAATTGACAAAAATGGTCATTTAAAAACAACTGTTATTGGGGCACCTGGGTGGCTCAGTCAGTTAAAGGTCTGCCTTTGGCTCAGGTCAGGATCGCCGTGTCCTGGGATCGAATCCCACATGGGGTGGTGGGGGGTGGTCCCTGCTCAGCAGGGAGTCTGCTTCTTCCTCTCTCGATGCCCCTTGCCCCAGCTCATGCACACACTCTCTCTCATATAAATAAAATAAAATCTTTTATTTTTTAAAATAAAAACAGGTATTATTTAAAAATAGGAATTGGTATAGATGAAATGACTACCTCAGATTTCAATGTTTAATATACATGATTGTTCTGCTTACTACAGCTCTAATGGTATTTAAGACTTAGATAACTAAAGAAACAAGGTTTTCCCTTATGATGGAACTAAGTAAGCTTGATCATATGTGCTCCCTTATATAAATTATAGAATGTAAAAGAAGCACGTAGAGATATGTCATAGGGGAAAATCCACTAAATGTAGCAATAGACTGAGATAATAGAAAAGAAAGCCATACATGTAAAGAGTATTATGCCTCATGAATCTATTTTTTTTCTAAAATTACCAATTTATTATATAAAATACATAAAATGATTATTTGTTTTTTACATAACTATATAGATAACACAATCTATGAATGATTTTCGTGTTACATATGCACTTCATTTCATGCACAGATGCAATCATACAGCATAGAATGAAGAAAGCAATCAGTTATGCTCTCCAGTCATCAAATGATGCTAGCTATGACATTCAGAAATATTAAGATATCAAGCATTTAAAGTGCTTAATATTTCTTTCCAAGTTCTCCTATGAGGTAAGTCAATATTCTCATCTCTAGAAAGATTTAGTAATTGACCTACTTGACCTAATTCATAAAAGGAGGCCAATGCAAAAAAAATGAGCTAACTTTAACAATCTCCTTGTAGCTGTGGTTGTGGCTACATGATAAGAAACTGTCTACAATATAATAAATGATTCAATTTGCAGCTAAAAATAAGTAAAACTGATTTTGGAATCACCAACTGACACAGCCAGCATCTGGATTCCAGTATGTGGGTCTGTTAGCAGTTATTTTAATCTTTATTTAAAGAATGCACTTCAATAAATGTTAACTGAATATCACATACAGCTAAGTTATACTTTCAGTAACAATTTTACATTTTGAAAAGAGGCATCTTGTAAAACATGGCTTGATATTTAAATTTGTCCCTGGCAGTGGAGAAATAAAACATCAGTTTACCGCAATCAAAAAAATATTTTTGAATTTCTGAGGTTTGATAAATACTGCAGTGAAGATCTAACATATCATTAAATACAAGATATACTCCTTATGTTTCCCAAAGTCCGTAGAAAATATCATTATCAACTACATTATTTTGATAGACTATTTAAATAATTATCTGATTTTAGAGTTTCAAATTTCATTGTTAAAATCCTTTACAAGACTTGAATTGTTTTATGTATTCAGTTGTATAATGATGTAATCTCCAGTTCTAAAACACTTTTTTAAGAAGTCAATGTCTGTCTCATCTCTGTATCCTGAATGCCTAGTATAATTCTAAAAGATCAAAAGATTCATTGGATAAATATTTGTTGGACAAATCGATGAATATATAAACCCACAACTACATCAAGAAATTAAGTCCAAGGGCATAATTTCAAGGTTATATGCAAGATCATATAATTTCAAATCAAAGTTTTATTTAGAAAATCCACCATGCGTGTGTGATGCAGTAGATTTAGATAAGATACACTATTTTCACATGACATGAAGTCAATAGAACCTTCCGTGGGATTTTGCAGTTTCTTTCTCTGTCCTATCAAGGAGCAATAGATGAGATTATATAGATGTTTAATTAAAGCATGAGCTAAATAAATTATTCAGTTTCTCATTTATGTAAATGAAAAGGGAATTTATTTCATTGACCCTTGGAAAAAGTAGATCTGAAATCTCCAACAATAGCTTGCATGTTGAGCTCACTGCATTTCTTTAATATGAATGTAGAATAAGCCTAATGTGGCCCATCCAACTGTGTGTAGGCTATAATTTTCAGTGGCAGACTATCTAGTTGTTATTATGGTGTCTTAGACAAAATTTCTAGACATGTAGGAAAGTGGTTCATAGGCACTGTTCCATATGCCATTATGATAAAGGAGAAAAACATACTCCTTTACTCCTAGTTCTCTGTATCATTGCATTCAGAGAGGTTTTAAAAGAAGAAGTTCTTTATTTGAATAAAATGTTTCCTAAACTGTGTTCCACTAAAAGTTTTTCACAAAGATGTTCCCGAATATAGTGGGTAAAATGTTTTTCTGATCAAGTGTGGGATAATTGATATTGGGCATCAATTCAGGAGTTCTAGCCCTCCTTAATTTATTTGCCTAAAAGACTATCTTATTTAGTAAATACATATTCATTTAATGGAATGTATAGTTTGACCAAAAGAAAGAGAAACAGAGAAAGTGAGAAGAGAGATCCATCTCCAATGATTCTCATTGTCTTTTCTGGGTCTGACCACATTATAACTTATTACTCCTTTAGAAAAATAGAAATTGGCATCTGTCTTGTTCAGGTTCTATAACAAATAGCACAGACAAGGTGGCTTCAACAACAAATATTTATTTCTCACAGTTCTAGAGGCTGGGAAATCAAAGATCAAGGCTCCAGCAGATTTAGTGTCTGCTTAAAGATGGACACCTTCCTGCTATATTTTTACAGGGCAGAAAAGGAGAAGAGGATAGAGACAGAGAGACATATTTATCTCCCCTGGCCCCTCTCACAAGGGCACTATTTCCACCCTGAGTGCCCCACTCTCTGGACCTAATTACCTCCTGAATGCATCATCTCCTAATAGCATTACATTATGATTTTAACATATGAATGGGAGGAAGGAGGCCCAAACATTCAGTACAGAGCAATTAATTCCTAAATTATCAAACTTCAACAAATTCACACCTCAGTTCTCAGATTTGACCACCCCACCTATAGCCATAGAATTGATTTCTTCATTAGATTTACACAAATTTAAACTTTGAACTAATTCTTAGTGCTAATATCTTTGTATACATTATTACCACTTATTCTGTCAAATTTCAAATCAAAGTCAGAACTATAAAAGCATAAAATGTGGGCATTAAGAGAATCTTAGAAATTACCAAAAATCATTTTTTACTACATTAGTAAACAGATAATTAAAGTTGGAAACAACTTACAAATTGTTATTATTATTGTTTGTTGTATTGTTCTTGCCATTGTTTTGGTGGTGGTGGTTTTCACAGTTTCAGGCGATATGAATTCATTTTTAAAGATCACTCTTTAAAGTGTATTAGAAATTTGACCACACTGTGTAATACTCTGAAGAACTCTAACTATAAAATCCTATGGTTCATTCATTATTTTACACAACTTGTCCTAAAGTTTCCACCTGAAAAAGTAGAGTACATAAAAGAATATTCTATTCAATATTTTACTGATTGAGTGTATGATATTGTATCTTCAAACTCATTTCTACTTTCAAAGAACAACACAATAGGCAGGTAGATGTCAAAAATGAACTTCAGTGCACTAAGAATAATGCTACCATGAAAACCACTGATGACTGACTGGCTAGCTAGAAAGCACTATCAATATCTGATAACATGATAGCTGTCTTTCACCTTCTAGATTAATGACATGCTAATAGCACTTTTTGGAACCACATTAATTTTCCTAATATTAGTGCTAAAATTATATATGCTATTTTTCATAACAATCTCAATCTGTATATTTTAAGAATGTAAGAGAATTCCAAAGTTAAAAGATGATATAAATACCAAATACCATCATTGTTATTAATTACCTTCAAAAATCTCATTATTCAATCTGGCATCAAAACAAAGCAAACAGTAAACCAGAGAATCTTGCTTAATGGAATGACTTCATCTCTCAGGATTATACTTATTGTTATGCCTTTAATTGTGCAGACTGGAAGGATTTGTGACACAAACCAAGTAATCTTGCATTACTTGAATAATTTATAATCTCAGCAGAGCCTGTGATTCACTGGATTCTAATACATTTGCATGTTATAATCTACTAAAAGTCCAGGCATGCCCAAATATGCAAACCACTCTTTAAAATGAAACTTCTCCAACATCCTTGGCACCTATCCTGTCCTGATGTATATAATGGAGAGTGGAATAAAGGAATGATTAAGTTAGACGTTCATGAAGCAAAGGAAGACTATTTCCATTATCTGTGTTCTAGATCAAATATTAAGAAATAAAGCTGAAGGGCGCCTGGGTGGCTCAGTGGGTTAGGCCTTTGCCTTGAGCTAGGATCATGGTCTTGCATCAGGCTCTCTGCTCTGCGGGGAGCCTGCTTCCACCTTTCTCTCTACCTGGCTCTCTGCCTACTTGTGATCTCTCTCTGTGTCGAATAAATAAATAAAATCTAAAAATAAATAAATAAATAAATAAATAAAACTGAATTTGAATGTATTTTCTGAATAAGTTCAGATCCATAACCTATGGCACTATATAGTCATAATAACATTTTGGAAGTGTTAAAATCATATAAGGAAATCCCACGTAAAGAAACAATATTAATCGATAGTAAATATTGGCTTCCTCTTTTGTTTTTATATTTTTATATCTGCAACTTGTTCATAAGCAAGAGACTTGGCTTTAGATGCAGCACAGGGACTTTCAGAACCAGGTCAGCAATCACAAGGGTGATTTTCTTGGGCTCTAAGGAAACAATGAGCTAATAGGATGCTATTAGTTTTATGCCTACTCATAATAACTAGATGTAGACAGAAATATGCAGCCAAAGTAGCCTGGAAGCTACAGAGAAATTTGTGTTACAGAAAAGAATGATGCACACAGCATAGAGAATACAGTCAATGATACTATAATATGTTTATCATGGTGAGCATTTTGAAATGTATATAATTGTTGAATCACTATGTTGTACAGATAAAACTAGTCTAATACTGTGTGTCAACTATACTTCAATTAAAAATTAAAATATAAAGGATGAGAACCAAAAGATATGGAATCCGTACCTAAAATGAAACCCAAAATATAAGAATAGTGGGACAAATAACACTAAAATTTTAAATAAATCAAACAGGCCAATTAAATATCAAATAGAATTTAAGTAAATCAAACAGACCACTCCAGTAAAATTACTGAATGTTAGGTAAAATTCATATGTATTGTAGAAATTGTACTCATGCTCTAGAGTAAAAATACATAGATCTTTTTTCAGAGTGTTAAATTTTCATAGATTTGTTTGAGACCACTGTCTTAACCTGTTCAAACTGCTATTACAAAACAGCCACAGAGTGGACAGGTTATAAAGAGTACAAATTCATTTCTCACAGTTCTGGATGCTGGAAGTCTGGAATCAGGGTGGCAGAATGATCAGATGAGGAACCTCTTCCAGGTCTCAGACTTCTCATTGTGTCCTCACATAACAGAAGGGGGTTAGCTAGCTCTCTGGCATATCTTTTATTAGGGCACGAATTCCATTAATGAGGGCTCCAGTCTCATGACCTATGCCCTTCCTAAAAGCCTTACGTCCTCCCTCAAACCATCACATGGGGCCCTGTGCTGTCAACATAAGAATTTTGATGAGGACACAAACGTTCAGATGATAGCACCCACCAGTCTACAAAACGATCATTCTGCTTTTGATAAATGTTTTTCTCCTTTCATTGTGAATTTTCATTTCTTGCTACAATTAGTGCACATTCCTGTTTTGTTTTTGTGAAAGTGATTGTTTATCAGGGGAAAAAGCTATTTTAGAAAACTTTATATGTGTACCACTATGTAAATGGCCAGGTGACTTCTGGTAAAACCTCTTAAGTCTTCATTAATAAAGAATCTTGATGCTTTATTTATTTATTTATTTGTTTATTTATTTTGATGCTTTATTTAACAAGGAAATACATTTTTCCATTTTTACGTTTTAAGTAAATATATTAGTAAGATAATTATCAAGACATAATGACATTATAAGTGTATCAGTTACTAAGTATCTTTTGGGAAAAATAAAAATAAGAACAAAAACCAAGACCAGAAACCAAGATAACCCCACACACTGTTTAATAAAGGCCAGGCAGCATGCTAAACATTACAGTGTTACCTCATCCTAATCCTTATAAGAACATCCTTCAGTGGGTAGTCTTATACATAATCTATAGATGAGGAAATAGAGACACAGAGATTAACCATCTTGCTACACATATCAGTAGGGGTGGAGCCAGATTGGTAATCTAGATTAACTGTTTTCAAAGTCTCCATGTCAACCACACTGCTTCTAAGGGGGTCAATATTCAAATAAATTAGTATTTGGACTGAGCCCAATAGAGATGGGACCCCAGAGTTGTGTGTATGTTTGTACAGGTTTTATATTTCACAATTCTAAGTGATGTCATTTAAGCTTGTCTGTTTGCATAGGAGAGGAACTGAGTCCTGTTTATCAATGTAATCTTAGTGCTAGGCTTATATTAGTCTTTTGGTAAAAATACATTGCATAATTAAATAATCCTGGCTCAGGGTTGCATGACACAAAATGAATTAGAACACTTTGATGTTGCTTTCCATTATTCTATTTTTAGCCAAAAATATGCAGTCTTTTGGTTCTAAACAACCACCACTTCCTAGAGATTCAGATGCCTAGTTATTTATCAACCAGTAACAGATATAGTTAATGTAAATCTACATCCAAGGCATCGGGTGACATGCTAGAGATAAAGACAAAAAGGTCTTTACACTGGGGAAACTTACAGTAGTCACACAAACAATAGGTAAATCTAAAATATCTAAATTTTATTGTGTTGAGTACACAATAAGCACTCTATTGATTCAGCCTAGGAAGTGGTCACCCTGCTGGGGGGTAATGAAAGGTTTCATGTATTATAACTTCAGCTGGGCCTTGAAGAATATGATTAGCAGTAAGATGGGTTACATGGAGAGTGGGAGGGGAAGCAATTCAGGCAATTTGTACAAAATGCTATAGGTAGGAATTTATATGAATCCTTTGAGGAGTTAAAAAGAGAGAAATTAGTTCATTTGCAGGAAAGTGTGGTGGGGTGTAAGATCACAAAGATCACAGCAGCTAGGCTCCAGAGGACAGAGATTCCAAGCTGAGTGGCCTAGACCATCACTTCCTGCATTAGTGCAAGCAATGTATAGCATAAAAGAAAAAGAGAGAGAGAGAGGGAAACAGAGGGAGAGAAAGAATAAGGCAATGAATAGCAAAAGCCTCAAAAACTTCAAACACGAGAGGAGTCTTGAGCATTCTCTCTCCCCCCGCTGCCTTTAATGGAAATAATCAACAGGAATGCTGGATGATTACAGTATATTTTTTCTCTGTGGGAGAGGGAGATTATGTACTCAGAACCATAAAGCATTTTGCTTGCAAAACTAATTCAAATTGACTTGCATGGGAGCACTGTCACATGAATTGAAAACAGCTGAAGAATGGTGAGAGTAGGAAAAAAAGATTATGATAAACAGCAATCAAACTACTCAGAAAAATACCTAGTGTTTGGACCCTGGGGACCTCTGCAAGGCCCAGTTTTATTTAACAGCTTCATTAATGAGTGGGAAGATGGGAGCGGAAAAAAAATCATATTCACATATGGAAACTGGTACAAATAGCAATGAGAACAGAACTTGTTTTTCAGAAGGAGAAGGATTTTAGGCCCAGATTTCACATGGACCACATCATTTGCCAAAGAAAATCTAGACAGAAACCTAGAAATCCTCATATACCTAATGAGGAAAAGGGAACTATGAGGACCCAATATAAAACAGGTGGAAATGATATTTGGAAATGACCGTTTGATCCAAGTGTGTGCACAGGTGTCTCACATCACAGGCGAGGTGACAGGAAGTTGTACATGACTCTTTAGAAATGATCTGAAACTGTTCACATTTATGCTCCCTGCTTGTTACACAGAGCAATGGAAAAATCCATCAAAAAAGGAATGAATGGAAAGAATTAAGTGTTTCAGGAGAAAACTAGACAAGGTGTTGAGAATGGATAACATGGCTGCACACATTACAATCTGGAGGGAAAAAGAGAGGTTAAAATGGAGGGAAGAAGAATTTCACAGCACGATTTGAAAACAGGAGGAAAATAATTAGTCTTGGAGCCAAGACGCCAAGACTCCATTAGTCTTGGCGTCTTCCCCCTGAAGTAGGACTTAGACTATGGTCTGAAGGATAAAGCCTTTAGCTAGGTGATTACAGGTAGGTTAAGGAGGAAGGATTAACAAAAGGATTTCATGGATAAGATCATTCTCCAGTTTATATTTGTGAGTATCCCTTACAATGTGGGAAAGTGTTTTGAGAACCTCTAAAGGAGAAAATATTTACAATATTTTACAGTGACTTTGAACAAATAAACAAAGTGATACCTAATAAATAAATAATACAAGCATGTTTCAATCCCACTTTGCAGCAATATACTGCGACTATTGTTAGTTCATTCAATATAATTGCATATATCAAAGACTAAATAGAACATTTGTCTCGTATGCCAAGGCAGAGCTGGACAATTTAAAGAACTTTCTTCATAATTGCTAAGTTTACATGTGGGAAATCTAAATGCAAAATTGTATTTCTTCTAAACTTCAGTGTATGCTTAATGACTATCTTGAATTCCTTAAATTATTTATCTTAATTACCTTACGGGTTGGGTGTTCTTTTTGTTTTTCTAAAAAATAATGAATACAAAGCTACTTTGGAACAGGATTGTTCTTCATTATACAGGCATTTGCATTATATAGTATAATATCCATTCCCTTTAGAATTATTTTCTATCACTGTCCAAATAAAGTGCTTTTCTATATCCACTAATGTGTTCTTTTTTACCCACTTCAGCATTACGTTAATCTTTATTAGCCTCTCCATGCTCAGTGTGGGCCTCAATGCTTGTTATTATCTTTCCTCTCCTCCAGTGGAAAGCAAAGACAAAATATGATTCTGGCAAAACTTACCCTGATTATACCCAAGATATAAGAGATTACCAGTATTCAAATATTTCTCCTCATCCTTTGCCTTTAATTTTAGGGAAAGTGAATCACACACAGCCCCCAAGGCGTGCGCGTACTAGCGCGCGTGCGCGCGCGCACACACACACACACACACACACACACACACACTTATGGTAAATCTGTGTATCAGAATAGAAAATCCAGTTTAAGTTCTTCCAGATTCAAGTGAATCCACGTGAGACACTAACAATGTATTCACAGTCCATTTTAAATAATATAAACCTGAGTTATTTTCAACTTCAAAAGTAAGTACACACACAAAAAAAGTAAGTACACAGGCTCTCTAGCTCAAAGAAATCAGAAAATAGAGCAAAGTGACACCAAAACAAGAAAAGCCATAAACTCCTGTTTTGAAGTGTCTTGAATGGAAGCCTATTGCTCAGTCTTTCTCCCCCAGGCAGAGATCCGGTTACTCTGTCTCTATTTTATTGCAAATATGATTTAAGTCAATATTCTGAAATCTTTCTCAAACAAATAAATTTTGCAAATGATGCTAATAGCCCCTATGATCAGCATAAGAAAAGACTTCACAATAAAGCTTACTTTATTTGACTGAAAGAAAAGACAGCAAAAAATAAAAGAAAAGCTTGCAGTACAATTGCCCAGGGGAATGTAGTGGCTTGCCCATTGTGTGCTCCAGGAAGTACAGAGAACTCAGTGGGGAAATGGTAGCCTCCCCCAAAGCAAGGGAGACAGGTATATCTTGTGACTTTTGTAAGAATGACTCACGGGAAAAAAAAAAAAAGAGCAGTAGCAGAATTTCTGAGATATAAGAGCATAATCTAAACAAACATCATGACCATTAATTTGATTCTCCCAAGAATAAGCCTTGAAAAGACTTGCTAAAATTTCTAAGAGAACAATGTTATTTACATCAATGCTTAGAGTATACAGATTAATCAATATTAAATGCTCCAGAAGATGACTAAAATAAATTTAATGTAATTAAAAGGGAGCAAAATGTGTACAGATAGGCTGATAAAGCTACGGATACAAGATTGAAGATTAAGGGAAGGAAAAAAAAAGGAAGAGAGGAAAGCCTTAAGTGAGCAAATAGCTATTTTATATTTTATTTTATTCTATTTTTTAGATTTGTTCATTTATATTAGAGAGAGAGGGAGGGGTGGGAGAGAGGGAGAGAGAGAATCTCAAGCAGACTCTCTGCTGAACCTGGAGCCTGACACAGAACTCCATCCCAGAACCTTGAGATCATGTGATTATGAGATCATGATCTGAGCTGAAACCAATAGTCCGATGCTTAACTAATTGAGCCACCCAGGCACCCCTAGAAAATAGTTATCTGAGAAGAGTCTATTGGTTCTACTGTTATTCAGCTGAATGATTCAATCAGGAAAATTAGGATAAATGTATTTCCATGAAGGTTATTCATCTTATTTTAAATATTTTCATCATTTTAATTGAAATATAGCTTTTATCTTTAAAGAAAAATATGTTCTTGAAGGTTTTGCTTATCTTTTTCCAAAGTCTAGATATGGAATTTGCTGAAGGAGCAGAGCAGGGCTGGCTTGTTTTTTGCTTACACCCGCCTTCTTGTGTGTGGTTT
>CM052800.1:46494913-46589532 GCA_028533885.1 Nasua narica
CTCAGGTCATGATCCCAGGGTCCTGGGATCCAGCCCCTTATCGGGCTCCCTGCTCAGCAGGAAGCCTGCTTCTCCCTCTCCCTCTTACCCTGTTTGTGTTCCCTCTCTCGCTCTGTATCTCTCTGACAAACAAATAAATAAAATATTTTTTCAAAAAAAAGAAAACATAAAAGAAAAACTTCAGGGATAACAGTAGAGTCCATCATGAAATCAACAAACTCAGGGTCTCTTTATTATCCCTCAGTCCTATTCTTAAGAATCATTATTGCTGTTAAATTATGTCCCTTAATAGGTTGAAACCAAAAAAGTTTGAGAATTTCAATATAGAATATTAATGATGGGTGCTCTGGAGGAAAAAAAATTACCCAAATAAACAGTAAAATTTAGACTTGAAGGTGACCATTTTACATCAATTAGCCAGAAGTCAATCTGTGTTTTGCTTGGTTTTTTTTTTGTTTCTGTTTCCAATTAAAAGCCAGTTTGGGGGAAAAAATGAGTTTACAACCATTCTCCTTAATTTTATTCAATATGAGATTAAAGTATTGAGTCTTCTGTTTGGGTGTTGAAATATGAAAATTCTTGAAGTCTACTGACTTCATTCAATAGTCAAATGCCAAAGAGATAGGTGATTGGTTATTGCTTTTAACTATCAAAATGTTCTTTCTGGATATATCTGGAAATAGCAATAGAGAAGCAACTTTTAAATCAAGCAACATCCTCTCTATTTCTTTGATAGTTTAGGGATCAAGTGGTGCACTGAAATACATTATCTTATTTTACCCTAAAAACAACACTGCAAGACAAATGACATAATAGTCACATAATCCCACCCAGCACTTAGGAAAGCCAAAACTCCAGAGGTTCCCAAAACTACAGGGAATTACAGGTATCGCTGGGAGTCAAGTTAATTCATCCTTTTAATGATCTATTATATAATTGTGTGTGTGTGTCCTATATACACACAATATATAACAAACACAACATACTTTCGAGCACCAATGTGCTATATATACATTTTTTTGAATACTTATGATCTGGCAATGAGTAGAATGCAACCCACTCTGGCTCATTTAAAACTTTTTTCAGGTGAATTTCCTTTCAGCATCAATTCCTCTTTTATATAAACTAGAAATCTGGGCACCATCCAGAACCCAGGCATGTCTCTGGAGACCTAACTGTTTGGAGGACTTTGCCTCTGGTTTAAAATAATCAGTCTCCTGAAAGACCTGGGCTTGAAATAGAATCAGTCTCTTACCAACTGCCTAACCTTGGGCAATTCACTTACCCTTACTGAGCCTCCTTTTCCTTCTCTGTAAGAAGAATACTAAGTATCTTTTTTTGCGTTGTCATTGTTAGTATTAAATGAATTTATGTTGAAGTATTTTTCATGGGAAGACAATTAGAAACAGTGATCTGATACCACATGTGCCAAATATAATATGTGCTCTTCTCAGTGTGGCACAAATTACCAGAGTGACCTTGAGCAAATACTGTCCCCTCTCTGCCATTTTTGTACATCTATAGAAAGAAAAGATAGGACTAGAAAGCATTTCATCTACCACATTGTTCTAACACACTTTGATTACTCATTCTAAAAATAATAATGCTGCCTCGGGACGCCTGGGTGGCTCAGTTGGTTGGGCTGCTGCCTTTGGCTCGGGTCATGATCCCAGGGTCCTGGGATGGAGTCCCACATCGGGCTCCTTGCTCAGCAGGGAGCCTGCTTCTCCCTCTGCCTCTACCTGCCACTCTGCCTGCTTGCGCTCTCTCTCACTCTCTCTCTCTCTGACAAATAAATGAATAAAAAAAAAACTTAAAAAAAAAAGAAAAAAAACAAATAACAATGCTGCCTCAAGCTCCAATGTCAGGGACTTTTGTTTTCTTCAGTGCCATACTCACTGTGCCTAGAAAACTCACTGACATACTAAGTGCCCAATCCTGTTGAACGAATGCAGAAAATTTGCATAAAAAGCAAACCTTGCTGTAACATAGTACTTCTAAATATGTCCAGGTTAAAAAAGGGAAGGAGAGTTTAATTTACTACCACAGAGTATGTGTGAGTGACGTGCATGCTCATACACACACAGTCTCTCATATACTGTGGCTGAAGAGCACATGCTGAAGCCCAGACTTGAACGATGTTTCCTGATGAAGGTGAAGTACTCAAACAAAATCTAAGAAGAAACTATCTCAGCATGTAATAACCAGAGAATTTTTTAAGATTTTATTTATTTATTTGACAGAGATAGAGAGATCACAAGTAGGCAGAGAGGCAGGCAGAGAGAGGGGAAGAAGGCTCCCCACTGAGCAGAGAGCCTGATGTGGGTCTCAGTCCCAGGACCCTGAGATCATGACCTGAGCTGAAAGCAGAGGCTTTAACCCACTGAGCCACCCAGGCACCCCCAGAGATTTTTTTAAAGACCCTCCTGAAACAAAAGAAAATCCCATATTTTTTAAAGATGTTATTTGTTTGTTTGTTTGTTTGTTATTTGATAGAGTACACACAAGCCTATAGGCACACAAGTTTGGGTGGCTGGGGGGAGGAGGGGAGGGACAAACAGACTCTGTTCTCTGAGTGCTGAGCCCCACTTAGCTAGATCTCTGGACCATGATGTCAGGACCTGAGCCAAAATCAAGAGTAGGTCACTTCGCCCCCTGAGTCACCCAGGCGCCCCAATGATTGTACAGTATTAAAAAATGACTCTAAAATATTGCTAACATTACAGACTAGCAACTTAAATAAGTAGAGTACTAGATGGAGATTGAATCAAAAAAGTTTATTTGCTGACTCTCACAAAATAGCAAGCATTATTCAGCCTTGGGCTGTTGAGGCCATAGAAGGCTGCTAATTCCAGTTCTGAAACTTCCAACTAAGCAGTGAAGCTGGAAATTCAGATTTTATTTGAAATCTCTGAATCTTTAATGCTGACAAGGAATTCAAATGGATATACTTATATGAAAAACTAAGCAAAAAAACTATTGGACCTCTTGGTATAAGGAGAATAGAAATGCAGTAGAAGATCAAAGAAAGAATATTTGCAGAGTGCCAACACTGTGCCAAGTTCTACTCTCAGTCCCACTATTTAAATCTTGATGTAAAACTGTATCTCAGTAATTTGTGCTCCATTTTATAAATTTTAAAGCAATAAAGTAAGTTATCACTTTAATACATATTTACGGAAGTTATCTTATATGCCAGGACCTGAGCCAACTTTTAGAAACACTGCAGAATAGTAAATATGAGGTAGCTATAAGAAGCCCAGGAGCTGACAAGCATAGAAAAAGTATCACAGGAGCAATAATTGTTTCTAAGAAGTGTGTGGAACATGTGGATGACTTTAAAGGATCGATAAGTGTTTCTCTTAAATACTTCCCTAATTCTTTTTTTTTTAATACTTCCCTAATTCTTAAGTGCAGATTTGGGGTAAATAAATAAAATATTCATTCCTAAGGCCTGAAGTTCGAAAAATACTCTGAAAAGGAGAATATTCTTATTTACTTCGTTTAATAAAGGCTTTCAGACTGGGGAGCTCTGAGTCAGATCAAGACAGCCTTACGAAAACAGTCTTCCAGGAAGCTATCAGATCAAATAATGACAATTCCCTGGAATCGAGTCTTTGAAGAATCTCCTGTCCCACTCTGCCGCTCCAGTGTCTAGTAGCCTGCTGCTTTTTACCTTGCCAGCAGGTTTTTGTTTTTTCAAGGCTACCTCACAGCTGGAGAGGCAGGAAAGGACATAAGGCATCTTAAGATGCTAAAGCTATTAAAATAAAGTAAAAGATAGAAAAAAGAAAATATCCAATTCTAATAAATAATAAAATTTTTAACCTAATCTTTAATTTTTTAAATGCCAAAGTTAGTGCTGCTGTTCTAACAATATTCCATCATTTTTCTTGCATAAATGATCCCTGTATTGCTCCCAAACTGGTTAATTTCTGAAGTCCTGGAAAATCAATTCTGACAATATTTGCCAGTTTTCTCATGGCGTTTATGGAGAAGACTATTTGTAGAGGCCCTTACTCCAAAATTTTTGATGGCATCACTTTTGATCTATATATCACCTAGAATTAGATTGCTTACCTAATCATAAATGGCACAGCCTACTAACAATAGAATAATATATTAATTAATTCTTATTAGGATTAATTACACTTTGAACACTCATTTCTTTAAACTAATTTTTATTTTGTATTTGAATGACATAACACAAAATAAAACATCTATGTTCTGTACACATTGGACAAGTGTGAACAAGTACATACTAGGGCAAATGCACATTCACTAAGTTTCTCTACCTTAACTTTTTTTTTTTTAATATTAACATCAGGCATAGCTATGTCAAAGAAACATAACTTAAAACATTATAAAAATGTTGAAAATGAACCTCATTGTTTAAAAAACTGAACAAGGGGCACCTGGGTGGCTCAGTTGGTTCACAACCGGACTCTTAATTTCGGCTCAGGACACGGTCTCAGGGTTGTGGGATCAAGCCCTGTGTTGGTCTCTGCACTGAGTGTGGAGCCTGCTTAAGATTCTCTCTCACCCTCTACCCATCCACATACTTTCTCTCCAAAAAATTTAAAAAATATACATTAATTAAAATGTAAAAAGTTTAAAAAAATTAAAAACAATAAAATCAACAGTATACTAACAATTATAATGGAAAGAAAAAGAAAGCATAAAGTTGTTAGAATGAAAAGAGCTCATTCTGGAAATAAAGGGACTATGTTGTATAAAGGAAACAATTGTGTTTTGTACAAAATTCATGTACAATATTGGGTAATCTCCCCAAAAATTTTAACTGCAAAAGCAACTACAAATCAGATTTACCCTCAAAGATGCACTCTGCCAAACCTTTTCTGAATAACTTCTGGATAGAAAGAGGAGACATATAAAATTAAATTCAAAGGGAATATGACAAATTTTCTCAGGCTTTTAAAAAAAATTAATTTCAACCCCACCTATCAGCCATCTTCCCAGAAAGGGTAATTTAAGATATTTATGTAACGAATCATTTTTGGTATGTGAGAAAATTCAGAGTACAAAATATAGCTATAGGTTCTCATACATGGATATTAGCAAGCCATCTACTTGTACAGGGATGATGATAAATGAAAGAAAGAAAACAATTTGAGATGAGGGGTAGGAGGAAGAAAATAAAAACAAAGAAGGAAGATCATAAGAAAGATAAAAGAGAGACTAATAGACACCATTATGTTGGCACTAGCTACATTTGGTTGGGACTATACTTTTACCCTTTGGCTTATATTTATGTCCTAATAGTATAACAATCTGCTAATATACTTTATTTATAGTATGTCTCTAAATGCAACCATAATTTTTAACAACCGAAAAGAAATATCATCTTAATGAAAGAAATCACACTGAGATTAGGATGTTAGCATATAAGTTATGAATTAGAACAATTAATACCCCTTGTTTTACCTCCATAATAACTCTGTTTGTAAGGACTAAATAACATACCTGATTTTTTCATCAAATGCAAAAAAATCAGTTTTACCTACTTGGGTTATGGCAATATTAGATTACTTAGTTACACTAAAATTAACTTTGTAAGTCATAGGAACTATTATTAGTGTGAATAATTTTCTAAATGAATTATATATATACTATGCTATGAAGTTTTAAATATTCAAATCATTTAAACTATTTTCTCAAAATAGGGTATTGAAAAATACTATTTGTCTTTGCCACAATATGGTTCTAGAATGAATTTGGGTAGTTTGAATCTGAAAATTATAAAATAGATAAATATTAAAGTTATATGTAAATAATCTCTCAAATATGAGTTGTTTTTAATAAAATAGTCATGCAATACAATTAATATTTTCTGTGTAATATGATGATTTTATGTCACAATATTTTACTTATATTAATTTTCCATCTGATAATATACTTTTAATTGAGCAGAAGATAATGGAATACTTTTTAATATAATCCATGTATTAAGACTGTTAGTATTATACATTAATACAGATCTTGTTTTAAAACTGGCTTCTTTAATTTTTACCCCAAATACTTTATTTCTAATGTACACCAGTAAAATAAATTACTAGCAAAAACAATTGCTGATTATAAATATCTTTTAATGAAACACCTTACTGGAAGTTTTCACTGAAGAAAAATTTAAGAATTGAAAGAAAACTTTGATTACTGACTTGATAGTCTGAGGAACTTTTTTTTTCTTGCCAAATATGTTTATTTTAATTTTTCAGTGTTACAAGATTGATTGAACTTTTAATCTCAGTAAAATTTAAAGGAATTTCTTATATCATTTTCACTCCCTAATGTAGTGAATAAAATACAAAATAAATTGTGTTTGAATCAACAATGGTTGATTCATGTTAACTTTTATTTCCTAGTCAATATAACCAGGATAATAAATCAAAATATGTTCAGTTAATTTTCATTTGTGACATTTAACATGATGTCTACTCAGGTAGTTTAAGTTGTAGGGAAAATATCATAAGGCTTACCCCATTTTTTGGAAAAGCAATCCATCCCAAGTCCCCCATGACAGTACGTGAATCCAATAAATTCACTGAAAGAAAAAGAACACAAAACTGAGTCAAATGTATAAAAAAGTATTACTATTTTCATAGTGTTAATAAAGTGCATATTTCTTACATAACTGAAATTAAGTATTCATCATGAGTAGGAGAGTTATAATTTAATGAAAACACTATTTGGATGCATAAGAACAAGTGATTTTGAATAAACATTTGGAGAACAATGACAGCAAAAATACATAAACAAGTCATTACTCTAAGTGCTCTTTTTTGTCAAACAACAATAAAAGAAAAGAATTAGTAAAAAGAAAAAAAAGAAAGTCCACAGAAAACTGTAAGGACTATGCCACTCCTTTAAAGGTTCTCAATTTGGGGATTAAGTTGCCATAAATTTGTGACTAAACATATTGTATTTTCTTCTGGAAAGCTATTATGAAGCAATTAACAAATAATTTACATTAAACAGAAATAAGCTATCCCCAAGTTTGTAAAATATTTTTTGTGATATTAACTGAAATCTATAATCCTAATTGCAAGTTAAATCAAGAAATAAATCTACACATGCATAACTAAGCCAAGAAAATTATAGCAGCTCTCAGGGTTGTTGCTAGAATTAAGTGTCCACTGCATTCCCCAAAATATCTTCTGGCTACAAATAACCATAGTCTACAATGTGCTTCTTATGGAACTCTCAGCTACATTTTTGAAATACAGACCTCAGTCATGGCTGGATATACCAAAATATTTGGAACTCCCAGAATGAAAGTCTGAATATCATTATTACAAAAGGAAGCCATGAAAGAGTGTGTACACACACATGTACCCACAGTCATACACACACAGTGTTCATATTTCAACAGGTTTATCTACTGTTCTCCCTCCCCAAGCCCAAATTAAACTAGCTTACAGGATGCTGAGTAGTCAAACTGTCAAACTGCTTCAGACCTGGGTCACAGATGATCACTTTTCCAGCCTATTATGCCTATTCCAAGTGATCTACCTGGCCCACCAGAGAGCTGAACCAGTTTGAATGACCATGGCATATGGACTCAAAAGAAAAAAAAAAAAGATTCTATCCGTAGTGTGAAACTGGAGTACTAAAATAGTATAGCCGATAGACTGAGAAATGTGTTACAATACTCTTACAAGAAAATATAAGATGATGGGGCATCTGGGTGGATCAGTCCTTAAGCATCTGCCTTTGGCTCAGGCCATGATTCCAGGGTCCTAGGATCAAGACCCCCATTGGGCTGTCTGCTCCATGGGGAGCCTGCTTCTCCATCTCCCACTCCCCCTGCTTGTGTTGCCTTTCTCACTGTGTCTCTCTCTGTCAAATAAATAAAATCTTTAAAAATATATATATAAGATGAAATTATTACAAACAAGGACATTAGGATCACAACTGAAATAAAAATTTTCTAAGTACTACAGAAATTATTACATTTAAAACTTATTATGCATTGTTTTATATAATATATGCAAACATATATATCTCATACACTAAGTTAACAGTCTGTAATAATGCTAATTATATAAAGATAAATAAAAAGTTTTAAAAGTTTTAGAAAACACAGAAATATACTCAATACCACATATATATGGCAGCCTTCTATGATATGTGTGTATTCAGTATACTTGTCTATTTCTCTCATTAGGCTCTTTAACTCATAATCCATGCCTATAGAATGTTTGTATCATCTTTAGCTTACACATATCAGAGTGGCTTTATAGACTAAAAAATAAATGATTTGTTGGATTATTCTTTTTTGGAAGAAATTGGCCCAGCTGAAAACTATTGTTTAAAACAACAAAAACAAACCAGAGATATTCCACTATCCACTGACCTTGCAAATCCACCAGTCATCCCACTTAATCTAATTTTTTAGTCAGATCCATACTCTTTTTACTCTATTGTTGGGTTTTCTAGTTTCCATGGGAATAAAGCTACATTAAACTTAAATGTCCTTGTCCTCGTTTTAGTTTTTCTGGGACACTAGGGCTATGTCTAGACATGACTAAATACCATGGGAGTGCAGAACCTAAATCGTTATGTTTATTCATCCTTATGATTCACTTGATTCACCTTTGATATTGAGCAGCAGCATATCTGTGTAGACCTGATAAAGTAGAGCAAATCAGCAAGCTAAAGGCCTTTTACTATGATGGCAGTCAAACTGAACTTAATCCTGTAGTGGCAAACTGATGCGAATAGGAATTCTAAGAATTCATAACTAGCCTGCCATGAGAAGCACAACATTCCTTGTAGGCCTCTTAGTAACATGTGGATCTTCAAATATTCATTATTACCAACAGAATTCCAGATGTCATTCTTAAATTTAGTTACCCTCACGTGAATTAACTTTAATCTAAATTACTATTCTTAGCTCTTTTTTGGCTTAAAATACGTATGTGCATGTGAAATTAAATGAATGAATTCAAAATACCAGATGGGCTGTTAATACATTTACTGGGAATTTTCAATATTGGCATACATCTAAATACATGAAAATACCCACAGCAGAAATGTACATTATCCTTCTTATGGTGATCTTGTCAAAAGTTTTTCTTCAAAGAAACAGATTAGGAAGTTTATAAGATATACATATATGTCACTTCCTACTACTGTCTAAAATTGTTTTTGTTTGGAAACAGATGTTTTCATAAAATTCACAATGCAAAGAAGATACTTATACATATGATTACTAAATTAGAAATTGAAAAAAGTAAAATTAGATGTTTCAGGCAATTACTTGCAGATTACTGTATTATAATTTTGTTCATATAATTCAGAGGAAATTAGAATTTGATGACTCAGGAAAAATAATTAAAATTATAGTTAGATAGGTAGATAGAGATGTTTACATAGAGATAGACATAGATAAATAGATGTATAGATACAGAGATATAGAGTGGTAGTTTTCTTATACCTCCAAGCTTTGCACATGCTGCTTTAGCTGTCTCAAATGTCCTTCCCACCGCTTTTGAATTGCTAACTTCATTTATCCAGCAAAATATATTTCAGGAACTCTTACCTCTAGGAAGCCATCTCCAGTCCTTTCCTAAATCTAGATAAAATATTATTACTGACTATTCTATTAGCACCCAATTATTATCTCCAAAACACTAAATACACAGAATTGTATTGTTCCCTTAAAAGAATACCATGTTTGACTCATGCCTATGACCCTAGCCTGCACTCAGAAGAGCTGAAAAACTGTTTGTCTTATTAATGAATCATTTGGTCAGTGGGCAGATCAGGAGGGTGTGTCTGAATCAACATACACCAGTGGTTCTCAACATGGCATCTGATAATGTCTGGAGACATTTCAGATTGTAAAAAATGGAGGGTGGGAGGAGTATTTGTTACTGGCTTCTCACGGGAAGAAACCAGGTATGCAGCTAAGCATCTTTCAATGCACAGCAAAACTTCCCCGCCCCCAGTAAAGAATTATCTGGCTTAAATTTCACTAATGCCAAAGTGAAGATACCCTGATATACACCTATGATGCTACTAGAATATCTCTATGTTCACATTCTTTGTGCAGTACAGCAGTAGCAAGCATGATTTTCATTAATAGAAGTTAGCATATTTGGAGGCATTCTTTATAAATTAAACTACTACTATTTAAGGAAATAAGAGTAACAAAAATTGAAATCATATTTAGGGGGAAATAGATTATTCTTATTATCCAACACCCTTAAATTATTTTTCATATAACTAATATAACTGTTATTATGTGTTCTTATTTATGCTCTAATAATTTCTGAACATTCATGATGGCATGCATGAAAAAATACTACAACACTGATATTATTAATGCCTTCATTTCCTCCACTCCTTAAGCTAGTAACATAAAAACCAGAAGTTTAGACATAGGATATATATAAATGGGAATTTTCAGAAGTTCATTACCCAATTTCATTACCGAATTTATTAAAAGGGGAGATTGGCAGTAATGGAGCACAGTCACTAAGTATCTTCTGTGAAACAATTACAGTAATTAAATTGTTCTGAACAGTATATATGCTTGTTGTAAATTGCAATGAATACACAATGAGTATTGATCTTCATTGTACAACTTAATTAAAACTTGTCTGGGAGAAGCCACTAATGAATATAATTAGAGGGAATGTTTGATACCACAGTTACTGTGGAAGACATTAATTAGATATCAGAAATTTTATGGAAAATGTTTTTATTCTATTATTTATATTTTAAAAATAAAGTCACACTATTAAACTGAAAGACAGTCTTCAAGGTCATTTCCCTCAGTCATTTTATAATTACAATGAAGATGGGCATATTGGTTGGTATTCTCATCAGTAATTAAGAAGACTAATTCTCCAGGAGAAATAACTCTTCAGGGGTCAATGAGTATATAGTCTATTACAAATTCTTAAAGTTAATATAAGGAAAAAAGATTCACTAATACAGGAACTTTTATTAAGTAAAAATAAGTTAACTGTCTATCCAGCCAAATAACAGATTACAATTGAAACTAATTCAAACTAATCTGAAGATACTTTAATTTTATTACTACACACTAATAATTTTAATGCTTTCTTGAACAAACAGAGAAAAACCCTTAAAGAATTTACATTCAGCAAAGTCTGAAAGTTGCTAACTCATTATTTTGGTTGGGATTCAAGGGCGGGGGAAGGAAAGGATAGAATGAGTAAAATTTAATATGTATGAGAAGATTGCTAAGTTCTCAACTTCACACATTCTAACAATTAAAGATTAATTCTAGTTAATAATTCAAATATGCTCTTCAATGATTATAACTTTCAAATATTCATAACTTTCCGTGTATCATTTTGACTCCATATCTTCCTAACATCTTACTAATATTAGTCATAAAAAGCAGAAACAAATTTGTTAGATTCTTCACGAAAATGATATATTAAGACGAAGGTGTTTTGAAACTTTAGAGTCAAAAGTCAGCTCAAGGACACTCTGTCCCACCACCATTAGTTGGACAAGTCTGTGAAACAATGTGTGATCCTTGATAACATGAAGGTAAAATAGAACGACAGTGGCATATTCCTACTCTTACTTTGTTTCTGTTTTTCCCATGATCTATACATAAACAAACAAACACAATTGTAATGGTAGTTGGACCTTCAGCACAGCAGGAAGACAGACTACTTTGGATTAGTAGCAGATAGGATGGGACTGTTTTTCTTTAAAGGCAGTGAATCAAAGTCCCATTGCATACAGTAGGATTTTGATAGATGCTTGCTTATTGATTTCCATTTAAAAATATAAGAAAAGCTACTGGATTCAATTATAGCACACATTTTACTGATCTGTGGGAACAAACCCCAGATGTACAGCTGTCCAGCCTCTCTCCATGGTCCCAATCAGCACAGATGTGATTTCTTGCTTCCAGGCTAAATTTTATAATTTGACAACTGCTTCAGGGAACAAAGAATAGTTGACAATATGAGTGCAAGGAAAGAGTACATGTGTTTCCCATTGGAAAACTAAATTTGTAAATTTGGTAAAAATTATGTTAAAAGTTTAGGAGTATCATGTAAATGTCTGGCACCCCTCTATGTGAAGGCAAAAATCCATAACAAACAGTATTTCTGAAGACAATGAATGTGAGAACTTTTTTTTTTCAATTCTGAGCAACCCATGTGCATAACCTCTTTCAGGAAAAGAAAAAGGACGCATACGGAAAAAAGAGTTTACTCAGTGTGTACTATGTGTCAGATGTTGTATCAGGTAACTTATATATATTCTTTCATTTAATCTTCCTAACAAATGTATAGGCTCAATAATAATACTGATGGGGCACCTGGGTGACTCAGTCAGGCAAGTGTCTACCTTCTGCTCAGGTCATGATCTCCGGGTCATGAGATCAAGCCCCATATCAGGGTCCCAGCTCAGCAAGGAGTCTGCTTCTCCCTCTGCCTCTCCCCCACCACGCTTGCTCTCTCTCTCTCAAATAAATAAATAAAATCTTAAAAAAAAAAAAAAAAAGAACACTGATAATTTCCAGTCTCATTCAGAGCGCAGCAGGAAATCAAGGAAAGAAGAAATCATGAAGCAATACTTGAAGTCTTTATGACAAACCACAAGCCCTTCCTATGGCTTCCCACAACCAAATCCCTTACTTAGAGCGTGAATGTAAGATACCTTGATTAGAGCCATCTATCTCTCTGGACATCCAAAAGACATTATCTGAACTCTGATCATGAATGAATTTACTTTGTACATGAACTATGGGTGCTGAACACTGCTAAAGAACAAACTATCATAATCAATTATATAAATAAATATATATTATAAACTAACAGTGGCCTCAAACGATCCATCAATATTATCTAATAAATTCACTCTTTGGGAAATCAGTTTTCTCATAAATTAACCATGAAATACTTTGTAAAATCTTAATTAAAATATTAAAAATAAACCTCATATTCTCTTCCAGCTAATGTTCTCTTCTAAATTCAAATTATTAAATGAGTTGTCAATGTTCCTATCTATTTCTGTATATCATCTCCATTCTTTACCTAACCCACTGCAATTTGGATTTGAACCCACCATTTTATGAAAACTTCCGTTACCAAGTTGATTTGTGATAATCATGCAGCTCTGAGTTCCTAATTTGGCAGTATTTGGCCATGCCCCCATGGACAAACTCTCTCATCTTTTATCCTCAATGACAACGTATTTCTGTGATTTTTTCTTCTACTTCTCTGGCAATTATTTCCATTATAAGCTACTCTTCCTGAACCAACCTTCACACCCTTGCTTTGATTAATACTCTATTTTTGTAGACTGATTTCATTTATCACTCTATACCAATGAATCTTGACTAGGACTTAACATAGGACTAAAAATAAAAGAAGAAGAAGCTTTCTGAAAGAACAAATGTCTTGGCCCCAGTCCAAACATACTCAATTAGACTATTTAGGATGGAAAATGGTTAGTAAATTTTTTTGGTTTCTTGCTTCCTTTAAGATATCAGCATTTATCTTTACATAAGGATCTCTATAGAGGGGCTCATGAATTTCTGTATTCAGGTATAATGTAGATGCTAATGACCCCCATAAATCCATAGATTTTGCCTATTTCTCTCTCCTGAAAACTCAATCAATTTATAATACTGCCTACTGTTTTTTAACACATTCATGATATTCAATCATTACCCAAATTAACAAAGTATCCTCCCTGCACAAGAAAAAAGAAACATCTCCTCCTATGTTCCCTATTTCAGTGAATGCAATGCCATAGAACTACTTGTTCTATCCAGAAATCAGTGAGTCATCTTTGTTTCCCTTCCCCTTTACTCAACACACTGAATCAGTGACCAAATCCTACCCATTCTAACAATATCGTATATCTAACTCTCTGAACTGGTTGTTGCGTTTCATTCTACAGCATAACCAAGTCAGCCAAATTATCGCCATAACTTTTCACTTGAAAAATGTCTTAACTGGTTTCTCAGTAGAAAGGCATAATCCCTGACAATTTCTTCAAAAAACGGTATTCAGAAAGATCTTTCTAAGCAACCAATATGATCATGTCACTCCCCTACTTCAAACCTTATAGTTATGTTTCATTTTTTTCATGTAAGTCCTTCAGGGATTGGTCTCCATTTTCCTCATCGGTTTCATTCAGGCTTTTCCCTCCTTCTTTGTCCACAATATGGCAATACCAAACTTATTTTCAGTTCCATTATGTGGTCTCACTATTGATTCAGTTCTGTCCAATGAGCTGTGAAGGTGATCTGAAGGGAAAGGAGTTTTTTGAGAAGAAAATATTAGAAAAGGAATCTCCTGGCTGCTTTGAAAGTTGCTGGGTATGGGTGTATTTCCTGGAACTGATGCAGCCATCTAGAGAAAATAAGGAGAATCAGCAGAGAGCAAAACCTACGGATTAAGGTTGACAGAGTGAAGGGATAGGAAGTATCTGGTTCCAAATTATATCATAGAGTAGCTAATCCATCTAAATTTGAAACTTGCTTCTCTTAGGACTTTCTGTTATGTCAGAAAAAAAATCAATTTTGTTGCTTAATCCACTGAGGAAGTGATTTGCTGTTATTTTCAGAGGAAGACATCCTTACTGATACAATTGCTAAGTGGCAGAATGTGAAGGCAAACTCTAGTCTCTTTTATTGCAGAGTCTGCTCTCCTACTATCATGCCTTGAAACTTCTAATACTCTATTATTAACAGAATTCCAATAACATTCCCAAATGAGTTACTTAAACTCAGATTATTTATCTTTGAAGTGATATCTAAAATGACCTTTGTTGGGGTGTCTGGCTTTCTCAGTTGGTTAAGAGTATGAATTTTGATTTTGGCTCAGGTCATGATCTCATGGTCGAGGTATGGAGCCCTGTGTTGGCTCCCCACTGGGGTGGAGCTTCCTTGGGATTCTTGCTGCCCCCCTCCCCCTCTCTAAAAAAAATGATCTCTGTTGTCGCTTTCAATATTAATATATTATGTTTAGTTGTTGACTATGTAGAACAACTGTTGCCTTTAATTGTTTCAAAATACTTTCATCTCTGCTCATTTTGTTATTTTTATTTATTTTTGTTCATTTTGTTTCAAAATATTTTTCACCATCATAGAGTTTTAGCCTCTGCTCTTTGAAAATTAAGCAGCAGAATTTCATACTAAAAAGCATAAAACTCTGAAAGAAGAAAAACTTAATAAGAAACATAAACTAAAAATTTCCAAATTGTTATTATACTCTAAAATTGTAAACTCAGGGAGATAGCAAAGAGGATTTCAGAATTAGCATCCGCTAGTTATTCCATACGAAGTTTTTAGGCACAGGTAACACTGAAATCCACTGACAGCTAAATTATGACTAATGAGCAGTCTGCTACATTCACAGGACACATGGCATGAAAAGACCAAAACCATATGGTTTGCAGAAGCTACCTTGTCAGGCGTGGTAACCAAACTTGTCAAATTTTACATATTGTTTTTATTCTAAAGAGAAAAGTCAACATTAGATGACATAACAGGCTTGAAAATCATCACATCACAGAATGTACTCATTTAATAGCTGCTCAATTCCACACCACACACAAGAAGCTATTCCTTACCAAATAGTGTAAATCTTCAACACTTGAAATAAATGTGCTTATTCACAATTCACTTTTTGAATGGTTCACTGCACAGAGAATATTCATTAACTCTATGGCTCTGGTTTGATACTATGTAAGCTTATAGAAATTATTTTACTTCGAGGGACTCAATTTTTATATCTGTAATATCAGTAATTGAAACTAATAAAATTATATGTCTAGTCCTAACAATGATCCTTTGGTATGTTTTTCCCCCATTTTTCAGATAAGGAAATTTGAAGTTGAGAAAAGTTAAATAAGGCAGTGGTCCAAGGTCCCAGAGCTAATAAGAACATAGGTGGAATATAAATCTAAGTCTTATCTAACTCCAAAGCTCTTTCTTTTGCTTCTATAGCACATTTGCCCAATGTTGGACTTGCTGAATCCAAAGGTTTACTCCTTTGAAACTCAACTCCTACATCTCATTAAGTTTTATTAAATCAATGAATTGTGAATAGTATGCTACAGAAGCCAGCATCTACCAAAAAACTCTAATAGTACTGTATATAAGATGGAAATCTTCAGATATATTAACCTAAACAGAAAAGACATCAGTTTTTCCTGGGAAAATCAGAGTTTAGTATCAAGTTTCCAACTAGTTTCAAGTAAGTTACAAGTTTAGTATCAAATTCAAGAAAGTTACAAGATCCCTGAAAGTGAAAGGGTAAGCAACAAAATAATTATTAACACTCTTTTCTTAATTTTTAATTTTATTATTCATTATGTTCCATACATGTTAATTGGGTGCAAAACAGGGCATATATTTGCTCAAATATACTTTGTCCTTAGATGTCAAAAAGCACATAAAAATAGAATGGGAAATATATGCAAAGCTGATTCTTTGTTTTCAAAGCATCCTCACCCCAGTCCCTAATTATCCCTAATGTTTGACTGAAATACCACAAACTGCAAAACAATCTATATAATCATTAGCTTTCAAGCCTTCAGGGTAGGATAAATGATGATTGGATCTGAACATGAACTAAAACAGAAACTTGCACAAATTCACAGTATGCATTTTAAGGTGATGGTATTTCCAAAAAATTGAGTAAAAAAACTGAGTAATCCAGTAGCCCTTTCTGTAAAATGAAAAGTGACCCAAATTTTTGCTGTCAACTTCAGTGATTATGTTTGTCAGTCTTACAGCTTAATTAAAATTTAATGCTGATGTAAACCCTACAAAATGATTCTTTACTATCTAAAATAGAAAAAATAATATTATAAAAAATCTTTGGGTAATGATTTATCATGGAAACCTAGTCAAGAGGTGCCTGGGTGGCTCAGTTGGTTAAGTGACTGCTTTCGGCTCAGTCATGATCCCGGAGTCCCGGAATCGAGTCCTGCATTGGGCTCCCAGCTGCGCGAGGAGTCTGCTTGTCCCTCTGACCTTCTCCACTCTCATGCTCTCTCTCACACTCTCTCTCCCTCAAATAAATAAATAAAATCTTAAAAAAGAAAGAAAGAAAGAAAGAAAGAAAGAAAGAAAGAAAGAAAGAAAGAAAGAAAGAAAAAGAAAGAAAACCTAGTCAAAAAGTACAGCAATACAGACAGAAGTATGAACAAATCTTGTGGCCAATAATTTTAGGTGGCTGAATATAAACATTTTACTACCTAGCCATAGTTACCCATCTCAAAATAGCTAGCATCATTCATGATGACAGGAAAGTCATTTTTAGTAAGTTTATTAAATACAATGAATTATACATCTTAGCAAGGTATAAGATTGATGATCTCATAGCAGTCATTTTTGCTTAAGTTAGCTTGGTGCCTAAAGTCTATTTTTGGTCAAAATATAACCTTAGTACTTAGCTATTTCCTCTTTTACAAAGTATAGAAAGGAAAAGTAAAAAAAAAAGAAATAAAGTGAAAGTATTTTAAATTTTTTGTGGTATTGCCAAAGATGCTTTTTATGCCTACTAAATATTTACATTCTTTCTCCTTCCTTGGTATCAGATTTTTACTGTGTTTGGCGTGGCAATGTGTTTAGTACCATACAATAGGTCATGACTGTGCTTAATCAATAATGACAATCATGTTTCCATCATCTTAGCCTTCGTTGGATCTGGTGGCCTTGTTACATAGGTCTTACTAATAAGATGTAAATAGAAATCTGCCTCCCGGTTCCTGGGAAATTTTTGTTGCCCTAGCTGAAGGAATAAAGCTGCTGGAATGATTCTTGGCTTTTTTTCTTTTTCTTCTTGTTCTGAACTGTATGAGATGCTTGAAGATGTATCAGTCTTCTTGCAATCATGAGACAATAAGCTTGAGAGTAAGGTCAAAAAAACCCGCAATGATTCCAGTTCTGACATCATGAAGTCACTGAACCCAAATCATCAAACTTCTCCCCTGAAACCTCTTTCCCAAACATTTAAAAGAAAAGCCCTCTACATCTCAAGTCATTGGTGAACAGTTTTTGTATTCTCTGCAATCCTATATGATATATATAATGCATGAACAACTGAGGAAAAAGTCTAGCTCACTGCCTTAACTTCTATTCCAGTTCTATGGGTTGCCTGTTTGTTTTGAGGACTGTTTCCTTTGCTGTGCAGAAGCTTTTTATCTTGATGAAGTCCCAAAAGTTCATTTTCGTTTGTGTTTCCTTTGCCTTTAGAGACATGTCCTGAAAGAAGTTGCTGTGGCTAATGTCGTAGAGGTTACTGCCTATGTTCTCTTCTAGGGTTTTGATAGAACCCTGCCTGACGTTGAGGTCTTTTATCCATTTCGAGTTTATCTTCGTGTATGGTGTAATGGAATATGGCACCATCAGTGAATGAGGGTTCACTCTTTCAACAAATATTTATTTAACATCTACCTAAGTGTGCTCTCTCACTCTCTCTAAAATATAAATAAATCTTCAAAGTCAACATTACCCCATATTATAATTTGTTTTTTATCTAGATTGTCCGAAAGCTACAAGTCAGGATCATAGTGTACTGATCTTCCATGCAACATTCTTTTTATAATTTAACAGAGCGCTTTTCAAACTCAAGTTATGATGCCTCTGTAGTTCTAAAGAATATCTTAGAGGCACAAGCAGATGAAGAGAGGGAGAAGTAAAAACACAAGTCAGGAAAACCCAACAACTCTGTTATCTGTTTCATATATTGAGTTTCCACAGTGATTCTTTTGAATGACTTTCTGCTTCTTTAAAAAAGAGAGTTTGAAAACCACTACTAATATTATGTCCTTGGCTTTCAACAATAACTTATATTAAAAACCTATTAAACACAAATCAATTATGTGTATTTTGAAAAATTGTCAAGACAACTGTTATTCATGCCATTGCTCAATACCCCAAACACAAATACCACTGTGACCAGCTTCTCTGAAATCCCAAAGTCAGGGAAAAAAAGTTTTTTCCTGATGTAAACTGAGAGGTTTTCTACCAGGAAATGATAACTATATAACAGAAAGCTTTACATAAATATTTCTATCCAATTGCTTTAACATTGATGGTAGTGAGATTTTCTTTTCTTTTTTTTTTAAAGATTTTATCTATTTATTTACAGAGAGAGATCACAAGTAGGCAGAGAGGCAGAGAGAGGGAGAAGCAGGCTCCCTGCTGAGCAGAGAGCCCCATGCGGGGCTCGATCCCAGGACCCTGAGATCATGACCTGAGCCAAAGGCAGAGGCTTTAACCCACTGAGCCATTCAGGCACCCCAAGATTTTCTTGATAGAAGTTTTCCTTGTTTCTCTATACATTGTCTATATTTGTATTATTATTATATTAATTGATTTTCTTACAAAAGTGATTTTTAAAATAAAACATGATTCCTTCCTTGAAAAACTGTATGCATAAATAAAGTATAAATCATAGTACTAAGTACATTTACATGAATGTATCTCTAGCATAGTGGGTATAATCAAGAGGTTCAGCATCAAACACACCTGGTTCCCATCTTGTCCATTTATTTTGTGTGTGATCAAATACATGTTACTTACTTTCCCCCAAACTCAATCTCTCATTAATAAACTGGAATAATAATATCTATTTCACAGGGTTATTGTGAGAATTAGAGATTATATGGTAATAGTCTTCACAGTAATTATCATTATTATCCCTCTTATCTAGAGAAAGATTCATTTTGAAAGAGTCTTGGCTCAGTAGAATACAGTATTAACTCACTGATATTTCTCAAATATTTGCTAGAATTTTTAAGAATAAATAAAAATATGTTCAAAAGGGATAGTTCATTAAATATACTTAATAGTTACTGGTTAGAAATACACTAACCAAACACTAACTGAACCCTACTTAAAGAGCCATTATCTTTACATTCTAAATTTTCTCTTTTAATAAGTTTATTTTTTAATGTCATTCTATTCACACGGTAGATGTTACCCATTTCCTTTGCAATATTAAGAATTCCTACCAAGTTATAAATCTAAAGTGCTTTATAAAGTGACAGTCTAAATAATCCAGGAAATCTAGAACAAGTGAAAGAGTAAATCCATCCCCTCCCAAGAAATTTAAATCATTAAGAAACAGATATTTTATATTAATTGTTTTCTTAGAGGTAAAATTAAATCACACTTAAAGCAGAAAAAAATTATTTTATGTTGGTTGATAGTGGCTCAGTTCATATGAATTCTGAGACTTTCTCATAAGAAAGAAGGAGGAGGAAGCCTTAGCTGATTAAAGCACAAAGGGATAGGGACCACAGGATATTTACTAACTATTTTCTAGTCATGTTCTAATCAATAGAAGTTTCTTCTCATTGATGTTTTTGGTAATTTAAAATGAAGTATTCTACTGCCAAATTTCTTGGTGTTAACTTGTTTGGGTTAGTAAAATCGTACAATCTTTTAGTTGGCAATTTTGTAGTTCAGAAAAAGACTCTATAGTACCAGAGATTCTAAACTCTATTAATTATGAATTTAGGAAAAGAGTTACATTGACTCCACAAATAAAACAGTAATGAAGTCAGACTGGTTGTGGTTAAAAGCAAAAGTGTCTTTAAAGAAGCAAAGGCATGACTTAATAAAATTTATTCATTAAAAATAAATTCATAGACTATAACACACTTTGCTGGTATTTCATGTGGAACGTCAGACATTGGGATTTGATCACACTAAGTTTACAGACAGGCAAATCTTTCTTCATACTGATGCAGTATGAAGTATGATGTATGTTGTAGTAAAGAAAAAAAATGTATGATGTAGTATGATGTAGTAAAGAAAAAAAAAAGCTCTACTGCCAGTTATCTGGAAATTAACTTGCTTTGGTTGACAAATCATACTATCTCTGGTAGTAGGAAATTCTCAGTTCAGAAAAGAATTTTTCTCTGATTAACCTTTACTTTTTACAGTGATTTCTATTTTGATCGAATATCAGAACTGTACAAACAAGGAAAAACTCAATTCCAGTTCAGTGTGAATTCTACATATGGAATGAGAATTGGCACACAATCTTGGACAAGTTGGGGAAGGGTCCTGCCATATATACCTACGCATAATGATCAAATTACTTACGTGAAGGAAGGAGCTGAGTGTTGCCCACCAAGCACACAGAATCCACCTGCACTGAGAGCAAGTCTTCCACTCAGGAGCCTGAGAATGTGGAGGAGTTTGGGGGGGATGGGTTGTGCAGGGGGATGGTGAGCGGAGCAGGAGAGGTGGGCCAGAAGCAAATCACTGAGAGTTTTGTAGTTAGGCTCAAGGCGTTTGGATTTGATTTGATTTGATTTGATTCGATTCGATTTGATTTTTTTAAAGATTTTATTTATTTACTTGACAGAGAGAGATCACAAGTAGGCAGAAAGGCAGGCTGAGAGAGAGGAGGAAGCAGGCTTCCCACTGAACAGAGAGCCCGATGTGGGCCTCGATCCCAGGACCCTGAGATCATGACATGAGCCGAAGGTAGAGGCTCAACCCCTGAGCCACCCAGGGGCCCCAAGGAGTTTAGATTTTAGCATGAGGTCACTGCAGAGCTACTAAAGGATTTACCCAGGAACTAAAAAGGGCTGCTTCCATAATTGAACTACAGTCAAGTATTTTTCTTCTGGTATTTCCAATTACAATAAATATTAGACAGTATTCCCTAATGTAGAGAATTAGCCCTTGCTAAATACCAGAGTGCCAACCCACACTATTTTTTTAACACATGTAATATATAACATATATAATGTTTATTATGTACCAGAACTTTTAACACTGTATTGATGTTTTTGCAATATTAATTTTTGCAATACTTGTATTAATATTTCCATTTTATAAACAAGAAAGCATAAGGCCAGGGAGGATTTCTAGCTTTGCCTAAGTCACCCAACTCTAAGTGGTTCAGCCAGGCTCTAGAGCCTTACCCTTTCAACTCTATTATACTGCCTTCTGAAGTGGAGTCCTGGTTCCATAGTTGTAAGACTTTTACTTTGCAACTAGTCCTGATTTTCTTTTTTAGATTTTATTTATTTGACAGAGAGAGACAGAGAGAGCACAAGTAGGCAAAGCAACAGACAGAGGGAGAGCATGAAGCAGGCTCTCCATGGAGCAGAGAGCCCAGCATGGGGCTCGATCCCAAGACCCCAGGATCAGGACCCTGGAATCATGACCTGAGCTGAAGGCACTGGGACGCACAGGCATCCCTAGTTCTGATTTTTTAATAGATCAAACTTTCTTGTTTTGATTCCTTTGTTTATGACAATGATTTATCTAATCTATCCTACAGGCTTTCTTTATGAGATTCTCATAAAATAATATAGGTTAGAACATTTGGTAAACTATAGAGTAGTAATATAAACTACAGAAAAGTGATTATAAAATATTTGATATAACTCTATATATAAAAAGGAAAAAAAAAGCACCCAAGGGGTTGGCTAGGATAAAAGACAGAGGTAAATACATTTTTCACTGAAGCTTTCAGTCCTTTCACCTGTTACAAGTGGTAGTATTGCCTAAAAAATATAATACCATAAACAAAGGCAAAATTGCTTTTTTAAAACTGCCCTCTATTCCTAAGAGAGCAAGGGGTAATGATAAGCAATAGATAACACTTTGTGAGGGAGGGTTTCTTTCGTTCCTTCTTTTTTAGTATACCTTTTTTTTTTCTGTTTTATTGGGAAATAATTGACATATGTCACTGTACAGTCATACCTCATTTTATTGCACTTCTCTTTATTGTGCATTGCAGATATTACATATTTCACACACTGAAGGTTTGTGGCAACCCTGCATCAAGCAAGTTATCAGCAATAGTTTTTAAAATAATTTATTATAAATTTTTTTAAAGATTTTATTTATTTGAGAGAGACCACGAGAACCAGAGAGATTAAGAGAATGAGTGAGGGAGGGGCAGAGGGAGAAGCAGACTCCCTGCAGAGCAGGGAGCCAGAGGCAGAACTCCATCCCAGGACCTGGGATCAGGAGATGATTAACCAATGAAGCCAGCTGGGCATCCGCAGCAACATTTTGTCAACAGCATTAGCTCACTTTCCATCTTTGTGTCACATTTTGGTAATTCTTGCAATATCTCAAACTTTTACATTACTTCATTTGTTGTGGTGATCTTTTAGCAGTGATCTTTGATATTACTATTGTAATTATTTTACACTGTCACAAACCACACCCACATAAGATGGCAAACTTAATTGATAAATATTGTGTGTTTTCTGACTGCTCCACTGATTAGCCACATACCGGCTCTGTTCCTTTCCTCTGGCTTCCCTATTCCTTGAGACACAACAATACTTATATTAGGCCAATTAATAATCCTATAGAGGTCTCTAAGTGTTCAGGTAAAAGGAAGAGTTGTACATCTCTCACTTTAATTTTTTTTTAAGATTTTATTTCTTTATTTTTAAAGACAGTGAGAGACAGAGACAGAGCATGAGCAGGGGGGAGGAGACAGAGGGAGAAAGAGGAGCAGAGTCCCTGCTGAGCAGGGAGCCTGATGAGGGGCTTGATCCCAGGACCCTGAGATCATTACCTGAGCTGAAGGCAGATGCTTAACCTACTGAGCCAACCAGACGCCCCTATATCTCTCACTTTAAATCAAAGGCTAAAAATGATTAAGCTAAATGAGAAAGGCATGTCCAAAGTGGAGATAGGCCAAAAGCTAGATCTCTTGTACGAAAGTGCTAACCAAGTTGTGACTACAAAGGAAATGCCTTTGAAGGAAATAAAAAATGCTATTCAGTGAAAACACAGACGATAAGAAAGCAAAACAGCCTTTTTACTGATATGAAGGACAATTTTAGGGGCCTGGATAGAAGATTAAACCAGTCATAACAGTTCTTTAAATCAAACTCTAATCCAGAGCAAGGTCATAACTCTCTTGTATTTCCTGAAGGCTGAGAGAGGTGAAGAAGCTGCAGAAGAAAAGTTGGAAGCTGGCATAGAGTGTTCCATGAGGTATAAGCCAAGAAGCCATCTCCATAACATCAAAGTAGAAGGTAAAGCATCAAGTGCAGATGTAGAAGCAGCAGCAAGTTATCCATATCTAGCTATATTAAGCAGTAGAAGTGCCTATTAAACAACAAATTTTCAGTGTAGACAAAACAGCCTTCTACTGAAGACGATGTCATCTAAGACTTTCTTAGCTAGAGAGGAGAAATCAATGCCTGGCCTGAAAGCTACAAAGGCCAGACTGACTCCCTTGTGGTGACTGTATGTTGGAGCCAATTCTCATTTACCATTCTGAAAATCCTAGGGATCTTAAGAATTATGCTAAATCTACTCTGTCTGTGCTCTAGAGATGGGGCAACAAAGAATGGATGACAAACGCATATCTGTTTGCAGCATGACTTCCTGAATATTTTAAGTTCACTGTTGAACTCTACTGCTCAGAAAAAAAATTTTTTTCAAAATATGACTGCTCAGTGACAATGCATGAGATCACCCAAGAGCTCTGATGGAGATGTACAATGAAATTAATATTTTTTTCATGCCTTATAATAACACAACATCCATTCTGCAGCCCATGGATCAAGGAATAATTTTGACTTTCAAGTCTTATTATTTAAGAAATACATTTCATAAGGTTGCAGAGGCCATAGACAGTGATTCCTTTGATGTATTTAAGCAAGGTATATTGAAAGCTTTCTGGAAAGGATTCACCATTCTAGATGTTGTTAAGCACATTCATCATTCATGGGAAGAAGTAAAAGTATCAACATTCACAGGATTTTGGAGGAAATTGATTGTAAACCAGCATGGACAACTTTGAGGAGTTAAAACTTCAGTGGAGGAAGTCACAGCAGATGTGGTGGAAATAGCAAGAGAACTAGAATTAGAAGTAAAGCCTGAAGAAGTGACTGAACTGCTACCATCTCATGATAAAACTTGAAGGAAGGAGAAGCTGCTTCTTATGGATGAGCAAAGTAAGTGATTTCTTGGGATGGAATCTACTCCTGGTGAAGATATTGTGAAGATTGTTGAAATGACAATAAACAGTTTAGAATATTACACAGACTTACTTATTGTGGATAAAATGCTATCAAACAGCATCACACGCAAAAGAAAAATAATTTGTGAAAAGAAGAGTTCATTGATGTGGTAAACCTCATTGTTTATCTTATTTTAAAAAATTACCACAGCCATCCGGACCTTCAGCAATCACCGCCGTGATCAGTCAGAAGCCATCAATATTAGGCAAGACCCTTCACCTGCAAAAAGATTATAACTTGCTGAAAGCTCACAGTGCCTGGGTGGTTCAGTGGGCTAAAGCCTCTGTCTTTGGCTCAGGTCATATCAGGGTCCTGGGATCAAGCCCTGCATCAGGCTCTCTGCTCAACAGGGATCCTGCTTCCCTCTCTCTCTCTCTGCCTGCCTCTCTGCCTACTTGTGATCTCTGTCAAATAAATAAATAAAATCTTTAAAAAAATAATAACTTGCTGAAAGCTCTGATGATGGTTAGCAATAAAGGTATCAATTAACTATTAATAACTAATAATAATCAATAATTAAGTATATACTTTTTTTACATAATGCTATTGCACACTTAATGAACTACTGGATAGTGTAAACATAACTTCTGTATACACAGGGAAACCCCCCAAAATCATTTGACTTGCTTTATTGTGTTATTTGCTTTATTGTGGTGACCTGGAACCAAATCTGCAAGATCTCTGAGGTATGCGTATATTGATTGGTAAGGACTTATCACTGTCATTTTGTTAATTTCTGAATGCTTAACAGATCCATTTTTCCTTGTTTCTCATACATTTTTGTGTGGGTTTTGATGTCTTTTGTTATCAGCATGCTTTGACTTCCTTATCATGTTCTTTTGGGTAGTTACCAAAGGATATTCCCTTGAAGATAGCATGAGGTTTACATGAACTATTTTATGGTTATAACAACATATTTTTTAAAGATTTATTTATCTATTTATTTGACAGAGAGAGAGAGAGAGAGAGAGAGAGATCTCTGCTCAGCAGACAGCCCCATGTGGGGCTCGATCCCAGGACCTTGAGATCACGACCTGAGACGAAGGCAAGGCTTTAACCAACTGAGCTACCCACGAGCCCGTATAACAACATATTTTAAACTGATAACAACTTAACTTCAATATAATTCCTAAACTTTATAATTTTACTTCTTCTCCCTTCACATTTTAGATTATTGTTGCTACAATTTACATGTTTTTTAATTGTATAATAACAGATTACTGTAGTTATTTATATTTCTTAGAAAAATCTTTTAAAGTTTTAAGTGAATTATATACCATTATTATGATATTGCAGAATCTATGACTATATATTTACCATTATCAGTGAAATATACACAAATTTTTTGTGTTTTTACATTGTTAATTAGCACCTCTTTACTTTCACTTACATAACTCATTTAGCATTTCTAGTAAGGCAAGTCTGGTGGTAATAAACTTCTTCAGCTTTTGTTTTTTGAGAAAGCCTTTATCCTTCCTTTGTTTCTAAAGGACAGGTTCATCAGGTGTAGAATTCTTGGTTGACAGTTACTTTCTTTCTACATTTTCAATCTCTCACCTCTACTGACCTGAAAAGTTTCAGTTGAGAAGTCTAGTGAAGGTCTTATGGGTGTTCCCTTGTATGAAACTTCTCTCTTTTCTCCTCCTACTCTTAAAATTATTTTCTAGTCTTTAAAAAGTTAATTATAATTTGTTTCAGTGTAGTCCTATTTGAATTCAAGGTATTTGGAGTCTTTTGGGCCTCATGAACTTGGATGTCTAGTTCTCTCTGACACTTCAGAAAGTTTTCATCTGTTATCACTTAAATACATATTCTGTCCCTTTGTGTCTTCTCCTGGAATTCTCATAATGTGAATATTGTTTCTTTTCATTGTATCTCATAATTCTTGTAGGATTTCTCCTTCCTTCTTTCCTTCCTCTTTCCTTCCTCCTTCCTTCTTTCTTTCTTTCTTTCTTTCTTTCTTTCTTTCTTTCTTTCTTTCTTTTTTCTTTTCTCTTTTTTCTTCCTCCTCTGACTGAGTTATTTCCAATGTCCTATCTTCCAAGTTGCTGATTCCTTCTTCTGCATGATTGAGTCTACTTTTGAGAATTTTTATTGAATTCTGTGGTACACTTATTGTATTTTTCAATTCTAGAAATTCTGTTTTTTATTTGTTTGTTTTTGATGGTTTCTATTTCCTTGTCGAACTTCTTGTTTTGTTCATGCATTGTTCTCCTAATTTCATTTAATTGTGTTTCCTTATAGTTCACTAAATTTCCTTAAAAGGATTACTCTGATTTATTTGTCTGACAGTTCATAGATCTCCATTTCTTTAGGGTCAGCTATTGAAGCTTTATTAGATATCTTTGGTGGTGTCATATTTATCTGATTTTATTTGGACTGGACTCCTTATATTGGTATCTGCACATCTGAGTAACAGGGCTCCTCTTCCAGACTTTAGAGGTTTTCTCTGCAGATGCAGTTCTTCACCAGGCAGCTCAGTTGGAAATTTTGGGTGTGTCTGCTGGTAATGTCCTTGTACAGGTAAAGCTTGCTAACATGGTCTATTTTGGGAGAGGCAACTGTTTGAGCTGTGAGGAAGGGATGGGGGTTGTACTGTTGGCTGATAACAGTTGTATAGGACTTCTGGCTTTGTTTTCCACATAAGTAAGACTGTTGGATGAGCTCCATAGTTGCCTGGATCTCTGGAAAGGCTTATTACTAGATGGTCAGGATTGGGTACAATTATTAGTAGTAGATGGAACTATAAATTTGCTTCCCTAACCTGGCAGGACAGGACCAAGGGATGTATAGCTCATTGTTTGCATATTTTAATCAGGTATGACTATGTATTGAATTCCTTGGTCAAATAAGACCACTGTTTTTGCTTCATAAATGGGGAAAGACACAGGCTGTGTTCCTTGTTCAAGTGCCACTGTATGTAGGGCTTATTGGATGGGCTATACAGTTTCCTGTGTGCTCCAATTTGTTCCCTTGTTGGATAGGTTGAAGCATGTATTCAGCACTGAGCAGAAACACAAATTAGCTTCCCTGTCAGGGTGCAGTGGAAGAAATATCTCTAAAGTCAGTAAAGCTCTTTGTTTGTCATCTTAACTCAAGCAACCCACATCCAAAGTTTCTAAACTGAACAGAACCATTGGCTTTGCTCTGTAAACTATTGGCTTTGCCTACCTGACTCTCAGTGTGAGCTCTGCTTTGAGCCACACAGTCTCCTAAGAGTTATCTCTAGTCCTTAACAGATGGGACCATAAGACACTCTCCACAGAAGGTGGGGCTGTGATTCAGCTCCCTGAATGGATACGGGCAAACTGGGCTCCAGGACTGGCAAAATTTCTCCTTTGAGGATCCAAATCAGGCAGATAGCACCCTACTCTGTTTCCAGAGTAAGCCTCTGACTTGGTTCTGCAGATGAGAAAAACCACTGGTTAGGATTACTACTTGGGCACCATAGGTATGAATTTCATCTGTCATGATCCATGTGCTGGTTGTTGCAAGCCTCTCCCCTTTCTCCAAGGCAGTAAAATTCCCTGTGGCTGAATCCCACAGATTCTCCTATAATTCCCCTGGTGTGAGATCAGAGCAAGAGCTCTTACAAAGTGACTCACAATCCTAGGGGAGTCTTGTCCCCTCTCGGTTGTCTTTCCCCACCGGAAGAACCAGAGCTCAGGGGAGACCTCTCTGCATTGTGTTGCACTGGAGAGGGGCAATGTGGTCAACGTATAGCTGCTTCTTTAACCCTTCTAGTGTAGTATGTCTTGGTCTCTGTGGTGTGTAGAGGTGCTTCAACCTCAACCCATGTTCTAGGATTCTCTCAGTGGTGTTTCATTCTTGAATAGTTGTTAGTTAGTTGTTCTTCCTGTGAGGGAGGCAGAAGTCAGGAACAACATATGTCACCATCTTAGAGCCATAACTTCTCCAAGAGAATTTAATGGGATTTTGGGTATACAGACATGAGGCTACAGTTTAGCTTGGACTAGGGATTGAGAACTAGGTTGCTTATACACTAAAATAACAGAAAACAATTTAAAAAGTAAAGAATGCATGCCCTAAAATGGAGGCAATGTGTAGGAAGAGATCTTGCCTTGTGCTAGCAGGGTTCAGGGCAATGGAAAGGGGAGATGTCAACATGGAGTATATCAGAGCACAAGAGCCTTAGGACAAGCAGCTGATTAAATATTTATTGAGGGGTTAAAAAAAGGAGGGAGCTGCAAGTGAACTGCCCAGAAAATATCCTCTGGACTGTAATGCAGTTTTGTATGCACGTCTACTATACTTCCCACTGTCAGTGGAATGAGCCATTACTTAGATGATGAGAGCAAGAGTGACTGTGGATGTCTGAAGGACTTTTAGTCAACAGTGTCTCCTGGTCTAGAAGAGCTGTTAAGAGCAGCACTAGAGTCAGACTACCTGGGTTTGAATGCAGATTTTTACCACTTTCAGATTTGCAACTGTGGGTGAATTATTTAACCATTTCCTGCTCACTTTCCTCATGTATAAAATGAAAATATGATAATTACTATTTATTATTACTATTATTATATAATTTAAGAAATTATATATTATATATATGATTATAAATTATAAAAACAAGCTTGTTTTGAGGAAAAGAAATCAATATATACGTAAACTACTTAGTAAAATGTCTGGCACAATGTATGTCAATAATCATTGTTAGCTATAATTATGATATACAGGTATGTATACTCATTAGTATGTAAATAGTCATACACTTCATAAGCAGTTCTAGATAGAGTACAATTCTAAACTTCCTTACACCTGTTTATGTTCACCTATATAAAAAGGATAAGCCTTCACAGAATTATATTAAAACCTTTCTGAAAATATAAAAAAAGTATACTTCCCAGTACTATTTCATATTCTGAATATAATTGAAACCAGAAAAATGTATAGATTTCAGACTAAAAGGCTGATGTCAAATTATAATGTCAGACATCTTTTTTAGGAAACATTCTAAGAATTTAATTCTCCCACCTATCCACTGGGTCATTTCAATGACTACCTATCCATCCACCTATCTATCTGTCAACCAGGTGAAACTAACAAAATACTATGCTAGGACTAAATATCTAAAATATCTGAACATATCTCTTGATATGTGTTGTGGCTAATAAGCAAAATGTGACCTCTACCTGGGGAATAATGAGGTAAAATGCAACACTTACAACCCATGATCCTTATACTGATGGTTTTCTATTTCTTAATCAGATCCCAGGATTCAATAGCAAATAATGAGGAAACAAGCAGAAAATTCAGACAACATCATGCCGTTGATTTTTATCCTGGATAGCTCTCTGGAAAATTTGCACATGTGATTCTTTTTTTAGATTGTTCTCCTGCCCCAGTTTCCTTTTAATCATCCAGTGCAAGGGAGATAATGACCTGTGATTGTGAATCTTCTCTCAAACAGCCTGTATTTATTAGTGGGGAAAATACAGGGACTTACATCTGTCATATACCTGCTTTGCTCTAGGAATTTGATTGGCAACATATATACATTCTTATTTTATTTTCACAACAACCCTATGAGTGTGTGTTAACACTTCATTTGAACTATGTGGAATCTGAGGTAGATGGTTCAAGACCATACCACTAATATGTGATAGAGCTCATTTCATGGTGTTTACATCTCTCCATTCTGCACTACCCAGTACAAAGTGCAATTATTGTGAAGTTAATTAAAATTAAGCTACAGGGCCTTCAAGGACATAGGCCGCTTCCATGTTATTAAGGCACTAGTGAAGTGTTCGCTAAAGCCATAATTCTGTTAGATTTGCAAAGGTAAGATATTTTTATATTCCTTTTCTTAGGGAAGTTTCCTCTCATCATCTAAGTTTAAAAACAAAACTGCTGCACACAGTGCTTTCCTGTATCATGATCCTTATCCAGCAAGTGAGGTATGTACATGTATGCACTAAATAAAGTGTTAATCAGGCAGACTCCCAGAACTTTCACTTGTGAAGTTCGCTACCAAGTAGAAAGTTGTTTCATTTTGTTTGTTCTACAGGACAATTATATAAAGTAGGCAGTACCACATTACAAATAAATGAACTGAGGTAAAAACAACAAAAACAACAACAACAACAATTAAATGAGTATCCACAGAACTTAGGATTGGTAAGCAATGGAGATTAGCCAAAAACAAAACAAAAACAAAAACAAAAACAAAAACAAATGAACAAAAAACAAAGACAGGGCTAGTTTGTTTGTGAATTTCAAAGTCAAAGTTTCTGCTTTTGCTTATTTTTCCATAATTCTATAACATTTAACCATTTTTCAACTTCTGTTTCATAAGCTTAAATCAAAAACAGTGACTCCAATTCTGTAAGATTAGTTGGTTCTATTGTTACTGTTGCTCCCCACCCCTTTTCAGAGAAGTCAAATATGGTGGTTTGAAACTAGACATGGTTCAAATCCATCAGACACAGCAGTCTCCAAGTATTTTCTGCTCTTCTCAGAAGGCTAGTTGTACTCCCTTGTAGGAGACTCATTACACTGCCCAGGATAAAACTCTTGAGGGAAAAGAGAGTCCACTGCTATCTTCCACAAGACCAAGTGGCCAGCCTCACCTGTTCACCTAGCACACAAGGCAAGGGAGGACCCTGGGTGAAAGCCAAAATTAGGCTCACAGAGAAAGCTCCTGCTGAGGACTGCTGGGCTAAACCAGTGCCAGCCGGATCTACCTGCTGAGTTTGTCTTTCCACAGAAAAGACATTAACAAGCATCCTGGAACAGGAAGTTACAGCCAGTGTAAAGAAAGTAAGTGAGTTATCTTATAAGAAACATAAAGCTCACAGAGACACCTTAAATTCTTGTGTTTCTGATTTATGAATTAAGTAAACAATGTATGACTTAGTTTGACACAATATGCTCTTTACGTTTAGAGATTGGGTCCCATGATTTATTTAACAGACTATTACTTCTCACCCAGTTTGACATCATGACTTCCTTGGGGGTATTGGAACATAGCAGGCATCTGCTACTATCCTTTTATCTTGCTTTGACTTTGAATGGAGTGTCTGATAGGAAAGGTGGGAAAAAGGAGGGCTGGAAAGAGAGATAAAGGAAGGACAGGGAGGAGGAAAGGAGGGATTGAAGGAAGGAGGGGGGTCAGGGAAAGGAAGATGTGGCAGATAAAAATAAGAGTGTGACATTATTATAAAAGAAAAAAAAAGACACTACCCATTTCTGAGTAAAAGAACAGACTGTATTTTCTCTAAATCTTCCAATACTTAGCCCGAAACATGTTTCCAAGTAGGAACATTTTCTCACAAAGCATATGCAAAATATTTCAACCCTCAGGTTTTGGCTCTTTAATTTTTTTTTCTCCCCCAGAATCATTTCCTTAACAGAGCTATGGGCCCAGTTTAGTTAAAACTGAAGACATATGTGATGGATGGAGAAGATGGCCTGGGCAATAGTCCAGCAACTAAAACAGAATTAGAATCATCACAGACACTTTAATCCCAATTATTTAATCTGTGGGGTGTCTAACACCACAAGTATTTGGCACGACTCAACAAAACAGTAGAATTTACAGAGAAACAGAAGAAAAAAACCTAAATTGATGAAATAAAATGAACTAAAGAGTTTTTTTTCATTAGACTATAATTTATATCCCCAGAGCAAAAGTGAAACAAATATAAACTTAGAGTAAGTGTGGGGGGTTGGGTAATGGTATTTTAAAGAAATAATATAAACAATAAAATGCAAGCACTGTTATTAATATCAAGGTCATAGTGATACTACCTTGACACCTCTCCCCACCCTTTGTTTCAGCCTCACTGTGATTTTTCTACACACCCCGAAATCTGTCCATGTGCACCTGCACCATCATCTGGCCAAATTACTGCACTCTAGTTATAAATGCACCATGATTAAAACCATGAACACATGAGGAAAGAATGTATGACCTAGGGTCGATTTTTGACCAACAAAATTTTGTATGCTCTTCAATAGTATATGAAACAATTTAAATTATATTAATAAAGTAACACGTAAACTGATCAGAAAGGGATTTATAGGAAAAGAAGAGCTAGAATAAACCTTAATTACAAACCTAACCTACCAGGTTTTTCTTAACTGAAATACATTGTAAATGGTATTCTAAAGGCAAAGCTCATACATATTTTAAAAAGGATTTTCCAGCAATTTTTAAATAGTAGAAATGACTCTTTAGGGTTTCTTTAAACTACTAAAGATAAAAAAAGCATTTAAAAATTATACTAACGCTAAATGACAGTTAATAAATGTCATCATGCTAAACCACAGTTTTCAAAATTACTACACATTTCCTAGACACAATTCAAATTTTAATGTACATTACAGTGCTTTTCCTTTTTATATATTTATTTACTTTCCGTTCTCACTAACAGATTATATTAAGAATTTTTTAAGATGGTAATGAAAAAAGCTAAAAGGGAATTTAAAAAACTTTATTTCTCACGAAATTCATTGATTAGAATTATATTTTAAACCATTTCATTGTTTTTTATTATTATTATATAAATTTTAAATTGAAGCTTCCTCTTGATTTTATGTGATCAGAATAAATGGAATAAATAAGTCCTACATCTGTGGAAATTTATAGTGTCAGAAAATAAAAATTCCAATCACCTTTCAATACTCAAGAATACCTGTGTCATTATCTTTTTGTACCTTGATTTATAAACAGCAATTTCATAGCGCAATTTGTGGCATTACTGAGCCTACTAATTTTGTGTAAAGTTCTTCATTATGATACCTTGTATATGTTAATAAATGTATTATCAAAAATGAACTGTTCTCTAAAATTTGAATTTAAAATTTTAGACATTTTTTCATCAGCAAAATAATTTTTTGTCTTTTTCAAATACTTTAAAATCTTTTTCATTAACTCTGAATAAAGAAATGTCTGGAGAGTCAGAAATTAAAAAGAGAAAAGTAAATATATGATAAAGGGAGACTTTTCCAAACACTCATGCTAATTTTTTTTGAGGTTCAAATCAAATACTTAAGGATGAATCATTTTAGTTTTTAATGTAGACATTTTTAGTAGAACGAATAAAAGATTTTCACAGTGAATAACTCAAATCTTCCAGTTTTCTAATCACTATATAGTGCTTTAAAAATTATAAGTAGATCTGAGATTCTCTTATTTTCTTATATCAAATACTTCTTACTGTTTAAAACCATTGTGTTTATTACTTTAGAGATATATATTATTAAGCGTCTTAAAAAAATGGAACTTTTTAATCTGTATTTACGAAGCCTTTAGAACTCATTTTATTTTTATCTACTTTGTACGCACTCATAAAAGCAAGTGTACCACCTCGTCTGGGATACAATTTTTAATGTGAATTAAAAATACCATTAGTTGTGCTTATGTATACAACAGACTAGGATAACTCCTTTGAAGAAATCACTACCTAACCAACTGGATTATATAAATTTTGATAAAATAACAAAATATGTATGTACCCAGTAGAGCTACCAGTCGGAGCTATTCTGTTCCACAGATAATACATACCAAGATATTAGAACTGCAAGAATCATTCAATCTCTAAGGTGATAATTTACATTTTTTGCTTGCATATTGTTTTTATAGTAAAAATTTACTCTTTCTGAAAGGGAAAAATGGACAAATACTGCAATCAATTTTTAATGGTTTATAATAAGCAAGGTTGCATATTCAAACTTCAGTTAATTTTGATGCTTTATGAAAGCAATTGTAAAACTATTTTAAAATGGTCAAAAATGCATAAATTATATTTGAATAACTAGGTACCTCTGCTAATTTAAATTCAAACTACTCATTAGTAAAGTGAAATACATCTGGTAATTTAAATACAAAAAATGAAGTATAAAGAGGTATTGATACTTTCTATAGTAGTTATGTCTTTAAGATATTAGCAACACATTTTTAAAAAAAATAACATTAAGTTTGACTCATATAAGTAAAAATAGCTATAGTTAGTTAATATAATAATGCACATCATAGTCTATTTTTATAGTCAAACATAGGAAGGTTTCCTCCAAATGAAAGAGAAATTAATCAGTCATTCAAGCAAATACATAAGAAAGCACTCCAAACAAAGGAGATTCAAGTGGTCAAGTCAATCAGCAAAAATGTAGTGAAAATAACTAAAGCACAGTCATTTTCCCAACAGTAGCAATATTTAATAAAGTCTAATATCTAATTAAATAGTTTGGAGATGTTTGTCTATAAATAGCTGTATCATCTAATTTTGACATTTTATGTAGAAATATTCTAAACAGTCACATTTTAGAAAGAAGAGTATTAATTATATAAATAACAATAAGTAGAGTAATACATTTCTAAGTGTAAAAAAATAAACCCTTTTAATCCTACGTGGATTGAAATAAAGAGTTAATATTCACAGTTAATTTACAACGGTGATATTACGAAAAGAATATTTTCAATAAAAGGAGAAATTTTCATTGTAAATACAGGAATTGTCCACCCTCTTCTCTTGTCTTTTATGAGGAAATGAAATCTTCTCACTTGTCACCCTACATCCAAGAATTTTGTCTATCTCACATAAAAAAAAAAAAAAAGCTTAAAGAGTCAACCCTTTACCCCCCTTTCATGTTTTCTAAAGCAAACATCCAAACTCTTCATGGCCTCTTCCCCTTCTAACCACCTAAGATTCAAATAAGGGTAATTGCTCTCTTTTATTGTTCAGTAATGTCCTGGTGAGGGAATGATTTTACTCTCCCTTTTCTGTGGGGTCCTGCGGTTTTATCTAAATGGAAATGAATTATAACAGGATGACAAGGCCACAAAACAAAGCCATTTAGTTTTACAAATCTGTTATGTCCTCCAATCTGTTTTATGGGCCTGGTCCTATTATAAACCAAGAAAAACCCTAAAACAAACTCTTTTTTTCCCCTTTCTTTCCATTGGAAACATCTACAATTTTATGATTCTTTAACAGCTTGGCCTAAAATTTTTTCGCTGTGTGTGTGTGTGTGTGTGTGTGTGTCTTTTTCCCCAAGAGTCCCTCCACCCCACCTTCTCAAACATACAAAACATTCAGAGACAAGAAACTGGACTTTTCAAATACAAACTGCTGACAACTGTCAGAAGCACTTTACTGGGACATTACTGACTGTAGCTTCAATGAATTAAGCTTGATTCACTGCGGGTGAATCATTTTCAATGCAGAGCTGTTCAGCAGTAATTGGCCAAGAAACCCTGCTGCGAAAAGCACTTGTCAAATAATGCTTGTTTACAAATATATCTCCAGACAGCAAAAAGTGGCAGTTACTGAATAAGTTCAGGGCCACCTCCAATATTCATAACAGTGGACATGCTCTCTGTACTTATTAAATCTATTAACATTTTCACTTGTTGATATACTTGCTAATCTTTGCCCTGTTTGATCAATCTCAGAGATAAGTTTCTTGCTAAATATGCCTCTGAATTATTTTATAATAAAAGTGTTTTGTATTAGACTGGAATTCAAAGGTTTCTTCAACATGTAATTTATGCCTAATGTGTGTAAAAAGATAACTAAATATATATTTATCTTATCTTAGAATTCAGTCTAAAGAGTACATTTTCCTCTTACTGTTTTTTTATCCAATATATCCTAACATTCATTCCATCTCAATTTAAGATTCTAGATATACATTTGACTTTTCATGTTCACTTTGACTTATTTATGTCTACCAAAGTTAAATTTTAAAAATGACTAGAATACATATTATGAATGTAAAGTCACGTTTATGTCTATCTATTTTGAATTTTTTTCTCACATAATGGGATTATTCATATTATACACATATATAGCATACATATATGCACACACACTATAGTCTGGGAAGTCACTAAGTATAGGTTGCAGAAAGCAAAGTATATGAGAGCAAGTTATTAATGGATGTTGTGCATACATCAAATCTTTCTGCCTCTGATCTTCCAAAGATCCTCCAGAAATAAACAATCAAAAAAACCTTAAAAATTCCAATTGGAATCTTTAAATAAATCAATAAACTCCTATTATTAGTATCTTAATATAGTATTGTCTGATTTATAATAACATATGGAGAAACAAAAAGAAGGGGGAGCATAAATTTTATAGAACAGAAGTAATGGTCTGAGATGATACTAATGGAAAGATGGAAAATTATTGGGTAGAAATGGAATGAATGAGGTAAAATCATATATATTAATACGATTTTATTTCCTACTATGTGAAATAGTGATAGACCCCTGCAATCCCCACCTCACTATAGCCCAGGTTTTGCTGTGTGTTCCACTAGCTGGCATAAGGACAATACAAACTGTGGTTGTTAGGTCTGTGATATCAACCAGTCTACCTCCCAGAAGATTTGAGCTCTGCTTACATCACCTTAAGAGACTGGTGCTATTTCCTAGATTCCCTCCAAATCCCTCTGCCTCTTCCTCCCTGGGCGCAGTCTTGGCCCTGGTGCCCATTCAGGGTCTCCCTCAGCCCTCCCTGAGACTTCATTTTTCCCCCTTCCCTAACCAAAAGCTTCTACTCTCCTTCATCTCTACATAAACCATTTTCCTCATCACACCTGGGGAAAAATTTGAAATATAATGGGAACAGGAAAGGATGAATGACAGTACTATCACTGTTACTCTTTAAATCCAAACCAGGATGCCCCTTCCGGTGGAATAAGACAGTTAATAAAAGGACTCCAAACCCTGTCAAAATACTCCGGGTTTCTACGTAATGAATCTAACATGAGAGGTTAATAAAAGGACTACGACTTAAAATACTTTTTCAACTTTATCGAGAAGGGGAAAAGATGCAGATTGGGTTAAGTATGAGAGATTGCCATAGCTAACTAGCTAACTAGCTAGAGTTACATAGAATCTTTAAATCAGATTTAAAACAATAAAATGTAAGGATTAAAGAGGGAAGTTCACGGGGTGGGGCAGGGAGTCTCAATCTGCCCTGCTTTCACATGGTTCCTAGGGAGCTGGCAGCGCTCCTAAACCAGCCTTCTCCTACAGCCTACAGCCATACAACCCGTGCAAGTCACGAGGACACACACGACCTCAAAGGCTGAGGCTTCATCTTTCCGGTCCAGCGTCCCCTGCCCTAGGAGTGGAATGGATTTTTTTAAGACTCTGTGCCTCACCCGTGGCATGCGGGGCCGATTCAAATCGAAACCTCAGTATTCCAGCCAGGGGTTAGGGGTTTTGATGTTTTCGTGGTGGAGCTCACCGCTTCCTGCAGCCCAGATCAGGATCTGAGATGCTACACCTCCCACCTCCATTCTAGAGGAATGAGCCTTTGAGCTGAGACCTAGAGCGGTGGGGGTGTAAAAGGAGCAGGCGCAGCTGGAGCAGACCCAGGGCCGAGGGCAGCCGGCCGAGAGGTGGCGGGCCCGGGGACTGAGCACAGCTCCGGGAGCAGCGAGCGCCACACAGGTGCTGCTCCCGCGGGGCCGACTCTACTCGCCCAGCGGAAGGCGGAGAAAGCCTTCAGAGTCCGGGGCGCAGGATTGGGGGTGGGGAGGAGGGTGGGGGACTCCAGGATCCGGTGCGGGCCAGAGCGGGGCTTTTCCGTCACGCAAACACCGAGACACAAGCCCTAGTGGGTTTGAGCAGCAACTTCCTGGCAGCGACACCCCACCTCTCTTCCGCCTCCCCCCGCATCCCACCTTCCCGCCTTCTTCCACTTTCGCCTCAATGTGATTATGAGCCCCCAAAGTGAAGGGCACCTCACAGTGTGGGGCCCCTTCTGTCCTTCGCCATTCCCCTCCCTCGAGAAATAGCGGCTCTTGCCACCCACCCCGGAATAGCAACTGGCAATGTCCTAAATAACAGCTTCCAGAAGGCACTTTTCCCCAAAATAAAAGCAGCCAGTCACCCCCACAATATTTTTCATCACCGGCCTCAAATAACGGTTTCTAAAAGCCCACTGTTCCCGAGATCGTTGTCGCTGAGCTTCAAACAGTTCCCACTCCTTTAAGCCCCAAATGTCACTTCCCCACACGCTTCAAGTGAGAACCAGCCGCACCCCACCTTCGGGCGCGGGTCTCAGACCTCTCTCCCCCGCTTGCAACTTCCCAGCCCCCCAATTAGCCTCTTCCACACGCAGGTTCCTCGCCCAGCACTCCGCACCTAATGTCAAACATTGCAACCAGACACAGCAGAGGGGAGCGAAAAGGCTAGCGAAAGCCGACAAATGTTAATTTGTGACGCGGGGTGAGATTTCGTCCGCGGCAGCAGCGTCCAGACCGCCCCGACCCGCACTTGCAGGCCCCGCCTCGCCCCTCCGCCCCAGGTCGCTGCGGTCCCCACCCCCAACACTACCTTCGTTGCTGGGGCTGGCCAGGAGGGTCCGAAGCGCGGCGCACAGAAGAAGGCAAGTCCAGAGGGGGGCCCTGCGAGGTCCGGAGTAGCAGCCGGCCAGAGACGCAGGGGTGCTGGGGGTGTCGCCGTCGCCCAGGGGCCTCCGGCGTCCCGCACCCGGGGGCCCCGAGCCCCGCATCTTCTCCTAGCTGCCTCCGCCGCTGCTGTCCCACGAGTCTCAGTCCACTGCCCCGGCTTGGGGGGGGGGGGGGGCGAGGGAGGCTCGCGGTTCCTTCGCGTTCCCCGTGGGATCCCTTGCCTTCTGGCACGCGGCTCTTCCAAATGCGGGAATCGCGGATCCGCTGAGACGTCCGAAGTTTGCTTCCGGCTCCTGTCTCCCTTCTCTTCAGTGAGCTTAAATTAAATACTAGTTATGGCTGATAGCGCAGTTCTGGACTGGACTCAAGGGTGTCGAGAAGGTCCCGCGTCCTGTTTCTCTGCCTCTTAAGACTTTTAAGAATTGGGGTCTTTAATGGCCCTGAGGGGAAGATAAAGATCCCCTTTCAGTCTTCACGGCTGAAATGATGAAGGTAAGGGAGACAAATCTTCGTAAGTCAAGAAAAATCCTCAATAAAAAGAGGAGAAAAAGAGTGGCTAAGGATAAAGAGAAGGAGTTGAGAAAATACAGGGTGGAGGAAATACGAGAGAGACGACCAAGGGAAAAGATCCAGAGTTCAGAGGCTGGCAGAAGAAAATAGCTGCGGGCTGAGTGCTGAGGAGGGGAGGTACTGGCAGCGGCGAGCGGGCAGGAGCGCGGAGCCCGGCGGCGGCAGCCCGGAGCTGCTGCGGTTCCCGCTGCTCAGGGAGGAGGCGGTGTGCGCGCGGCTGGGAGGACGAGGTTGAAACTGCACCGCCACCGCGCGCTCCTGCTGTGTCTGGAGCTCCGTCGTCTTCTCTGCCTCCCGCTCTGCACCTCCCACCCACCTCCCTCCTCCTCTTGCCAGCTCCCCCGCCCTCTGCTGCTCGCAGCCTCGCCAGTGAGAATCTACTGTAAGTGTGAGTTGCTTAGACGAAGTCACACACTCGCGGAGGGAAGTAATACGAAGGCTGCCGTGGTGAGTGTTGCCTAGCGGTCTCCGGGAAAGGCGCGTCTTCCTCCCCGGATAATTAGGGCGAAGAATTCTCTTGACGGTGCCTGCGAACACCGGGGCTCCCGGGAGGCGGAAGGGAAATCAGCCTTAAGCTCAGCCGGCAGCCCTTGGAGAAGCGGGTCCTTCGGTTTGGCATATTGCCTGCTGCCCATCACGGCTTGTGGCATCAACCACCTTGTCGTCACATAACCACGTATTCGCAGGCTGTGCTGGTCCGTGGCTAGTTTCTTAAACACCCATATCGCTCAAAGCTGCTCACCCTTTCAATTCTTCCAATACTTTGGCAGCTGGGATGGGATAATTAGTCAACATTTCCTTCAGAAGTAAATTGTAGAATTTCTAAATATAGACACCGTGACTATAATTGAAATATCAGGGAGTCAACGAATTTGACTTACGGAGATTTGTAGTGTGCCAGATACTTGACGATGTGATAATTTAATTCATTAATTTCATTGATAGAAGGTGTTAGAACTTTAGAAATTATATAATACGCAGCTATATGCAATTAATTCCAGTGAAATTAGCATGGGTCAAATAATTTCAGGGTTTAAAAAATATTTTAATTTCGTGTTTTCTACTGCATTGAGACACTTACAAATTAATTACCAAAAAAAAAAAAAAAAGGACCGGTTTAAAACAATTGACGTTCTGTGCTTCACCTCTATTATGTATTCTCTTGCTTCAATATTTTTTCTTCAATGTTCTCATTCATTCTTTCAAAGAGATACATCTGAAGGGCAATTGTAGTAAATACTGCAAATAAAATATGTACCAAAAGTGTGAGTTTAGAAGAAAGGTGTCTTGTTTAATTTGTTGTCTGGTAACTACTGTGAAGATTGGGTTTGCATTCACACCTAATGAAGTGGAGTCTGCTCACTAGCTTTGACATCTAGAGCCCTGTTTGTCTTCACAATAAATTTCTCATCATCTTTAGCTGATGACATTTGTTTTCTGTTTAAATATTTGCAATAAAGATGAAAGAATAAAGAAGCAGTGATGCAATTTTATAAAGAGGTAGAAGCTCATCTTTGTTTTTTTTTTTTTCTGAAATGTTTTGGCACCATAAATCTAAAAACAGCTTCTTTCTATTATAATGTGCTCCAAATGCATGAAGCGAATTTAAAGAAATGGCAGTGAATCAACCTTTCAGTTTGGCAAAAAACCTGATGCAAAGTTGAGATACAAAGTTGAATTTTATATTTCTATTTGAACACCATTCAAAATGTAAACTCCTCCCTCCAAATTATAGTTGAATTACTTAAAAATATCTACACAGGATATTAACTGAGTTTTCTAAAGCCTAAGGATATGTAAGAATACTAGTATGGGACATAGGCAGTGTAATGGGACTTTGAGCTTGTTACTTTACTTCTATAGGTCTCAGTATCCTCATCAATAAACTGATTTGGAGAAAATGATCTTCAAGGTCCTTTTACTTCCATATTCTTTGCATTTCTATGTTACTACCCTGTTTACCTATCTCTGATTATTTACTATTGACTACAAAATTATTCAATTTCTTCAGCGTAGCATTGAAAGTATTCTACTACAAAAACCTTAAGTAAATTTTGTTTTACTTTACCTTAAATTTTGAAATTCAGTGTTCCCTAAATTGCCTCATACCTCTTCATTTTTATGCCTGTCACTCCATCCCAAAGAAGATTCACCCCCTAAAAATATTTAACGCTTTCCCTCCCACACACACTCACACATCTCTCTCATCTAAAATCCTACCCAATGTCCGAAGAGTATAAGCAATCAAGACTGATCTTTTCACAAAAAGAAGTGAATTGGTTCTCCTTCTCAAAGTATCCATAGCTAATGATTTATGTGTCAACACTATGGCAGTATTTTCTGAATGAAAAACTGGAACAAATTATTTAACAACTGTAAGTTTATATATTGGGATGAAAGGAATTTAAACTGAGTATGTCAAAGAAAACTTGGAACACTATTCACTATGGTGGGTAATTATCTCCTACCCAAAACAGTTAACTCCTCTTTAAGTGACTAAGGCTACAGAAAGCCAACTCCTTAATTTTCTTCAACTTAAATAGCAGCCATCTTCATCATGGTTATTTAATAACATTTGTCATATATCCTTGAAAGAATGAACAGCTCTAAAATGGAGCCCCAGTTACACCAATGAGTTAATCAAGGCAATGAGGATAGTTCAATTTGGGCCTCAGTCTCAAAAGAGATTTTATATCTGGTCTTGTGTTGTTTTCTTGGAATGTAAATTCTATCTTAGCATACTGACATTGGACCACAGTATTGCATGAAAACTAGATTTGTCTTTTTCCTTTATACTTACTACCTTGCACCCGAAGAGGCTAAAACAGAAGAGTCTAAAAGTAGGGGCTTGGAAGTCCTATTGTTTGCATTTCTCTTGCTTAGGATACTGCTTTGGCCTCAAAAGGTGAAAGTAGCTGATGTCTCCCTAGATTTCACCTTGGATTTGGCTTTTTGCTAAGCTTTCATAAAGAAAAGAAATCCAGAATCACCTTGATAAGACACCTTGAAAGGTTACTACCTTATAAAAGGTACTATGGTTAAGTTCAATGTATTAATAATCCTAAATATCTTCACTGAATTCAAAGTGGAACAACTAAAGCAATTATACTAAGCAGAATTGCTAGTAATTACTGAAAATTTCCTATGTGTGAAGCATTATATGATATTTTACATTAATGATTTTACTTAATGCTGACATTTCAACCACACTGTTGGTACAATTATTAGCCCCATGTTACTGATAAGAAGACTGAGGAAATGAGGTTAGACAATGAGTAGCCCCACAGTCTCACAGCTAATAAGACAACACAATTTTAACCCATGGCTCTCACTCTGTGTAAGAATATTGTAGTGTAACAGAAGTAAAGAATAAATGTGATAACCAGTCATTCAGAAAAAAGAGAGCGAGAGAGAGAGAGGACTTCCCCCAAATTCTGCATTAATGGGAACAATTAATAAATACAATTTGGGTACAATGGAGAAACAATAGGCCAAATCAAGAAAATAGTGAGGCGTGTAGACAGAAAATATTAGCACAAACAGATTGCACAAAATTACTCATTAAACCATGGTAGAAAACATAAGCAACAGTTTTTACAAATATAATCTAAATAGGGGCTCCCGGGTGGCTCAGTTGGCTAAGTGTATGCCTTTGGCTCAGGTCATGAGCTCTTTCAGTCCTAGGACTGAGCTCTGAGTTGGGGCTGCTCTGCCTCTGCTCCTCCCCTGACTTGTGCTCTCTCTCTCAAATAAATAAAATCTTTAAAAATAATGTAAATAAAACTTCAAAAATCAAAAAGCATTTTTTCCTAAAATATTATGTAGTATTGGCAATTTTTTACATAATTGTTTTTTAAATGTTTTTGTCATTCAGCTATATGCTCTCTTTGGGAGAACTTTGGGAGAAAAGCAAAACCAAAGCAAAATTTTAACCATGGTAGGTTTTAGATATGAAATTATAGGATAGCCTAATGAAACTATAAGATACACTAATGAAGTTAATTTTTCAAGTCCATAATTTCCTGAAGAAGATATATATATGGTGATGTTAATTATTTTGACCCCAAAGGAAAAGGCTGACTAAACTGTATTTAAGCAATCAATAGCTCTTAAAGTTCACAACCAAGAAAATGCTAATGTATTCATTATTTTATGTTGTATTTTAATGTAATTAACATAGAACAGATATTATTTTAATTTTTGTTCATACTTATCTTGCTTAAGAAGTTTTCTGAAGTCCTGGAGTCACTTCTCCCTACTAATGACCCACATTTTTACTATTAATGTTTAATTTAGTTATGTCTCAATTTAATTGATTATTGAGTGATTTAAAAAATAAGGAATAAATACTTTTTAATAAGGTAATAAGGATTTAATTATATAAGTTATTTTATTACTTAACAATACATTAAAATATTACTTATAATGAAAACAAAAGTTTAAAATAAAAACAGCTTGTTAAGGCAGTGAAACCATCATGGATGATACTGTCAGGGTGGAATATGACATTATATATTTGTCAAAATGCATGTATAACACCAAGAGTGAAACCTAATGTAAATTATTGACTTTAGTTAATAACAATGTGTCAATATTGGCTCATCAGTTGTAATAAATGTCACCTCTACACCTTAAAAAAATGTTTTGGGGCGCCTGGGTGGCTCAGTGTGTTAAAGCCCTGGGATCAACCCGGCATCAGGCTCTCTGCTCAGCTGGGAGCCTGCTTCCCCCTCTCCCTCTGCCTGCCTCTATGCCTATTTGTGATCTCTTTCTCTCTGTCAAATAAATTAAAAATCTTAAAATAAATAAATAAATATGTTTCTATCATAATCAGCCCTCATTTTTGTCTTTTTTATGACTATTAAGAACATAATAAAATCCTCCACTGTCAATGAGTATTAGTAGAGAATTTTGTAGCAAAGAATAAGGAGCAAGATATTTAAATAAATTACCATGAACCGAATAGCCACCGATTTCTACTGGTGGTAGTGGTGGTTGATTTATTCTCTAATCATTCCTAGATCAGTGTGTGAGGTTTGCTGACACTTCATGTAGCAGAAGGCCAATGCTGCTGTAGTTGCTGAGGAACCAAATTGAATTGCCAGGAAGTTCTTTGGTTGTTGTTTGCCTCTAGTATCTTGGACAACTGGCATCAAATGAAGATGTGGACAGTGAGATAATAAGGACTCTGGGGGCTGAAAAAGAAGGAAAAATGTGCTCAGAAGAGTCACAAGATTGAAGTGATACACTGTGAGAATGACTCACTTCACTTAAACTTATCTATTCTAACCATCTTCTGGATTCTGGAAGGATTTACTATTATGCAAAAAATAAGTTGTAACATTTTTCATATTCAGAGGGAGATTTTTAATAAATTAAGTGCATACACTCCCTTGAAATTCATATATAATCTACTCATACAGGAACATACATATATCATAATATAACTAGCTATAGTTTCCTAGGGGAATAACTGATAAATTTGCTCAATGGCATAAGTAAATAAGGGGTACATATGCAATCAAGCTTTCGATACTGCTGTTGGTTGTCCATGGAACAGGCTTCTGGGTAAAAGCTAGCAGTGTTAATCTCATGTACTCTCATACTCTGTTGGTGGGAAGTGAATCTAGAACATCTTCTGTAGGGTGGCTTCACAATATCATCAAGTGCCTTTAAAATGTGATAGCTTTGCATCTAGCAATTACAGATTTTTTAAATTTAAGCAAACAAATTAATTAAAATGCATTAGAAGATGAAGCACAATGGTATTTTTAAGTTTTTATTTAAATTCCAGTTAGTTAACATACAGTGTAATATTAGTTTCAAGTGTACAATATAGTGATTCAATACTTCCATACCACACCTGGTGCTCATCACAAGTGCCCTCTTTAATCCCTACAGCCTATCCCCCACCCACCCTCATTCTGGTAACAGTTTGCTTTCTATAGTTAAAAGTCTCTTTCTTTGTCTTTCTCTCTCATTTTTTCACTTTGCTTGTTTTGTTTCTTAATTTCTAAATATGAATGAAATCCTATGGTATTTGTCTTTCTCTGACTTATTTCACTTAGCATAATACTCTCTAGCTCCATCCATGTCATTGCAAAAGGCAAGATTTTATTCTTTTTGATGGCTGAGTAATAGTTCATTATATATTCTATATAATAACAATTATATATAATAATATTTAATTATTTGATATTTGATAATATAATATATTATATAATTATATATATATATATAACTTCTTTATCCAGTCATCAGTGGATGGACATTTACACTGTTTCCATAATTTGGCCACTGCAGGGTAATGCTGCACTAAATATCAGGGTGCATGTAACCCTTTGAATGAATATTTTTGTATTCTTTGGGTAAAAATATGTCGTGCAATTGCTGGATCATAGGGTAGTTCTCTTTTTAACTTTTTGAGGAAACTTCATACTGTTTTCCAGAGTGGCTGCACCAGTTTGCATGCCCACCAACAGTGCAAGAGGATTCCCCTTTCTCTACATCCTTACCAACATTTGTTGTTTCTGGTAGTTTTGATTTTAGTCATTCTGACATATGTGACATGGTATCTCATTGTAGTTTTAATTTGCATTACCCTGATGACCTGTGATGTTGAGTATCTTTTCATGTGTCTGTTAACCATCTGTATGTCTTCTTTGGAAAACTGTCTATTCATGTCTTCTACCCATTTTTTAATTGGCTATTCATTTTTTGATGTTGAGTTTCCTAAGTTCTTTATATGTTTTGGATACTAACCCTTCATCAGATATGTCATTTGCAAATATCTTCTCCCATTTCATAAGTTGCCTTTTAGTTTTGTTGATGGTTTCCTTTGCTGTGCAGAAGTTTTTGTTTGTTTTTATTTTGATGTAGTCCCAATAGTTTTTTGCTTTTGTTTCCCTTGATTCAGGGGACCTATCTAGAAAAATGTTGCTATAGTCAATGTCAGAGAAATTACTGCCTCTGCTGTCTTCTAGGATTTTTATGGTTTCAGGTCTCACATTTAGGTCCTTAATGCATTTTGAGTTTATTTTTGTGTATGGTTTAAGAGAGTAGTCCAGTTTCATTGTTTTGCATGTTGCTCTTCAGTTTTCCCAACACCATTTGCTGAAGAGACTGTCTTTTTCCCTCTGTGAAAAGTACTATTGGTATTTTGATAGGGATTTCATTAAATGTGTAGATTGCTTTGGGTAGTATGACATTTTAATCATATTTTTTCTTCTAATCCATGAGCATAGGGTATGTTTCCATTTCTTTGGCCATCTTCAAATTCTTTCATTAATGTTTCATAGTTTTCAGAATACAAGTCTTTCACCTCTTTGGTAGGTTTATTCCTAGGTATCTTAATGTTTTTGGTGCAGTTGTAAATGGGGTTGATTCCTTAATTTCTCTTTCTGCTGCTTCATTATTGGTATATAGAAATGTAACAGATTTGTGTACATTGATTTTGAATTGTGAGAATTTGTCAAATTTGTTTATCAGTTCTAGCAGCTTTTTGGTGGAGTCTCTCAGTTTTTCTATCTGAGTATTGCCATCTGCAAATAGTGAAATTTTACTTCTTCTTTGATGATTTGTATGGCTTTTATTTCTTTTGGTTGTCTGATTGGTGTGGCTAGGACTTCTAGGACTATGTTAAATAACAGTGGTAAGAGCGGACATCCCTTTTGGGTTCCTGATCATAAAGGAAAAGCTCTCAATTTTCCCCATTGAAGATGATATTTCAAGCTGTGGGTTTTTCATATATGGCCTTTTTATGTTGAGGTGTGTTTCCCCTAAGCCTACTTATTTGAGGGTTTTTATCATGAATGAATGTTGTACTTTGTCAAATGCTTTTTCTGCATCTATTGAAATGATCATATGGTTTTTATCCTTTCTTTTATTACTGTGGTGTGTCATGTTGATTGATTTGCAAATACTGAATCACCCTTGCAACCCAAAAATAAATTCTAGTTGACCATAGTTAATGATTTTTTTAAAATGTATTTTTAGATTCGGTTTGCTAGTATGTTATTGAGCATTTTTGCATACACGTTCATCAGAGATATTGGCCTGTAGTTCTCTTTTTTCAGTGGTGTCTTTGTCTGGTTTTGGTATCAGGGTAATCCTGGTCTCATATAACAAATTTGGAAATTTTACTCCATTTTCTATTTTTTGCAAAAGTTTGAGAAGAATAGGTATTAATTCTTCTTTAAAAGTTTGGTAGAATTCCCTTGTGAAGCCATCTGGTCCTGGGCTTTTTTTTGTGTGTGAGTTTTTTTGTTTACTGATTCAATTTCTTTACTGGTTACCAGTCTGGTCAAGCTTTCTATTTCTTCCCACTTCAGTTTTGGTAGGTTATGTGTTTCTAGGATTTATCTATTTCTTCTTTGTTGTCCAGTTTAACAGCATATAGTTTTTATGATATTCTCTTACAATTGTTTGTATTTCTGTGGTATTGGTCATCATTTCTCCTCTGTCATTTGTAATTTTATTTATTTGGGCCTTTTTTTTTCTTTTTTGATAAGTTTAGCTAGAAGTTTATCAATTTTATTAATTTCTTAAAGAATCAGCTGGTTTCACTAATATATTCTATGGGATTTTTAGTTTTTAGATCATTTATTTCTGCTCTAATCTTTATTATTTCCTCCTTCTGCTAGGGTTAAACTCATTTGTTTTTCTTTTTCTGGCTTCTTTAGGTGTTTATTTGAGATTTTTCTTACTTCTCAAAGTAGGCTTGAATTGCTATATGCTTCTCTCTTAGGACCAATTTTGCTTCATCCCAAAGATTTTGGACAGTTGTGTTTTCATTTTTATTTGTTTCCATGTATTTTTCTATTTTCTCTTTGATTCCCTGTTTGACCCATTCATTGATTAGTAGCATGTATTGGTGGTCTTTCTAGATTCTTTCTTGCGGTTGATGATTTCTAATTTCATTGCATTGTGGCTAGAAAAGGTGCATGATTTCAATCTTTTTGTATTTCTTGAGGCCTGTTTTGTGACCTAATATATGATCTGTTCTAGAGAATGTTCCACATGCATTCAAAAGGAATGTGTATTCTGCTGCTTTAGGGTGGAATGTTTTGAATATATCTGTTAAGTCCATCTGGTCTAGTGTGTCATTCAAAGCCATTGTTTCCTTGTTTATTTTATTTTTTCCAATGATCTGATGATCTGTCCATTGATGTAAGTGGGATTTTAAAGTCCCTTACCATTATCATATTACTGTCAATTAGTTCCATGTTTGTTATTAATTGTTTTATATATTTGGGTACTCCCATGTTGGTGCATAAATATTTATAATTGCTATATCTTTTCCTTGGATTGTCCCCTTTATGATTATATACTGCCCTTCTTTGTTTCTTGTTATAGTCTTTGGTGTAAAGTCTAGTTTTCCCAATGGTTAGTATTGCTACTCTGGCTTTCTTTTGACAGCCATTTGCATGATAAATGTTTCTCCATCTCTTCCCTAAAATCTGCATGTGTCTTTAGGTCTGAGTCTCTTATAGTTCTTCTATAGATGGGTCTTTTTTTTTTTAAGATTTTATTTATTTATTTGACAGAGAGAGAAAAATCACAGGTAGGCAGAGAAGTAGGCAGAGAGAGGGGGGAAGCTGGTGCCTGATGTGGGACTTGAAACCAGGATGCTGGGATCATGACCTGAGCCAAAGGCAGAGGCTTAACCCATTGAGCTACCCAGGCGCCCCTTATTTTTTTATCTATTCTGAAATTATGTGTCTTTTAATCAGAATGTTTAGTCCATTGACATTCAAAGTACTTATTAATAGATAGATTTACTATAATTACAATTTATTGAATTGTCTATTTATTATGTATTTATTTTCATTTTATTACTTGTTTTGTCATTATTTCTGGAGATTTCCTCTGATCCTTTCTTTTGGTCTTTCAAGGAGTCCCCTTTAATATTTCTTGCAGGGCTGGTTCAGTGGTCATGAACTCCTTTGGTTTTTGTTTGTCTGGGAAACTCTTTATCTCTCCTTCTATTCTCAATGATAGCCTTGTTGGATAGAGGATTCCTGGATGCAGATTTTTCCTATTTAGCAAGTTAAATGTATCATGCCATTCTCTTCTGTCTTGCCAAGTTTCTGTTAAGAAATCTCCAGCTACCCTAAGAAGGGTTTTTCCTTCTAAGTTAAGGACTTCTGTTGTCTTGCTGCTTTTAAGATTTTTTTTTCCTTATCACTATATTTTGCAAATTTAATTACAATATGTCTTGGTGTTGGCCTGCTTTTGTTGATTTTGATGGCAGTTCTCTGTACTTCCTGGATCTGGATGTCTGTTTCCTTTCCCCAGATTAGGGAAGTTTTCTGCTATTATTTCTTAGTGTAAATGTTCTGTCCCCTTTTCTTCTGCTGGGACTCCTATAATACAGTTGTTATTACATTTGATGGAGTCACTGAGTTCCCTAAGCCTATCCTTATTTTATGTAATTCTTTTTTCTCTCTTTGGTTCATCTTGATTACTTTCCATTACTTTGTCTTCTAGGTCACTAATTCATTCCTCTGCTTCTTCAGCTTGCTGTTTATTGTATCAAGCCTGTTTCTAATCTGGTTTATTGTACTCTTCATTTTTAATTCTCTTTTAACTCTTTTATCTCTGTGGTAAGTGTCTCACTCATATCTTCCATTCTTTTCCCAAGCCTAGTGAGTACCCTTATGACTGTTGCTTTAAATTCCCCATTAGGCATGTCACTTATATCTGTTTCACTTAGATCTCTTCCTGTGACCTTATCTTGTTCTTTCATTTGGGATAATTCCTTCTTCATCTTGGCATTTTGTCTAAGTCTCTGCCTTCATCTGTTTATTAGAAAAGCCAGCTATGTCTCCTGCTCCTGAAAGTAATGGTCTTATGAAGATGAGGTCATATAGTGCCCAGGAATGGTGCCTCAGGGAATATCTCCAGTGTGTACTATGTGACCTCTGCTGTTGTGTTTGGTTTCTCTGCAGAGGTTCTCTTTGCCTGCTGTGGACAGTGTTTTGTCTCTGGCCTGAATGTGGTGAGTTTTAACTAGGTGTGCCTAGTATCCTTGGGAAATGAGATCTGACATCAACTCCACCAGAACTGAGACCCTGCAGAACACTCTGGATGGGATATGTGGTGTAGGCAGGGATTTGTGTTGGTCTCCTGTGGGAAGGATCCACTGTACTGGGACTGAGGCAAGTGCGACTGAGAAGGGCAGTCCCATCAGATTGCAGGGGTGTGAGGCTTGATGCCAAAAGTTAAGAAACCAGCATGGGTGTTATGCCCTTTCCTGCAAGTTGTCGTGTGTTAATGCTGAGGGGTGGGGGAGGAAATTGTCCCCAGCCAGCTCCATTGTTCCTGGAGAGAAATATCCCTGAATGCTGCCTCTCAGGGAAGCCTTCTAGAATAGCAAATAATCTCCCCTTTTTGGCCCCAGGCATTTTCAGATCACTCTTACTGTACTATCTGCCCCCAGGTTGTTTGCCTGCCTTCTCTTAAGGAGCAGTGAAGTGCCCTCTTGGCTGTATCCTAGCCAAGTCTACTGACCTTTAAAATGCCACTGGTTGTAAGAACTCACAAAATCCAACCCCTCTTGTTTTTGGGGAAACATTCTCCTTGTGCATTCCCCTGTGTGCTCCTCTTTCTTGCCCTTTCTGAGACAATATCTCCCTTGCTTCCACAACAGCCATGATCCTTCCCCCCCCCCCCAAACAACATCTTGCACTTCCTACCCTCCTCCATGTTGACTCTTCTCTCCCTTTAGTCCTAGAGCTTGTTCTGTCAATCTTCAGGTTCATTTCTGGACTGTTTAGTTATCAAGTTGTGTTCATGGGAAGAGGGGAGCCTAGGGTCCTCCTACTCCACTGCCATTTTCCTTCTTCCCCCATAATTAAAGGGTAAAAATCAGAAATTAATGTTCAGTAAGAAGTGTTAAATATATCTGTATAATATTGCAACACCATGGAACCATTTAAATGTTTGGAAGAATATATGCATACTTAAAAAGAGAACTCTAAAATATCAGATTATAAAGCATTTTTTTTAATTTGTAAAGCTATGTATCATTAGTGACATCTGTATATGACTGGTGGGATAATTTGGATTCATTTTTCCACTTTTATTTTTGTATTTTCTATAATTGGCATTTATTACTTATATAACAATGGAAACATAGAAGTAAAAAATATCCCAGAAGAAAATGTGTATGCTTTCATGCACATACACATAACACACAGATGCACAATAAGGAAAGCAAAAATAAGAGCAAGAGAAAAGGACAGAGGAGAGTTAAGATACAGTGATAACGAAGAACCTTATGTTACCACAAATTAGTAAATAAAGTTCTTTCAGTTAGCTCCTGCCCCTATTCTGAAAAGAGTTGGGAGGATATAATTATTTCTGTGGTATGTCCATGACATTTCTAAGTATTCTGACAATATTGAGAGGCATAATTTCTGTTGTGTACCTCAGGTCCAATGCATTTCCTGCTGGAATCTCCAACACCCCTACTTGGTTGATGGTAGTTCTATTCTTGTTTCTTTCCACACTGGTTTACTTCATAATTGGCTATGTCCCTCTTCCTTTGCTATAAGTGTAGGTTTTGAATAGCTAATTTTCTTAACCTTTTGAAATGAGAGGAAGGTTGTAACACAGAATCACTATTGATATTTGACTTCAGTGTTCTAAAATTTGATAGCCTGAAATATCACTGAAAATTTCTCTGAAGCAAATCTTTTCATAAAATTCTTTCCTGGTACCCATTTTCCTGGCTTTCTCTTCTACACTCTTCATTTTTCAATTCTTCAAGTACCTAAATTCCCACGTTTTCAATTAAACAGAAGAAATCTTCTGTTCATTTTTTGCAGTAACCTAATGCCCACAGATTCTCAACAAATATAACGGAAAAAAAAAATCATAGGGAGGTTTCCCTAGTCCCACTGGCTCAAAATAGAGCCAGCTTCTGAAATAACACTTCTTCCTTCATGTTTCCTTCTTGTTTTATAAACTTTATAAAATATGAGAGCTATATAGAAACAACAAATATATATCATTAACTATTTTTAAGCAATTAAAGGACATAAGGTAAATATGAAAATGTTAGTAAAGATTTGAAGTAAAGCTAATTGATTTCATTAAAGGTACTATGAGCACTTTTGTTAAGCCTGAAATTTTTAGTAAATGGATGTTAATAAAAATATGAAAATGGGTGTATTATTTTATGAATATCTATTTAAAATATTAATTAAACAAATAATTTAAATTTTTTCCAGAGAACAAAAATTCTACATAAATATATATAAACTTTCCTTTTCTTTACTTATACAAAATATATTCACAGTATTTTGTATCCTGGAATCAGATTCTATTCCATGTTTACAAACAATAAAAAAAAAAAAACCAAAAAGCAAAATGGAAATGCACATTCAATATTTAAAAAAACACTTCCAAGCTCTTATTCATGGGCATATGTGTGAAGCCTTCCTGCAGACTTACACAGTGGACTAGTCTGAGCACAACAGCTTTTGAAGGTCTCCCATTGGGAGATGAATAGAAGTGGACATTAGCACCCTCAAAATGTGACAGAGTCCCAAAATGCAAGCTTTTAAGCACTTTATTGTCTCTTAAGGTTCTTCCTTTGAAAATTATTTTACTATAAGTGAATTTTTGTAGACATTTCATTTTGAAATAATTATAGATTCACAAGACATTGTAAAGACATGTACAAAGAAGTTCCATGAACCCTTCCCTATATTCCTTAATCTCCCCAATGTTAATATAATAACACATTTGTAATACAATATTGAAATGAAGGAATTGACATTGGCACAATTTATAGGATTTATTCACATTTCAACAGGTATAAATGCACTCGTGTGTGTGTGTGTGCGTGTGTGTGTGTGTGTGTGTGTGTACAGTTTACACTTGTACCATCATCAAAATATCCCCTCATGTTACCTGGGTATAGCTGCATATATCCTTCTACCTCTAGCCCTTGGAAACCACTAATAAATTATTTTCCATTTATATTTTTATGTTATTTCACAATGTTACAGAAGAGGAATGATGTAGTATCTACCCTTTTGAGATTGGTTTTTTTTCATTCAACATAATTTCCTTGAAGTTCACTGTCCAAATTATTTATATATATGTATATATATATTCCTTTTATATATTTTATATATTATATATTATAATAATTTATATATTATATATATATTCCTTTTTATTGCTGAGTAGTATTCTATAGCATGGATGTACCACAATTTGTTTAACCATTCACTCACTGATGGACATTTGGGTAGTTTCTAGCTTTGGGCTATTACAAATAAAGCTGCTAGGAACACTTGTGTGTACAAATTCCTGTGTGAAAATAAGTGTCATATCTTTGGAGTAAATGCCCAAGAGTGCAAATTGGGGGCCATATGGTAAGTCAATTTTCACCATTAACTTTTTTTTTTTAAGATTTTATTTATTTATTTGACAGAGAGAGAGAGATCACAAGTAGGCAGAGAGGCAGGCGGAGGGAGAGGGGGGAAGCAGGCTCCCTGTGTGAGCAGAGAGCCCAATGTAGGGCTCGATCCTAGGACACTGGGATCATGACCTGAGCCGAAGGCAGAGGCTTAACTCACTGAGCCACCCAGGCACCCCATTCATCATTAACTTTTAAATATATGTTATTTATTACCACTCTAATTACACCTTCAAGTTATCAACAACAACAACAACAACAACAACAAAACAACAGGATGAATCAGATCCAATTGTACAATCTCTTTGAAAAGAAAATATTAGGGACGCCTGGGTGGCTCAGTTGGTTGAGCAACTGCCTTTGGCTCAGGTCATGATCCCGGCGTCCTGGGATCGAGTCCCACATCAGGCTCCTCGCTTGGTGGGGAGCCTGCTCCTCTCTCTGCCTCTGCCTGCCTCTCTGCCTGCTTGTGTTCTCTCTCTGTTAAATAAATAAATAAAATCTTAAAAAAAAAAAGAAAAGAAAATATTAGGGCACACAAGAATGTTCCACATAAATATAAAATAGCAAGTGAAATAGCCAGTGGAATGCTGAATAAATAAAAAAAGAATACCTGAAGGAGAAATTTTTAAAAATCAAATTAATATCTTGATATATAAATCTAACTTTAAACTTAAAGTATCTTAATAGTAGGTAACTAATTTTCTTAATGAAATAATAGCCACAAACTTTTACTTCTTTGCTTTACTGAAAAATGTATTCGACATCATTCTCTCATCTTAAAAAAATTGTTTTAAACTCTTAATGCTTATACCCGAATGAGTAACTGATATCACTTCGTCCCAAACTGACATTTCAAAAGATGAGCTCAAATACATTTGCAGAGATATTTTTGAGTTCATTCAAGCTGAGCAGTGCTTCTTATCTTTTGAAATGTCAGGCGGCTGGTCTGAAGAAAATGGAAACAGATCTCTTTTTTAACATCATCACATTGTGGGCATAGGATTATGACTTGGTTTCTCCAACCACACTGTTGGAAAAATATCATATTTATTTCTGTACAAAAGTTTTTCTTTTCCAGAAGAAAGACAGAGAATAAGAAAGAAAAGGAAAAAAAAAAAAAAAAGCATGTGAAAGTAAAAATCAGTCATCTTAATTAATTTGCATTGGGAGTTCTACCTGAAGTCCCTTTTTTATATCCTTCCATTTTGGATTTTCTAATCACATTAAGTGGGTTAAAACTTTTATTATCATGCAGAAATGTAGTACTATGAAAATCAAAGAACTGTATAATGTAGACCAAATAAAGGATTTTTGAAACTTAAATTTGACATTAAAAATATTTTTAAATTGCAAAAAGCCACATATAATATTCATGTACCCTTAATACTATCTAAATATTTACAGTTTCCTTATTTTCTTAAAATCTTTAAAAATACTGATGAACTTGTACATTGTTTAAACATAGTAGATTGAGGGGTGCCTGAGTGGTTCAGTCAGTTAAGCATATGACTCTTGATCTTGGCTCAGGTCTTGATCTCAGGGTCATGAGTTCAAGCCCCACATCGGGCTCCGCACTGGCTGTGGAGCCCACTTAAAAAGGAGAAAAAAAAGATCATAGATTGAACACATGCATCAACTGCAGATTGCCTCCAAAACAACTAAAACTATTAATAAAGGGATTTTTAAAATTACTAATAAAGGAACTTAAAAACACAAACACAAAGTTATAAGGAGCAAGAGAAGTTGTCTTGTCTCTCCTTTTCTGGAGAAAAGGAGACAACAGGAAAATATTTTGGAAGATGGACTATAACTGAATAAGTGATATATAATAGAGTCCCAAGAAAATTGAAACCTGATCAATAATGGGGAAAAACTAATAAGCATCCCAAAATTTCCTTTCAATATTTTATTTTATTTTAGTTGACATACAGTGTTATATTAGTTTCAAGTGTATAAAATTGTGATTCAACAATTCCATACATCATTCAGCGCTTATCAAGACAAATGCACTCCTTAATCCCCATCACCTGTTTAACCAATCCTCCCACCCACCTCTCCTCTGGTAATCATCAGTGTGTTCTCAGCAGTTAAAAGTCTGTTCCTTGGGAGCCTGGGTAGCTCAGTTGGTTGAGCAACTGCCTTCGGCTCAGGTCATGATCCTTGAGTTCTGGGATCAAGTCCCACATCGGGCTCCCGGCTCCATGGGGAGTCTGCTTCTTCCTCTAACCTTCTCTCCTCTCATGCTCTCTCTCACTTTCTCTGTCTCTCTAATAAATAAATAAAATCTTTAAATAAAAAAAAATCTGTTCCTTGACTTCTCTCTAATTCTCGTTTTTAATTCCCTTGATCATTTGTTTCTTAAATTCACATACAAGTGAGATCATATGGTATCTGTCTTATTTCGTTTAGCATTATACTCTCTAGCTCCATTCATGTTATTGTAAATGGCAAGATTTCATTCTTTTTATTTAAACAGACTGATTTTTTTTATTAACATAAAATGTATTATTTGTTTCGGGGGTACATATCTGTGATTCATCAGTCTTACACAATTCACAGCACTCACTACAGCACATACCCTCCCCAATGTCCATCCCCCAGCCACCCCATCCCTTCCACCCCCCAGTCCCCTCCAGCAACCTCAGTTTGTTTTCTGAGATTAAGAGTCTCTTATGGTTTGTTAAACAGACTGATTTTTGCTATGAGTCTGAAGAAGGCTCTGAAATTTATGCCATTAAGTAATTTAGATAGTGGAACAATGGAATAAAAACATTCAGTTTTAGCTGAAAGTGTGTTTTAAAAAGAATCAGATTCCCAGATTCTGTTTCCCAATCTGTGGAGTTAGGTAAATTGCCCTCCTCCTTACCCTACTCAAACCTTGAATGTTATTCTCTGAAAAAAGTTAAACAGAAGCTCCTGTTCTAGTTTATATCAGGCAAAATGAAGATAAGAATAGTATCCTGCATATTATGTGTTTTCTTATTTGTCTAATATGAAGCAATAAGTTTCCTCAATGCTCAGTTGCTTGAAACCACACTGATCACTTCAAAACTTCTGTAGATCTGGAAACTGGGCACAGCTTTGCTGTAATGTGTGGGTAATGTCTCTCAGAGGCCGAATTCAAGATATCAGGTGGAGCGGTAGTTAAACTTCAATGATCAACTGGTGAAGGACCTACTTCTGAGCTTACTTTGTTGTTGGCAGGATTTGCTTCCTTGCAGGCTCTTTGTCAGAGGCTATCTTCAGTTCCTTACCATGTGAGTCTCTTCAACATTACATCTTGCTTCATCGGTGTAAGTTGAAAAGGTGAAAGAGTATGTGAGCAAGACAAAAGTTTTAATTATTTACAACCTAATCTCTGGAATTATATTCTATCACTTTTGCCTATTCAATACATTAGAAGCAAGTCACTAGGTCAGTGCACACTCAAGAGGAGGGTATTTCACAAGGATGTGAATATCAAGTGAGATAAGGGGGACATCTTGGGAAGTAAGGCTACCACACGTGTCCAGGACTGCCAGCCATCCTTGCCCACTCTGCATTGAACCCATGAAACAGGAATAAGACAAAAAAATGGAACAATAGAAAAAAGGAGCTTTTAAAACTAAATATATATGATTGAAATGAAATATTCAACAAAAGGGTTGATTATACAGTGAAGAAAATGAAGCAAGAAAAAACATGGGATAGTAGAGTGAATATAAGAAATCCAGAGGACTTCTGACTGCTGGGAAGTCAAACATTCCAAAATTAATAATTCCAGAAAGAGAGAAAAGAGAATGAAAAGAAATCATCCAGGAAATAATTAAAGTAAAACATATAAAAATGAAGGACACAAATCTGGATACTGAAAGCCCATAACCGATACCAAGTAATCAGTAAAATGGATAAAAATAGATTTAGCAAAACTATTTAGTATTGTTGACTCATGGATGATTTCTCATAGAAAATGTTCTTTCAAACAAAACCTGAGGGATAAGAAAGTTTTAAGATGATTTAGATAATTTTGAAATGTGGAAATGAGAAAATATGAGATGTTTGCAATGGGATGGAATGTAATATCTCTTTGGTTTCTCTGCCTGTGGAATTCCTTCTCATTTTATAATGCTCTTCTCAAATACCACTTCTTTTTCAAGTATTTGCCAATAAGCCAAAATCTTCAAGAATAAATGACTCTCTCCCCTTGCATTTTGGTATCCCTAGAGCTGGTGGTACTAATGACTCTTTTCTGTATTAAATAAGGTCTTTAGTGGCAGAAAACATGTACTAATAATTTTTTCTGCCAATGTCTAGAATAATATGAGATACAATAATGTGTGTATAATCAAGCCATGTTTATGAGACGAGTTAAACTGATTTTTTAAATGTTCCAAACCTCCTTATTAATAGGTAAGAACTTCACACAAATTATCATACTTTGTCATTTTGTGATAACTACTCTATGTTAAAATTATGTCTAATTCATACATCCTTAAATGTGTTAAGAATCTTTTCAATTCCAAGATCATGGTATATTTACTTGCAAAATGTTCAAAATAAAATGCTGATTTTTTTTTTTTTTAAGATTTGAGAGACAGAGAGAGAGTGCAAGTTGGGGGAGGGACAGAGAGAGAGAGACTCCCTGCTGAGTGTGCAGTCCACCCCAAAACTCGATTTCATGACCCATGAGATCATGACCTGAGCCAAAACCAACATCAGATACTTAATCAATTGAGCCATCCAGGTGCCCCTAAAATGCTGGTTTTTAAGCATCTTTGCATTTAGAAGACATACAGATTTTCAATCTGGTGACACAAAATATATTTAAATAATATAGATTTTATAAATAAATGTGCAATGCATGTTTTCCTGTTCTTTAATTTTTCCTGTCTTCTTACTTAACAGTCTTTAATGGGTTATGTTTTGGATGAGTAGCAAACCCAGGAAAGACACAATTTGAGTCAAACTGCTTTAAAGCTTTTTAGCATTACCCGAAGGAAATCATAAAAGTCACTATGATATCAACTATTAAATCTAGATTAGTACTTGGCTGTGGGTGTATGTTGGGCTATTTTTTTTTTAGTGGAAAAAGGTTTTCCTCCTTGCTTAATGAAAATTTTTGATGGTATTTTGAGTATCAATTTTAAATAGAAGCCTAAATTAAAAAGAAAAAGAAAACTTGTTTTAGTTATAAGTAACTGATATCAATATCATTATTTTGTTTTACTTAAGTAAAAACAGTTAAATTTTAGTTAACATACTTTGGAAAGATAAGCATTAAATTCTAATGAACCTGTGTGCATGTGTATAATTACTATTCAAATTTGCACATGACTACTGTAAAATTGCTGTAATTGTGTTTGCATGTGTGGCACAAAAAGCTCAATGGCTAATAAAGAGCCATTTCACAATTTAAAATTTTTTTTCTATAGCCATTTAAAGAACTGGATTTTTCATTGTTTTTAAGTGAGTTTCATCATCAATCTTAGAAGCCAATCTATTCACATGTCCTAGCTTGAGAATTGCTAATTTATATAGACAAATTCATTTATTCAGTCTTGTTCTTTTCCAGATAGTTTTGTGTACTAAGTTGTATGAATTTTGCTTTGAGTTGTTTAGCACTTTCTTTGTATTCTTTCTGTCTGGATTGTAATTCTTGCACCTGAAATAAGAACTAGATATTACCTATTGATTATATCAAAGCACAGTTGTATTTCATGTCATGCATCATCTAGAAATTAAGTATCTAAAATTTGGTCAGCAGTTAAATAAAAATATTATTTGTTCCATGTTTGTTAACCTAAAGCATATTCATTAGTGGTAATATCACCACTAAACTGAATATCTGCCCAGAGCTATAGGACACAGACACACACAAAAATCTTATATGCAAACTCTGTATCTGTGAAGGAATTGATGATTATAGCTAGGCCAACTTGTAGAATTGGCAAAGAGACTGATTTTTTTTTTTTTTTTCATCAGAGACCTCTGCTTCTCTGTGGTAGGAATGCTAGCTTCAGACAAAGCAGTGTTCAGGTCATGACTTAAATATTCTGGAAGTCCTGTTGGAATTTATATTGAGTAAGAATGTTGCGGGGAAATGATTCACCTTAAAAGAAAATTGTGTCTAATTACATATCTTTTTCCAATCTTTATATGCTATTGTTCCAAAAAATCATTGTCTTTATTTATTTACATATAAATTATGTGAAAACCATAATATCATTGACATTATTTACACAGGTAGAATACCATAATTATGTTGTCATAAGCATCATTGGAAATAGACTGTCCCCAAACCTCACTGCTTCTTCTATATTTGCCATTTAGTGAAAAATATTGAGTAAATAAAGCTGACAAAATTTCTAAATAGGTAGCTACTAAGCTATTGTTCTTTTTATACTAGAAAGTTAACCCTAGTGCTTTCTCTAGACCAGTGGTCCCTCCAATTTTTTTTATTTTTTTAATATAAAAAACTTCATAAATTTGCTTGTCATCCTTGCACAGGGGCCATGCTAATCTCTGTATGGTTTCAATTTTAGTATATGTACTGCCAAGGTGAGCACAGTTCCCCAAATTTTTTTATAACACATCCCATCATTAAAACATTTTTGGACAAATATTCCAAAATACATTTATTAATTTATAAATTATGTATACATACTTCTTAACTAGTGCAAGAACGTACATTATAAGCCACAACAAAATACAGAGGTGTGGAAAAAGATAAAACTTTTTCTAATGATTTCATTAAGTACATGTATGTTCACATTGTCTTTCAATTTAGAAATTTTTTAGCATCCTTTCATCATGTCAGTTTAAACCATCATAGTTTTTATCTGGCAGTGTGGTCTACCAGAAGATTGAACTTGATTTCTGCCATTTTCTGATGTTTGCTCACGTTTAGATTATTAATCATATATTATCTTTAATATATGTTTATTTGGCAGAAATCTTTGTAGTTCACTTGTACATTTTGTGAGTATTATACTAATTAAAACTTCAGGGGTGCGTGGGTGGCTCAGCGGGTTAAGCATCTGCCTTCAGCTCAGGTCATGATATCAGGGTCCTGGGATCGAGCCCCACATTGGGCTCTCTGCTCAGGAGGGAGCCTGCTTCCCCCTCTCTCTCTGCCTGCCTCTTGGCCTACTTGTGATCTCTCTCTCTGTCAAATAAATAAATAAAATCTTAAAAAAAACCCTACAAAACATATAGTGTGTAAGTCCATTCAACTGTACACGCAAACTTCATAAGTTGGAAAATGCTGAGGCAAATATAAGATTAAGTGTGGCACTGCCAATCATTCTAGGATGTGGAACTTCTACTCATTACACAGGACATATCCCATGCCATCTGTGACATGTGACCCCCCCCAAAAAAGGGACTAAGGAAGGAAACAGTGTCAGTCTGCATATGCAAATTCTCCAAGGGATTGTCTCCATTTTCCAGACAGCCTCCTTAGACCAGTTGTCTTCCAACTGGGGTATACATAGCCTGGGGTTATAAGATACAAGCACAGATGGTTTTCAGAAAATTAATTTCCTGATCCGTACTTCCATATGGATTCTTTCCTAAAACTGATAAGGTTCCTGAGTGAAGCAGTTTCTTTCCTACATCTCCTTTCTCTAATACATTTATCTACACTTTATACTAAAAAGGGATACCTCTCACCCATCTTAAGGCTAATTATGATATGTTGTTCCAGGATGTAAAATTCTCAAGTGTTCCCCTCATCTCTCTCATTCTCTCTCTTCTCTCTCTCATATATATACAGAAGATAAACTAGATTTTGGTGCTAAAGTTGAGAAAATGAATGACTCTAATGACTAGAAGAGAAATGGTTTTTCAGATAGTTTCTAATTTGTAATTTTTAACAGAGTTGAAGGAGAACCAAATTTAGTTATCATATGACAGATGATGAAAAAAAATCTTAAAGGAGAATCAGCATGAGATTTTCGCACAAAACTCAGAAGAGGTTCAAAGAATTTAGTTATAGGCTTATAACAAGTCTGTTCAGATCTATTTCCTTATATGAACATAGTTTCTTCATGCTCAGACCTATTTTTTAAATAAAAGAATGGAATGAATGTTCAGCTCCACATTACTCACACAATAAATAATATTCATCCATGAATACATGATAGAATATCTTTGATCAATTGTTCATTACATTTATATATAATAGTAAAGGTATGTCAATGTAAAATAATTTTTAATTTTTACTCATGTTTATAGGAAATTTTAAAAATAATTTTCAGTTTAAATATATACATTTTACTGTAGAGAAACAATAAAAGGCTTTCAACAAAGACTTAAATGTGTTGTATATATCTGAATAAAATTCAATGAGAGAATTAGGGTTGAATGTGATCTAAAGAAGTAAAAACCATGCAATATTACACTTGTTTGTGTATTTTTTGTTTTAAATTAGCAATGTTTTGTATCCAATCATTATGATATTTAGATCTCATTGGACAGAATTTAAAAAATTGACATAACCTGTCTATTCTTAAATGCCAGTATTTAGTGACACAAAATCTTAAAATAATTAGCTATTTTAAACTGTTACCACTAAGTCGTCAGCCTGGTAACTTTCTTAAAAACATTTGTTTTATTCTAAATCCTTATGGGGAATATATGAGGAAAAATACTTTAAAAACACTGCTTTCCACAAGCACTATCATTACAGCATCTGGTTATTTCAGAAGTTAATATTTTTGAATGATAAGATCTAGTCAGATTTTAGCCACCAGATAATAGCAGGAGAGGGAGAAAAAATAAATATGAGAGGATGATAGGAGAATTTTAGATCTGATGTAAAGCTTATAGTTTATTTCACATATATGGGTTTAATTCATGCTACACCTGAATTCTATCAACAATAATTCCGTGTTGTGTCTCCTTGATTAAGAGAATTGCTACCTAGTGAACTTTAAAAAATATAATTGTTTATATTTTATATAAAATAAGTATTATATTTATATTAAATATAATACTATTACCATCACCACCACTACTACTATATAGATGTTTAAAACATTGGGAAATTGATCAACTTTCATGGGTCATTGTAAGGTACAGCGCACAGGTCATATTTGTAAGGCCATATGTGATTTTAATAACCATTCTGGATAAGTTGACAACTATTACATTATCTTTAAAGAATATTATTTTATATTTTAAAATTTTGCTTTCATTCATGCTTCCAAATAGTTCCAGATACCAAGCTGCTGTTTTTATCTCTACCGTAAATTAAGAGGAAAACCTCATTTTAAGCTCTCTTTGTTTCTAATTGGTAAGAAAAAATAGTTTTTCAATAAATAAAAATCACACAGATGCATACACATATTGCATTTTAGAATGAGGACATAATGAACCAGAATTATTCACTTAGAGAACATAAGAAAAAATAAATGATTAAAAATAATCCCATTATTGAAATGCCACAGTCCACACTGATGTACTCTAAGAGTGAGTAGAAAACCAGAAAATATGAAATCTAACTCTAAAGGTAATATTTTAATAAAAGATAGAACAATATGTTATGAAGAGTTGGCCCTGATATCAAAAAGCTTTTTGATGATAATTTTTCATATTTATTTTAATAGAAATATTAAAATAAGAGAAATAACATCTATGATATTGGATGGTTTTCTTTGTGCTATTTATCTTATATATGCTATTATGCTTTCTAATATGTATATTCTTTTTTACTACATTTCTTTTGTGCTATTTACTTATATCGAATGCCTATGAATCTCTGACTATAGTTTATTCATTTTGTTTTTCCTCCTGATTATATAACTGGACTGTATTTTAGATCTGAATTTTAGATCTGAAATGGACTGGACAGGCTCCTTTTCAGTGATGTGTGGCAACTTTACTTAGGTTCAGCTTATTGAATATGAAGCAATCAATTCTCCTTCCTGGAAAAGAGAAGAAAGGCCCTTGAGCCCCAAGCTATGTTCTTTCCATCAGTTGGCTGAAAGGAGAGGAATTCAAGGACTTAAGTGGCTAGTGAAGCCACCATGTGGCAGGACCGTGAGGGTCTGGATGGCCGTGTAGACTGGCGCCCCCATGAAGGTCTGACCTCTCTGTGATTTAAACAAGAAATAAACTAGTTGTGCAAACCCAGTGAGATTTAGTGGTTCATTTCTTAAATCAGTTGGTCTACTTGAGTTATATATCATCTGTGGGTACCTTTGACCTCAGATGCTCATCATTTCAAACCATCTCTTTTATCATTGCCAAATAATTTTTATATCAAAGAGCTTTTTTATGGCTGCTTGTTTCTAAACTGTCACTTTGGCTCACTATGCCATTGCAGTTCCCATTATGACCCTAACTCCCTTAATATTTTAATGTTTATTTTACTCAATTCCTTTTCCATGTTTCCATCATCATGGAGGCCCTGCTTTCTCCTCTTTCTCTACACAAATCTCAACTTTACTTCCAGATTCTGGTAAAGTTCTTCATTCTGTCTTTTCTGATTACCCCCATCTTCCTTCCCATTTTAGGTCCTTCTCCACAACCCTTTGGTCCTCCCTTCTACAATACTGCTCCTCACTCACTTTGTCCTCCTTGCTCTTTTTCCAATACACAGAGTTTATTTCCCATACTATGCCTGCATTTATTTGCTTCATTTTCCTGGAACTCTCTTACTCTAAAAACTTTCATAGTTTTCACCCTTCTTTCATGCATATCTTTTATTATGTTACATCTCTCAGAAAGGATTTCCCTGATTGGCCTGTTTAAAATAGTTTCCCAGGGGTACCTGGGTGGGTCAGTTTGTTATGCCACCAACTCTTGGTTTTGGCCCAAGTCGTGTTCTCATGGGTGGTGGGATCGAGCCCCACATCAACTCTGCACTCATCAGGGAGTCTGCTTGAGATTCTCTCCCTTTGCCCCTCCTACCACTCCCTTGCATGTTCTCTCTTTCTCTCTCTCTAAAATAAATAAATAAATCTTTAAAACAGAATAAAATAGTTCTCCACAAAGGCTGTCACTCTGCATCCCCTTATTTTGCTTTATTTTTTCCAGTGTTTATAATCTTATCTGATATTTGGTATGCCTGTTTGTTCATTTTCTATTCCCTCCTCTAGAATATAAGCTTGCCTGGGGCAGAGGACTGGTCTATTCTGTGCTATATATCCAGCATCCAGAACAGTGCCTGCCATATAATTGGGGCTCAATAAACATCTGTTCAATAAAGAGTTTAATAAATCCATAAAACTATCCTTCTGAATACTGTTAATGATGATTAAAACCTAAACTACTTTTGATACTTTTCACATGAATTGCTTCATTTGAGCCTCTCTTTCTTTTTCTGCCTCCCCTCAGAAAGTTTTGCACAGTTGATTTTTTTTAAAGATTTTATTCATTTATTTGTCAGAGAGGGAAAGAGATTGAGAGAGAGAGAGAGCACGAATGGCGGGGGTGGGGAGGCAGGCAGAGGGAGAAGTAGGATCCCCCTGAGCAAGGAGCCTGATGTGGGACTAGATCCCAGGACCCTGGAATCATGACCTGAATTGAAGGCAGATGCTTACCAACTGAGCCACCCAGGTATCCTGCATAGTTGATTACTTAGAGATGAACACACTGAAACTCAAAATTATCCTGTTAGGAAATTCCTGTGATAGAGTAGGAATCCATGACTTTTGACCCTGGACCCTGTATGATTTTCACAACAATATACACATACCATCAGATAATATGTAGATTCAGTCTTATAATTATAATACTGACCATTACCTATTTAGTACTTCCCCATTATTTTAATAGGTGTTATTGCTCTAAGTAAATTCTAAGCTTGATGAAAGAAAAGATCCTATCTTAACATCATAGTAAGAGGCTTTATTTACTCAAATGTGTCCATTGATTTACTCATTTATTGATTTATTTGTTCAGAAGCTTACATCCAGTATTATTGAAAATCTAGTTTAAATATAACATGGCTCTCTGATAATTTATGTTCTACACATTCAAAACTATTTTAACCTTTTTTAAATTAAAATACACACATAATGAAATAATGACAGTACTTTATATTCTGTGACTAGCAATTAAAACTTGACGCTCTTAGTCTTATGGCATATCTACTCAGTTTGAAGTGAATACTGTTTAAATAAATTAATCGAATAAATACATGATTAAATGAAATTTTGTCATGTCTTTTCTTCTTTTGAGCGACACACCATGTACCACAAAATGCTACTACCTTTCACACACTGGGTGGCCTTCATTTATATGTGGACATATTTTTTTCTTATGCAAAATGTTCTCAAATAGTTGTAAAGCAGTAAGAAGAATAATTTAACATCATGGTAATAATTTATGCTGTACTTCCTAAACAAAGAAAAAGCAGTCTCCCTTCCATTAAGTTGTGTAAGCTATGTATAGGGTTTGCATCAAAATACATGCTTGCAGTGAAGCACAGTAGAAAGCCTTCCTAGCGACTGGCCTGTTTGATTTTCTTACATACTTTCTATACTCTGCTTTGGGATTGTAAAATCTTGGTCTTGTTGATTCTTATGGTTTCTCTAACTAGCTTTTGCCATAAGTGTATTACTTTCTTTTAACAATTCCAGATGTTTTATAATCAGCTTTTCCACAAGGGAAAAAATAATAACACATTTCCTTAAACTTTAATTTCAATTATTAACTTCACTTGAGATACTTTCCACTGAATCAGAAACCTTTTCTAAATCAGTATCACTTTTTCTAAAGCAACACCCTGTTTTGCAACTTCTATCCCATATCCTCCTTTATTTCCCTTCATAGCACTTATGCCACCTGATATATATTAAATGTTTTATTTTCTGATTCTCCACCTCCTTCTGTTAGAATGATAAGTTTCCTCAAAGCAGGCACATTTCTGCCCCTGCTTTTTTAAAGATTTATTTATTTATTTATTAGAGAGCGAGAGACTGAGAATGAGAGGGGAGAAGGTCAGAGGGAGAAGCAGACTTCCCGCAGAGCCGGGAGTCCGATATGGGACTCGATCCCGGGACTCCGGGATCATGACCTGAGCCGAAGGCAGTTGCTTAACCAACTGAGCCACCCAGGCGCCCCTGCCACTGCTTTTTAAAGATTTATTTTATAACTATGTCCCTGCACATAGTATGATCAATTAATACTTATTGAATGAATGGATGAATAGATAGATGAATTCATGTTTCAATTCTAATTTGCTGTGTCCCAGGAGAAGTATTTGGCATAGAAAATTAACTATATTGAATCTACCAAGTTTCAAAAAGATTTGTCACACTTTTGTGCTATTTATTAATAGATTTACAATTCAAAACGAAAACTAAGTTACACATACCAGGAAAAAAAGATGAAAAGTGGAGCATAAACCCGTACTCCAATTACTTAATTGTACAATCTTAATATTTAAATATAAATGAAACAATTAACCCATTTTTTATACTCCTTATCAAGTCACAAGTCATCGTTTATTCCTGTTCTGTCACGTACATATCTGGCAAGATGATTTAAGTTCTCATTTAGAAACACTGGCAACTTATTTTAAAATAGTATGTTTGTTCCTCTCTAGTGAAATGTGTGAGACACAGAAATAGAACACTGTGTGATGGAACAGATGCTGTAGCAATGGTGAGTTTATATGAGGATGCTGATGACAGATGCTACCTTATAGCATTAGCCAATAAAAAAGTATGGGTATTACTGTTTATACTTACCCAAAATGAGCTGGGCTATGGGCAACCCTGAATGCACAATCTGACTCTCATGTATTGTAAGTGACATTGTATTATGGATATAATAAATATCCAAATTTAATTTAAAAGGAAATAAAGATATATTTATTTTAAGGCAGGTAGTGTGAATCACCTAAGCTTTTTTCCCTCTTAGGGAAGTGCTTTATTCTCTATGGCAAGAAGAGAAGAACTAAAATAAAATTTACTTGGAAGAAAATTCATTTGAAGATAGTTGAGTAATTTTGAAGATTAAGCCAAACGGATTTTCAACAGAGAAGACATTAGTTATAATAGTGATAAGTATATTGACTAGAATTATTTTTTGACAATGAATATGAACAGCTGAAATTAAAATTAATTAGAGGAAACTTCCAATTATTTTGTAATTGTAGAATTATGTTTTATTCTACAGCACTAAAAATGAATGAGAAATATTAATATTTTTAAATAATTTTTAAAACTTAAAATATTTTTACTTAGATAGCTTTAATATAATTGCATGTATCATAGGAGTCTTTTGATCTGCAAATATAAAATAATTCAATTAAATTGAAAATCAGTATATGGTCATTTTACAATCCTGTCCGAATTCAATTTCACCAGGTTTTATATTTTATCATTGACACCTTCAACAAGTAACTTAAATGAACAACTTGTATTTCTTTTGTTCTGCTATGTCAGTTTCGATCACCCTAAACACAGACTTAGAGATAAAAACTTGGGTACAAGTAATGTATATGAAAGGTGATCTTAGGAAGTGCAACTCCTAAGGAAAGAGTGTGTGAGGCAGGGAAGATAAACTCGGGTTAATTTAATTGCTGTTTTAGGGTTCTGGCTCACTCCTCTAAGACCCTCTGCGAAACTATGGAACAAGATTCAGATCATCTCTCCAGAAAAAGGGAGATCTTGCACTGACTCATTGATGATCCCAGTCCTTACCATTTGAGGGTTAATTGAGGAACACCCAGCTTCCTAAAACTCACAAGTTATCCCTAATTGTATCCAAGCAAGTTCTCAGGCACCCACAAAGTCCTCAACAATATTGTATTATATTTCCAAAGTTTACTAAGAGGGTAGCTCTTACGTTTTGTGTTCTTACCACCTACACACACAGAAATAATAATCATAATAATAATGAAGGAGATGGGAGAAAACTTTGGGAGGTAATGGATATGTCTATGGCCTTGATAGTGGTGATGTTTTCATGGGGGTATATTTACCTCCAAACTCAAGAAATTGTATACATTCAATTTGTATGACCTTTTACATGTCAATCAAACCTCAGCTGAGTGGTTAAAAAAATCCTCAGAAGACAAGATGAAAGAAGGGTTTAAATGAAAAGCTGAGAGTTGACTGGAAACTATCAATTTAAACTGCTGGCGATAGTTAGGTGAGATTGGGATTGGGCAGCAATAGCATCTGCTATAGAGACTTTTGTCTTTTGGTGCATCAAGGTCAAGGGTTTTGTGTGTGTGTGTGTGTGTGTGTGTGTGTATTATAATCTGTGTGTTTATGTATTTTTTAATTTTGCTTTAGTAGAAATAATTGTCAAAAAGTTAAAAATAAATGCTAGGGAAGTTTCCAGGAATTAATAAGCTCAACACAAATGTTAGCACATGAGAATAACTCTTCATGGGTTAGTTGTGCTACTATTAACATTTTCTACTTACTGTGTAAGTATAATACCTATACAGGAAAAACCAGTAAAAATGGGGTTTTTGGAAATGTCATTACTGAATACAGAGGTGGTTTTCCTTTTAATTATTTTTGTCCTAGTGCTTCCAAATTTTTCTCTCTACAAATTGGCATGAAGAATTTCCTCTTCATAAGAGGAACAGAATTAAATTCACATTAACTTAATTGCCTTGTAGCTTAGTATAAAAAACTAGATTTTCATTTACCAGTGTAGAATTTAGAACATATTGTTGTTCATTTTCTGTATTTACCTTGAGAGAGTTTCTTTCTTTCTTTCTTTCTTTCTTTCTTTCTTTCTTTCTTTCTTTCTTTCTTTCTTTCTTTTCTTTCTTTCTTTTCTTTCTTTCTTTCTTATTTCTTTCTTTTTCTTTTCTTTCTTTCTTTCTTTCTTTCTTTCTTTCTTTCTTTCTTTCTTTTTTCTTTCTTTCTTTCTTTTTCTTTCTTTCTTTCTTTCTTTCTTCTTTCTCTTTCTTTTCTTTCTTCTTTCTTTCTTTCTTTCTTTCTTTCTTTCTTTCCTTCCTTCCTTCCTTCCTTCCTTCCTTCCTTCCTTCCTTCCTTCCTTCCTTTCTTCCATCCTTCCTTCCTTCATTCTCCTTTTCTTTCTTGCTTTTTCTTTTCTTTTTCTTTTTCATTTTTTTTTTAGTTATGCCAGGGGTCAAGTGGGGGGAAAAAAGGAAAAATAACTTGCTACATTTCTTTGGAGCAAAAAAGAATCAGTATAGTTTGAACTGTCCAATCTGCTTTCTGCCATCTCAAAAATACTTGCAGTCTAAGCTCATATAAATGCCACTGAGTGAAGGGAAAAGGTCAGGGGAAAGCTTGCGGCTGGCCCTTTGTTCAACTTCCAGTCATGCTAATCTGTGTACAAGCCTATCCCTGGAGGCTCAAGTTCTTCCTTGAAATTCTCTGCTTTGATTTCATTCATTTTTAGTGAAAGAATATTTTCGGAAACTCTAGGATATATTGAAGATCAGAGGCAAAGCTAAACAGGCAATACCACTGGGTCTTTTTCAATAATAGATACAAATTTACTATGAGCCATAGGACTTTTCTTACATCATTTTTTATTATCAATAATATAAAGAAAAAAGCCACTATGGTCTTTCTATGCTTCTCACAATCAGTAGGATTAATCACTATTTCTAGATAATACTAAAGCTTCCAATCAAATGATTAAAGCTTGTAGAATTTTGAAAAATTATCAGTGGTTTCTAAAAACACATTAGAGGTATGAGTTTGCAGTATAGATGTTATATGTGTGTCCAAATGCTCCCTTTCCTATTGTTGCCAATCCACGTGGAGTGTTACATTATTTTTAGAACAAGTCTTGTTCCAAAGCATATAAGCAACAGATTGGAAAAGACCCAATATGACTCCAGCCAATTAATCTGCAATTTGAAATTAAGTCTTGAAGAGCTAGGCTTCTACCTAAAACAAGTAGCAGCTGAAGGGCTAAGTCTCAGCCACAATTTTGAGGGTCAAAGTTATAGAATTAAAGAATAAATACAAAATTATCCAGAGTGTAGTAAGTGTAAGAAGAATATAATGAGGGAATAATTGGAATAGGTCAAGATGAATGAAGTGGTACATGAACTATAGGCAAGAAAGCTTACCTCTTGCTTTTCTCAGCATGTCCAATAACTGCCTTTCTGATATTTAGCATTCTAGGACCCAGTGTGCTTCCTTGAAGAATAGGGTTCAGTCAAGTACTTTTCTGCCGCACAATATTTTCACTCTCATGGAAGAACACTGTCGCTGTCCACAGGTTTTATTGTAAAATTATTTTTAAGATCTAACAAAGTGTGCATAAAACCAGCAAAGAGGACCCTCAATAAAGTCCATCTCTGGATTAAAATTTGAAGCCATTAACGTATGGCCATTATAGTTCCTAGAGAGCCTAGTTTAAATGTATCTTCTTCTTAATAATACTTCTTTTTTCTTTAAAGATTTTATTTATTTATTTATCTGAGAACAGAGAGAGAGAGATCACAAGTAGGCAGAGAGGCAGGCAGAGGGAGAAGGGGAAGCAGGCTCCCTGCTGAGCAGACAGCCTGATGCGGGGCTCGATCCCAGGACCCTGAGATCAAGACCTGAGCAGAAGGCAGAGTCTTTAACCCACTGAGCCACCCAGAGGCCCCTAAATGATACTTCTTAATAAATATTAAACACATCATTGATGGATGGGCAAACAGAAAGTTTAATGAATACATAAACAACACAACCAATAAAAAACAAAAAATGTTAATGAACTTAAATGTGGATATTTATTTCAATGAGGAAAAAAAAGACAATTGCTTAAAATTAAAAGCTCTCTCTCCAACCCCCCTCCACACACACACACACACACACACACACTGTATTACACACTGTATTTCTGTTTCTCTGGAGAATCTTGACTAATATGGTCACTGTTTTGAATCATAACAGTGAAATATAGGTGACTAGAACTTCAGAAAGGCACTGTGGTGGGTAGGAATTTAAATTCTTGAGTATAAATTCTTCTCATCTTTTACTAATTGTGTATTCTTGGGAAGATTAATTAGCCTGTCAGAGTATGAATTTTCTGATTTGTAAAATGAGATGGTGGGTAAAGGGTGGTGAACAAATGCTTCAAGAGACATAGTATATTTTGAGGACTGACTGGAAAATGAGAATACATTTTCTCATGAGAGAAATACATGAGAATTCCTTAGAACAGTGATTTCATACAGTGTAAGTGCTTAGATAGTACCTTTTTTCTCTATGATATAGAACAATTATAAATACTCTATTTTGTTAGAATTATTGATTTTAGCATATCTCATGAGATCAAAACATCCTAGAATTTGTAAAGATGTTCTTAAATTATCAATAACAGTCAATTATTTTAGAGGTAAGTAGTAGATTTTGATGTAAGCAGTAAAGTAATATGTTATTTTGATGGTAACAGATTGAATATATATTGTGTATGTATATTATATATATAGTGTATATATATTATAGCTAGTTACAGAAGAATGAGTACTAGTAAGTGATAGTACTTAAAAATCACCATGTTTGGGCTCCTGGGTGGCTCAGTTAATTAAGCGACTGCCTTCAGCTAAGGTCATGATCCTGGAGTCCCAGGATGGAGTCCCACATGGGACTCCCTTCTCAGCAGAGAGTCTGCTTCTCCCTCTGACCCTCCCCCTTCTCATGCTCTCCCTCTCTCAAATAAATAAAATCTTTTAAAAAAATCACCATCTTTATAATACTCCATGTTTTAATCCATTTGATCATATATAATTGGTAGATGCTAAAATCATTACATGAAACCGTTTTAGAAAACCAGATATAGACAAGATGCCCATTATCATTCCACACATTAATTGTACATTGTAAATCTTTAACATGCACCTTCTAAAGTGATCAAATTTAGGATCATTCTTAGATTACATCCTCACACTCTGATATTCTTGGTGTAGTACCATATTAAGTAGCCAAAATCATCTAGGAAATATGAATCCCTAAAAGGTATAATCTGCATCTCTTCCGTTTCCAATGCCTAATATCCACCTTACAGGAAATATAGGAGATGAAAGAAAGGCTAATAATTCCATGAGGAAATAATCACACATATCCAGAATGAAGGATAGTCTCTAAGATAACTGGCCTGAAATAATTAATGCCATTTAAAAACATATGCGGAGATTGTTCCATATTGAGATAAGACTATAAAGTGATAAAGGAATATATGTATCCTACCAAATAGATAAGATTTACATTATTAATAAAAGAATCTCTTAAAAATTAGAAACAGAAAAAAAATTAGAAGCAGAGAACCGATATAATTAAATGTGTTCCAAAAATGTCACTCTTACAACAATATGGAAACATGATAGATTTTACCACAATGGTGCTGTGAGACAAGTGCTTAAAATAAGAAAATTAGGAATGATTAAGATGGGATCTTAGATTTGGTGCTTGATTAAATGTAATTTGTGAAGAAATGGTCAAACATTTTAGAATCTGCCTTGAATGAAGGCTTTTGTATTAAAATTGCATGTGTAAGATCTAGATAGAGATGTTTCATCAGAGAAAGAATTTGGACAGCAACTGCTTATAGATAGTGACTATAATTTGAGGCAAAGATGAAATCTCCTAGGGGAGTATAGTTAGAAGAGAGCTAAAAACTGAACCGTGTAGCACATTGTATTAGCTGCTGTAGCAAATTACCACAAATTTAGTGGCTTAAAACAGCACAAGTTTATTCTCTTACAGTTCTGGAGGCCAGAAGTCTGAAGCAAGCAAGGGTTAAAATCAAATTGTCTGCAGGGCTGATTCCTTTTGGAGGTGGCAAGGAAGAATTTATTCTTTGCTTCTTTCAGTTTCTACAGGTCATCTATTTCCTTGGCTTGTGGCTGGACACTCCAATCTCTGCTTCCCTTGTGGTACTGCCTTTCACTCTATGACTCTCTTCTTCTGTAGTCAAATTTGCCTTCACTTCCTTCTTAGATGACCATTTGTGATTACATTTGGTGCACCCAGATAATCTAAAATAATCTCTGCATCTCCAAGTCCTGAACCTTAATCGTATCTACAAAGTTCTTTTTTACCATGCAAGGAAATATATTCTTAAGTTCTGGGGATCCAGGGGTTGACATGTTGGGGGATCATTATTCAGCCTACAACTCACATCAACACACAAACTCATGGACTAAGAGGTTTTTATGAAAACTGATAAAGAGACAGAAGTAGAGAATAGGTAAAGTGAAAAAAGAAAGAAATGGAGAGATTATTGCCATGCTAACCAAAGATGGTAACTTCACAATAGGGCACTTTCTACACAACTGCAAATAGACCATGTACTTACACTTCCTGGTATTATTGATTATGCTTTTTTTGGCAAAATTTTTGGCATAGATGAATTAGATTAACTGAAGTTTTCTCTCATTCTCACTAGCATCTCTAATCAGAATTTTTAGACTGAGCTTATCTTCTCCTGCTTATACTCAGCTTTAGAGATGTGCATATACTCCTGAGATACAGATCTTGGAACACATTCCAGGTTTTACTAGACTATTCAAGAATAGGCACTTGGCATTCCAATGAGGTCACATGCATCCACATATGTTGCTGTTTATTTAATAATTTATTTAATAATTATTTAATGATGTTACTAATGATTTAATAATTTTACTAATGATTATTAGATGGCTAGTAAGTGCCAAGTATACCAGAGACACAGTATTCACTCTTATTAAGAAGTTTACATTCTATAGGACTTGACCAAAACACATACACACTCTCTCTCTCACACACACATAATCAATTCTAAGATGCTACTGATTGTAAGATGTAGCATTATTTTATATAACACTACAAAATTAAAAATTTTATTATCAAACTATTGTATAACACTGAAACACCATTTCGTTCATATTGATATATCTTTAATTCCAGAAATATTGTATTTTATGAATGTAATGTGTCCTGATAGATAAAATGTAATGGTTCAAAATACTGTATATTGCTGTTTAAACACAGAGGGGTGCTCAAATTAACTGAACTCAGGAGATTAGTAAGGATGGACAGGATAGGAGATTGTCAACTCAAAGGGAAACACGTAATCAGCACATGACCAAAATAGGTTGTTTTTGTGTCTGTTTTGTCCTACTGGCTATCACTCACAGAAATAGCAGATCAAAGAGAAGAAACAGTAAAAAAAAAAAAAAAAAAAGATAATAATAATAATTGTTCTGATCTTGAATTATATCTACTCCAGAATAGCAATACACGACTGAAGAAATGGGGACTTTGAAGAGTCAATATTACTTTTTATATTTGGCCTGATTAGGTTCTCTGGGGTCTGGATTGGCTCTTACTTGGTTTGAGTTGGCTAGACAATATTGCTTGAGCATTGGCTTGATGGATAAATAAATAGAGGATAAAACTTATGGAAAATCATCAACAAATGCATGGAAGCATAAAAGAAATGGCCTTTGTAAATTTTTAAATATTTTGGTATTGTTGACACATATGTTATATTTAGGGGGAGGACTCTGAGAATGAGATTAAACAAAGTGAGTCAGATCATGAAGGAAATAATATGCACACCAAGAAATTGAACTTTATACTTTTAAGCAATGTGTGGTTATTGACAAGGAAAGATCAATTTTGAGAAAGAATAGCTTTTTGGGCTTATAAAAATACATTCTCAAAAATAATACATTTTCAATAGAATATTTAAGAATATAGAAAAGTATAAAAAATTAAAACTTTTCACACATATAACAGGTTAAACCACTTGTTAATAACTTTTTTTAAAAAAAGATTTTATTTATTTGACAGAGAAAGACACAGTGAGAGAGGGAGCACAAGCAGGGGGAGTGGGAGAGGGAGAAGCAGGCTTCCCGCTGAGCAGGAAGCCCAATGCTAGATCCCAGGACCCTGGGACCATGACCTCAGCTGAAGGGAAGATGCTTAACAACTGAGCCACCCAGACACCTCACCACTTGTTAATAACTTGATAACTACCCCTCCCATTATCTTCCTGAGTAAATACATTATACACATATACACACATAAATACTCTTTTTCCTCTTTAATCCCAAGGTTCATTTGCAGTGCAATAAGGTAAATATATTTTATTATATTATGTACTACATATATTAAGATAAATATCATATATGTAAGATATATTTCTAATATAAATATTATATTTACCATGTACAATTTACATTTACTCTAGACAAATATGGGGTCTGGAAGATATACATGCTATTAATAAGGATCTGCTATCCCTCACCATTACTGTTTGATTTATTATACCAAATAGCATGACAAATGTTTGCAATTTTACTTGAGCATTTTTCTTTGTATCCCTTTGTTTGTTTGTTTGTTTTTTCTTTTAAAAATAATTTTGGGGGCGCCTGGGTGGCTCAGTGAGTTAAAGCCTCTGCCTTCGGTTCAGGTCATGATATCAGGGTCCTGGGATCGAACCCCGCATCGGACTCTCTGCTCAGTAGGGAGCTTGCTTCCCGCGCCCCCCGCAGGCATGCCTCTCTGCCTACTTGTGATCTCTCTCTCTCTGTCAAATAAATAAATAAATAAAATATTTAAAAAATAAAAGTAAAAAAAATAATTTCTGAATTTTCTTTTGAATATTTGCACTGTTATCTTTTAAAACTTATATATTTCACTAAAACATCTAATTGCAGGGTCAGTACTATTTGGAAATGGAATTGTTTTCCGTATAATTACTATTAAGATAGTAATTAAAATACATTTTTACAATGACTTTATAAGTTGTGCATCTTCATAGATATTTATTGAGCTATACTTGATCACTCTGGGATAGTTCATGAAAATAGAGCACACTAAAGTCAATTTTTTTTTTTAGCAAAAATCAAGATAAAATGTGATCAACATTTCAAAGGAACTCTTACATGCTCTACCTAAGCACTGCTGACAGTAAAGATGGTCTGGTTTCAAGCATGGAGGGAACACTCCTATTACCTGTTTCATCCATATAGCACTTTACTATATGTCAGGCCCTGTGAGGAAACTCAATATTACTGGTTATGGCAAGAGCATACTGATGACTCACATCCTGTGAAATGTCATATATACTCATACATACACAAAATCTATATGTTTGTATATTCAAAATATAAAATCACATTTTTCAAATAAAAAAATTTCAAGTAAAATAAAAGCTAAGCAGTCTCATTGCAGTCAATGTTGTTGATCATATAGAAAACACCATATTGATTTATTCTGAACTTACTTTAATAATTAACAATTTCAGAATGCAATATGATAATTTTTTTTTTTTTACAGAGTGTTGAGGTGGAGTTGGGAAATAAACTCAGTCTCATTGGTTTCCAAAACACCTGACCTCTTACACTGTGACCTCTCAGGTGCAAATTCCAGAATCCTCAGCTTCAAATCTGTGCAGGAAAAAGAGCAAAAAAGAAACCCAACTACAGAGGGTAATAAAACAAAGAAGTTTTTTTCTGTTAAATAATTTATAAATCTAACATGGGTGATTAATTAGTCCTGAAAGTCTCTGTTTCAAAGAGAAGTGCTAGAGATAGAAGTGCCTGTGAAAAAACGTATTTTCTCTTGTTGGTCTCACTGTCATTATCATCATTTTGCCTAAGAGTAGCTATCAGGAAACATTACACACTGAACAATAAGAAAATAACTTAATGTTATACATTAGGTAAGCTTCTTGGGGAAATATGCTGGAACTACAAGATATTGGGCCGAAGAAAACAAAATGTTTAGATTGGTAGTAAAAAATGCAAATCCACTTGTCAGAGAGAGAGTATCTATAGTTAACAACTGTTCATATAGAAGCCTTATAGCAAATCTCAGCAAACTTTTCTGTAAAAAGACAGGCAATAAATATTTCCAGCTTTGTGGTCCATATGGTCTGCATTGCAACTACTCAAGTCTACCATCCCAGCATGAAAACAACCCTAGACCATATGTGAATGAATGGGCGTGGCTGTGTTCCAAAAACTCTATTTACAAAAACAAAGGAAGGTTAGATTTGGATGTCACACCTTAGTTTGCCAATTTTTGCTTTAAATGATTAGGCTGGATGTGAGCTATATCCAAAATAGAAGTGAGAACCAGGAAGGTGAGCAAATCATTGTATTAAGTTGGTCAAACTGCCTAGGTAGTAGCAATGTTCAGAATCTGATAGAATGATACATCTTAATTCTCAGCAAGCTATCCTCTTTGTCCAGGCAGTTTTTCTGAATCCTGGATGAAAAGGACAGTCTGAAACTAAAGGCCTGACTCTAATCCCACTGGAGATAAAATCATCCAAACAAAAAGTCCATGTCAAGGATAGATAATGAAGACAGTGAGCTTACTTGAATACATTCAACACGGTGACTCATAGCAACAAGGGAGGTTCACTATGCTAATTACAGCTAAATTTATTTCAGATCCCATCTCCTGCTACCACCATATACTAATCATATATATTTGCTTAGGGATGGATTCAAGAGCTAGGTAGACATGAGCCTGTGTAATTTCTTTAAAGATAGCACATCATTGTTTGCTGTTGTATCACGAGAATACATATAATAATGCTTGGCACATGATAGGCATTTATTTGATGACTATTTGTTGAGTGCCTAGTACCTGACAGCTATTAAAGACTGTTGCAGTCAAAGTTAATAAATTAATACCACAGCTTTCTTAGTATTTACTCTGTTTATAATATATGTAAAATTCTGCCAATGGACAATATCTGGTAGTCACTGTTGCATCCTTTCTCATTTTAATTCCAAAACATGTCACATTTCATATATTTATATTTAAGGATTTAATTCTGAGTTATGACTATAGTAATAAAAAATTCTAGATGATGAAAGATATGGAGTGGTTGGTCTACGGATTAACGTTATAAGGTAGTGGTGAGCACTGAAATTTAATTTGTCATCTCCTCTTTTCATTCTCTCTTTAGATATTTTAGGGTCACCTTCCATGACATAGGTGATTGCTTAATTCTATTTTAAATAAACCTTGACTTGGAGTAGAAATCAGTCAGCCTTGTTGAAGGAACTCCTGAGCAGGAAAAAAAAATACCAGGACATTAGGAAGCAACTGAGTATTTAAAGACTCACTCAAAGGAGAATCCTCAATAAGCATTATAGTAAGCAATTTTATCTATATTTAAAAAGATGAAGAGCTGAATCAGCTCAGGCAGGAATTGAATATATCATTTTATAGAGTCTCAATATAACAAAAATGAAACATGTGTCACTAATCCACCTTGCCAGCTTACACAGCTTTTGAGAGTGAAAGTCTTTCAGTAATAACATTAATTATTATTAAATATTACTAGCTTAGTGTGTAGAGAATATAAACACCAATATTTATAGTCTTTTGGTAAAATATACTTTATTTTTTTAGGACATTGTAGAGTTGACTATCAATTTCCAACACAACATATTGTAGAATTGCCATTTAATAATTTTTAGAACTAGATAGAGCAAGCCATTCTTTCTCAAATGGCATGTGTTCCATTTTCTGTCTTATCCTCATCTTTACCACCTGCTAGCAGTGTTTCAGGCAACAAAACAACAGTGTTCTCAGCAGACAGTACAACCTCCTCTAAAATGGTGGAAATTCAGATGGTTTCCATTAAGATAAAACCCTTATTCTATGATAAATGCTTTTTATTTCTTTTTTTTAATTATTTCTTTCTTCTTTTAATGTTTAAATACTGGATTGTAAAGGGTGATTAAAAATTCTATTAGGGTGTGTATGTGTACATATGGAAGTACAGATTAAAAAAACAGAGTTGAATTAAATATATCTTAGTCTATCTTGATGATACATAGGTGCTGAATCAGTTCTTGACATCCAGAAATTAACTATTTTGTTTGGTCTTATATTATGGTGCATGGCCTTCTAATTATTTATTTTTTCTGTGAACAAATTGTTCTTTCTTCCTGGGTAAAAAGTAGTCTTCTCAGGCTACTCTAACAAGATACCATGCACTGAGTGACTCATGAACAGCCGATCACAGTTCTGGAGGCTAAGAAGTCCAACATCAAGTTGCCAGCAGATTTGGTGTCTGGTTGGGGCCCCCTATCCTGGTTCATAGACATCTGTCTTGTCACTGTGCCTCACAGGGCATAAAGGGAAAAAGATTCCTCTGGGGTCTCTTTTATAAAAGTACTAGTACCATTTATGAGGGCTCAGCTCTCGTGACCTCCAAAAAGCTATACCTCCTGATTCCATCACCTTGGGGTTAGGGTTTCAACATTTGAAGTTCAACATCCCTGGGGATGGGAGGGTGTTGCACAAGCATGGCAGAAAGTGATCCTCAATATTAATTATGTTCTTTTTCTTTAAATGAAAACCTTTCATCAATAATGAGAAATTTTTATAATATGTAAAAATTTTGGAAGTAGTAAAAGCAACAAATATTGAATAATGATTCCACTTAATATATTTTGAATACTGAATGACTATTTAAACTATATTTTAATCTATTTTTTAGATTTTATTTATTTATTTGACAGAGAGGGAGATCACAAGTAGGCAGAGAGGTAGGCAGAGAGACAGAAGGGGAAGCAGGCTTCCCGCTGGATCCCGAGATCATGACCTGAGCTGAAGGCAGAGGCTTTAACCCACTGAGCCACCCATGTTCCCCAAAAAGTATATTTAGAATGTGTTGTTGGTAGAAAAATGTATTTAGGACTTTCTCAATTATTGATATCTTATATGTAGTGTATGTTTTGCATTTCAAAAGAAGGTAAAACATTAATTTTAGAAAGTGCGAAAGCTAACATTTTAAACAAAATATAAAATAAGAAAATATTTTTAATTGACCCCTATACTAGTAAGGAAATAAATAAAATTAATCACACTAATTTTTAAGAACTAAACAATTACAAATGCCCATTTATCTTCAAGGAAATGAACATGACTGCAGATTGGGCTAAGTGGGGTTTTATTCACTTACAACTTTAAAAATAAAACTGTGGGTAGGTTTCAGAATTTTATAGCAATTTCACTAGAATGAAGTAAAGATTTGAATGAATTAAGAACATAAAAAATTATAAAACTTTTGTATTTTGAGATCAATAGTCAAAGGAAAGATATTTCTAAGTTCAACCCTGAAATTATTCAAATACTCATTTTTTCCACTGACCTACAAAATACAAGGAGATTTTTCAAACTAGATAGGATTTTACATACTAAAAATTCAATTTAATTAAATAAATTTATTTAAACACCAACTCCTGAAAGATAATATGCTAAGTGATTGGCACATAGAAATAAATGACTCAATGCCTGACTTCAAGAATTCACAATCTATTAGGATGACAAATTATATGAACTATTACATTACACTGTCATAATGAAATACCACTACCCAACTATTATAATGTCTACAATTGGAAACAGAGAGAGACTACAGGAGACATTAGTAAAGATGTAGAGCAACTTGATCTCTCATACAGTGTTAAAAGGAACATGAAATGGTACAATACCTTAAGAAAACAGGTTGGTAGTTTCTGAACATGTAATCTATACAGCTACAATATGATCCAGCCATTCCACAACCATATATACAAGAGAAACTATATGTCCATACAAAGAATTCTACATAAACATTCACACCATAATTATTTTTTCAAGGCTTTATTTAAATTTAGTTAGTTAACATATAGTGTATTCTTGGTTTTAGGAGTAGAATTTAGTGATTCATTACTTACATGTAACACCTAGCACCATGCTCATCACAAGTTTCCTCTTAACACCTATCACCATTTGATCCCATTTCCCATCCACCTCACTTCCAGCAACCCTCAGTTTGTTTTCTATAGTTAAGAGTCTCTTATGGTTTGCCTCCCTCTCTCTTTTTCCCCTTCCCCTATGTTTATCTGTTTTTGTTTCTTAAATTCCACTTATGAGTGAAATCATATGGTATTTGTCTTTCTCTGAGTGACTTGTTTCATTTAGTAAAGTGTACTCTAGCTCCATCCACATCCTTGCAAATGGCAAGAATTCATTCTTTTTGATGACTGAGTAATATTACATTGCATGTATATGTGTGTGTGTGTGTGTGTGTGTGTGTGTGTGTGTATACCACTCCTTTACCCGTTCATGAGTTGACAGACATTTGGACTCTTTCCATAATTTGACTGTTGTTGATAATGCTGCTATAAACATTGGAGTACATGTGTTCCATTGAATCAGTATTTTTGTATTCTTATGGTAAATATCTAGAAGTTCAATTGCTGGATCCTAGGGTAGTTCTATTTTTTTACTTTTTGAAGAACGTCCATATTGTTTTGCACAGTGGCCGTACCAGTTTACATTCTCACCAACACTGTAAAAAGGTTTCCCTTTCTCCACATTCTCACTAACACTTGTTGTTTCCTGGTATGTTAATTTTAGCCATTCTGACAGATGTAAGGTGATATCTCCTTGTAGTTTTGGTTTGTATTTCCTTGATGATGAGTGAGGTTGAGCATCTTTTCATGTGTCTGTTAACCATCTGGATGTCTTGGGGAAAAGGTCTGTTTATGCCTTCCACCCATTTCTTAACCAGATTGTTTTTTGGGTGTTGAGTTTGATAAGTTCTTTACATATTTTGGATACAAACTCTTTATCAAATATGTCACTGCAAATATCTTCTTCATAGGTTGCCTTTTAGTTTTGTTGATTGTTCCCTTTGCCATGCAGAAGGCTTTTAAGTTTTTTTTTAATTTATTTTTTTATTTGAGAGAGAGAGCATGGGGTGAGGGGAGAGGAGGAGAAAGTCTAAAGCAGACTCTGAGCTAAGCCTGGAGCCCCACATAGGACCCAATCTCATGACCCTGAGATCAAGACCCAAGCTGAAACCAAGAATCAGATGCTTAATGAACTGTGCCACCATGCACCTCCAGAAGCTTTTTATCTTGAGAAGTCCCAATAGTTCATTTTTGCTTTTGTTTCCTTTGCCCCCAGAGACATGTCTAGTAAGAGGTTTCTACAAAATGATGTCAAACAGATTGCTGTCTGTGTTCTCCTTTATGATTTTGATGGTTTCCTGTCTCACATTTAGGTCTTTCATCCATTTTTAATTTTTTTTGTGTGTATGATGTAAGAAAGTGGTCCCATTTCATTCTACATGTTGTTGCCCAGTTTTCCAAACACCATTTGTTGAAGAGATTGTCTTTTTCCATTGGATATTTTTTCCTGCTTTGTCAAAGATTAGTTGACCATATAATTGTGGGTCCATTTTGGGTTTTTCTCTTTTTTTTTTTTTTAAGATTTTATTTATTTATTTGACAGAGAGAGAGATCACAAGTAGGCAGAGAGGCAACAGAGAAAGAGGGGGAATCAGGCTCCCTGCTGAGCAGAGAGCCCAATGTGGGGCTCTATCCCAAGACCCTGAGATCATGACCTGAGCTGAAGGCAGAGGCTTTAACCCACTGAGCCACCCAGGCGCCCTGGGTTTTTCTCTTCTGTTCCACTGATCCATGTGTCTGTTTTTGTGCCAGTTGCATAGGAGCACTCCACTGCTGATGGGGCAGATGGCTGGGACACAGACAGGGTAAAGGCAGGGATCTGAGTGAAGCCTGAGACAATGGAAGGAAGATTGTTCATTCTTCTGTGAGGGCTTCCTGAACAGCAGTGGGTGGGAACTCCCTCTCTGGATATGAGAGAGCAGGCCAATGACAATTTTACCCCTGCCCATCAGCATAGACGTCAGTGAACAGCGCAGTGCTCACAGAGGAGACTTGAACCACTTATACCAAGCCCCACTCCCCTGTGCTCTATACGTGCTTTTTCATTAGGGCAAGTGTGCCTGAGGGTCAGAGCAGCAGCAGGCCCCTCCCACAGAAAACCAGCATAAACTCCCTTCATCCACAAAGTCTACTGACTACAGTAGACTTTGACTTTAGACCACAGTGTTTCAAAGTCTCAGTTCTAAGGGAAATAGGAACCAACCTCTTTTAATAAGCAGACTGAAACACATGTAGTTAAAACTCACACAGTGGACAAAGTCCAAACATTTCCCACTGCAGGCAAGGAGAGATCCTGAATGGGACTGACCTGAGGGAAAGAGTGGCCAAAACACAATATCAGAGTGCACACACACAGCATACGTCAGAAACACTTCCTGAAGTATCAGGCCCAGGACAGTATAGGATCTTCTTAATATATCCATTTCTTTCAGGAGCAGGAAACATAGTGGGCGTTACACACAGAAGACAGAGACCTAGACAAAATGTCAAGACAGAGGAATTCATCTCAAAAGAACAAGAAGAGATCATGGTCAGGATATAATCAAAGCAGATATAAGTAATATGTCCGAACTAGAATTTAAACACCAATCATAAGGTTACTAGCTGAGCTTGAAAAAAGCATAGAAGACAGCAGGAAGTCCCTTACCACAGAGATAAAAGACCTCAAAACTAATCAGGCCAAAATAAAAATATACTATAACCAAGATGCAAAACAGACTGAATGTAATGACCACAAGAATGAAAGAAGTAGGGGCACCTGGGTGGCTCAGTGGTTTAAGCCTCTGCCTTCGGCTCAGGTCATGATCTCAGGGTCCTGGAATCGAGTCCCACATCGGGCTCTCTGCTCGGCGGAGAGCCTGCTTCCCTCTCACTCTCTGCCTGTCTCTCTGCCTACTTCTGATCTCTCTCTGTCAAATAAATAAATAAAATCTTTAAAAAAAAAAGAATGAAAGAAGTAGAGGAACAAATAAGTTATACAGATGATAAGATTATGGAAAATAATGAAGCTGAAAAGAAGGGGGAAAGAAAAATATTGGATCATGAATGTAGACTTAGGGAACTCAGTCACTCCATAAAGCTCAATAACATTGCTATCATCGGTGTCCCAGAAGAAGAGAGGGAAAAAGGGGCAGAAGGCTTACTTGATTAAATAATAGCTGAAAATTTCCTTAATCTGCGGGTGGGGTGGGGGGGACAGACATTCAAATCTAGGAGGGATAATTATTTGTAATAGCCAAAAATGTAAACAACTCAAATGCCCACCAAAAACTGAATGGTTAAACAATTTTTAGATGTTCATACAACAGAATACTACTCAGTAATGAGTTACTGATATGTAGAACAACATGCATGAATATTAAAATAATTATATTCAGTGAGAAGCCAGACAAAATGATAAATTCTGAATAAATACACTTATACAAAATTGTTTAAATGCACACTATAGTGTCAACAAGCAGCTAAATGATTGCCTGTTTTGGGATGGCAACAAACGTGAGGACAGAAATACTAAGAGGCAAAAGAAAGCCTATGGAAGTGTTAGATGTGTTTATTATCTTATTGCTTTAATGGTTTAATGAACATACCCATATGTCAAAATTTATTAAATTGTAGATTTTTTCTCATTTTTTAATTGAAGATAATTTGACAATGTTACATTAGTTTCAAGTGTACAACATACTCATTTGACAATTCTATACATTACCCAATGCTCACTGGGTTAACCATAGTTATGAAATTATTACAATATTATTGACTATATTCCCTATGCCATACCTTTCATCCCCATGAATTATTCATTTTATAACTGGAATTTTGTACCTCTTAATCCCCTTCACCTATTTTGCCCATTCTGCCACCTACATCCACTCTGGCAATCACGTTTGTTCTCTGTATTTATGAGTCTATTTCTGTTTTTTTTGTTGTTGTTGTTGTTGTTCATTTGTTTTGTTATTTAGATTCCACATATAAGTGAAATCACATGTTATTTGTCTGACTTATTTCACTTAGCATAATACACTCTAGATCCATCCATGTTGCGGCAAATGGCAAGATTTCATTCATTTCTATGGCTAAGTAATATTGCACACTGTGTATGTACATGTGTATATGTATGTTTATGCATATATACACATACATTGTATATGTGTGTGTATTTAGAGGTACATACATAGTGGATCTATATATCATATCTTTATTCATTCATCTATCACTGAACTCTTACGTTGCTTCCATATCTTGGCTACTGTAAATAACGCTAATGATGCAATAAACATAGTGATGCATATATCTTTTGAAATTAGTGTCTTCATATTCTTAGGGTAAATATCCAGTGGTATAAGTACCAGATCATATGGTATTTATATTTTTAATTTATCGAGGAAGCTGTCATACTGTTTTCCATATACTTTCCACCAACAATGCACAAAGGCTCTCTTTTCTTTACATCCTCACCAACATTTGTTATTTCTTGTCTTTTTATAATAGCTATTCAGACTGGTGTGAAGTGACATCTCATTATGGTTTTGATTTGCATTTCCCTGATAATGAGTGATGTTGAGCATCTTTTCATGCGTCTGTTGGTCATCTCTATGTCTTCTTTGGTAAAATGTCTATTCAGGTCCCCTGCCAAATTTTTAATCAAAATATTTATTTTGGGGTTATTGAGTTAATCCTTTATTGGGTGTATTGTTTGCAAATACCTTCTCCCATTCCATAGATTGCATTTTCATTCCACTTATGGTTTCTTTGCTGTGCAAAACCCTTTTTATTTTGCTGTAGTCAATATGTTATTTTTGCTTTTATTTCCCTTGCCTGAGGAAATATATCTAGAAAAATTTGCTAGGGCTAATGTCCAAGAGATTACTGCCTATATATTCTTTTAGGAGTTTTATGGTTTCAGGTCTTAGATTTAGGTCTTTAATACATTTTGAGTTTAGTTTTGTGTATAATGTAAGAAAGCGGTCCAGTTTCATTCTTTTGCATGTAGCAGTCCAGTTTTCCTCACACCTTTTATGGAAAAGGCTGTCTTTTTGCCATGGCATGTTCTTGTCTTCTTTGTAGGTTAATTGACCATATAAATCTGAGTTTACTTCTGGGGTGTCTATCCTGTTCCCTTTTTCTATGTGTATACTTTTGTGCCAGTACTATATGGTTTTGATTACCATAGTTTGTAGTGTAACTTAAAATCTGGGATTGGGCAGTTCATCATATATTAATTATTCTTCAATAAAGGTAACAAAAAAAAACAAAATATCAAGAATATATATATTTTAATTACTTTAAAGGCATCTGACTGTTAAAAGCAAAAAATTAATTTTTAAACAAGTAACACCCTCTTGGAGTTTGTAATGTAACTAGACAGAAAATATATGCTATAAATTGCACAATAGAAGGTGTAAGAAAACTGTACTATTTCAACTTTCCTATATTTTACACAGAGTACTATAATTTTAACTTTGTAAATGGTGTATATTTTAATCCTCAGAATAAGAATAGATAGATAGATAGATAGATAGATAGATAGATAAAATGGTACAATGAAAAAGCCAAAAATAAGTGTGGTATTGGCTTAAGAATAGACAGAGTGAGGCCAATAATGGGGATTGGAAAAACTAGAAATATACCCACACTTATGGATCTGTTAAACAAACGGTACTGGTCCCACTATACATACCCATATGAAGAGAAAATCAACTATAAACTTGACACAATACACAGAAATTAATTCAATTAATTCAAATACAGTCCTAACTGTAAAAACTAAAATAATAAAGCATTTAGAATAAAAACCACAAGAATATCTTCATGAATTATACCATTAGTCATTGGAGAAATATAAATTGAAACCACAATAAAATACCAGTAGACATCTGCTAGAGAGGCTAAATGTATAAAGGCTGACAACACTCAGATGTCAGTGATGATGTGGAGCCACTAGAACTCTCACATCCATTGCTGATGGGAATTTAAACATTATAATTTGGAAATAAAGGTTTGGAAATTCTTACAAAGTAGAAATTTGATCCTGTAATCCAATTTTCAGGTAATAAAAGGATATATTATTTGTCCACAGAAAGATTCTGTACCCAAATATTCACAGCAGTTTCATAACAGCCCAAAACTGTAAGTTACCCAAATGCTGATCATCAGAAAAATGGATAAATGATGTGTGGTATATTTATATCATGGGTCAATATTATGCCAAAAAAACCCACAACAAATTATTGACAGACACAATAACTTGAATGAAAAACATAGACATTATGATGAACACAAGAATCTGCACATGTAATAGTACATACATATGATTCAATATATATGAAGTTCTAGAACAGGCAAAACTAACTTATAGTGAAAAAAATCATGGTGGTTTCTGGGTTCAATGGTGATTGACAAGCAAGGAACACGAGAAAATGTCTGGACTGATGAAAATATCCTGTATCTTTTTTTATTATTAAAGATTTTATTTATTTATTTGAGAGAGAGAGAGAGAGACAGAGATAACAAAGAGAACGTGAGCAGGGAGAAAAGGGAGAAGCAGGCTCCCCTCTGAACAGGGTCCTGGGATCAGGACCTGAGGTGATGGCAGATGCTTAACTGACTGAGCCACCCAGACACCCTGAATATATCCTATATCTTTATTGGAAAGGTGGTGAGTATTGAGGAGGGCACATATTGCATGGAGCACCCAGTGTGGTGCATGAACAATTAATCTTGTAACACTGAAAAAAAAATAAATGTGTTTGGGGAAAAAATAAATGTGGATCATATGTACTCATTTATCAAAATTGTATATTTCAGGGGCGCCTGGATGGCTCAGTGGGTTAAAGCCTCTGCCTTCAGCTCAGGTCATGATCTCAGGGTCCTGGGATCAAGCCCTGCATCGGGCTCTCTGCTCAGCAGGGAGCCTGCTTCCCCCTCTCTCCGCCTGCCTCTCTGCCTACTTGTGATCTCTCTCTCTCTGTCAAATAAATAAATAAAATCTTTAAAAAATGTATATTTCATACTGTACATTTCAATTTATACAAATGATATCTGAAAAATTGAATGATAGTGTAAAGAGTAGTTGGAGACAGATTAAACAAGGATATTTAATCACAAACAAGGATATTTGTGATTTGTCATTTTTTGTGTCATTTTTTGTGACATATTTGTCATTTTTTGTGTCATTTTTTGTGACAAAAAACTTGTTTTTTTGGAGCCTGGTAATGGATAAATGAGGATTCATTATACTATATTTGAAACTGTCTATATTAAAATGTTTAAAAAGATTAAAGTATATGGGTTCTATAATGGAGGGCACATGTATTTGTGTGGGGGCATGGGAGGCAGTAATAATTATTGCAGAAAATCAAGGCTAAGAAAAGGACCTTTATGGAGAATAAAACTGGAAAACCTTAAGAAAAGAGACCATACAAGATTATTAGCTTTTTTTTGGTATAAAATGCTAATCAGCAGGAGCATCAATGTGTAAGAAGGAAAAGAGATTTATGTATTACAAAGACTCAGGCTTGTATTTTTGCTCTTCTTTATTAGCTTTGTTACTTTGTGCAAAGCAATTAACCTTTCTGAGATTCAGTTTATTCAACTCTAAAATGAGATTAATTATCTTTAACTCAAAAGGTGGCAATGAGAATATGGCAACCTTAACATATTATAAGCATTTAGTATACTGCATGAAGTTTAGTACATATTAAAGGAAATTTGTTTTCCTTAGTTTGCAGGCCACCCTTTATTATCATCCTAGCTTCCTAAAGAAGCTGTAAGAAATTAGATTTACATTATATTATTTGAATTAATACATATATGCTTCTAGTCTTGGGAAACAAGGGTCAATGATAGAAAACAAAAATATGATGGAAAGAAACTCAGATTTACAGTCAGACTGGGACTTTCTTAGTTACTACTAGCTGTGCAGCTTTAGGTAAGACTTCTATTGTGAAATGGATAAAATGACTAAATTGCAGGATTAAATGAAATATTTTAATAAGATTCCTTTTTTGTTTTGTTTTGTTTTTGTTTTGTTTCTGAAAAATTAGAAGCTACTTTTATTATTAGCATCAAATAAAGGCAATAGAAAGGCTTATTTTGTTGTTCAATTACTTGTGATCTATCCAAAGTCTAGTTTGGAAGTTAAGTTTTATAGACTAACTGGTCTGTGCTAAGAATTTTCAATTGAGAAATTGAGGCTTAGAGTTTTGTGAGAACTAACGATACATATTTGTAATTTTGAAAAGGAACTTTCCCTCACTAATATGTAGGACAAAATATTCTTTATGTCAGTTCTTGAGACACTAAATCTGAGTAATTAGAATAGATCATTTTGCAAGCATAGTGGATCACATAGTTTAACTACAGCAAAAGCAGCAAAGTTAACTGTAATTTAAGATTTATATGATCAAGCATATTTAGCAAAACTGGAGACTCAGAGTGAAGAAATTTGTCCTGATGCTGAAGGCTGTAATTCTCCAAAGTTGAGTAATGTTATCAAAGTGGTACATAAAGAAGAAGGCTTTTCAACTATCATTTAGGATTAAGTTAGGAAGAAATCTTAAATTTATGAGAAAAACATTATTGTAGCACATGTGTCATTCGTTGATATGCCTTCAACATCTTAAAAAATAAATTTCATTTTTACCTTTTGTAATAAATATACAGCAGTCCTGGATTTCTGATTCAGCTATAACTTTTCAGTACTGAATAAAGACTGTAATGTCTGAGTTATTTTCGGCTTATTTATTCTTTTGTCTTTTTTTAGATTTTGTTTATTTGAGGGAGAGAACGCAGAGGGAGAGAGCACAGAGGGAAAGAGAGAAGCAGACTCCCTGTTGAGTAGGGAGCCTGACTCAGGGCTTGATCCCACGACCATGAGATTATGACCTAAGCCAAAGGCAGACGCTTAAGAAACTGAACTACCCAGGCACCCCACTGGCTTATCTATTCTTAAAAATATAGCACATACTTTTCAAAACATGAAAAACAGTACCATAACATAAATTACAAAGATTCAAGTGACCTATATTAAATTTCTTTGAGAATGTCTTGTCAGCTGTCTAGTGAGATGAGACTCCACAAAATAATGAATAAGTAATTTAAATAATTAGCAAATATAACAACACCACAGTTGGTAAACAGAAGACTTACCGGTAGTATCTTGCAAAGTGAAAGAGAACAAGCAGGTTTTAAACTTCTTTTTGGTCATAAGAAAAAGAGGCAATATAACTTATCTTTAAAGTTTCCATAAAGACACACAAATGTGTACTACATGCAACACAGTATAAGCAAATACTACTATCATTAAAAACTGCAATTTGATTTTTATGTTGTACATTATCAAAACTAGAAGTTTTGAATGGGGGTGATGTAATAGTTATTTTCTATAAATTTTAATTCAGTTAAAATGAATTAATCTTTAATAATTGTCTTTAATGTAATTTCAGACACTCATTACTAACTCTTAGCTCCAACAGAACTGGTTTATTCACCCTCCTAAAAATCCTGTGAACTGTCTTTTTCAAGTCCCTGACTTTTTTGTTAATGTTTCCGTTAATGAAGACATGGTATTAGGTAATTTGGAGGACCTAAATATGAAAAGATATCTATAAGCTCATATTGCTTACAATTTAAGACAATCAACTAAAAATATCCACACAAAAAATTCTTTCAAACATTTATGGAAGAAATAAAACCAACCCTTCATAAAATATTGAGGAAGAAGAATTATTTTCTAACTCATTCTATGAGGCTAGTTTTATCCAAGACATGAAGGACAAAGACATAACAGGAAAGAAGGAAGGGAGGAATGGAGGGAGGGAGGGAGGAAGGAAGGAAGGAAGGAGAGAAAGAGAGAGAGGAAGAAAGAAAGAGAGATTAAAAAAAAGAGAAAGAAAGAAAAAGAAAAGGGAAACAGACTGATGTTTTTCCTGAATATAGATATGAAAGCCCTTAATGCAATAATAGCATATCAAATCTCATGATATACATATAAAAAATTCTCAACCACTACCAAGTGAGATTTGGAAGGTTGTTTTAATTTTTGAATATCACTTTATGTAATACACCATGTGATTTCTTTAATAGGCTCAGGAAAAACATTTGACAAAATCCAAAAGAATATGAATAGAAAGGAATTTCATCAACATAAAGATTATGTAAAACCTACAGTTAATATCATACTCAGTGGTGAAAGACTGCTTTCCTTATAAGACCAGGAAAAAGAGTAAGATGTCTGCTCTTCTACTTCTTTTCAACATTGCACAAGAAGTTCTTATAATCATTAAACTGTACACTTACAGCCAGTCAAATTCACAGCATAGGAATTTTACCTCAAAAAAATTCTGAAATGTTTAAAACAAGGAAGTAAATCAATTACTCCTTTATTTTACTTTATTTATAATCTCCTGTAGAGTTAAAGAGATGTAGAACATAATTTTTTTCAATTTTTGTCACGTTGGATCATAAAACGATTAAAAGTGCAGGAACTGAAACCACGTAAAACTGAGAAAATAGAAATTCAAATTATTTTACTCAGATGTTGAAGATTTAAGCATATTAATTGCTCATTATTAGAAATATTCATTAAAATTCACTCTATTTTTTGGTCAAAATTATCTGGCTCCCCCACAGGCAATAAGATTATACCAATAAGTCAATATATTCAAACCACAAAGTAAATTAATTTCATATATATACATACACATGTATATATATATAAGAACTTTTATTTAAAATACAATATTAAATACTTAGCTAGGTAAAAAAATGCATATTCTGATAAAATTGATGTTAAAATATAGCCATACATTTCAGCATCTTCTATTGTAATCATTTACACATAGCTAATGATGTATTTACCACATTTATTAGAATAATATCTGTAAGCTATTGTTCAAAAAGGAGGGCATAAAACAATATTTAACAATCAAGAAATGCAAAATAATGCATATGGATAGTTCACTGTCCAAAATCTTTGCTAATATGACTATAAATATATTAGTATTATTCATTTGCAATATGCAGGCTTTAAGTGGGGAAAGATAATAAGAAGGTATTTCGTTGGTGATAGTAGTTTCTTTTTTCAACTGATAATCCTTCCTTCTTATTTTGGGGCACCATTCCTGTCTGTTTAATAGGGAAAGACTTACTTTGCAAATGGAATTGTAATATTAAATAAACACTATAGGAGCTGTTTTTGAGCTTCCAGAGGATTCTCTAGTATTATTTAATTACTTTAAACCTTTTGAGTTATATTTTATATGATTTGAGGAAGAGGTCCAACTTCATTAATATTACCTGTGGCTATACACTGTAAAGTCCATTTCATTGATCTACACGAACCTATCCTTAAGCCATTTCTCTTGCTTACTGAACTTTGGAGTAAGATAACATTTCAGCATGTGTTATCTCTGCAACATTTTGTTTGTCACCACTGGTTTGAATATTTAGTTTTCTTTGTATTTCCATATGAACTTTGACAATAGCTTGTCAATTTTTATAAAATGGCTGCAATTTTTAGACAATTTCATTGAATTGGTAGAATTAATTTTAATTCTACATCCACTAGAGTCATTAAACTTGTAGAAAAACATTTTCACTTCAGTAAAGAATGGGTTTAAACTTAATCAATTGTTAATATAGACTGCTATATGAAGAAGATACATATATACAACCAAATGGTAACCACAAATCAAAAATCCATAATAGATATGCAAAAAATAAAGAGAAAGGAATCTAAGTATACCCTCTAAAGAAAACCAACTAACTGTGAGAGATAAGAGCAAGAAAAGAAAGGAACACAGAAAAACTAAAAAAGAAACAACATAAAACAAGTAACAAAATGGCAATAACTACATACCTGTCAATAATTACTTTTAATGTAAATGGACTAAACATTTTAACAAAAAACAGAGTGACAGAATGGATAAAAAAGCAAGACCCACCTATATGCTACCTACAAGAGACTCATTTCAGACCTAAAGACATGTGCAGATTGAGTGTAATGGATGGAAAAGCATTTACCATGCAAATGGATGTGATAAGAAAGCTGAGGTAGCAATTCTTATACTGGACAAAATAGACTTTAAAACAAAGATCATAGGGGTGGCAGGGTGGCTCAGTCAGTTAAGCATATGCCTTTGGCTCAGGTCATGATCCCAGCATCCTGGGATCGAGCCCTTATCAGGCTTCCTGTTTGGAGCCTGTTTCTCCGTCTCTCCTGCTTGTGTTCCCTCTCTCATTCTCTCAAAGAAATAAATAAAATCTTAAAAAAACCCAACAAAGACTTCATCAAGAGATGAAGAACATTATAAAATCACAAAGCAAATAATCTGATAAGAAGTTATAACAATTATAAATATTTATGCATCCAGCATGGGAATACCCAAATACATAAAGCAGTTAGTAACAAATATAAAGGAAATAATTGATAGTAATACAATAATGGTAGGGGAATCTTAACAACTCACTTACATCGATGGACAGATTGTCCCAACAGAAAATCTACTGATATCTAAGATCTACAAAGAACTCCTCAAACTCAACACTCACAAAACAGATAATCACGTCAAAAAATGGGCAGAAGACATGAACAGACAC
>CM052800.1:46590032-46744148 GCA_028533885.1 Nasua narica
AAAAAAAAAAGAAAATCTATAAGGAAATAGTGGTTTTGAATGACACATTGAACCAGATGGATCTAACAGATCTATTCAGAGCATTCCATCATAAATTAGCAAAATACTCATTCTTTTCAAGGATACATGAAACATTCTCCAGAATAGACCATTTGGTAGGCCACAAAACAAGTCTCAACAAATTCAAAAAGATAGAAGTCATAGCATGCATCTTTTCTGACCATGATATGAAACTAGAACTCAATCACAAGAAGAGAATCTTGAAAGAGCACAAATATGTGGAGGTCAAATAACATGCTACTAAATAATGAATAGGTCAACCAAGAAATCAAAGAGGAAATAAAAAACTACATGGAGACAAATGAAAATGAAAACACAATAGTCCAAAATCACTGGGATGCAGCAAAAGCAGTTCTAAGAGGGAAGCTTATAGCAATACAAGCCTATCTCAAGAAGAAACAAACACCACACACAAAACAAAACAAAACAACTCAAATAAACAACCTACCCTTAGAGCTAAAGGAGCTAGAAAAAGAGCATGCAAACTCAAAAGGAAGGAAATAATAAAAATTAAAGCATAAATAAATGAAATAGAAACTTACACACACATACGCACCCCCAAAAAGATCAATGAAACCAAAAAGGTTAACAAAACTGATAAATCTTTAGCCAAACTCATGAGACAGAAATAAAAAAACAAAACAAAACAAAATAAAAACAAAACAAAAAAAAACAAAAACAAAACAAAAAACATTACAAAACAAACAAAAATAGGAACAAGAGAGGAGAAATATCAACCAACACCATAGAAATACAAAGGATTATAAAAAATATTATGAAAACTTATATGCCAACAAATTGCACAACGTGGAAGAAATGGATAAATTCCTAGAAACATATAGCCTGCCAAAACCAAATCAAGAAGAAATAGAAAATATGAACAGACCAATTACAAGCAATGAAATTGAACAAATTGATTACTGAATCAAAAAATGCCCAACAAACAAAATTCCAGGATCAGACAGTGTTCAGCTGAATTCCACCAAGCATTTGAAGAAAAGTTAATACCTATTCTTCTTAAACTTTTCCAAAAAATAGAAGAGGAGGGAAACCTTCCAAATCTATTCTATGAGGCTATCATTATTCTGATACCAAAACCAGATAAAAGTACTATAATATCTCTGATGAACATAGGTATAAAAATGTTCAACAAAATACCAGCAACCCTAATCCAAAAATACATTTAAAAAATCATTCAGCAAGATCAATTGGAATTTATTCCTATGAGTCTAAGCATGGTTCAATATTTGCAAAGCAATCAATGTGATACATCACATCAATAAGAGAAAGGATAAAAACAATATGATATTTTAAAAAATATTTTATTTATTTGATGTATATAGAGAGAGTATAGTAGGCAGAGTGGTAGGCAGAGAGAGAAGTAGAAGCAGGATCCTCACTGAGCAGAGAGCCTGATGTGGGGCTGGATCCCAAGACCCTGGGATCATGACCTGAGCTGAAGGCAGACGCCCAACTGACTGATCCAAGCTGGTGTCTGGTATGAGGTATGATCTTTTCAATAGATATAAAACAAACATTTGACAAAGTACAACATCCATTCATGATAAAAACGCTGAATAAAGTAGGTTTAGAGGGAAGATACTTCATAATAAAGGCCATATATGAAACATCCACAGCTCTCATACTCAATGATGAAAAACAGAATTTTTCCCCTGAGGTCAAGATCAAGACAAGTATGTCCATTCTTACCACTTCTATCCAACATAGTACTGGAACTCCTAGTCACAGCAATCAAACAAGAAGAAGGAATAAGTAGCATCCAAATTGATAAATTTGCAAATTTATCATTTGATAAATTGATAAATTGATAAATATTTGCAAATGCCATGATACTATGTTAGAAAACCCGAAAGAGGAGGGCACATATTGCACGGAGCACTGGGTGTGGTGCATGAACAATTAATCTTGTAACACTGAAAAAATACACATATTTGGGGGGGGGGAAAAGAAAAGAAAACCTGAAAGACTCCACCCAAAAACTACTAGAACTGATAAATGAATTCAGTAAGGTCACAAGCTACAGAATCAATGTATAGAAATCCATTGCTTTTCTTTACAGTAATAATAAGCAGCAGAAAGAGAAATTAAGAAAACAATCCCATTTATACTACAAAAGAGTATCATACTGTCACAAAAGTGGACATATAGATCAATACAACAGAATAGAGAGCCAAGAAAAGAAAAAAAAAAAAGAAAGAATAGAGAGCCAAGAAAAAAAGAACCCACAATTATATGGTCAATTAGTCTTCAACAAAGGATCCAGAATATCCAATGGGAAAAAGACAGTCTCTTCAACAAATGGTGTTGGGAAAACTGAGCAGAAACATACAGAAGAATGAAACTCGACCATTCTCTTAAACCATACAAAAAAATAAACTCAAAATGGATTAAGGATCTAAATGCGAGACTTGAAACTATAAAAGTCCTAGAAGACAGCACAGGCAGTAATTTCTCTGACATTGGTTATAGCAACATTTTTCTAGATATGTTTCTATCTATGTTTAGATATGTCTTGAGGCAAGGGGTACAAAAACAAAAATAAACCATTGGGACTATATCAAAATAAAAAGCTCTGTACAGCAGAGGAAACAATAAGATTAAAAGGCAACCTAACCTACTGAATAGAAGATATTTGAAAATGATATATACAACAAAGGCTTAGTATCCAAAATATATAAAGAACTTATACAACTTAACATAAAAAAAAACCCCAAAAATTCAATTAAAAAATAGGCCTAGTAAAAAAAAAAAAATGGGCCTAACACATGAACAGAAATTTCTCTAAAGAAGACATACAAATGCTGGCACCTTAGTGGCTCAGGCCTTCAGCATCTGCCTTTGGCTCAGGTCATGATCCCTGGTTCTTGGGATGAGCCCTGCATCAGGCCCCCTGCTCAGCAGGAAGCCTGCTTCTCCCTCTCCCTCTCCCTCTGACCCTGCTTGTGTTCCCTCTCTCACTGTGTCTCTCTGTCACATAAATAAATACAATCTTTTAAAAAAAGAAGCCATACAGATGGCCAACAGACACATGAAAAGACGCTCAACATCACTTAACATCAGGGGAATGAAAACCAAAACCATAATGAGATATCACATCACACTTGTCAGGATAGCAAAAATCAAAACCATGAGAAACAACAAGTGTTGGTGAGGATGTGGAGAAAAAAGAACCCTCTTGCACTGTGGGTGGGAATGCAAACTGGTGCAGCCACTGTAAAAAGCAGTTTGGATGTTCCTCAAAAAATTAAAAAATAGAACTACTGTACAGTCCAGTAATTCCACTACAGCTGTTTACCCAAAGAATACTAATTCAAAAACACTAATTCAAAGGGATACATGTACCCCTATGTTTATTGCAGCATTATCTACCATAGCCAAATTATGGAAGCAGCCTATGTGTCCATTGGTAGATGAATGGATAAAGAAGAAGTGGCATATATATGCAATGGAATATTAAACAATCTTTACAAAGAATGAATTCCTGCCATTTGCAACAACGTGGATGGATCTAGAGAATATAATGCTAAGCAAAGTAAGTCAGTCAGAGAAGACAAATACCATATGATTTCATTCATATGTGGAATTTAAGAATCAAAACAAATGAACAAAGGAAAAAAAAAGAAGACATACCAAAACATAGACTCATAACTATAGAGAACAAACCTATGGTTACCAGAGGAGAGGTGGTGGTGGGGATGGGTGCAATAGGTGAAGGGGATTAAAGAGTACACTTATCTTGATGAGCACTAAGTACAGAATTGTTGAATCACTATATTGTACACCTGAAACTAATATAACACTATATGTTAACTATATCAAATTCAAAAACATCTACTTGTTAAAAAACAACACATTTCCATTTTTTTGGATCTCAGTTTCTTCAACAGTAACTTCTATAGCTCTACAATTCATGACTTCAAAATGGGTAGTACTGAAGAAATTAAAAAGGATTCCTGGTTTTTAAGCCATTAAAAAATCAGCCTAGAGGGTGCCTGGGTGGCTCAGTTGGTTGAGCAACTGCCTTCGGCTCAGGTCATGATCCTTGAGTTCCGGGATCGAGTCCCACATCGGGCTCCCAGCTCCATGGGGAGTCTGCTTCTTCCTCTAACCTTCTCTCCTCTCATGCTCTCTCTCACTGTCTCTGTCTCTCAAATAAATAAATAAAATCTTTGAAAAAAAAATCAGGCTAGAAAATTGGTTTTCTACCAGAATGTGAAGTTTGGCATACAGATACCATTCTGTGATAGACATTTTTGGGTTGTTTGTGCCATTCATAATGAAGTGGTCCTCTCAGAAAACACATCGCCTTCCTATGGCATTACATGTATTGGGCCCTAGCAACTGCATTGGTAAATGACACTGATGATTGTATGCCTGACCAAGAATAACTACATTCAGCATATGCACCTGGACCAAATTAGATCAATCAGATTTTCTTCTTGTGTACTTACTGTGTCTGATAAACCACTTCTATGCAAATGGACCTATAACATGTAAATCTGGAATCCTTGATCATTATTTATTACTATGTAGGCTGGAAAGCAGAGAAGAGGGAGAGGGGAAGGGGGAGGAAAGGAGGTGGAGGAAAAAGGGAGAAAAATTAATCTTATAAACCACAAAGAATATATAACATTTTAGAAACCCACATTTTCTAGAAGGTGAGGTCAAAAGTTGAGAGTTGGAGTTGCCAGTCCACTTATTAAATTCCTTCTCCTCTTTCTTTTTTTTTTTAATTTTGATTTGTATTGTTTTTATGAAGGTGCAGAAAGGCATGATTTGGTTGAAAATACCAATAGCACATATGCCACAATTTCAGGAACTCACTAACATCTTGCATTTTAGCCAATGATCTATAAATAGTAATCATTAATTTGAAGTAGCCAGTTCTCTCAATACAAGTAATTCAAATGTGTTTGATAAAATGACTACAACAAAAATTTATAATCCTTAATATGTGTTATGTTCTATTGTAAGGACATTACAAATAATATAATTGTTCCAAGGACATTTCAAGTTTGTGTAATCATTATAATAGTCCTGTGAGATAGTTACCATCTTCTATCCCCATTTTTCAGAATAAGAAACTGAGGCACAGTGGTTGACTAACTTGCTCAACCAGAACTAAGCAGTGTTATTTTCACAAAAGCTACCTGAGTCCATGATTGTAACCATTATTCCATACCTAATATCCAATGAAAGAATACATCTCTCAATGACTTCTCAACCCAACTCCATTGTGAATAGTTTTCTCAGGCACTATACAGCATTGATCATCACTTTTGCTTTCTTTGTCTGTCACTTTCCCAAATTTACTAGCTCATTCTTAAGGTCACTTAAATGTGTTAAAGCTTCCCAAATCTTAAAACAAAATATATAATTGCCTCTATTTCACTTATTCTTAGAACTAAGCAACTTCCACATTCTCTTCATTCTCTTTAAAGTTACACTTAAGAGATTTGACTACACTTATTAACCCTATTCCTTTAGGACAGAGAATAGAATCCTATTCCAAACTGCAAATGTAGTTGCAACTCCTCTGAAAGATTTTACTTCTAAGTTCATTATTGCCCTTTTGGCACTGAACATGATAGGATTCTTACAAACCTTCTATATCTCGACATTTCGGTAGTTTTTAACACAGTTAAAGGCTTTTATTCTCTTGGCTAAACTGGTTTCCTTGTCTACTTCTTAACAACTACTTTTCTGCCACCTTTGCTGGCTTATCACTTTAAAACGAGCTTTAAATTGTAGAGTTATGTGCATTTTTGGCATGACATTTGTTGAACTTAATTGCCATTTAAAATATTTTTTAAATGACACTGGTTTGGCAGTAAAACAAAATGAATATTGTGAATGCAGAAATGCATGTGAATAGCAATGTGGCATGACTTTGATAGTGCAGTGAGTATAGAGTATAAGTCAGTGGAGGACTCACTTCATCTCCACATTTATTTGCAAAGTAACAATGAATTTCTTTATGATGTCTGAAAAAGAAAGATACTAACAATAGATGAAGAAGAGTTATATTTTGTGACTGAATTCTGTGCACAGAAATTGCCTTTCACATGCTAAGCTGGAAATTACTGGCACCAAAATTATAGAATAGAGTTCAGTGACTTGGAAGAAAATTTTGGAAGCAAAAAAATAGAGTACATTGTAAGAAATCTTAGAGCATTTACATTCCTGATAACACAGAGAATGACTGTGTGTGTGTGTGTGTGTGTGTGTGTGTGTGTGTGTTTGATGACATCAATACCCCCAAGGGGAGGTTGATTGTGAATAGAAAACATTTTTAGAAAAACATTATCCAGGGGCACCTGGGTGGCTCAGTGGGTTAAAGCCTCTGCCTTTGGCTCAGGGTGCTTGGGTGGCTCAGTGGATTAAAGCCTCTGCCTTCAGCTCAGGTCATGATATCAGGGTCTTGGGATCAAGCCCTGCATCAGGCTCTCTGCTCAGCGGGGAGCCTACCTCCTCCCTTCTCTCTGCCTGTCTCTCTGCCTACTTGTGATCTCTCTTTCTCTCTGTCAAATAAATAAATAAAATCTTTTTAAAAAAAAAGAAAAACATTATCCAGTTGATTTCACTTGTATTTACTTTTCTATGTACGACCAAGAGTGGTTACATGATGAAATCTAAGGGAATCTTTAAAAATATAAAAAATCTCAATAATAAAAAGCATTAATTGTAGATTATTAGTTTTTTCCTAATAATACAAAATAGCACATTTTCCAATTGATAGTATTTCAGATTTGATGAAATATAATATCATACTATATATAATGTGTGTGATTATTTGATTTACTCTCTATCTTCTCTAGAATATATAGGCTCCATGAGGATATGGACTTTGTTGTTTACCATTCTATCCCAGAGTTTGTAACAATGCTTGACACATAAAATGGGTGAACTTCTGTCATTCAAAAATATAAATTAAGATGGGTTTTTATTTGTTGGTGTCCTAAGGTTCCTGTTGACCACAGGCCTCTGACTTTGCCACAGTATGTGGCTTTTGCCATTGTTATCTGTGAACATTTCAAGTCTGATGTACAGTGACATAAAAAGGGACTTCCTAAAGTGAGAGTTCTTGAAGCCCACCTTCCTGAGTTTAAATTATATCTTCAGCCAATTCTTCTGACATTATTTACTCTCACAATCCCTCAAGCACTTCTAAATTTGCATATAAGTCTCTTCATTGTTTGTTTGGTTTTGCAATTTTTTTTTTTTTGGCCTTCTTGAGATATTTTAAGTGTTTTCTCACCTGACTCTAGAGAACCATTAATGCCACCTCATTGGAATATTTATATTCCTATTAATTCTGTTCTACCTACTTAATCTTTTCGGCAGTATTCTGTCCTCTATTCATATATATTTTTTTCTTTCCAGTATGTCAGCACCACAAATATTAGAAACATTAAAATTATATTTGATTGGATTCTGGATTACTACTATAAGATAGTTTGGTCTGGCTTTATAATTATCACCTTATAATCATGTTAATGATATATTACATAGCATAAACTTGTTAAGGTTAAAATCAGAAGTTGTGATCATCACATGCATAAAAATCAGTTAACTTCCAAATATTACAGAACAGTCATATAGAAACCAGCAATGTAACACTAACTCTACCTGTACCTTGTCCCCAAGTTTTACCAGCCTGTGAGCAAATAAGAAATTACACTGGCAACCTATCCTTAGAACAGATGGAAGAATGTTAGTGCTCAACAAAGGCCCCTGCCTGGTATTTTAGAGAGTGTTTCGCATTTTCTTGCAAACAAGTCTGCTCCCACCAACTGGGACCACCACCACTGCTGTCTCCCTCTGGGCATTGGCACAAATCTATTCATCTTTACACCCTCCATTTGGGCCTCTATGAAATGTATTGTTGCTTTACTGGGTACCAAAATTTCTTGCCATGAGGTATGGTCACTCTGCCAAATGTCTCTGCTTATGTACAAAAGTCTGAGTGCCAAATGAAATAGGTGGTTTGGAGAAAAGTGAGAGAGAACACTGTGGAATCCTCTGAGTTACATTGCGTCAGGATGGGGACAAAGCCCTGGTATAAATATTTAAGTCAAACAGCTTTTAACCTTTTAACTTATTATCTGTGTCTTCATATATCTCTAAGGCACTGGGAGGGGGGATATACTGGAATGATTAATATTTCAGAATCACTAGCTCCTTAATGAAAAATCTGGCTGTACGTAAGTAGGTCTAACTACCCATGGCTGGTTACTTTTTTTTTGCTAAAGATGGAGTGTCCTAGAAGGCTCCTCAGCCACTTCTCAAGTCTGCACCAACTGTTCCTAGAATATCTTTACTGCTTAGACTCAAGCTTGACTCCTGCTTAGAACTTAAAATTACAACATGGAAAATGCACAATGTTAGCTGACTGGATGATACAAAAAATAAGTTTATCTCTCTCTCTCTCTCTTTTTTTTTTTTTTTGGCTTATATTCTAATTGGACAAAATTATCTCAAAACCAATTTTGAAGAAATTTTAAAATGTCAACGTTGTACATCATTTATGCTTTCCTTTTTACCAGGGAAGATGGTTTTCCTTTGACCTGATGCTGGTTTTAGCCTTGAAATTCCTTTAGTTAAAAGTGCTTGCTGTAGCAAATAGTGTCATTCCACAGTGATTAAGACTGACACAGTCTCCTGTTTTGGGCACAGGCTTGTTTGCAGATGCCCCCAAGTTCTAATGACAGTTTTCACGCAGATTCTTAATGTGGCTTTAGACCAGTCTCTCTCCCTGTACTGAGCTCTACCTATAAAACTGGGCTAAGGCACTTCTGAGAATTATTTACAGTTCATTCAGGGTTAGAAGCAGTATAGCAGAAGAACACATTCAACAATATCATCTCTTTGTTCTGTGAAACAGTAGTTTTTTGTTTTTGTTTTTGTTTTGTTGTTTTTAGGTTTTTTTTTTTTTTTTTTTTTTTTTTTTTTTAGCTAAAACAAACACATCCAAGCTCAACCAAGAGAAATATCCCTTACCTATTTTACCTATAATGCCTTCGGTACTCCGTGCTAAGCAAATTCATATAGCTAGGCACAGTCATATAGCTAGCAGCCAAAAGGAAAATAATCCTTGCCTTTTATATGGAAGAGACTCTTTATCATCCTTTTCAGATAAATCATTCCTATTAAGTGGACAATTTGTCTCTTTAGAACAGTGTATATTTTTTTCTACTATTATTTGACATGAAAAAATGTTAAGGGCGATTTTTGCTCTGTGAGAAATAGTACCAGAATGAAATTATACAGTGTTGGCAATTAACTCCATGTGCCTATATAGAATGCTTAGAGAGCCTTTAATACATTAAAGATTTTTAATTCATTTTTTCCCAAGGGTGACCCAGAATAAACAATGTTGAAGGAGAAGAACCAAGTTGGAGGACAAATAATAATCCCTGACTTCAAAACTTACTTATAAAGCTGCAGTAATTAAGACAGTATGGTATTGGTGAAAGAATAGGAAAATAAATCAATGAAACAGAACAGAGAGCTCAGAAACAGACCCACATAAATACAGTCAACCGATCTTTGATGAATAAGCAAAGACAATACAGTGGAACAAAGATAGTTTTTATAACAAATGGTGCTAGAATAACTGGACATCCACACGAAACAAATGAATCTAGACACACACTTCTACCCTTCACCAAAATTACTTAAAATAAATTACTGACCTAAATGTAAAACGCAACACTATGAAACTCCTAGAAGATAAAACAGGAGAAAACCTAGATGAAATTGGTTATGGCAACGACTTTTTAGATACAACACCAAAGACACGATTCATTAAAATTTTTGATAAGCTAAAATTCATTAAAATTAAAAATTTCATCTTTGTGAAAGGTGTCAAAAGAATGAGAAGAAAAACCACAGATTGAGAACAAATATTTTCAAAAGACAAATCTGTTAAATAATTATTATCCAAAATATAAAAAAAAAACCTCTTATAACCCAACAATAATAAACAACCTTACTAAAAAAAAAAAAAATGGGCCAAAGATCTTAACAGACACCTCACCTAAGAAGATATACAGAAATCAAATAAGAATATGAAAAGATATATCATATATCATCAAGGAAATGAAAATTAAAACAATGTCATACCACTACACTACATACCTATTAGAATAGCCAGACTTCAAAATACTGATGACACTAAATGCCAGTGAGGATGTGGAATGACAAGAACTCTCATTAATTGCCAATGAGAATTGAAAATGGTAGAGCTACATTGTAAGACACTTTGGTGGTTTCTTAAAAAATTAAATACACTCTTACCATACAATCCAGTAATCACATTTTTTGGTATTTACTTAAAGAAGTCAAAAACTTAACTTCCACACAAAAACCTGGATATGAGTGTTTTCTAGCTTTATTCATAATTGCCACAACTTGGAAGCAACCAAGATGCTCTTTAGTAGGTATATGGATAAATAAACTGGTACATTCAGACAATGGAATATTTTTCAGTGCTACAAAGAAATGAGCTATCAAGCCCTGAAAAGACATGAAGGAAACTTAACTCCATATTCCTAAGTGAAATAAATCAATCTCAAAAGGCTACATATTACATGATCCCAACCATATGATATTCTGGAAAAAGTGTAACTACAGAAATAATAAAAAGATCAGTGGGTGCCAGGGGTTAGGGACAGGGTTCAGAAGGGATGTGTAGGTAGAACACAGAAAATTACTAGGTCCATGAAAACATTCTCCATGATACTATAATAATGATAGTTATCATTATACATTTATCCCAAACCATAGAATATATAACATCAGCAGTGAACCCCACTGTGTGGACTGGGTGATTATATTATGTCAGTGTGGGGTCTTCAACTATAACAAATATACCACTCTAGTGGGGGATGTTGATAAGGGGAAAGGCTGTGCATTGTTGGGGGAAGAGGTTATAAGGGTATCTCTGTACCTTCCTCTCAGTTTTGGTGTAAAGTTAAAAGTATTCTAAAAAATAAAGTCTTTTAAAAAGAAAGAATGAAAAAAAATTCAGATTTAAATAATAGCATCTCACTATTTTCTTTTACTTGGTAGCAATCACTTAAAAAGCAGAAATAACATACAAGTCAAAAATGATATAAAACTAGTTTTACACACACTCGCACCCACAGATACCAAGTATTATGGGAGCTAAAAATACCAAAACATTATTTCAACCAGTGGTTTCAGGGAAGAGGGTAGTTTTTAAATGATATTAAAGGCCTAGAATGATGAGATTTTATTTTATTTTATTTTATTTTTAATTTTTTTTTTTTTAAACAAGCTCCCCCCCACCGCCCCACGCTGACTTCGTCTATTCAGCGCAACATCAGTTCGCGCTGACTTGCACTTGGTGGAAAACCACAAAGCGCTCTCGGTGTCTCACGCAGAAGCCGCCTTCCCAGCCCGGTTCCTCAGAGGGCGCCACCTCCCACCTGCCATTTCTTTTTTTTTTTTTTAAAGATTTTATTTATTTATTTATTTGAGAGAGAGAGAGAGAGAGAGAGAGAAAGAGAGAGAGAGAGAGAGAGGTCAGATGGAGAAGCAGACTCCCCGCTGAGGAGGGAGCCCGATGCGGGACTTGATCCAGAGACTCCAGGATCATGACCTGAGCCGAAGGCAGTTGCTTAACAACTGAGCCACTCAGGCGCCCCGATGAGATTTTAACTGGTGGGAGAAGCAACTTCTAAACATAAAAATGATTTTTGGAAAAGACAGGTAAAAGGAGAAAATGTATTTGGAGAAAAGTCAAAATAAAGTATGCAAACGAAGTGGAGGATCTCCTGGAAAAGCTTGCTGACTATTTCAAAGTCTGTAAAAGGCTGTATCCTTGGGGAATTGACTGGGGTTCCTGATATGGAACTCAAAATTGCAGATCTTGTATCCTGATGCATGTGAGAATCAAAATGTCCTTCAGGATAGAGTCGCACTATTCAGTATCAGGGTCTGATCAACAGAATGACAACTTATTAACAAGAAATAGAAAAATCACATACTTGATAAAGTCACATTCAGATAACCAGGATATTTTCTACTTATAAGGAAATCTTTATCATAATTTAAATAGCAGTCTGAAAATGGCTTCATTAATATAGGCTCATAGGATTTAGAAGTGCTTTCCTTATTAAGTGCTATTAGTGGTAACCCAAGAGAATGATGGTCTTAACCATCGGGCTATCACACTGAAATCCTCTGACAACCCATTCAGTCCTTTGGACAGTGGTTGACAGAGATTATCAGTTTATGGAATTTGCCCCTTTGGTTTGTTTTCTTTTTCTTCCCCCACCTTTTCTCTAAAAGATGTGTTCTTTGTTTAGTTATGTTAATAAATTCTGTCAAAATGAATGTAGCCCTTGGGTCCCTCTGCTCCTTTCTGTTGATGCTGCTGTCATCTATTTTAAACTTTTATAGTTTGTCATTTGGGACTAAATTATTTACTTTTCATCCCCTCCCTCTTCCAAGGTGTCAGGGAGTACATTGTACATGTTTAACATGTCTTTTTTTTTAACACATGTCTTTTAAATACAGGTGAACTTATTAATGCTCTGTTTTGAGGGAGGTACTGGAGGTCTTTAATCAATTCAACTTCCTATTTTCTGATTTTTTTTTCACTGTTACTTTCTAACAAATAGCTGCTGAGATTCTTTCCTCTAAAATAATGTCTAAATGCTTTAATATGACAAAAGAGAATGACAAATATATAGGTAAAATGTATGTCCATTTAAATCCAGGCATTAATTCTGTTTGTGTTTTTAGCATGTTGCACATTCTAATAGAGTGATGGAAATTGATTTAGGGAAGATATGATGGGCTTAATTGTAAAGAAACAGTTCCATTCCTTACATTTGTCCAGGTAGTAGAATGATTTATTTTTATATTTGGGTTTCCCTTGTCTGTTTTTTAATAGCCTATTCTTTCTTTTTGGCACTTTCTCATATTTCAAGGGCACTCAACCACTTCTTTACCAGAGAATTTCTCTCTCTAGGTATTTTTAGTTCCCTTTAAATCCATATATAGCCATTAGCCCATGTTTTACTTTCATAATAGTAACTATCACATGCTGAGTGCCTACTATGTGCCAGATGTTGCATAACAGGTTTATGAAACTACATTTGTTTCAACCAAGTTGCTAAATTAGTATTATGAACAAACATGTCAAACACAATCTGTGTTCAGGAACGTTACCTAAGTTATGCTGCCCATTCTCCCTCATTATATTCTCAGAGCTTGCTCTCTCACTTCATTTGGATCAGAATCCTTCTGACCACACTATTTAAATTAATTCCTCTCCTCACTTACCCAATACTATCTCTATCCTTGCCCAGTTATATTTTCTACATTTTATCACATCACAATCTGACATTATATATGTATATTATATATAATAAACATTGTACATATATATGTATGTGTGTGTGTATATACATATACCTATGTATGTCTATCCTCTCTCCTGCTCCAATAATATAAGCTCTATGATGGCGAGTGTTTAAACTGTTTTGGTCCTCACTGCTTTTACAGCATCAGACCAGGACCTGGTACATAGTAAATTTCAATATGTGTTTTGTTGAGGGAGCAAAGGAATGATTGATCCCCTAACTATAGCTCAAAGAAATTAGCCCAGGTTATAGAAAAATTACTGTTGTTTATTTATGTGTTTTTCCTCCCCAAAATAAAATGTATTTAAATTGGGACTTCTGTATAAAAAAAATCTGTTATTTCACAATGTTGGATCTGAAAGTGCTTAATTTTCATCACAAAATAATAGTGTGAACAATAATAATGATCATTGGAAAAAAATAGCAAAGATATTTGAGCAACTTGTTTGGACCAGGCATTAGATGAAATGATCTCTTTCTTTCTCTCTCTCTCTTTTCTCTTTCTCTGTCTCTGTTTCTGTCTCTTTCTTTTTCTTTGTGTGTCTCTTTCTTCCTCTCTTAATATTTCTTCCAGTTGGTGTACTCAGTATTCATATGGGTCTCATTACATAGATGAGAAAATTAAGGGCAAAAGTGAAGTTTCTCAAAGGTTATAGCTACCGAGTGGTAGCAGTGATTGAAAGGTAACAACCTGACCCAAGAGTCTGAGCCATGACACTAAGCCAAGGCAATTATTTATTTTGTCTATATTTGAAATGGTACCCCTTTTTATGCAAATATATCCTGTCTATATCTTATAAGAGGCTTCTTTAATTTTCTAGTTACATGATATAATGAAAGAGAGAGGGAGACAGAAAATTTGATTGTTTTTCTAAGTTAAAAAATACTCTACTCATCGTTCTCAAAATTATTTCTTTAAAGAATTATTCAATTATTTTCTTGAAAGGAGATTATTGGTGTTTTAGATTAAATAACCCATAAAACCCAAATATTAGCTGTTCTATATTAAAATCAAGACTAGCAATTTTATAATTAAACTTCCTTGGATTGAGGCTAAAATTAATTCTGCTTATTTCAAAATTTCAGATTTCTAATAGACCAATTACTTGGAAATTTTTCAATTTCTCTGAAATTATTCTGATGAAAATAAGTCTTTAATATTTTTTTATTTTATTTTATTTTATTTTATTTTATTTTATTTTATTTTATTTTATTTTATTTTATTTTAATTTTTCCCCTCATAGAAAGCAGGTAACTTGCTAGCAGTTCAGCTAGGGGTGGGGAAGTCCTCCTTTGGTATCTAGAATGTTCCCACTTTTTATTTTTAAGTAGAATGTTCCCACCTTTAAGGAACAAAAAGATTAGGGGCTTAGGATTCTGAGAGGAGTAGTTTTTCCACAGAATCCAAATTTGTTTTAGGTTCATCATTGTAGTTTTGTTCTTTCCAGCATCAATCTTACAGTCCAGTGATTTCTTAGGGAAGGGCAATTGCAATCTAGGTTATTCATGTTGCAGTGGACCTTAGTGATATCTAAGTCCCCTCCATTCTATAAATAAAGGAACTAAGTAACAAAGGGGGTGAGTGATTTGTCCATGATCAAACATCCAGCTACTGTTAATTAATGCCTTTGATTTTAATTTTCCATCTTTATGGTAAAGAAACGAGATGTATTTCCCATAAAGAATTTCAGTAAAGATCTTATTGTCCTGTTGCAAATCTGCCTATATTTTGATGCATTTTCTATAGACTAGCATAAAATATCTTAATGATGTATCTGGTTCCTTTATTTTATGATGGATGTTCTATGATGATGCGAACTATAGAAATGTCAATCTTTTTTTGGGGGGGGGCTTGATTGCCAACAGTGTGATTTCTTCCTAACATCTCCTATGTATTATTCCATTATAGGGTGAATGTAAGGAAAATTTCATTTTTGGATTTTGTTTTGCATGTAAATTAACATTTAAAATTGTTTTTACAATTAATATTCTTAGAATATAACTTTACTCTTTTAGGAATTTTAGTTTTCCCTCAATATAAGTTTATAAAGTTGTTATTGGAGAGAAGTAGGTAAAAACTTTCTTGGAAAATAAATATTTGCAGGAGGGATTAGGAGAACAAAATCGTTATACTTGAAGAATAACTTAGAGACTTTTATGCAAGTATATCTGTACTATTTTCTCTACTTGCGTGATAGAAAAACACATTTAAAATATTGGAGAAATTGGACTTCTATTTTAAAATTATTTGTTTAAATACCATTTCATTGATAAACTTTACAATATAAACCATGGGTTCTTATGGCTTCTTTAGTTTCATAGTATTAATCTTTTGTAATCAGGTTGAATTATATTTACTTGCTAAACAACCGATTAACTTAAGAAAATATATATTTTTAGTATCTACAATGTGTAAGACATAGACAAAGAAAATTAGAAAAGATGATTCTTTCTGTAACAGAGGTTTATGTTATAATGAAGAAAATAAAAACATACAAATAGGTGGCCTCAGTCAACATGGTCTACTGAAATGAGATAGGTTCGTCTCTACACAATCACAATCTTAAGCCTCAGTTGGATATAGGTGCTATCTCTAAACTAACCCCACTCTCGTGGGATTGACACCCTGTATGAAAGAAAGAAAGAAAGAAAGAAAGAAAGAAAGAAAGAAAGAAAGAAGAAAAGAGTAGAAAAGAAGAAGTCTGGCCTTAGTGGGACTCAGCAGAATCAAATAAAAACTGCCCCTACAAAGGGCTTCTACAACCTAACATCTGTGGTACTCCCATGAAATCAAGAATTGCTAAGGATGAGTTTGTGATTAAAAGACACAAAACAACAGAGGAAAAACTACAATAATAGAAAGAGTTCATAGATACAACAAAACAGAAACAAGACTTTAAAAATGGCCCATTAAAATATGAAAGAATCAATTAAACAAAAATAAGATGGTGTGGGGAAAAAAAAAAAAGCAGATCTGAAAGAAAAAAATTGAAACTCTAGAAGTGAAAAACATAGTCATATAAAATAGACAGGTAAAATAATGAACTGCTTTACAGAAGACTTAGTACTCATAAAAATTTCCCCAGGGCAATTACCAGAATATAACATCCAAAGATAAGGGATCTATTAAGACAAGCTTCAACCTGCATTCTATAGGAGTTTCAGAAAGAGACAATAAATGGAGAAGAGGTATAATTGAAAAAACATAATGGCTTAAATCATTTTAGAATAGAGAAAAGACATGAACTCTCAGATTGAAAAATCACCTCTAATCCTAATCAGGGGAAATAAACCCAAACATATGACCAAATACGTAGTAGTAAATCCTCAGAATATCAAGGCTAAATATATATATTTTTAATAATAAGGAGGAAACACAGAATCCAAAAAATGGAAACTGGCTGTAGGCTTATCATGTGCAACAGAAGCCAGAAGATACAGTGAATCAACCCAGAATTCTGTAATAAACTAAGCTTTTATTGAAAGAAAGAGTGAATTTCAATCTTTACAAAAACTAATAGAATTTATTAGTCTCAACTCTTCTCTAAATAAACCACTGAAGGGGGTCTGCCAGCAAGAAGCAAATCAAAGACAAAAAGAAAGATCGGTACACAAAAGCAACGGTAAACAAGCAAAATATTTAGCAAATCTAATTTTAACTACGATTTTTTAGTAATAGTATTATGATTACAAATATTATAGAAAAAAATAAGTAGCTCTAAATTAATAATCAACAGTACCCTGGAATGCAAGAATATCTACAATACGTTTTTGTTCAAGAGATGAATAGAAATACTAGCTAATTTTGAATATTACTCAGTTAAGAATTCACGCTAAGATATTTATATTCAGTCAAATAGATAAAACAAAAAGCATGTAACTTTGAAACCAATTAAGGACACACACACATGCGCAGAAAAGAGAAAATAGATTTAATCAAATAAAAGTTAAGAATTCTGAAAATTAATGGAAAAGAAAATTTTGGTAAGTAGAAGCCTCAAAGTAAAATTAAATAAAAGTGTATCCTTAGGGCTGCTGGGTGGCTTAGTTGGTTAAGCATCTGCCTTCAGCTCAGGTCATGATCCCAGGGTTCTGAGACTGAGTCCTGCATCAGGCTCCCTGTTCAGCGGGGAATCTGCTTCTCCCTCTCCTTCTACCCCTCCCCCTGCTCCTGTTTGCTCTCTCTCTCATGCTCTCTCTCTCTCTTTTTCTCAAATAAAATCTTGAAAGAAAGAAAGAAAGAAAGAAAGAAAGAAAGAAAGAAAGAGTATTCTATTAATAACGATTGATATAAATGAATTAATATACTTCCTTGCATTAGAACCGACATTGATGAAAGTGTGATATATAGTACATCAGATTTACATGCAATGTCCTCAAGAGAGTAGGTCAACATGGAATACTTATTCAAGGAAGTAGGATTTTATTTTAACTTCAAAAGAAAGAACAGAATTTGCCTGGGCCATATTTGAAATGTGTATGTGATATGGATACTCTAACCAATGTAAAATAATCTAGGAATATCCTAAGGTCAAAGTGCAAAACATATTTGTTGTATAGTGAGAGAGGTAACAAGTACATCAGCATATTTGAAGCAAAACTGTATGTGATGGAGAGATAAACAGGATTCCTTTTCTGTAAGAATTTACATTAGAAGACTGGAATCAATGGTGGCAATAAGCTGGAACTTGTAACAAATGTGGAGTTTGTTTGAATAAATGTGGAACCTTGTATAAGTTTCTAAAATGATCTAATCTATAGCCCATCCACTTGGAAAATGAGGAAATAATACACATTTCATAGATGTATTCTGAGTATTAAGTTAAATAATTTTTTTTTATAAGAGCTGGGTTTATTATCTGGCAAATGTTAGGATCATAGAAAATGTTAACACTCATTACTTTCTTCTGTAATGCAGTAGTTGAAAAAGCTCTCCATGCTTTTTCCTTTAAATGAGAGGGGAATAGTGTTTTCTGATAGTAGCTAGAAAGGCTGGCTGAGAATGAGGTCAATAGATTTGCATGTTAGGAATTAACTCTAGGCGCATTGTCTGCAGTAGATTGAACCACTAGACTGAGAGCTCTGCTGTGCCAGGGAACCTAGTTCCCTCACATGTCCTCAATTTCATCACATAGTTAGTGATTGATATTTTTTATTAAAAAGAAGTATATAAAAGAAGTCAAAAGAGAGGATACCCTCTAAGATGCAATAGTTGCCCTCAAAATATGCTTAGTATTAAAGTGCGGCATTAAGATACTTAATAAATCAAGCTAAATGAATGCTACTTCAAAGCATTCACCTGTGGTAAGCACTAAACACATTCATTCAAGTATTGAAAAACCACAAATTCTTTCTAAGATTGTTATATAAAATGGAAAATCCTATCTAATGCTAATATCTAACTATTCAGTCTCCCAGAGCCTCTTATTTTGGAGGTAGAGGAAATAAATATGTGCTGTTAAAGCAGTGGTCTTTAACACAAACCTCTAGTTTTCTAGGAAGTGCATGGGCATGAATAATTTAAAGGAAACAATTGTCCAGATCCTCAACTTTTATGTGTGCTGTTTCCTAAAATTAGTCTACTTCTGATCCTGTTTCTATTCGAAACTCCCCTTTCATAAGATCTCATTTCCCATTTTATTATAAAAAAGGAATATCTTTCATTTATCAACGAGACATTGCCATAGGGGAGGGAAAAAAGAAAAACTAAAAAAATCTCTAAAGAAGCAAACAGAGACAATTGAAACTTGAGCCACTGAGGCGAGCACTGTGATAATAATGTGCCTGTAAGTATACTAAAGTGAGAACATCATGATAATCTATGGCCAGAATTTTGCACAGTATGTATATATGCATGTATCTAGCTTTATCATTTATCATTTATCACCTATCTTGATATTCAGTAATAAGACAGTGTAATAAATACGTATATTGATATATTTACTTGAACTGATTAGGGAAGAGTGATTTTTCTGATGGAAATTAAGTCTGACCTGGCTGATTATTTTAATGACGAGGCTTACCTTATCATTAAGTCAAATTGTGCATGTTTTCAGATATTGGATGACCTAGACCTGTAGCTCAAAATACTTTCATGAAAATATATGTAAATTACATTTGCAGTAACAATATACAAAAAGTCAGAAATACATACTTTGCACATATTACATCTTAAATGTAGGATTCAGAGTTTGAGAAGAGAAACAGAAACCACTCCATATATTTTAAGCAGGACTGAAATTAAAGAGCAAATTAGGTCTTAGAAAACCATTAAAAGAGATAGATGATGTCAAGGTCAGGAAAATCTCCACCAGGTTTCAGATTCATTCAGCTTTCAGAGAACTAAGGAATGCAAGAATCACAGGAAATTACACTAGGGATTATAGTTTTCTACAGTATTAAGGATGTTGGTTTGCTGGGAAATGTCTTGAGCTTTTCGACAAACCTGTGGCTTCTCCAGCCTAAATCTCTGCTACAGAAATAGTAAAATGGACTCAGCTGTCTTATGTTTTCTCAGTCTTGTACAAATGGATCTCAACGGCAGAATGTTCCTCAGGACTCTGCTGCCAAATACTTAAAAAAAAAAAAAAAAATTGTTCCAAAGCTTCCAGCCTCTGTGATGGAGCAAAGAGAATAAGAGGGGCAGAAGCAGAAATGGTGCTCATTTGCTAACAGGCAATTTGGCACAACTGTTAAATTTAAAAGTGTGAGTCATGTACTCCTTTTCCAAAAACCTTTTAAGGATTAAACAAACAAGAACTTTGAAGGCTAGTGTTCTAGAGAGTCCTAATCAGCTGGGGCTGTGATAACAGAATACCATAGATAGACTAGGTGGCTTAAACAACAGACATTTATTTCTCTCCAGTTCTGGAGGCTGGGAAATTCAAGGTCAAGGTACAGGTAGATTCAGTTCCAGAGAGAACCCTCTTCCTGGCTTGTAGATGGACACCTTTCACTGTGTGCTCACATAGAGGAGTGGCAGAGAGCCGGCTGGTCTTTCTCCTTCTTCTAAGGGTACTAATCCTGTCCTGCGGGTCGGACTCTCATGGCCTCATCTAAACCTAATCACCTCCCAAAGGCTCCACCTTCAAATACTATCACATTGGGAGTTGGGGCTTCAACATGTTAACTTCAGAGGGACACAAATGTTCAGTCCATAACATAAGAGTATTTTCTATTATCATTCTCTACCATACTTCTGGTTTCTGCTATGTCCTCTCAAACACTATTTCAAGTTGGTCATTTTCCTTATATTTTAACTTCTGGCTCCCCGACATGACCTCCTGCTAAATCCTTTAGTATCTAGAAAGGTGTCTCAAAATTCACACCTATCAAAATCTGTGCTTGACCCTCAGCTTACTGAGTTGCTACTGCTTGTCAAGGCAGTTTCTTGCTGTTTATGTCCAGTGATTTGGGCACAGAGTTACCAACACATGATATCATATTTTCTGATGTTTATAAATATTTTTTAAATTTGAATGTTATTTTTTTAAGTTAACAAGTTAAAATGGACTTTTGTGGTGTAAATATTTAAGATTTTCTACTGAGGTGAAATATATGGAACATAAAATTAACAATTTTAACTGTGTAATTCAGTAGCAGCACATTCCAACTGTTGTGCAACCATTCCTTCTACTCATTTCATCCTAAAAGGAAACCCTATACCCATGAAGCAGTCACTCTCCAGTCTCCTCCTTTCCAGCCCATGGGAGCCGCTGACCTGCTTTCTGTGGTATGAATTTCTCTATTCTAGATATTTTATTACATGGCTTTATACAATATGTAGCATTTTATGTCTTCCTTCTTTCACCTAGCATAATGTTTTCAAGTTTCATCCATATTGTAGTATGTATCAGTACTTCATTCCTTTTTATGGCTGAATATTTCATTATATGGTTGTATGGCTCTACCACATTTTGTTAATTCATTCTGTTGATGGACATTTGGGTTGTTTCAACCTTTGGCTATGGAAATAGTGCTGCTAAGAACATTCGGGTATATGATATGTGTTCATATTGAGAAAACTGTCTACTATTTCTGAACTCTTTACAACTCTACACTAGATGCAGAAGCTGCTGAGGGGGCCCTGTTTTATAGATTTTAAAAATAAAATTTTTATAGATGTGAATAAGGCTACAAACCAGAGTCACACCTGATAGATAATATTAGCTGTAGCATTAGCTTTGTATCTGATCACCTTGAAATGGTGAATAAGCTGTCTATTAATAGCATTTTGTACAAAAACTCTTTATAATTTAATAAATAAGTAATAACGACAGTGGAAAAATAACACTAGTTGAATGCTTAATATATACTCAGTATAACACTAGATCCTTTGAGTTACTTATTCTTCACAATAAACCTTTAATATCCAAGATCACTGTGGTAAATAAAATTTAAATATAATTTAAATAACCTACCCAAATGTCACAGTTAGTGAATTCTGAATTCTGAATACGAATCCAGGAAAGATGGTTCCAGAGACCAATTTCTTAAACATTGCACTTCTTTTTTTTTTCTTTTTTCCCCACGAAAAGTCTCAATCTCCTTCCCTTTCAATTAATCATATATATATATAAAGCAGTGTTGATTCGATCTCATTTGGTTATTAGTTCTTAACTTCTTTCACAGATTTTAGTCTCCTTATCTCACATCATCAAACCCAAAATTCTCTGCAGTAGTGTAAGACCTCCTTTTTATCTGGCATCATTTGCATCATTCGGTTTTCCCTTCATATATTCTGCTCCTTAGGTCTTTGCATTCTTTGTTTTCTCTGCCCAGAGGAAATTCACTTAATTTAAACCCTGTTCAACTGTCACTTCCTCACAATGGCATTCAGGGTGAACCTTACCCGAATCACCTATCACTAATCTATCCTCTCACCATGTAAGCTCCCTCAAGGGAAGGGCTATTTTTTTGTTTTGTTTTATTTTGTTTTGCTGATGCATTTCTAATGTCTACAGTCATGCATGATACAGGTAAGATATACATTAAAGATCTGATGAATAAAGAGCTTCATTGAATGAATTCCATGGGAGCTCTTCTGCATATTATCTGACTCCACAATATACTTAAGGTATTCAGGTATTTAGTGTACCTTCTCCAGCATTAAACTACTGTCTTGGTTCAACTTTCAAAGATGTGACTACTTTTCTCTTTGGATGAGTTTTTTTTTTCCATGGAAGACATCATATAATACAATTTGGGACCTGAGGCACAGACCCTTGAATATACTTAGACATTTATGATCACAGGATCTTCGAAATTGCTTCAAAGGAGTTGTAGCTTGCTAGTCTGGTTCACTTAGAGTTGGCTTCAAGAGTAGTATATCTTCTCCCTCAGGAACCCAGGGCTCTGGGCTTTGCAATCGGGATGACGGGTACACAGGTTCGCAATTGTTCTCCTTGCCATTGGTTGACTACTGGTTTTAAATATATGAATCTTTCTTTTGTTTGCTTTTTTTCACCATCTCTCTATTTATATATATTCTAATTTGATTCTTTGTGGGAAGAAGCACAGATGACTATTTGCCTCTGTGTTACTTTTCTGTGTAACCTTCTCCTTATCCTTTAAGGTGACCATAGCAACTTGGTCCTTAAAGTATGGTGAGAATCCTACTAAGTTTAACCTGTCTTGCTTGAAGAAACCCACCAATGATTCTATTCTCATCTCTCTCAAATAATAGAAGGAAAATCCAAGTTGAGCATTAATATCTAATTTTATTTTTACTTACTCATATAAATATTGTCCATGAAGATATACTATCAGTGATAGTGTTTTGTGTTTGTTTTTCCCCAAAGTTTGATCTGTGGTTTCATTGCACCAGAATTACTACAGGTTCTTGTTGCTGTGCTTTATCACAGACTTAGTGAATCACTAACTCTGGATAATAGACCCAGAAATCTAACAAACTTCGTGTATCTCTACCACACTAAACTTGGTAATTACTGATCTGTGGACATATTACTATGATAAGATTTTAAACATATTTGTTTCTTGACATCTCACAAATTTGCAACATGGTTTGCCAATATTCCATACTTCTAACTGGAATTATTTAAAAAATACATTTAGTTGGTATTTGAAATACCAAAATACAAGGTTTTTTTCTTTTATATTTGTGCTTTTTTAAGTTTTGAACTTGAAATGCTCTATTTTTTCATTAGTATATTGGATGAAACTTCATAGATTTCATAGTATTTAACATTTCTTATCAAACAGTGGCAATTTTCATCAACACTATATGGGGATATAGAATATATTTATGGCACTATATTGTATTGTTTTAGGTTACTAAACATATTTCCTGTGGAACAGCAAATTGGTAGACATCAATCATTATTCATTGTAGAAAATTCAATATATTAAGCAAGAAGATGATATTCTTGTTTGGATGGTATAGACAAATTCCAAGTATAATCTTCTCTCATTTATCATCATCTTGAGAAAAATATTACAAACTCATATCTCTTATCCAATCTGTAATATGTAGCTGTATGTAAAATATATCTTCAACTTATTTGGATGCCTATATATGTCACATGTTTTGATATATTGAACTAATATCCTCTTTCTTATTCATAAACCTATGGCTTGGGGAATTTTTGCATATATTTGATTGTTCTATTGAATGAATTTCACTCAGTCTCTTTTAATATGAGGTTAGGATTGCTGGAAACAGTCCCTCTTTTTAACTTTCAGTGATATTAATATTAAAATTAGCAAACAATGGACATAAAATTATAATAACAAAAGCCACTGAGATTATATTGCTGAAATCAAACATATCTAGCATTCTTAATAATATTAGTGATCATTAGGTTATACTTTAATATTAGGAATATGCCTGTTGATACAGCTTCAGACAACTTACGGCTTGCCAATCCAATTTACTTAGAACTAATATAATATTTTTCAGCCTCAGTTACTTGTAAGAGTATTGGCTATATCATGGCCTAGAAATGTCAGATAGATAAAAACTATAGAAATATTTTTTAACTACCTGCGAGCATAGAAACTAGTGTTTTTACCTGAAAAAACAAGTAATTATTTTCTCTTAGTAGTTACAAAAATTATATATAACCTGCCCCCAATTATCTAGCTATTGTCATTCTCCTTTCCTTTCATAAAGATAGAGATGTCCCTTAACTCTCTAGAGATCCAGAGAGAGATATGAGCACTTCATTATGTTGTCTGCTACATCCCCAGCTTTCCTACTTTCTGAGTGGTGGAAAGCTTTTCTGTTCCAGCTACAGAAATATTATTCAAATAGTTTGAGACATTACATACTATAATTAAATTACATTATATTGCATCATAATATATTTGTTATATAATGTGATGTTATTTATAAGTTACCATTGTTTCATGAGATTTTATTAGAAGTTTGATATCTGAAAAAAAAAGCCATATATTAAGAGTCATCAGGCTCTAATGCTAATTCCATTTCTTTGGGAAAAATGTTTTAACTTCTCTGAGTACCTGTCCTATCTTTCAAGACTTGTGTTTCAAAATAGAGTATGTATTTTATAGAACTATAAAAATAATTAGATAACATAATGTCATGTTATATTTTATTAATTAAACATTTGGATTGTATATTTTAAGTTACTTCTACAGTATGGAAACACTTTGAATTATCTCAAATGTGAGCTAGAATTGCATTTGGTTATCATGAACAGATTTAGTTAGCACCGATGTGGTTAGCATTTGAATCCTTATAGATTTAACTTAACAGTCCAGTGATGTTTTACAAACTGAATTTCCTTGTATATCTATGATTCAATCAATCTCAAGGATCCTAAAAGAGCTTTTGTAATTTTACATGAAATCTTTCATACTGACCCTTGAGTAAGATACACAATTTAAGACTTAGTTCACATGAATAAAATATAGTCCATAAAGAACCATCTCTAAGATAAATCTCCTGTCTCTTTTGTGCTAATCAGCCCACAAAGGAAAAAAAAAAAATAGATGCTCACACATCATAGTAAAATAAACCATATCGAGGTGGCATTATGATACTATTTAAAAATGAGTCTTCAAGCTATAACAATATAAGCAATATTTATTATGTTAATCATAATCACCTTTGAAACTGTATGAAAAGAGGGATATTTCAAAGGCTTAGTACCTACTGTGGTACATAAATAACCTGGTTATTCCATAACTTGATTTTGAAATTCAAAGGAGAAGAAAGAAGAAGGTTTTAATATGTAGGGCATTAAAGTTAGATAGTTTGGTGCCAACACAAGCAAAAGAAGATATAGAGACTGCCTGGGGGAATGCAAAACAAATAAGCTAATTAGAGAGGAATTTGTACTTTTGTCCTTAGAGTAGGGAGGGAAAGATGGAAAAAGCCTCATCAGGTGAAACAGCTCCAAATAAAAACAGAAGCTCAATTGCTTGCTTGTACTTTGTCTTGGACACTTTTCTCCCCTGTCTTTCCAGGAAAGCTATCCTAGGTGACTCAGCATAGCCACGCCACTCGAGAGGAAAATCAAAAAGGTCCAAAATATGTACCATCACCTTGTTGAAAATGATGAATTCAGACAATTAGTAATTACTTCCTGTTTTATTTGCTCTCGATTATTCTTTTTGCTTATTTTTTTCAATTATTCTTTTTAACTGTAAGATATAAAGAGAGTCTTTGTAGAGATACATCAAATTAACAAAAAAGTTGTTATAAATTGTTACCTAAAAAAAACTACTTTTAACAGAGTAACGCTATATGGAACTAATCATTTTTTTTTCATTCTACTTGTAGAAAACTAAGTTTTCTGTATTATACTACAAATATTTGTAAAAAAACCAAAACTTATGTGTGCTTATGTAGATTCAAAAATCAAAACTAAATATAATCACTCTTATCTCTTGTAAAATTCCCTAAGACCAATTTGCCTGTTTCCCACAGGTAATGAGGATCTTTCTTGAAAAATAGCGAGAAGAGTGTTAAATATTTATGTTTTACATTTTAATTATTATGTATAGTTATAATCTACAGTATGGATTGGCAAACTTTTCTGTAAAGGGCAAAATAGTAAATATTTTAGGCTTTGCAAGCCATTTGGTCTCTGTCACAACGACTATACTTTGTCACTGAAACATAAGAACAGTCAGAGACAGAATGTAAATATCTGTTATGATAAAACTTTAATTACAAAAACAGATGGGGGGCTGGGTTTATTTTGTGACCTGTCATTTATTAATCCTGGATATACAGAGTATTTAATTTGATAATATGAAACACAACTGCATTTCTATCTGTAAGTTTTAAACTCATAAAAGAATTCTCTGAGCCTTAAAATTATTCTCTATTAGACTGTTTTCTCCACTGGACTATGAATTCCTTTCCGGTAAGGACTCTGCCATTGTCAGCTCTGTGTATGTATAAAATGACTTGGATGAGAGTCTCTATTTCATTGAAAAACATTTTCCATTTTAGAAGTTTTGTGTCTACTTTCTCTTTTCAGATAGTATCTCACAGATCAAAGATTTTTAACAATTTGAATAATGAAGCATGAGATATAACTGAAGAAATTATAGTCTTTTTTCATCATTTAAAAAAAAAAAACACTTTTATCATCTGCTGTACAAGATATATTAGATTAAACTTTACCTAGACTCAACTTTCAGTTTATAACTCTCACTATAGCTGGTGCTATTTCATCTCCTATAGACTCAAGATATCTAGCTCCAGCCACACAATACACAACCTTTAGGCTCCACAGATTGTTTTGCTGTTGGTCCAGTTCTCTGTATTATGCTGATATTACGACTCAAGGAGTGAAGTATCTCTATGAGCTTTGATTCTCATTAATTTTTCTATTTAATTTTTTTTCTGGTGAACTTCTGTCCTCAACCTGAACCATTATACCTTCTTTTTATGAGTTATTCTCCATAGTATTGAAGTCTTCACTTACACCTTACTATCCCTTTCAAGATGTCTTAATCCTGGGTTATATGCATCTTTGGGATTGATGATATTTTATCTAAAATTCCTTATTACTAACTTAGTGGCTCCTTTATCATCTGAGGATTTTTTTTTTTTTTTTTTTACTGGTTATATCTTCTCCCAAGGCACACACCAGGAGCTGGTTTAGCTGTGGTGTAATTGTTTGATTCCATTGGACCACTCCGTTGGACCACTCCATTGGACCACTCCAGTGATAAGTTCTTTTTTGTTTTTTTTTTTAAAAGATTTTTTTTTTAATTTATTAGAGAGAGAGAGACTGAGAATGAGAGGGGAGAAGGTCAGAGGGAGAAGCAGACTTCCTGCAGAGCCGGGAGTCCGATATGGGACTCCATCCCAGGACTCCGGGATCATGACCTGAGCCGAAGGCAGTCGCTTAACCAACTGAGCCACCCAGGCGCCCTCCAGTGATAAGTTTTGACCTCTTGTTAAAATTTTTATTCAATTATAATTGAGTGCTTCTCTGTGTGTCTCAAAGTATAATGATTTGGTATTATGGGAAATAGAATTTTATATTTTATATTTTTTTAATTTCCTACAACTTTATGGCATATTTGAAATTAATGAATATTTGAAGTTAATATTTGACATATTTGATATATTTGAAACTAACTAATCAGATTTTTCTTAAAATATGTTTTCCCCTAGCTCTTATTTCATGTGACTTAATATCAGTGAGAAATATTTCACCACTTACATATGGCTTTAATATACATTAAAACTAAAGTTGAAAGGACAAATGTACTATTTATGATATGGAAACCAAGAGAAACAATATTCATGCTCACCTCCTATTTCTTTGTTCAAAAGAAAGTTTTTGTTGTTGCTATAAATCTAAAACAGCTCACATTTTCTATGCTATTTCAAATAATATGAATTTTATTCATATGCACATTTATTTAATGGGGATAATATAGGCTTAATTGAGATCAAGTAAAACAAACTCAGTATGCTGAAACAAGTTGAATTAATGTATAAGAAGTATAGCTCAAATGGAATACACAAAGCACAAGTTCAGTTATTAGGACTAGGTTACTGGGTGAATTAGCAGTAAAGTCATCTTGGTACCAGAACCATGATTTGTGGGACAAGAACCACATATCTTGTCTTGAGTTGGAATTAGTCCTGGGTAATATAGAGGTTTTGAATCTGATGTTCTGCTGTTTGATAGATTTAGAATATAGTCTAATTTGAACATATTCTAAATATAGCAAACTTTGGGAAGTTTTGTTTTTGTTTTGTTTTAAACCTTATCTATACCTCAGTGCTTACCTATACAAAAGGGAAAAATAATAGAACATACATTTCAGTCTCTGAAACTTTACTGGACTCAGTATTGCCCTTTTAAGATTTCTGTTGCTAGGCTACTTATAGGTGTTGGAAATTTTTGCTAATATGTCTGAAATTACTTATTGATCACATGAGATATTAAGATTCCAGGAGATGATGAATATATTGCCCTTAGCAAAGTTCCTGGATCATTAAGAGTGTTAAAAAGTTTTAATTACTAAATATGATTCTTACTAACCTTTGTTTCTGTAGGAAGGTCTAGTTGGGTAAGTAGAAAGACCTGTTTTGTAATAGATACTTGAATATTTCTTAAAAAATATTCTTTTTTTTAAGTTTTTCTTTAAATATTTTATTTATTTATTTGAGAGAGAGAGAGGGAGAGAGGGATGGAGAGTACAAGCAGGGGGAGCAGGGAGAGGGAAAAGCAGCCTCCCGCTGAGAGGAGAACCCAATGGGGGGGATCAATCTCAGGACCCTGGGATCATGACCTGAGCTGAAGGCAGATGCTTAATCGACTGAGCCATCCCAGTGCTCCTCTGGCAAAACCAAGTTTTCCAGTTTGTAAAAGCATCTTGGATGAAATTTTACTAAGGTAATTATTTACTTAATAAAATACTTAAATATTCAAGATATTTCTTCAAGGTATGAATGTATGCCCAAACACTGGAAAAAAAGATGGGATTGGTTTAGCCATCTGCTAGGGAATCCACCCTAATAAATAGGTTAGGGCATTTCCTAGTGATTAGTAAGAATCCCAAGATATGACTCAAGTCATCACCAAGGAAGTAAGTTTTGTAAGAATATTATTTTAGGCATTTATTTTCTAATTTATTTTAATAGGTATAAAACTATACCAGAGCAGAAAGTTTGTGCTTTGCTCATTAAATTGAAAAAGAAAAGGAGGAGGAAAAATGAGAGAGGGAAACAAGTCATAAGAGACTCTTAATGATAGAGAATAAACTCAGGGTTGATGGAGGAAGGTAGGTGGGTGATGGGCTAGATGGGTGATGGGTATTAACAAGGGTGCTTGTTGTGTTGAGCACTGGGTGTTGTATGTAAGTGAAGAATCACAGAATTCTACTCCAGAAACCAATATTGCACTGCATTTTAACTAACTAAAATTTATATTTAAAAAAGGGTAGTATTAGTTAAAAAATATACCAATGAGAAACAGCAGCAGTTCTCAGGTAGAAATGAACTTGCAATGTTTCAGAAACTAAAGTAGTCCAGAGTAGCTGGGAAATAGTGTTGAATGAGAAGAGTGTTATAAAATGAAACCAATAATGCAGGGTTTATAACTCATTTTTAAAGCACTGAAATTTATCAAAAGAGCAATGAGAAACCACTGAAGAATGTTTAAGATGGGGATTAATAAAACTTTGCTTTTGCAGTATCATTCTGGTTCCTGTGGAGAGAATAAATTGTAAATGGGGGAAGGGAGTCTAAAGGGGAACCAGGAAGAATATGCTGCAGTTTTCCAGATGTGTAGCATCATTCTTTCCCCAAAATATCTGTTTCCCCTCTCTTGTGCTTATACATGAAAGACTAATTCTTGGACTCTTAGACAACATGGAGGTGCATATGTCCCTTCCAGGACAGATACATTTAATTTCTGATTTGAAATCCTGTAGTGTATAAAATAATTATAAATATGATAATTATAAGTATTACATTTATATACTATATTTTATTATATATAAATAATATAATATATAATTTATATTAATATGAGTATTAAAATAATTATAAATATTATAAATTATAAATTATAAATAATCCTAATTATTTATAGGGAATTAAGGAAGTTTACTATATTAATCAGGGTTCTCCAAAAGGATAGAGGGTGTATAGAAAGATATTTATTATGAGGGATTTGCTCACATAATTGTGGAAGCTAAGAAATCCCATCATCTACCATCTGCAAGCTGGAGAAGCAGGAAGACTGGGGTTTTATAATTGTAGTCCAAACGTGAAGATGTGAGAACCAGGGGAGCCAATGAGGTAAGGTAATTATTTACTTAATAAAATACTTATAAATTCAAGATATTTCTTCAAAGTACAAATGTATGCCTAGACACTGGAAAAAATAGATGGATTGGTTTAGCCATTTGCAGGAGAATCCTCTCTAATAAATAGGTTAGTGAAGATGTGAGAACCAGAGAAGCCAATGAGATAAGTTGCTGCTTGAGTCTAGAAGGTCTGAAAACCAGAAACTCTGATAGCTAAGGGCAGGAGAAGATGCATGTCCTAACTCAAGTAGAGAAGTAACTTGTACTTTTCTGCCTTTTTGTTCTATTCAGGTCCTTCTTCAAAGGATCGGATAATGCCCACCTACATTGGCAAAGGAGATTCTCTTTACCCAGTCTACCAATTCAAATGCTACTGTCTTTTAGAAGCACCCTCACAGCACACTCAGAAATATTTTACCAGCTATCTGGGTATCCCTTAACCTAGTCAAGTCGATACATAAAAATCAACTGCCCCAAAAGATAAGATGGAGCCACAAGACAGAAGCATACTGAATCGGTAATTTGTGGCATGGATCAGTTGTCTGGCAGAGTTATCTGTATCCAGAGCCTATTTGCATTAGCAAGACATAAATCTTTCCTGTGTCAAGCCACTGAGCTTTGGGTGTTGTTTGATAAATTAGCCTATCTTAACTAACACATCAGGTGGGTAAAGACGGTTGTTTCAATTTGGACAGAAATGAAAAAGCATGGGAATAGATGGAACAATCTAGGGAGAAAGCTTAGAGAGAGAAGAGAGAGTTTGGAACCCACCCCATGGAATACCTGTGAGGAGTTGCAGAGACAAATGCCACAGGTGACAGGTAAATAATGTGAATAAATGAAGCAGACACTGTGATAAGAACTAAAAATAATGACATTCATCTAAATGTGATACTTATTTGATGTGCTCACATTTTTGCTTAATATAATAATGGGCCCAAGATTGCCTGTTTTTAAGAATTCCAATTTTTCAATACATATTTTACATTTTAATTCTCTGTTTTTAAAAGTTGTTAATTTATCTTATTAAAAATTGAAGAAAACAAATAACATCAATCCATTGTATCAGACAAACTTGGTGATCTAATCAAATAAAACCTTTGGATCTCTGGTTCACCCACATCATCGTCTGACTATATTCAAATTTTATTTTCCCTAAATACATACATACATACACAGGCATACACGCGCACATTCTTTTTCTGCGTTATGTCAATTCTGGTTTTTCCTTTACTTTATACAAGATGGCACAAACAGGGAAAGTAAAGAGAATGAAAGGACAGAGAGAAAGAAAATCAAAGCATGCATTGTTTATGGACAAGTGGTCAAAAAGAATTAATTTCCTTAAGAATCTGCTGCTCTTGGGACACCTGGGTCGCTCAGTCAGTTAAGCATTTGACTCTTGATTTTGGCTCCGGTCATGATCTCGGGTCATGAAATTGAGTTCGGTGTCTGGTTCTGCACTGAGTGCGGAGCCTGCTTGAGAGTCTCTCTCCCTCTCTCTCTCTCTCTCTCTTCCCCCCCTCTCTCTCTCCCTACACACAGTCTTACTCTTGCAAAGGAAAAAAAAGAATCTGCTGCTCATTTACACAGCTTAACCAGTAGGCCAGAAAAGAGGATGACCCCATGCCCATAATGATAATTTCTCAACTTTAAAGATATGACCTAAATTCTGGAACTTAGATTCCAGAATATATATACTTAAATATACTTAAATGCTTATATACTTAAGTATAAGTCATATACTTAAATAGAATTTATCTGCTTAAAGTAGCTTATATGTTCAGATTACTTGCATTAAGTGTATGTGTGTGTGCATGTAACTGCTTTATCATGAGCGTGCAGTTATTTCAGTATATTATATATGGGAATTTGAGGAGAATTAAGAGATAGAACCTTATTTTTGAGGGCAATGTATACATTTTTAACAATATCTTTGTCAAAAGTTATTTAAATAGAAATAATTTGCTATTGAAATAAACATGTTCAGCAGTTCTTTTAAATTCTTCTAAGTTCATGTGGAGTAGAAAATTGCAGCAGTGGAAGATGAAACAGAAAGAAACTGGCCATCCAGAACAAACAGACAAAAAAGAATGTGAACTAGCAGTTAAGAGACATAAAGGATAGAATAGGAAATTCAGAAAAATGGAAGAAGGTTTACAGAAGGAAAAAGAAAAAGAATGGGGAAATGGAGAAGAAGCAAGATTCAAATTAAAAATTGCTGGCAATTTTTCCAAAATAGAAGATCTAAACTCTCAAATGGCATTCCCTCCTGACTGTCAAGTAAAATAAGTATTGACTAAGAAATCCACACAAAGGTCAATTCAAGTTAGTGGACAAAAGAAATCATTACACAGAAAGAAAAAATTCTAGAAGGTTCTGAAAGGAAAAAAGAAAAGCAAAGTACTCTACAAAGCATGGCTATGAGGTGAAGATTAAAAGGAAAAAGAAAAAAGGAAAAAATGGAATTGAAATAATGTTTGGATAAGAACTAATTTATGTCAAAGTTATAAAATACATGAATCATCTGATGTCTTTTCCCAACATTGTTCCAATGGCAAACTTAGCTAGGCAGTCATAGTACACTTCCCTTGAGCTAAAATGTGTCCTCAGCACTTATCCCAACACCGTGCTTGGCATCTGAGATGAGCCATAGTTTCCATTGTGGAGTGGCTAAAATAGAGTATGGAGGATGGCAGATTTCAGGTAGTCACAATAAAGTTTCACGTTTTTGCAAAAAGAGTATCTTTCCTCTGTCTGGCATGGCCATTCGCACAGGTTTAATAGCCCAGTGACATCTGTGCCTCTTCCTGGCAGGATTTTCCAGGCACAGGGCAGCCTCACTCAACAGTGACTGTATATTCACTTAGCCTCCTTCCCTTCTCTTAGTTATTGGGCATCACTGCTTTTCATACTTTCCTTTTATTTATGTTCTAGTTCATGAGAAGTAAAATATCTCACTTTTATTTTTTTTCCATACTATTATCAGTATGGAATGTCTGACAAGTTTTCCTAGTTTACATCATAGAGGCAGTTTTATCCTAATTTTATACCATCTCCGTTTTCACAAATAAATAGAAATTAAGAGAAATGTCGTCATTTTCCTTGAAAGCTCTGCCAATGTCTCCTAACATTCCTAAACTGTGATAGGTTTTTATGATGTTCAATATTTGAAAAAAAAATTACTATAAATCCTAAAATTACTGGGACTATGGTATTATTATATTATAATGCTTCTCAAGTATTTCCACCAGAGGAATTCTTACGACAGGGGAGAAGGAAAGGTTACCTTCAGTTATTTAAAGTCATAACCTAAACAGCCTTGATGAGCAAATCACTTTTTTTTAATTACAAGTTTCATCATATAAAGCATGAAAACATTTCCAAACAGTTGCCGTATCAATATAGTTTAAAAAAAAATGATTCAAAATCACCACTGACTAAACAGGCACTCAGAAAAGGAACATTGTATTTATTCTGAAACTAGATGCATTACTCCCCTGTAAATTACCCATTAACTCTTTTCTAGAAGATGCTATACATTATTTTGAAAAGCCCAGTTCTGTGACAATCATCAAATATGAAGTATATTTTAATGTAATGTAAATAAAGAAGTATTTCTTATTAAATGATAGTAATAAAATAATCTCGATTTTATGGCGAGACATGATAATTCTTTCAGAAAATTCCTGAAATTATACTTGTTGCTATTAGGTCCATATCATTTTAATATAAATTTTATTTGTTTTGCATGACTAAATACAATGTAGGTTAAAAAGCAATGGTAAAGTATACCAGTGCATCTGGGCTTCACTAAATCAATTAATTCTGTGAGTTGTATAGCAGTTATTGTTTTTAGAATAGGTTTCTTAATATATTAAGAATGTATAATGCAAGTATATATAAACTATCTACAACCATAATGCAAAATAATTAATACTCTACAGATCTCTTCACAGTTGTGTGAATAGTGGAATACTAACACAAAACAATTGGCAAGGAATGCAAAATGAGATTGCCTAATGCCATTTTCCAAGGTGAATAAGAAATCTTTTTCCTAATAGGACACCTTTTATGTGTGTTCTATTTATTTTTCAAATCTAGAACAATATTTATTTCCCATATTAAACCTAATGTCTACATATGCCCTCTATGCTTAATTTTTATTTAGTAGCAGCATTTGGAAATAAATCATTAACATGTATGATTCATTCACATGGGTTGTAAAAACATACCTTAATTCATGTATTTTTTATATTTGTAAACAACTTATGTGCATCTTATATGATCTGTTTATTTCTCTTCAGTCTGTCTCTTGGTGTGAAACCAGAATTACTTCTTAAAAATAAAATAATGCAATTAGCTTAAAGTTTTAACTTCTTTCTGCCATTTGTATGTGTGCGTGTATGTGTGTGCACACATGTGCTTCCATGATCCATATGTAGTTTGTTTGAAGTTTTGAAAGAAAGTGGAAGTCTAGAAGTTTAATTTATGCTATTGTTAAAATTTCAAGATTTGAAAAAAATTAAATTTGAGAAGCAGTGTAAAAAATATGATAGGCCTAGAGCTCTTCTAAGTTCTATCACTACCTGTATAATTTTCCAAAAATCATTTGACCTAAATTCACACCTATAATATGATTGAAGATGAGCTTTGTTTTCCTTCTAGAATTAAAGTTCTACTTGTTAATATAATTAAACTCTGTGATACTGACAAAATTCCAACAGCCTGATGACTTATAGTACATTGTTTCAGGGAATGTAAATCATCAGAAGAATTTTACAAAACCATTTCTGGCAATTTTTACTGCTTATTGAAAATTTCTCGATGGGTGAATTCATCAAAAGTGACAACTAACAATTAATTGTACTTTTTCTCAATACAGATTTCAAGAAAAATCTGACTACAACCAGCATTTAAGACCCCAGGAAATGTCACTGCTTTTTCTTCAGAAGGCATAGAATTTGGATTTACCAAAGCAGCATGAATTAATATCTTGATATGCACTCTTAATGGAATTTAAGAAGGTTTAAAGTCAGCTCACACAATAATAAACAGTTAAATAGATGTTGCAAGTTGAAGTCTTCAATAATACTTTGGACCACTCTTTTTTTTTTTTTTTTTTAAGAATTTAAAAGCACAGAAAAACACTTAAGCGTATTCCATATTATTTCAACTTTGTTTCATTTAATAATGTCCTTTAACGAACAATTTGGAAATTTTAAGAAAACTGTTTTCTAAATGTTAAAATATAAATAGTGATTTCTCCCAGTACATGTTGATAACATATCATTAGAATTTACACTTTGGTTTAGAATATAATGATGTAACTTTGATGATATGAGCTGATACAGAACACTGAAGTCAGCATCTTCTATTTAAAGGTCATTACAGAAAAAACTAAAGATTCTGGGTATTTGTTTTCTGGATGGGCTGCAGGCATTTTGCAGAGCCATATGCACTGAAATGGAAATATTGGCTGATATGAAATATTAGTAAAATCCAACTTTACTTTGATTTAGAGCTGATTTAGATTTTCAAAGACAAAAGGAAATTTGGAAATGATGCTGCAAATAAATTTCTACACAATTTGTCATAGCAAAAAGATAAGAATAACAAGATCTTATAAAGTCGAGTAACATTAGCATTATTGCCAGCTTTTAGATCTATGAATGAAAGTGCAAAATGACAGATAAAAATAACACCAAAAAAACCCTAAGTAAATCAAGCATTAATTCATAAGTCATGGGTAGTTTCCTTCTTGTGATCTATAATTGTATTGAAAGATAGTGATTTATAAATATAAATCTCCATTGTTTTCAAAACCCCTTGAGACAATGTTTTTATTTGTTTTAATCTTCTCTGTCCCTCCCTTCTTTTCACAACATGAACACATGCTCACACACTCACTCACTCACACATACATAAATATATGCACACACAGAATCCTACAACCAGCAGGGGAGCAACCAACGTATCCATCTCAACTAGATCCTTCATTTCTGCACTGGTATCAGAAACAAAGCTCAACAGGGGAGAAAAATAAAATAAAACAAAAAAGGGGCGCCTGGGTGGCTCAGGTCATGATCCCAGGGTCTTGGGATGGAGCCCCGCATCGGGGCTCTCTGCTCAGTGGAGAGCCTGCTTCCCCCTCTCTCTGCTAGCCTCTCTGTCTACTTATGATCTCTCTCTTTCTGTCAAATAAATAAATTAAAGATTTTTTATAAAAATAAATAAAAAATTTAAAAAAGAGACAAAACACGAATAACAAATGCAAAGATTAGGGATATTAAAAGCAGTTTAGCAAAGTCTATTTCTCTATCTCCACTTTAAAATCTTAGAATTCTTTTTGTTGCTACTATGTTTACTGCTAGAAATATATATTCTATATCTCAATTATATCTCAATAAGCGGGCTAGAAAGAAACAAAGATACTAGTTTCCCTTGCTCTCTTTTAAAAAATTTGGAAATGCAAATTTTTAAAAATTATTTTTAAGAACTCTCTCCGTAGTGCTGAGAGGAGATGCAACTCTCTCTCTCTCAATCCCTCTGTTTATTTATTTATTTATTTATTTATTTATTTATTTATTTATTTATATTTTATTTATTTGAGAGAGAACAAGCAGGGGGAGCAGCAGGCAGAGGGAGAGAGTGTAGCAGGCTCATCACTTAGCAGGGAGCCTGACACTACATGGGGCTCAATCCCGGAACCTGGGATCATGACCTGAGTGGAAGGCAGATGCAAAAAAATTGAGCCACCCAAGTGCCCCTGTTCTATTTCTTCTAGTAAGGATTAAATTCTGTAATTGCAAAAGAGCCACAGGAAAAAAAATACAACTCAAATATATCTCTGGGGTAAATCTATTGTCACCATTAGTTATAGACATTTCTTTATGCATCTATACATAGAGAAGGATAGCTATATATACATATATGCATGGATAGATGAATGGATGGAAAATAGATACATTTTAAGATAAGATCATACTTTAACTGATATTTAAGAATCATTCAATGAAAGCAATTCATCTTTCTTAGCATAATAGTATTAGGGCTGAGTGTTATTTTCTAGCCAATTTTCTTTAATCTGAACCATATGTCCTGAAAATACATGGGCTGCAGAAACTCGGTTTGGGTTGAACGTAGCTTTCAAAAATTCCAGGGGGGGGCATGCAAACTATATTCGAGAGAACTGCCTCATTCCTGAGGTTAGGCAATGCTATGGCCCTGCCAGCCTTTCGGTGTCATTTCTTTCTAGAGGATATTGAATATGTAGATAACGATATATCTATATATCGAATACACACACACACACACACACTTATTCCATTCCATCGGGGTGTGATATAGTCTCATGAGATTCTGCTCACTTTCCAGGCTCTTCCACATGCCTGAAAAATGACATGCTCAGTAGCCATCATTCTGGTACCTTTCCTGGCACCATTAGTATGCAGCACTGTCTAGGCTCAATGTTGTTTTTTTTTTTTTTTTTTTTTTTTTAATTTTATCTTTTCACTTGTCAGAGAGAGAGAGAGAGAACACAAGTGGGGGAGCAGGAGGCAGAGGGAGAAGCAGAGTCCCCGTTGAGCAAGGAGCCCAATATGGGGCTCGATCCCAAGACCCTGGGATCATGACCTGAACTGAAGGCAGCTATTTAACCAACTGAGCCACCCAGGTGCCCCTAGGCTCAATGTTTTTGCCCCACGGTTCCCACAGCAGTCTGTTATTCATGACTCACCCATTTCCATCCTAATCAACTTTGAGATGGGAAGGCATTGGTTAGAATTTTTTTTTTTTTATTGGTAAGAATTCTTTTTTTTTAAGATTTTATTTATTTATTTGAGAAAGAGAGAGAAAGTGAGAGAGAGCAATGAGAGGAGAGAAGGTCAGAGGGAGAAGCAGACTCCCCGCGGAGCTGGGAGCCTGATATGGACTTGATCCCTGAACTCCAGGATCATGACCTGAGCTGAAGGCAGTTGCTTAACCAACTGAGTCACCCAGGCGCCCTATTGGTAAGAATTATTAAGATTGATTCCATTCATCTGTTTATCTCAGTGCTGTTTGGCTGGAGGAAGTCCTGATCAAGTCTTTCCTATATTTCCTTAATAGCTGCATTTTTTCCCCCTGACAGTTCATCTATTTTTCTCTTATTTCTTTGATGTTGGTACATACACATATAAGAAAATTTTAATATTTTTTTGTTTATATCATTATGTACAGGTAAAGGGAGCATCTACAATTCTGTTCTATTCTGTCTCACTCAACCCACGTCTAGCTTTTAATATGTTTGCAGGCATGCAAGTATGTACACACACACAGATACACACACACACCCTAATAGAAGATGTATATAGTTTAAAGGTATGAAGTACACTACTTTCTAAATCCTATTTCAGGTATTCATTAGATTAAAATTTCATTTTGTTCAAAAGGAAAAGTGCACAACAAATTATAATTTATCCTTCCTCACCCTTTTATGAACTTGCATTGTACATCATTTCAGCCAGGTGTTGGCAAGTTAATCATAATCTGAGCACGCTTCACTAACTTGAGCATTATTTCTGAAGTATTGTGAATTCTTCCCTAATCCAGATTCTCTCTCCTAGCTCCAAGAATAACATACAGCAAATCTTGGAGCATTCATTAACTAAATGTTATTCAACGAGTTATTTTTTTTTAAACCTATCGTTTTCTTATTACAAATAATTGCTGGATTCACTAAGTAAGCAGAGAACAATAAAAGTCTATACAACATAATATTAAAATTAAATTAAAATCCCATAATGAGTGACAGCTGAAGGATAATAGTGGATTATGTTACACTAAGGCTGGCAGCAGTCTAGAAATCATATTTCAGTTTTAATATTCAAATGACAAAGCAAGAACTACATGTGCCTTATACCTATAACTATCTTATATTGACATCATTAATCCACATCAAACATTTTGGCATTATAGATCCAAGGCTAACATCTCACGCATATTCAGTCTGGGGAACTTTGGAAAGGCGCGGGGAGTCCTGAAAGGTAAAGGAATGTTTGGGTGTCCTGAGCCTTATTTCTGGAGGGATGAAAGGAACGGCTGAGGCACCTCGAGGGGGAGGCCAAGGAGGACACTGGAGGGGACGCTGGAGCAGCCTGGTGCAGTATGGAAGTGATGCAAGTGTCTTTGTGTGTCTGAGCAGGTGAAGGTGAGTGCGGACCATGTGACATGTCACGTGTTCCTGAACGTCCATTTGAGGGGGTGGGGGTTGGGCTTGGGAGCGAGCTTGCGCGTTAGTTACTTTGTGCCCCTCTTCCCACGCTGGGTTCATTTTCTGTGCTACAGGTGGGAGTGTGGAGTCTCCGTGTGCACGTGATGGGCTCATGTTGCGGGAGTGTGCACCCAAACTTTAACTCACGTTTTGGTGGCTTGCCTGGTGGGGGAGAATCTCGGAGGGTGTGAGCCAGGATTCTTGGGCGCTCAGCGTAGGCCTCTGTTGGCGGCCAGACACACAACGCGCAGAGGCGGGCACTCCTGACTCTGGCAGTCTCCGCTGCTGCTCCTGAACCGGGCCGGGGAATTCTCACCACCGCCAGCTGGCTGCTTCACTGGGTGAGGCCACAGGCGCGCTCCCCTCTCCAGGCCTCAGTTTTACCTCCAGTCAGCTGGTTAAACCTCCCAGAGAACTGTTCTGCGTGGAGAAGGATTTGAGCCCAATGGCTCAGTGACTTGGTAGAAAGCGCTGTGGCTGTTGGGGGCGGGGGTAGCAAGTCTGATCAGCCTCTCAGAAGGAAGTGTGGCCCACTGGTCTTGCACTGAGGAAGGATCAGATGCGTGTGTCAGGTCAGGGTACGCATACTGGAACTAACCACTTTAGAGAGGAGGAACAAACCTAGAGGCAGTAATATGCCCATACTTCTGCCCAGGAGGATGGGGGGGGGGGGTGCCGCTCTCTTCATTCTAATGTGCCTGTGCTCTCTCCTATCCCCAGGAGCTCCCTTTCGTGCACTGCAAGATGGCCCAGATGCTTTCAGCCAAGAAGACTAACAGGGCCCCAGTGCTCTTTCCCTCTGTTGACTTGCTGGCCTGGACACATGCATGGATTTCAGGGCTATCTTGAGCGGCAGAGGCTGTGGGTTTGGAGGCCTACCTCGTGTCAACAACTTCTTCAAGTAAAGGAGCCGATAAGTTTACTATCCAAGCCCCTCACCACGTCCAGCAAGGGTAAGTCTGGCCCTGCCAATGTGGCTGCCGGTGGGTGTGGAGAGATTCAGGGCGCCTGACATCACCATCATACACTTTTGTAGGACTACTCTGGAGAGTGTAGGGGAACTTTCTTTAAGAGTTCAGTTTCTCTCTAGTTTTTTGGGACTGGCTTGTCATTCTTAAGTGATGCCTATGTAGGACGCATCTAATTTAAATTCAATAGGCCTATTTTGAGAGAAATGTGTATATAGACAGATTACATAATTTTACTTTTATGTTTCTGGAAAAAAATTTGTCAAAGAACACATTTTGGCTTAAAACCTCTGTATTATATTGTTACTGTTGCTTGATTGAATTTTTTTCCTTTTTCATCTTTTTTTTCCCCTAAAATAGTCAAATACTTGTCTCTCTGGAGACTGTGATGTATCTGATTCTGTGTACTCTATGCTTTTTACATCAAAATACTACTGCCTTTTTTAATGTTAAGCATGTAGAACATTAATACATGTCTACTACTGGTTAAATAGGCATTTAACTGGTTAAATAGGTTAAATGTTTCTGTTCAACAGAAACATTGCCTGTTGAAATCTGTACTTGAATATTCACAACCTAATTAACATATTAAAAAATGCAGAATAGGACTGCATTTAATACAAAAGGAAAAAGTTTAACTTTGTTAAACCTGAGAGTTACCAATTTTTTTTAGAGGAGCTGATTTAGCCCCTTGTAGAGCTTATTATTAGGAATATTTACTTTGTTGTTTTAGAGAAGTGATCATGGAGGGATTTTGTGAGGACAGGAAAGGTCCTGGTGAAGGGTAAAGAAGTGTTAGCTAAGCAAATGCAGGCTGAGATAAGAATCCTATTGGCAGTCAAAATGTTTAACCAGCTGTCTACTCAACCACACTGGCACCTACCAGTCAGAGGATATCCTTGCTGTGAAACTAGGCTTGTACTTTAGAGATGGATCTAAGAAGTCCTACTGGCCTGGCATTAACACCATTCTTCCCTAATCATGGGGCATTTTGGAGTCCCAGGGAAGATATCAATGTTGCCTAGGCAATGGGGAGTGAGAAGCTCAGAAGCTTAGGAGATGGATATTTGGCAATTAGCTTAGAAGTATTTAAATATCTTAACAAATGTGCAGGTGTGTATCTGAATGTCAACTCTGCATAAGAATGACCTGACCTAAAGGACAAATCTGAGAAAAGGAACAGAAAGCAGGGAAGATATATTGTATTTTTTATTAAATTAAACAGCTGAGTTTTTTTGTTTTTGTTTTTGTTTTTGTGAAAGTTTACTAAGAGATTCCACTATTGAGGCAGATGTAGAAGATGGGCAATCATTGCATTTCTATGATGGTATAACAAAATCTTTTTTGATTCTGTCAATGTGTCACTCCAGATTCTTCTCAAAATGGTAACTGAAGACTAAACAGATTACATTTATCTGGAATATAAAGTTAGAATTCTTAATTTGGGTTCCTCCAGAGGGAACAGATTTCAGCCCTAGTAATTTTGAGGGGGAGGTACACATCCTGCAGGAGAGTCAGAAAGTGATACAGGGGAGAGAAGGTAGTTAATGTGTGTGTTATGAAGTCAGTTACCACAATAAGAAACTTCATTTTAATTCAGTTTAACTCCTGACTCAGAATTCTCTCTCTCAAGGGATGAGGGCTCTGTGCTCTTTATTTATAGACTAGTTTCTGGGGGGGTCATTTATTGATGGCTGTCTCAGGGAGAAAGAAATGGTGTTAATTCACTCACACTTACCTGTCTCCTGTGAGTACAGGAAATCCTCTTTCCAGTGTTCTGGGCTATAAAAAAAATGTTCAGATCTAGAAATACAGAAACTAGCACCTGGAAAGGTCAGAGGCATATGGGTGTCCGCTGCCAATTTCTGTTTCTTTTGAGTTACTACTTGGGCTGACCTAGGATGTCCTCAACTCTGTCTCAGTGGAAAAAACAGACAATACAGCTTCTTTAATCAGATTACCTATATGAAATGTTATTTGTCTTAGCATAGTGTTGTGACCTAAGTTCAAACAGGAAACTCAAAATCATGTTGGGAAAATGTTTTAGTGTACCTTATAATTAATTTGGAAACGTTCTTCCAAACCTATTCTCCTACCCTCAGCTTTGTGCTCTGGACAACATGCCTGAGAATGTGAATAGAAAGGGAAAATCCTTGGTGGTCTATGCATGGAGTTGGAATGGTGAGAAATCACTGCAGAGTGGACATGATGTGTATGAATGAAGAATGCTAGCTTGCAATAGTAACATAATGTATCATTGGTGGATTGATAAGGTATGAAGTATGTTTCCCCTGCTCCAGTATGATGTTTGGATGGATTTCTGGTACCTTGGTCTTGGAATGTATGATAATTTTGGGTGAGACACCCAAACAGGTTAATGAATTTCCCACTTATCTGGATGGTTTATTTGAACTAAATTTTACTCTGAATGGAAAAAGAAAGGGGAAAGACTCATAATCCAGAAACTGGAAATAATACTTAAAAATCAACGATAAAAAGACAGCCCACTATAAAAATAGATGAGACTCGTATATGTTCTCTTCAAAGAAGATATCTCAGTGATAAAAAAATATTAATATGTGGCATTGGCATGCAGGGCATTGCAAACTAAAATAAGATACTACCATTGCACCAACCTAAAGGGTTGGCATTAAAATTAATCACAATATTTTTTTAAAAGATTTTATTTATTTATTTGACAGAGAGAGATCACAAGTAGGCAGAGAGGCAGGCAGAGAGAGAGGGGGAAGCAGGCTCCCTGCTGAGCACAGAGCCCGATGTGGGGCTGGATCCCAGGACCCTGAGATCATGACCTGAGCCGAAGGCAGAGGCTTTAACTCACTGAGCCACTGAGGTGCCCCAAAATTAATCACAATATTAAGTATGGCTGAAGATGTACAGAGATAGAAATTTTCATGCATTGGGTGACAAAAACATCTCAGTTTGCCTAATAAAATCTTGGCTAAAGTTAATTGTCCTAGCATACTTTTTTTTAAAGGACTTTTTTTTATTTTCAAAAGTATATTAGTTTGAACAACAAATATTGACAAATTACCTGAACTGTAGATTGGGGTGGAAATTGGTACAACCCTTTTGAAAAGGTTTGCATTTTCTATTATATTGCAGGCTATACATAGCTTACCCTTCTCTTCCTTTGCTTTTCCTTTCTTTTCCTTCCCTTCCTTTCTCTTGAAATTTTCTGTCTAAAAGCCATTAAGTGAGCCCATGGAAGGTAGCTTGCTGCATGCAAATAAGAAAAGTCTGTGGCCTGAAGGTGGGGTTTAAGAGCCAATGTGAGGGTAGGGGAGCATCTGGGAGCATCTGCCATGGAATGTTGAAGACTGAAGAACTTAAGAAACTTTCATTTGTGGGTTGTGCTAGTATGGGGTATTGGAACCTGAGTGGAGGTCATTGAGATAAGGTGGAAAGTATCACTTATGGTAGTAGAGTGGTTACATTAAAGAGGTTTAATCATTAAAAAAATCAGATACTATCATTTCTATTAGATGGAAGAAAGAACTCAGAAAGATGAAGTTATTTGTATGTGATTTCTCAGCTAAGAGGTAATAGAACTAGATATAAAATTTAGTTGTAAGATCCAAGCTCAATAATCTTTTTTACTATGATTTTTAGTGCAGTGCTTGACATATAGTGTGAGCATTCAATAAGAGTTATTAAGTTAAAGCATAAGATATGGATAGAGTTTTTTCTGTGCTCCAGAAATGCTCTGTTTATTCATTCATTTCTGTAACTGAAGCATTCTATTATAAATGAGTATCTATATCTGCCTTTCCTACTGCACTGAGTTCTTTGGGGACAAGGGCAACATCTTATTCATCTTTGTATTGTTGCCTAGTTTGATGTCATAAAATGAGTGTGCAATAATAGTAGCTGAATTAATAAATAATCTACTTGGAAAACCGGTGCTGATGTGCATGGAGACAAATCAAAAGGAAATAATTGCTTAGCTTCATGGTGCTTCCTATAAGTGTATAAGTATATGGCTGCTCTAAAAAGTCTTTTATTCTCCATAGAAGCACTCTCAATTAATTCTTCTCTCAAGGCTTGTTATAGAGGTTTGAGATTTAAACATTATAAGGAAGGTGATGCTGTCCTACCTATATATGGCAATAAATCTTGTAGTGATTAAAATCCTATAATTGCTTTGTTTCCTAAATTCTGAGATTAAACATTAAACTTATCGTTATTTGGAATAAGCAAAAGTGAATGTGGAATTATATTTTAAAATAAATATTTTTTTCTTTTTGCAAATGGGCTCAGACTGCTAGTTCAACTTTAAGGTTGAACAATGGTATACACATGTCTAATGATATTAGAATAAATCTTACAACTTATCTTTGGTATCATGTTTATCAAATGGCTGTTTTAATTTTCCTAGATTAATTTCCTTTTCCTTTGTTCTTCATATTTATGTAGAATCTGCCTGAAATGAATATTGAGGTGGGGGGTGCAGAAGTCAAAGTAAAGATATATGCTCTACAAAACTTAGACCAGGGGCTACTGAGTGGCTCAGTGGGTTAAGCCCCTGCCTTCGGCTCAGGTCATGATATTGGGGTCCTGGGATCGAGACCCACATTGGGCTCTCTGCTCATCAGGGAACCTACTTCTTCCTCTCTCTCTGCCTGCCTCTCTGCCTACTTGTGATCTCTCTCTGTCAAATAAATAAAATCTTTAAAAAAATTTTAGGTCAATATTATTTAATAGCAAAATCTTTTGATTGTTCCCAAATAGTAAGAGATATTATAATTGATTTAAATTTTCCCTCAGGCCCTCAAAGAATCAATATGAATATATAAAAACATAATTATAAGTGTACAGAGACCAGTGACAGTGTTGATCAATATGACATTTATATTGCATTACCTATTAGCACAAAATTACTATAAGTTAAAATAAAAAGGATATTACTAAATAATAACAAAATGCATTTAAATTAGAGATAAAGCTTAAAAGTTTCTTAAAATTGCTCATATTCCACCAAATTAACAATTTAGAAGGGTTTAATTTATACAAAAATAGAGAAAATTTTGAATGAAAAATGCTCATTTCAGTGAGCACTGTCTTCTCACATTCAAAATTTTGTATCTTTTTTCTATAAATGAGGACTTATCATTTTATTACAGATGTTTCCAAACCATTAACTTGAAATTTCTGTTGGACTCTTGGTTTGGGCTCAGGGCATGATCTGATTGTGGGACCAAGGCTCATGAGGGCTCTGCGCTCAGTGTGAATTCTGCTTCAGATTCTTTCTCCTACTTTCTGTCCTTCCCCACTCGTGCTCTCTCTCCCTCAAATAAATACATAAAGTCTTTTAAAATAAATAAATGTAACATGCTTCTATAAACAACTATAAAACTGGACAAAATATATTTTTTTGCATTGGACGACATTGGACAGCATAGAACTTTGGTCCTTGAGAAGAGGGAAATATATGAGATGAGCTCTACGTTTATCCAGGCTTTTTGGATAGGGACATATTTGAAACCATAGAACAAGAAGCGAAGCTTGAAAGCAGTGATCTTGCTCAGCGGGGGAAACAAGGATTGGAGTTCATACTGCTAAAGCTTTGGGATTCTAAAATGAATATGAAATAAAATATTTTCAGATTAAAACAAGATCTGGGATATATCTCTAATAGAATTGTCTTGTAAAAAGTGTTCATGTAAGTTAATCATGCTCATGAGAAATGTTATCAGAAAACTTGGATCTATTTGAATGGTGATTACTGAATGAGGAATTATATGGGGAAAAGTAATAGAATCCCCCCATTTCTTAATTTGTTCAAAATAAAATTGATTATTTAGGGTAAAAATAATAACATTGCATTGTGGGGTATATAGGACATGTAAAATTAAATGTGCACTAGTACCAAGGACTGAGAGAGCTAACTAAATGGGGACATATTGTTGCAAGGTTCTTACACTATGTATGTGTAATGATATAATAGAAAGTCAAGGTACAGAATGGTAAATTAAGAGTACACTTTGTTCACTGGGGAAGCACTAAAACACAAAATAATAACAACAGTAGTTGACCTGTAAATAAAAGAAATAAAATTCAATATTAACAATATTTAATTCAGAAGAAAAGTAGGATGAGAAGAGAGCAGGAAAAAGAACACAGTGATAAATAGAAAACAGTTTTGGCAAGATTATAGAGTTAAATCCTACCATATTGGTAATCTTATTAAATTTAAATGACTAATAATTCCAACTGCAAAGCAGAGAATTTCAGAATGGATACAAAAGCAAGACCCAGCTGTATATTGTTATAAGATATTCACTTTAATCATAAAAGTGCAGACATGTTGCGATAGAAATGATTAAATAAAAAAAGATGCATCAAGAAAATAATAGTCATCAGGAAACTAGGGTGGCTATATTAATATCTGATAAAGTAGACTTTAATCTGATAAATTAGTTCTCAGAAGTAAACATAAATATTTTATAACAATTAAATTTAACAAAAAGGTGTAAAAGAGTCTGCCTTTACTACTGAGCCTCAAAATAAATAAAAGAAAGAACTACAAGGGACAAAAAAAGAAGATTATGAAATTGAACTATGAAAATTATCAAAAAAGAAAGGAAAGAGAAGACGGAAGATCTAGGAAAATTTAGAATTCAAAGAAAAAAAATGTCTGTTGATGTGAGCTTTTTAAAGAAGGCTTTGCCATCGCAGTGGAAACAAGGGAATATATCAGTGCACACAGAAATACCAATATTTAGAGTTTTTCCTTTATATTAGAGATTGATATTTGACTTCAAATGTAGGAATTGGAAAGTCATTTAGATATGTCAGAAGATTGTTTAATCTTTACCGAGTGCACTCATTAGATCTGTGGCAGTCAGAATTAAGAGTATTTATCGATATTTAAAATACAATAAATATTCATCAAGTAGATATAACAGATATAGATTACATTTGCAAGAATTAGAAATCAACAATAAAAACCACCTTAAATTTGCTTTAGAGTTAGGCATTGTGTAAAATATGCACAACTAGTATAATAGCTGTAAACAAAAAATTTTCACCACAATCCTCAAGTAGTAAAAAATTGCTATAAACTGAGTGTTAGTGTTCCCACAAAATTCATGTTGAAACTTAATACCTAATATGATGGTATTTGAAGATGGGGCCTTTGGGAGGCGATTAGGTCATGAGGGAGGAGTTCTTGCGAATAATTTTTGTGCCTTTATAAAAAAGATCCCAGAGAGCTCCCTCACACCTTCCAGTGAGTGAGGATACAATGAAGAGACAGCTTATGTGAACCAGGAAGAGGACCTTCACCAGACAGTGAATCTGGTAGCACCTTGATCTTGGACTTCTAGCCTCCAGAACTATGAAAAATGAATTTCTATTGTTTATAAGCTATCCAGTCTATGGTATCTTATAAATAACAGTCCAAACAGACTAAGACAAATATTCACTGATGATTTTAAAACACCAGAAAACACTCAATTTCCAATAACTAAGTACCTAAAAGAAGACAAAACAACAAAACAAAATAAAAAATAGTAGCAATTTACAGCCATGTCACACAATAAGGAGTTGTCATATAGTCATTTAGATGAATCAGAGGAGAATATATACATAGTGACGCACTTCTGGAAAACTATAAAGAAAGAAAAATATCTGTAACAAAAGGATGTCATTAGAACATGGTTACATGGGGTTGCTTTATACTGATTAGGCTGATGGTATCCTCTCGCAATTTATATGTTGAAGCCCCAGCTCCCAATGTGACAGAGGTGGGGCTTTGGATATAATAGGTTTTGATGAGTTCATGAGGTGGGTTCCCCATTTAGAATTAGTGTCCTTATAAGTGGAGGAAGAGACAATGGAGCTGCCCCCTCCACCTCTCTCTCTCTCCTTCTCTCCTTCCAGGGAGAAGGTAGCTGTCTCCCTCTCTCCCTCCAGGGAAAAGGTAGCTGGAAAGCCAGAAGAGAACTCTCATCAGTAGCCAAATCAGCTAGCTCCTTGACCTTGAAATTCCTAGCCTCAAGAAATGTGTGAAAATAAATTTCTTTTTTTAAGCTACCCAGTCTATCATATTTGTTCTATCAGTCTGCACTAAAATATATAGATACTTATTTTTTTCTTTTATTGTTTTTATCAGCCAAGAGAAATAAAAATAGAAAAAAAGTAAAACATAAAGATATAAATTTTAAGAACCCACAAGAAGTTTTTAAAGAAAAAACTTTTAAAGTTTTTAAAGAAAAATGGGACTCATGATCCCATTACGCTGAAATTTTTTTCATTAGAATGTTGATTTATGTGTTCTTTTAATGTGTTTTAAATATATATGTGTATATATCCATGTATATATCAAGGTATATACACTTATATATGGATATTTGTAAAATATTAAGTTATTTTGAGTTTCAAACTTAAATAACTGGCATCTTTTGAGAAAGCTGAAGTCCTGAATTATATCCCTTCATATATACTGCTTCTTAAAATGTTTCTTATCGGTGTCTCCAAACCACTTAATCACATATGACATTAAAAATTTTACGATAGCTGTATATCACCTATACTTGTATTTAATTAACAATCACCTTTGATTTTATTTGCGTTTAAAGAATACAACTTTGTGTATGGTGTGAGAGAATGGTCTAGTTTTATTCTTCTATACATAGCTGTCCAATTTTCTGAGCACCATTTATTGAAAAGACTGTCTTTTTCCACTGGATATTTTTTCCTGCTTTGTCGAAGATTACTTGATCATAGAGTTGAGGGTCTATTTCTGGACTCTCCACTCTTCCACTGGCCTGTGTGTCTGTTTTTGTGCCAGTACCATGCTGTCTTGGTGATCACAGCTTTGTAGTAAAGCTTGAAATCAGGCAATGTGGTGCATAAACAATGAATCTTGGAACACTGAAAAAAATAAAATAAAATTAAGATGTAAATAAATAAATAATACAGCTAAATATATTTTATTTTATTTTTTTAAAGATTTTATTTATTTATTTGACAGAGAGAGAGATCACAAGCAGACAGAGAGGCAGGCAGAGAGAGAGGGGGAAGCAGGCTCCCTGCTGAGCAGAGAGCCCAATGTGGGGCTGGATCCCAGGACCCTGAGATCATGACCTGAGCCAAAGGCAGAGGCGTTAACCCACTGAGCCAGGTGCCCCCAGCTAAATATATTTTAAAGAATATTTCCTATTACTAGAATAAAATCAACATTCTCATAACTAAAAAAACATAACTACAAAAAGACCTTAACTATTTATTTTTTTAAAAAATTAAATAAAATGAATAAAAGCTTAGAAAATAATATTCAGTCATTTAGAGCTCCCTGGAATTATCTAGAGATAGATCCATCATTTAATATGTAACATGTTTGGATTAATGTAGCCTCCCTAGTTGACTATTCTCTAACTCTCAAAGATCACTTTCCCCAGAATAAATTAATTCTGCATCTTATGTGCTTCAGTATTATTCCACCAGTTTATTACCAGGAACCTTTGTAATAACTTGTTCATGTTCTGTCTTCTGGGCCAGACTGCAAGTACCAGGACAGAATCATGAGTCTCTGGGTCGCTGTTCTATTCCCAGGATTAGGCATAAAGATACTCTGTAGTAAGCATTAAAAAAAACATTTGTTAGAGTAAATGACCAAACAATGAATATGTGCATAAAAAGTTTCCTTAATTAACTTATTTTTCTTCTGTTGTAGGTTTATATACATCATTTATAAGGTGTTTTACTATAGGTGATTTACCAATATGCAGGCCCATATTTTTGGAACACCTGAACTTTAGTAATTAAAAAAAAAAAAATGGTTAAACCTAAAACCCAAATAGCCACTTGTGGCTTCTGAAATATGCATGCATACATGTATGTAGGAGAGAATGATGGTGTGTGGTACATGTAAGCATGCATGTTTTTTATATAAATTATACCAGGGAAAAAAGAAACCTTTGTTCTTACCTTCCATGTAGAAATTGGTAAAAGAAAAAGAAAGTCTAAAGACTGAAAACTGCTAGTTTCTCTGTCAGCAAAAGGTGCGGATGTTTCTTAATCAGAGACATTAACTATGAATGAGGTGTGGGGCTGAGGTGGGGATGGAGCGTATAATGAAGGAGGGAATCTGAATTTTGTTTGCTTTAGGTGGAGAAAGGAGGAAGCAAGAAACTCAGGGATGAAGGTGCAGGCTTCTGGGCAAAGGGGTGCTGGGAGATGGGAGCAGGGAAGAAGCTGGGAGCTGGATAAAGGGTTTAGATACATATTTGCCCATTTTTAGTGTTTTGTTCTTGTGCTTGTTGCCATGCTTAATTTTAATCACAGAAATGAGATCAGGTTACATGTTTTAACTTGTGAAACAGAAGAAGAAAGAAAACTATACAAAGACTGAGGAGCTCTTTCTCCTTGGCAGGAGCAAAAACTCTGAATCAAAAATATCTGTATTAACTAGAGGCCTTTACAAATTCATGAAAATGTTGAGAAGGTTATTGTACTTCCCATGGGAAGTAGATAGATAGATATAACCAATTTTGTTTAAATTTTAAAGAACAGAGTAACATTGGCTAACATCTGAGTCACATTTCATTGACTCATTCAATGTATCTCATGAATCAATTTGACCCATCACTGTTAATTTCCTTAAATTTAACAGACATTTAGATTTATTAAACATCTTCTAATCTTTTGTTCATCTAGTCATTTAACATTTTTTGAGAGACTAATATGGGTAAATGCTATGGGGTATGAACAATTTGATCAGATTTTTTCTGATAATGAACATACTTTATATAGAGAATATTCCATAGTCATATCAAATGATAATATAAGGCAGCAAGAGTTAAGGGGTATGAAAAGGGACAAGTAAAGTATAATGGGTTTTCAGAGGAGAGGGAAATTATTTTTCATTTGTAAAAAAAGGAAACCTTGATAGAAAAAATAGAAATTTCATTGGACCCTAGATAATAAGGAATTTGATCACATGGCAATGGGAAATACATTCTATTCAAAATAAGGAGATACAAAAGGACAGATACAGGAAAATGTCGGTGACCACGGAGAACATTGAATTCTTAGGTATTGTAGTGCATGAAGAAAATAGGTGAATAAATTATATGACTACAAGAGAGATTTCAGAAACCATGATTATGAGTCCTAAGAGTCCTGTCCTTGTCTAAGAGGGATTTTTTTTTTTTTTTTTTTTTGGTTTTTTGGGTTTTTTTTTGAGGAGGGTGGGAGGGGGAGTTTCTGGAACCTTATTTCAGCAGTATAAATCTTTTAACTGTGTGCTGAATATTTGGTAGAAGACTGGGAAACCATTGCTTAATTCACTTGAATGAAGGGGATTGTTGAGAAATGGCTTGTGGTGTGGGCGTATGTCAGAAAGATTTCAGAAATAGCATGTACAGAACAAGGCAATGCTCAGTCTTCCCCATCTGTTAATGCCACCAACACGTTCATAATTGTGGAAGGTGAATTATAAGAGTCATTCCACATATCATCCTTTCCTTTATTCTGCATAATTAATCCCATAATAGATCCTTAATTTCTCTACTGCTTTCCATCTCTGACAATACCACCTGGCCTCTTTGCTGTTTTTTGCGACTTCTCTCTTGCTCTCTCACATCTCATCTCTACAAAACAGCCAGAGAGAACTTTTTAAAAACTTAATTTAAATCATATAATTCTCCAGAGTAAATATATCAATGACTTGCTATGATCCTAACAATAAAATTCTAATTCCTTACTGTGGAGTGCAAAGTTCAGCATGATTTGGTCCATATAATTCTACTACACATTATACTCTATCCTTACTGACATTTTTAGTGCTCTGGAACATTCCAAGCTTTTTCCTATTTCTTGGACTTTGCATTTGTCTTTCTGGCTGAAATGCAACTTTTTTTTTTTTTTAAGCTTTATTGCACGGTAGGCTTGGGATCATCCTTTAGTTGCCAGTTCACAGTAGCCTCACCACCCATAACATTTTATTGTCTATCACATCAACTTAAATCTTTATGGCAATGATCGCAACTCTCTCTTCTACATCATTTTTTCTTCTTAGTAATATAGCAATCTACATCTGTCTTGTTCATGTGTTTGTTTACTTGTTTATTCTTCTGCCAGGGTGTAGCTACCCTATTTTGTCCTTATATCTGTATACAGGGACCTAAAAATTGTCTGGCATGGAGGAATTGCACTATTTTAAAAATTAGTGGAAAAATGATTGTAATAAAACAGAGGAAGTGATTAAAAACTGCTATTATATATCCTGTTTGAGTGACTAGGAGAATGGTGATATCTTTGCTAGAACTATAGAAATGGTGAAGGAAAGGTTATGAAGAAGGGAGAATGGTGTACTAACTCAATGCACAGGCTAACACAACTCATTTTAGCACATAAGTTTTTAGAAGTACACAGAACTGTACAGTAGCATGTGTTTCCCATTTAGGAGTTTATACCCGTGTGTATGTAGGTAACTGTGGAGAGGCAATTAAGTAGGTGTCCCCCGTTACAGTTTTGGCTCCATTGGCCCACTAGGTCTTAGGCTCCTTTGTGCTCCTTCATGCACTCCTAGAGTGCACTGATCAAGAGTGGTCTCATGGCCTGTAAGAGAATTTACTCTCTAGGTTTGAAGTGTATATGTCAGGGGCTAAGCAAAAAACAGATAACACACTCAAAGAGGTTATGTAAGGGACCACAGGAAAGTGTAGGCATGGTTAATGAAAATCAATATACAGTGGTAAAACACAGTAGAGACTTGTTAGGATGCATAAGCCTAGAATGATAACAGGGGACAGATTTGCCTGAATGCAGCTAAGGTGTTGTTCAGTAGGGAGGATGCTAACAGAATAAAAACTTGGACTTCATTCCTCTACTGTCCGTGATAAACTGTTGATACTGTTCATTGGTCAACTCAACTAGAAACCAGAGAACAAAAGAATGTGTTGCTTTATTATATGAAATTCTACCTCTAAAAGGAAGGAAAGAGTTAATTGATATGACGTCCTTATCTATATCCAGAGAATTTAGAAAAATAACTGGGACATAGTTATTCCTCATTAAGTATTTTAGAATTGAGGGGATGAATGGTTACGAATAGGATGTAATCAGACAAAGGAAACATTTAAACCTACTAAAAGAATCCTGTCAGAGTAACTAGAAGAATGGTGATGTCTGAGATAATCTAAGAGATAGATGGAAATTAATCTAGCATAGTTTCTCTTCTATTAACTGTAACTAATTCAATAATGTATTCATGTAGTTACCAGTTGCAGAGTACCTGCTCTGTGCAAAGCATTTTTTTTAACCCATTACAACTAAGCAAGCCAGGAAACTGAGGCACATAAATACAAAAGAAGTTATCTGTTTCAGGTTTCACGAATGGCAACTGTTGGCTCTACAATTTGAACTCACATTTTTCCAATTTCAAAGTTAGTCACATTAGCAAAGAAATCTTTCCTCCTTGTGTTTCATACCAACCATTCTTTTGTCTCTAATGTTATGAATTCCCCAAATTACTTTATCACTCTTATTCTCTTTTTCTTCTACAAAAATGAAAGATTTAAATGTGATGATTTCTAAGATTCATGCCAGTTCTGGCATTCTGTTTGTCTAGATCAGTTGTAATTATTTGGATAATGTTAGTTTTGGAGGCAAAGCATGGAAAATGCTAAGGGAATGCAAAACCATTAATTACTCCCTGTTAAAACATGAATACTTAAGGAAATATTCAGGAACAAGACACCAAAAGATAAGTCAATAATACCTTTACTTCAGTGGAAATGATTATATTACAGTCTGGGTAACATGTTCATTATGAGTTAAAACTGCTTTTTCACTGGTGATTTAGCACATATGCAATGAAACTACCTAATTAATAATGAAATAGATATTACCAAGTTTGAATATCTTGAAGTCTGTCCTTTAATTATATTGGTTTTCTGAAGTTGATGTCATGTGATATCAGAAGTTCTATCAAAGATACTCAAAAGCCAATCAATATTTGAGGGATCCTAAAAAATAGGATTATTTCAATATTTTTACATGCACATTTATGTGAGTCATGAAAAGATTTCAGAATTGAACTGGAATTAAGAGAGGCTTGTGTTTGGAGGTGAGGTCTGCTGTGTCTAGCCCAGTGATGTAGGACACTTTATTTAACACTCTGAGGAAACTTTATTAAGTTTTTATGAGGATAAGATTTTATAGGTTATGCAAAGTGCTTAGTATCATGCTTGGTTTATAGAAAATCTTAATAAGCAGTGCCTACTATTGTTATTATTAATATAGGACAGAAAATATCATAATCATTATAATGTATAAATCCTTATCGTTTAGCAGGAATTCTTACCAATTAAGTCAATTTGTAATGAATCTGAACTCAGTTAAGCGACTGAGTAACATCATATATTTATGGGGTGTAATTCTTTTTTTGCTTGAATACAATTAAACGGTCAGTCTAGTGCATTTTAAAATCTTTTTACTACATCCTCTTTCATAGTATTAAAACAAACAACAAAACCTTCCTTTTTTAGAGTTCTTAAAACTAAGTAACTGTCTCCTTGTTTGTTTTCCAAGAATGTGGGATGAGAGGCTAAAATGAGATACTTACAGCTCTGTGTAGTACTGAAAGTTTGAGATGTATCTCAGAAGAGAGTGGAGTAAAAATAAGAGCAGCAAGTTAAATATCCTCATACTCATAAGGAGGAAACATTAGATACAGAAGAGTAAGGAACTTACTAAAAATTATAAGAGATGATTTAGCAAATATCAATATATCATAAACATGAAATGTGATCATTTTTATTATGAAATAACATGCTTACTATAGATATTAAATAATACTTAAATGTATAAAGCAAAAGGTGAAAGTAAGCATCCATTTCCCTAAATCTTATTTTTTCTGTATTTTACATAATAATAAGTCTAGTCTTGCTTTGGATTTTGGCTCCCAAACATTTTCAGGATCCCAGGATTATTTTTATGTGTCATCTTAATATAACCTAGACTTCTCTAGACTGTAGCAGGGAAGGTGATTTTCTTATAAGTCTCAGTGGTAGTTGTATAACTATGTTTGTGTGGGTTTAGGGATGCCATCTCCAACATATAATTAAAGCACCTGCTTGTATACCCTATCCTCTTTATGTTGTTTTGAGTATTGTTGGTTTCATTCTTTGTGGTAGACATGCTATAGGATGAACCCCAGTGAGTTGTGTCTTATTGAATCTTCATTCCTTCAGTGCTACAGAATATGGGACTTGTAACTGAGAGAAATTTCACACTGGCTACATATTAAACCTGGAACCAATTCAACAACCAAGCTCTGCAGTTCAGTCCCACCGAATTTCTCTGTGGAGGGTGATTTTCTCTCAAAGTCCCAAATGAATTCATTTCCTGGGTTCATTTGAGACTATCCAGTCAATCACATAGGTACATTGGTATAAACATTGGTATAAATCTGATCTAATTGGAAAACACAGATCGATCTTCTTTCTGAAAGAACACTTAAGAGTTTTTAAAAATCAGGACATTGGATTGTTCATTTTATTTTTAATTTATAATTAGAAATTATTCTTGGCAATTAAGTTGTATTATAAAGTATATAAATTACAGTGTGAAATTTGTCACTTGCTCTCAGTCTATGCTTCAGATTAGTTTCATCTGTTATTCTTGCTGGTATTTCCAAATACTTCTGCTAAAATTTTATTGCATATATACATACAATAAAAATATATTTTATATAAAAATGAAGATGCTATACACTTTTGCAAGCTATAAGTATATTATAGCATTTTTCTAGATTAGTAGTAAATATATTTGTATTGACTGCTTTGTAGCCTGCTGCAAATACTTACACACATATACACATACATTTGTGTACATGTATATTTATAAAATTTGGTTTTATTTGGTTTTTGTTGCTTTTCTTTCTCTGAACTACATATTTCTTACAAATGGGATTTTTTAAATGCAAAAATGATGTTTGCTTCCAAAATTCAAATAATACACAAGAATATGGAGTATAGAGACACTTCTCTAAAGAGAAATAACTCTAAAGAGAAATAACATGAGCATGAGTATTTTATATACTCCTTAGTTAAATATTGTTTGGTCCAGAAGTTGTTAGCTCTTCATTTAAAAGATAATGCTTTGGGATAATCATTATTTCTTTGAACAGACCAACTTGGAAAAATCCAACTCACCCCCTCCCTTTCATTATGTATTATTTTTCTTAGCTCATTTTTGAAATATTGTGCAAGAGACTTTTGATAAAAAACTTCATGCCAGTTGCTAGTAATATCTGAATAGCAATTTCAGCCTAAACTTGTCTATATATTCACTTTATGGGAAATACATACCTATGGCTTCAATCACAGCTTACTGTCAATTAGGGGCAGCTCTCAGGATTGTCCAGTATTTGAATTCCAACAGGGGAGTACAAGATATTAATTGTCTTACATTTCTAGAATATGGTTATGCATCATTCTAGTGAATTTATGGGAAGGTAATAAAAGGCCCATGTTGCTTCTCAATTTATCTTGGATGAGGAGCATAACCTCTGGTACCACTGGCTAAAAATTTCTCTCAGGCAGTCCTTTTTCTTTCCATGCGTGGAAATAGTTTACTAGCATCAGAAGGAAGCCTAATCTCCAGACCCTCTCCAAAATTTCAATTCTTATCAATTATTTAAATCAACAAGCATACAAAAAGCTGCTGAGAGGACTTAAAAAAGTAAGAACAGAAATCAATCTCAGAGTAGTGCTAGTAGGGAAAACTAATTGATATAGTCTAGTTGAGTGTAGAATGTGCATTGGGAATTGGAATAGCTTTGTAATATGTCAGCCCAGCCAAGCTGAACTACATTTCCCAGAATTTTCTTTATTGTGTGCTTACATTAGAATGAACAACAGGAGAGATTCGTGGGAGGTTTGAAAGGCAGAGGGAAGCAGAAACCATTTTGTAACTCACACTCTTATTATGGACCTGCTGACCCACCCCACTGGTGTGAAGAAGCAACTGGGCCTACAGTTCTACTTTTCTCCAGTTACTGACCGGTGATGTATATTTATTTAGTTTTGTGACAAAAGGGTCCAGTTTCTGCAAGTTTTCTTGTCACCAAGAACAGAGGCAACAAGAAACCTCATGGTTTCCTTATAGATTTCAGAATGATTTTGTGAGGTTCTAACTTATGTATGTAGGTTCCAGCTTGCTTGTGACCTTTATTTCCTGACTGACTGACCGTGGATTTCAAGTTCCGATACAGACAAGGAGGCAGCAGCCTTACAGGGACAGCTTAATCAGCTTATTTAATTGAATAAGCAAGTTCTCTGTCATACACACACACACACACACACACCTGATTCTGCTTCCTGGGTTGACGCATGAAATAAAAACAATAGCAATAGAAAACTGTTTCATTAACTTTTTTTATAAAGAGGAGAGCAGATAATATCTGGAGATCACATGAGGTCAAAGGATGATTATAACAAATAAAGAATGCTTGATTCTATTTCTGTTTTCAGAAGAGAAGGAAGGTCGGTAATGCATAAAAGAAAGAATGTAATCAATACTAAATTATCCATAGGAAAAGAGAAAAGACAGAGAATATAGTCACAGATCTAGGTAGTTTAGTAGTTTTCTTGTTTTTTCTCCAAATTTATTGAGATACAACCGATATAACTGTATATATGTTTGTATGTGTGTGTATACATACATGCACAATTTTATTTATATACATTCTTTATACTATATATACATTCTTTGTACTATATATGAACATAAAATACATGCATATCTATACAACTATGCAGGTAATATCCTTTTTAAAAAATATTTTATTTATTTGAGAGGGAGAGAGATTATAAGTAGACAGAGAGGCAGGCAGTGAGGAGGGGGTGAAGCAGGCTCCCTGCTAAGCAGAGAGCCCGATGCAGGGCTCAATCCCAGGACCCTGAGATCATGAACTGAGCCAATGGCAGAGGCTTTAACCAACTGAGCCACCCAGGTGCCACATATACAGGTAATATACAAAATATACAAATAATATATACAAAGTATATATAAAATATACAGAGTACAACATGATGATTTGATTACATACACATTGTAATAATACAACTATTACCATCCTTCTGCTAACTTTGGGCTTGGTTTCTTTTTTTTAGTTTCTTTGAGGTATAAAGTTAAGTTGTTAGTTGAGATCATTCTTCTATCTTAATGTAGGTATTTATCACTATAAACTTCCCTCTTAGAACTTCTTTTGTTGCATTCCGTATGTTTTGATATGTTGTGTTCCCATTTCCATTTGTTTTAAAGTACCTTTGATTTCCCTTTTGATTTCTTCCTTGACTCATTGGTTGTTCAAAAGTATGTTGTTTATTTCCATGTATTCGTGAATTTTCCAGTTTTTCTCTGTTATTGAGTTCAATTTTCATACCACTGTGTTTGGAAAAGATGTTTGATAGAATTTCAATTTTCTTTATTTGTTAAGACTTGTTTAGTGCACAACATATGATCTATCTTGAAGAATGTTTCATGTACACTTGATAAAAATGTGTCTTCTGTTGATGTTAGATGGAATGGTCTGCATAGGTTATTAAGTCCAGTTAGTCTACTTAAGATTCATGGCCAATAATTCTGTGAATTAGAATTGAGAATTGGTAACATAACTATGCACTTTCCACCAACAATATTCAGCTACAAAAGACAAGCATAGAGTAAAAGTAACTAGAGAATTGGGCCTGACCAGAATGTATCTTTCCTAGGGGTGACCAGAGAGAAACAATGTTTCTACAGTCAGATCTGTGAATCCAAACTAGTCAAATAAGAGTTGCAAAGACTTGAATAGAGTGATTGATGTGACAAAATAGTAGAGTTAATGAATTGAAAGTGAACTGGTGACTTGGAATGTAGTTGAATAATTGATTGGATGTGTTCAAATAGGTGATCTGGTCTAGCTGAATATTGCATTAATTGTTACATTTTACAATAGACTCCCAGAAACTTGATCACTTAAGTACCATGGTCTAAAACAGCTTGTTGTTTAAATCTCTTTCTTTTAACCCAAGTAAAATTGTCCTTCATTGGCATACAGCCTTCTATTTTACACTTTGCATCTTTATGAATTATTTTCCGGAAAAGAACGGTTAGAAATATTATTGCCCTTGTTTGACTTAATGCTGATTTTGGAAGATTTTCTGTTTTTCTTTATTATTATTTCATTTAGTCCTTTCTTTTATTTCTTTTATTCATTCTCCAAATATTTAATAAGTATCTATTATGTATGTAACAGAGTAGTAGCTGGTAGTGCAGCAATAAATAAATAGATCCCGTGGGAGAGGCAGATAATAAAAAAGTTAACAAAGAGATATAAATTATGATTGGTGCTATGAGGAATAAAACAGTAGTATCGTGGTTGGGAAAAGCATGGGGTGGTAGGAGACGTTATTTAGATAAAGCTGTCAGAGAGGGCTTTTCTGATGAGATGCTTTAAGCTAGAACCTAAGGAATGAAAATGTGTTCATACAAAAAGCATGTTTGTGTCTTGAGATCAAAATGAGCTCTGTAGAATGATGACCAGACTGTACCCTATGGTGGTATAGATGAGGCTGGATAGATAGATAGTAAGCCAGACTATACAGGGCTTTATTTAAAAGTTTGGATCTTTTCATGCCATATTTCTTTTAGGAATTCCTTATGCATAGTATTGTAGCTGGTCAACAGCCAACTCTGACATGAAGGCTTCCGGACCACGTAAAAGTATCTGTTTTCTCAATTGCCTATAGTATTACCAAAGTAAATAATATGTATTATTTATATATTCCCAAATAATTATTTATATATTCCCAAATAAATATATTATTTACTTTGGTATATGTATATAAATAATATATATGTGTTTTGGTATATACTTTGGTACATACACATATAATTTACTTTGGTACATACATACATATAATTTGGTACATACATACATATAATTTACTTTAACAATGCATACATACATATTTTGATGATACTATATATTAATAATATATGATTATTATATTTTATAGATTTTTACTTTGGTAATTGATAATTACTATATTTATTGGAAATAGGTATTTTTTTATCTTATAGAAAAAGGAAAATTGCTTATTAAATTTAATTAAGCCCAGTAAATGTCAAAGCTAGAGCACAAATCCAGGCATTTTTACTATCTTTACATTATATTATAGTTGTTATCAGTTAGGAAATAGTGGAGTGTTCAGCTTTTAAAAAGCAGTGCCTGAAATAAAACAAAACGATAATGACTTTGACACTGTTATGTGACCCACCAATTGGCCTTCATTTTTTTTTTTAATTCTAACAACTGGTTATTTTTTCTTGCATAGGGCAACAGGAATTTCTCACTTGCTAGAATTATCAATTATGTTAAGTAGTCTGTTAAAAGATTATGATTGTTAATCACTGTGGTAATTGTTAATCACCATTGTCATAAAAAGATTTCAAAAAATGTTAAAATTCTAGATTCTATTAAATGTAAAGAATTGCAACTAAATAGAAACTTTATGTTAAAAAATTTGGTTTTGTCTCCTTATTGGTTACTAAAGTTTACATAAACATGTCTATTTTAAGAAATCAATTGTATTGTGAGTTTGATTGGGTTAGGTAGAATGCAAAAAGTTTGAAGAAGGACTCCTGAAAAGAATCCCTACCATTCCATTTCAATGAATAAACTTCTTTTTTTTATGATAGAAATAATACCTTGAAATGTTAATTAATACTTTCTTTATGTGCCTGAATGAAAGCCTACTGGCTAATTTAATTGTAGATAGTCAAAATCATTAAGGTTGAAGAATTAACCTGATTGTTTTATAATTTTAGTTTTTGTAAGAAGACTCATAAATGAGCAGGTCATTTAATTACCCCCTCCCCCACAATTCCATTGAAATTGGCAAGAGAATTAAAATTATTCTTCTCACTGAATTTTGTAAGAAAAAGGAAAAGCAATTAAAGGCATAGCCAGTAGTTATTTACTATACAAATATGAAAGGATGATAGACACTTAAGCACTGATTGATTTTTCTTTAATGATTCATATTGAGTTATGAAATAGGGTCCTTGAAACTAACTTACTAATTTTCTTTGGAGCTATGACTCTTCTCAAAATTCTGTAATATTTTGCCCACTCTAGAATAAACAAATCTGATATTTTAATTAAAAAGGAAACTAGAATAATATAGTGTTTTATACTTAATAGTCAAGTTAATTAAATATCTATAAGTGTAAAGTCTAATTGTCTCAGAAAATTCAAGGGTATCCAATGTAAGATACAAAGTGATGACCTGAGAATTAGTCGACTGAACATACTATTTCCTTACCAAGCCAAAATGTAGGATTCTTAAGAAATACGTTTTTGGTTTTTTACCTGTATGCTATTTTTTACATTTAACTGCCTCTGAATTACATTTTCTTGGAATTACATCAAGAAAGAAATACAGAGCAGGTGTGATGTTGCAGTGTAGACCTCCTGGTTGAACAATTATAATACTTTCTGTCCCCATCTATCATTTTCAAATAATCTGTAGATCTTTATAGATCTTGGATATCAGCCCTTTGTCTTTTTTTTTTAAAGATTTATTTTTTTATTTATTTGAGACAGAGAGAAAGAGCATGAGAGGGGAGAGGTCAGAGGGAGAAGCAGGCTCCCTGCAGAGCAGGGAGCCCGATGTGGGACTCGATTCCCGGACTCCAGGATCATGACCTGAGCCGAAGGCAGTTGCTTAATCATCTGAGCCACCCAGGCACCCTCAGCCCTTTGTCTTTAATGTCATTTGTGAATATCTTATCCCATTCCATGGATTGCCTCTGTTTTGTTGATTGTTTCCTTTGCTGTGCAGGAGCTTTTTATCTTGATGAAGTCCTAAAAGTTCATTTTCACTTTTATTCCCTTTGCCTTTGGAGACATGTCTTGAAAGAAATTGCTGTGGCCGATGTCAAAGAGGTTACTATGTATGTTCTCCTCTAGGATTTTGATAGATTCCTGTCTCATGTTGAGGTCTTTCATCCATTTGAGTTTATCTTTGTGTATGGTGTAAGGGAATGGTCCAGTTTCATTCTTCTATGCAGAGCTGTCCAATTTTCCCAGAACTATTTATTGAAGAGACTATCTTTTTTCCACTGGATATTTTTTCCTCCTTTGTTGAAGACTATTTGACCATAGAGTTGAGGGTCCACTTCTGGGCTCTCTACTCTGTTCCATTGGTCTATAAATAATGAATCTTGGAACACTGAAAAAATAAAATAAAAAATATATATATATACATATATATATATGTATATATACACACACACACAATTGCCCATAGATCTATTGTTGAGTTATAATACTTCTTAAGGAGACCCCCTCTGAAATGGTGTGCATGCTATGAATTTATCCTATACAGCAATCCTAATATTAAGATGAGTTATGAAATATAATTTTTATTATCATAATAATTTGTATTTAACTTATATGTCAGTTATTTAATGCAATAATAATGCCGAATAGCAAACAACCACTAAGTCTCCATGGCATACAGTAAACATTGATTTAGTTCACACAGCCACATAGTATAGCTATTTGGGATGACTCACTCATGGATTGGTGGTCATCTGCTCAGGGTCTTCTGGGTGGCTCTTTGGATCTTGACTCAAACACATGCCTGGGTGGTCAGCTGGTTGACTGCTGTTGTCGGATGATCTCAGCTAAGATGGCTTATGGCCCTTGAATTATACATTCCTTTATTTCCAGCTTCAGCATGCAAGCCCAATCATATTCTCATATTAATTACAGAGTAGGTGGAACAAAAGGACAAGCTCAATCATTCCAGGGCTTTTAAACTTCTGCTTTTGTCAGATTTACTAACGTCCATTGTCCGAATTCGTCCGGGTGAACGAAATCATATCAAATGGCCATCCATCTGAATGGGAAGGCACTGTATGATGAAAGCTATTGTATACTATTCAGAATTCCCTTCAGGAATGAAGGACCAGCTATTTCAGTTTATGTGAATGCTGCTGGAAGGCTTCCTCAAGTGTCAGCTCAGTTTAGAAAATGCCATAGCTAAAGAGAGCTACCTTCCCAAAGATCATACCTCCTTCCTTGTAGTTAGTGATTGGTTGACACAGGCCCCAGCTGTAAACAGTCTTGTTTATGTTGATTTGCCTGTCAAAATTTAACTCTTAATTCAAATTTGAGTTCAGATCTTAATTCTACTCGATACCTCTCCTCTTTATCTCAGTTAGATATCACCTGACTCCTTCCAACATATTGTATCACACTCTTTTGAACTTAGCATTTATACTTGATAGTTTATAGTCTTGCCTCCCTTCCTGAAGAGATCTTCAAGGGTAAGGATCCTGCTATAGTCACTTTTTGTTTGTTTCTTTCTTAGATCTTGTAGAAAAGTGACTTAGCATACCTTCTTTTTAATATAAATACTTGAATGATTCAAGAAAAACCATGTGTTACCCATTGTTTTCCATGAAGCTTTCTCATGAAATATATATCATCAAACATAAAATTTAACAACTCTTTCTTACAAAGAATATGCATGATTTTTCACAGGACAAACATACATCAAATATAAACAATAAAGAAATCTTCAGCAGCATTAAGATATGCCAACAGTTGATGTATTCAAAGCTAAGGATCTCAATTTTGATCTCTTACTTATTGGTCTGTATAGTTATATACAAACAATTCACAGAATATATATAAACAGAAATTACTGTTGAAATAAGAAATTTTTACTCATATTTTCCTAGAAATAGGAGGCACTGCATGCCACTCAAGGCCACAGAGAAGGAGCAGGGTACGTCAGGAACCAGAAGGAGTGAGGGGAAAATGTGAGGAAGAGGGTTTATAATGGCTTATGTAGGAAGGTCAGGGAAACAAGACTAAAAGATGGGTTATTTTGAATAATTTTAGGAGTTCTTATGTATAGGATCTGTCTCAAATTGACCCTGATGTGATTGGGCAGGTGAATAGTGATCTGAAGGGTGGGAACCCAATAAAGGAGGTAAAATTGGGAGCATAGACTCTGTATTAGGTGGTTTGCATATAGGCACCCTCCCAGGTCAGTTGTTAACTGTTCTAGGAATTCGCTAACCCTATGAGAGGCAATCCTCCAGGGTCATCAAAACTCCAAGATGTTAAAGCTGAAAGAAGCAAGAAAGCAAGAAAGGGAGGGAGAGTAAAAGAGAGAGAAAGAGAGGAAGGAAGGAAGGAAGGAAGGAAGGAAGGAAGGAAGGAAGGAAGGAAAAGAAAGAAAGGAAATTGTTACTACACTGAAACACCCCCTGGGAGGTACTTCTTTTGTGGGGGTTCTTTCTTTACTGGATTGCATGGGCCATATTTTTACAACCCCACTGTTGTGTTAATGCATAGTCTGTTCTCAAATACTTTCATTATGTATTATTTACTCAAACTGATGCCAAAAAAAAAATTATGGAAGCTCTTAGTATAATCTATCCTCCCCCTAGAAATTATTCTAGTCTAATCAAAAAACTATTCCTCTCATTAATAGTTGATATGCATAAACTTGTTGACCTTTGGCTTATCTTGTTGATTTACTTTATAATCAATTGCAGCCCACAAAATAACTTACTTGTCAAGTCAATAGTTATATAACAGTTCTTTACTACCCACATCTTACAAACTCTCCACATTCTTAACACAAAAGCACAGACTAATTTTGCTCCTTTGAAACTCCAAAATATATTTCATTTTCTCATTTATTTTCAATTCCTCAAGAGTTTCACTGTATAAACAAGTTAATATTTTACTGAATCTTTTTATAAAAAAACAATATTATCATTAGCGTCTAGTAATTATAAATCCTAACTCTTGATGCTCTTACATATAATGTTTTAAATTGGAAAACATATGGTTTCTAGGTTGAGATGGCAGAATATATGTAAGTCCATCTTGTTGCATTTGATATCGTAGACACCTTAAAATCATTAACGTTAAAAGTAGGATTATAAATTTCTGCATAGAGGATATCAGTGAAAATGGTATAATAAAAGCATCCAGAAATTCTCTCCTCTCTAGTAACAATGAGAACACTTGCAAAAATCATCAGAATCAACATTTTCAGAACTCTGAAAATTATTCTTGGTCTTACAACAATCTGAAGAGCATCACTGCAACAATGACAATCAAATCTCAGCAAAAAAAGTGAATTTAAGAAATTGTAGCTTGTTCTATTCCCAGCCCCTAACCAGCTTCTCAGTAGCCTTGAAAAGCAACATCTTACAGTCAAGGTAAAATTCAGCAGGCTGGAAATCACTGGAGTAAGAGCTCCTTATCAACCCCGTTCCTAGAGAACTATTTTTATTTGATTGGTTTGCTGTTTCCGTGGAAGATCCTCTTTTGAAGTGTCTTTATTTGACCTGACTTAGAGCTCATCCAACACGAATCGTCTTTGGCCTCATGTTGTTTGTCAAAATCAAATAGAAGCAATTGTTTAACTTTACAGCTTCCTGAGGCAGTAGTAATAGTTGGGGCAAGCAGTAGTTAAAGCAAAAAGCTCAAAAGGAAAAGCTGGAGAATTAGATAAACTCTTACATATTCCTGGGAATCTGCAAAGTCACCAGCATGGATAAGGCTGTGTACATGTCATGAGCTGTACTGAGCTCACTTCTAGCTGTTCCTGAGTCTTTGTATAAGAAACAAATTAAGGCTAATGAATAGATTTTAACTGCTGGTCCTAGTGGTGAAGATATGCCTTAACTCAAATTCAGAGACTCTTCCAGCAGACTGGGAGAATTATTGGTTCCAGGTGTTTATGGAAATCTCTATTTAATTATTAGTGAAAAAGTAATCTAACTGAACAGACATTTAAGTGGTCATGTATGCAAGAGAATGCAGACTTTATATAATTAGTTCATAAAAGTACCTAAACAAACAGTAGATAGAAACTGCCTTGAGGAAGCCTACGTGTTGAACTTATTAGACAAAGACTTTCAATCATCTATTTGAAATATATTGAAAGAACTAATAGAGATGATGCATGAAGGTATGGAAATAATGTTTCATCAAATACAGAATATCAATAAATATATGGACGTTATTTAAAAAGAACCAGATAGAAATTATGGAATTGAAAAATACATTATATGAGATGAAAAATTCATTATGGAGCTCACCATCAGATTTTAGCAAGCATAATTGTGAACCTAGAAATAAATCAATTGAGAGGCACCTGGGTGGCTCAGTGGGTTAAAGCCTCTGCCTTCAGCTTAAGTCATGATCTCAGGGTCCTGGGATCTGACCTGCATTGGGCTCTCTGCTCAGCAGGGAGCCTGCTTCCCCCTCTCTCTCTGCCTGCCTCTCTGCCTACTTGTCATCTCTCTTTCTCTCTGTCAAATTAATAAATAAAATATTTAAATAAAATAAAATAAATCAATTGAGAATGGTCTGAGGAACAGAAAGTACAAATAATTAAGGTAAATAATCAAAATCTCAGAATAATGTGGGAAACCATTATGTATACCAACATAAACATATCTCAAAAGAAAATGGGAGAGAGGAAGTAGCAGAAAAAATATTTTAAAAAATAATGGCCCAAAACTTGGCAAACTTTATGAAAAATATTAATACACACATCTAAGAAGCTCAACAAAATCTAAGCAGTATATACCCAAAAAGATTCACACCTAGACACACCATAATCAAACTGTTAAAAGCCAATGCCAGAAAATCTTGAATACAACAAGAGAGAAGTAGCTCTTCAAGTGCAGAGAGCCTCAATAAGATTAATAGCTGATTTCTCAACAGAAGACATGAAGCCAGAAGGCAGTGCATTGAGGTAGTCAGTGTACTGAAAGAAAAAGATTGACAACAAAGAATTCAGTATCCATCAAAACTATCCTTCAAAATTGGAGAAATTATGACATCTAAGATTTAAAAAAAATGAAACAGAACTGAGGAAATTTGTCACTAGAAAACCCACCCTACAAGAAATACTAGAGAGAAGCCTTTAGGATGAAATGATGAAATGAAAAGACATCTAACATTAAGTTCATATCAATTCGTATGGGAAAATATAGAGCACCAGTAATGACTATTTAACATAAACACAGTAAGTTTAACATAACAATAACATGAGTAAACATAAAATGTAATATAAATGCGCTTTTTGGGTGCAGTTTTTTTCTTCTAACTGATTTAAAAGTTATCTGCATAAAGCAGAAATATTAATCTGTGTTTTTGGGCATACAAATTTCATGATTAGGAAAACACAAAGGATAATAAATGAATGGTGATATATAAGGACACATTTTTTGTATACTGTTGAAATTAATGTGATATTAATTCGATCTCTAGACTGGTATAAATTAAAACTTTAATTGCATGCCTTAGAATAATTACTAAGAAAATAAGTAGAAACATATAAAAGCATACACACACATACACACACACATACACATGCAAAGGTATATATGCATATATAAATGACAATAGAATTAAAATGGTACATTAGAGAATATACATTTAACAAAAAATAGGCAGTAATAGAGGGGTAGAGGACTTAGGAAACGCTTAAGAAAACAATTGGCAAATAGCAAGATAGCCAGAGGTACACATTTATATCAATTAATGTACAGTGGTTAGTGTATTAGTTAAAAAAGTCAGAGAACTTAGAAGAAATATAATCGGAAAATTGGTAACAAGGGGGTCTGGGAAAGACCTACATATGTAGGTAAAACTTTTCAAGTCTCCAGAGACCATAAATATATTTTTGTTTCAGTTGAATGCTCCTCAGAGAACAATATCTACAGAGGAAGATTGTAATCATCAGGTAGAGAAGAATAAAGAACAAAAATTCAACAGTAAAAAGAAAAACCCAGTTTAAAAAAAGATCAAAAGAATGAATAGACATTTCTCTAAAGAAAATTTACAGATGGCCAATAAACACATGGTGTTGAAGAGATATTCAACATCACAGTCATTAGGGAAATGCAAATCAAAACCTTAAGAGACTACTTCACAAACACTACAATGGATATAATACAAAGGAAGATAATATTAAGTGTTGACAAGGATATTGGGAGATTGGAATGCTCATGCATAACTATTAGAATGTAAAATGATGCAGCCGTTTTAGAAAACAGTTTGGCAGTTCCTCAAAAACTTAATCATAGAGGATGCCAGCGTGACTCGGTTGAGCATCCAACTCTTGATTTCAGCTCAGGTCATGATCTCAGGGTCATGAGGTCAAGCCATACATTGGGCTCCATGCTTAGCAGGGAGTCTGTTTGAGATTCTCTCTCTCTTCTTCTCCCTTCTCCCACTTGCACTCTCTCTCTCTAAAATAAATAAATGAATATTTTAAAAAAGTTCATCATAAAAAATTTTAAAAATTAGAAAGTTAATCATAGAATTATATGACCCACAATTCTGTCTCAGAGAACTAAAAAAAATTCACACAAAAATGTGTATACAAATGTCCGTAACAGTATTATTAGTAATAGTTAAAAAGTAGAAGCAACTCAAATTCCCATGAACTATTGAATGGATAAACAAAGTATAGGAGTCATACAATGGAAAACTTTTATATATAGCCCTGAAGTCAAATTTATATGCAGATTACCCAATTTATTTCTGTAAAACTCTTAGCTATTTCTCTTGAGTTATTGGTTGAACACAAGAACTCAATACCATGTTTTCTTACTAAGATTACAGAAGTATTCATAGAGAGGTAATTTATTTGATAAGTGTATTTATGTTCGTACACATACTTTTGCTTTATTTTATCAGTGAATGTGCTTTTAAGTTAGTCTGCTGAGAAAAATATGGACTTCTTTTTTCATTTTTGATTGTTTTGAATAATGTACTGAGCAAGATCATTATAGAAAGTTTTGGTATTCATTTACTACATGTATAAAGTTTTAAAACTGAAATATTATTCCAATGAGTTTAATGAAAATATCCTCCATGTTAATCTTATTTCACAGCTCCAAACATTTTTAAATTGTTTCCTTAGGTATCTACCATGCAATTTTTAATTTTATATTATTTCTTATTACCTAAAATTAGGATTATTTAATGACCTTCAGCTATGAACAATGAAGTTTTGGTTTCATTTCTTCACATCTGTGTTCACACATATTTTCTACCCACTTCCTCAAATATAGTCATATATCACATCTTTAAATTAATATTAGTTTTACGTCATTATGATTATGTTAATGGTTTTCATAGATGTGCTCTGTATTGTACTAAGATTTCCTTTCCATTTTTGTATAGTTGTTTTTGGACCTAATAACTGCCTGTTTTCATCTGCCTAGGCTTCTCAGTATCCAAATCTCTTCAACCAGAATTGTAAATCTCTTTTATTTTTTTAAATTTTTTTTAAAGATTTTTAATTTATTTATTTGATAGAGAGAGAGACATCATAAGTAGGCAGAGGCAGACAGAGAGAGAGGGGGAAGTGGGCTCCCTGCTGAGCAGAGGCCTGACTCGGGCTTGATCCCAGGACCCTGAGATCATGGCCCGAGCTGAAGGCGGAGGCTTAACCCACTGAGCCACCCAGGTGCCCCCCTGTAAATCTCTTTTAATATGGCTTACCACATCAGGGAATCTATTTTCCATTTCCCTCTGGACGTTCTCTGTCCTTCAGCTTCTATACATACTGGTTATTTTCTAGACCTGCTAGAAACCTGCCAGCTGTACAACAGACATCCTCAAACAGTCCTTCAGCATCATTCTGGAAAATTCTCTAGTTTTTATTCTTTATATGATCCCTTTATTTCTGCTGTATTAGTTTATATCTCTGTGTCTAAGAGAATACATGAGAGGCAAATATTTGAGATTTTGAATTTCTGAAAGTGTTTATATTTTACCTTACTCTTAATTTACTTACTAATTACCAGATTTTATTAGTTTGTTAGAACTGACTTAACAAAGACCACACTCTGAGTGGCTTAAACAAGAGAAATTTATTGTCTCACAGTCCTGGAGGCCAAAAGTCCAAGTACAGGTGTTATCTGGATTGATTCCCTCTGAAGTCTATGAAGAAGAATCCATTCCATATCTCTGCCTTAGCTTCTGGTGGTTTGTTGGCAATCTTTGGTGTGCCTTGGCTTGTAGAGCATCATCCTGATCTCTGGCTTTATTTTCATATAGTTTTCTCCCCATATGTCTGTGTGTCCAAATTTTCCTCTTTTATAAGGACATCAGTGAGATTAAGAGGCCCACCCTGCTCCAGTTATGACCTCATCTCAATTTAACTAGTTACATCTTAACACTTTTTACAAATAAGATTATGTTCTGAGGTATTAGGAGTTAGGACTTCAAGGTCTGAATTTTGGAGTTACCCAATCCAACCCATAACACAGACCATGCAATTTTTGTTTGTAAATAATTTTACCTCAGATAATTGAAGTCATCTTTTTATCATATTGTATTGTTGTTGAAAAGTTCAATGTTATTTTGTTTTCTAAAAACTTGTGTATGTACAATGTATTTCCCTCTCCTTTTCTCTTTTCTGGTTTTTCTTTTTTTTCCCTGGTGTTTTGAAAATTTCCGATGGCATGTCTTGATGTAGGTTTTCATTCTTCTACTAATGAAATCTTTAAATCAGCTCATTCAATCTGTGTATCAGTCAAAATTCAACAATAGAAGGAAAAGCAGTAGAAGAGAGGTTTGTGTATTTATACACATATGGACATACGCACATACAGACATATACATATAAATAGATTTACTCACTGAGGGGCTTTCATAGATCCAAAATCTGTGGTGACCAGACAGCAAGCTGACAGGGTCCTTGGGGTCTTAGGGGCAGGTAAGAGACCAGCCCTACCCACCACAGTTCAGCCCTAAAGTTCTGCCATAATTGCAGCTTGCAGAAGCATGTAAACCACTAGCAGGAAGTAGGCATGGAAAAATAGATTTGCCCTTAAGCTAGTTGCTGACAGGCTTGCAAGACATTCTGATCTGATGCAATGTAGTGTAACAACACAAAATGAGGAAACTGTTATTCACTGGTAGATTGTTCTGTTCATTGTTCTATTGAATTATCTATGCAATGATCAAGGTGACTCCACGTGATTGTATTGTGCTGGAATCATATAATACTGCTGTAAACCATTAAACGTCCTCTCAGCATTAGCTGCGACCCTCTCGATCCCATTCTTTGTGTTTCTTTCTTTCTCATTCCCACCCCCGAACTCAGGTTTCTCTATTCAGTCAAGGCTGGTCCTTGACAAAAATCCACAGTGAAGATAGTCAGGAAAGGATGACCATAAACTATCATCGACAAGAAGAATTTCTTCTCTTTCTTGCTGATTGAGTGAGCCCCACTCAGATTATCCAAAATAATCTCTCTTAATTAAAATCAAGTGATAAGGCTTTACTTAAAATTTTCAAAATATCTTCACAGCAAGACCTTGGTTAGTGCTTGAGTAACTAGGACTGACGATAGTCTAAACAAACTGAATATCAAAAAAGCTACTGCAATTAGTAAACAGAACTCTCTTGGTTTTCAGAAATTTTCCAGAAATACTTATTCCATGAAATTCTCAACTTTTTTTTTTTTAATTACTTCTCTTTTAAAACTCCTATGAGACAGATATTGGGGACACTTAATTTGAGCTCTACTTTTTTTTTTAAAGATTTATTTATTTATTTATTTTAGAGAGAGAGAGAGAGAGCATGCAGATGCGTTCACACAAGTGGGGAAAAGGGGAGAGGGAGAGAGAAAGGGAGAAAATCTGAAATAGACTCTCTCCTGAGCACACGCAGGGCTTGATCCTACAACCCATGAGAACATGACCGTACCTGAAACCACGAGTCAGATGCTTAACTGCCTGAGCCACCCAGGTGCCCCTGGTCTCTACTTTTTTTTTTTTAAATCTTATTTTCTGTCTTTTGACTTTTTGTTGTATTTTCTATGCTAGTCTTTTAATCATATCTTTTAATATCTTGGTAATTAAAAAAAAATCCTATTTTTCATCCACAATATTTTTTTTAAGATTTTACTTTTTTTTAACTAATCTCTACACTCAACATGGGGATTGAATTTACAACCCCAAGATCAAGAGTCATGTGTTCTACTGACAACCAGCCAGGCACCTTTTAATCCACAATATTTTCATCACTTGTTCTCTGAATTTTCTTATTGTAGTTCCTCAGGTGCAATAGCTTGTCAAATCACTCTAAGGTTATTCTTTCTATATATTATGTATCAGTATCAATAGAAATAAATACATTTGTGATATATGTGAATAGATATTTATATTCTTATATAAAAATCCATATATAGATAGAGTTATATTTTTCTGCTACTTTTGACGTGTCTTTTTCCACTGATTTATTTTATTTGAATATAGTTTACTTTTTTGTTGTTGTTGTTAATACAAGCATTAGTTCTCTGACTTTCATACTGGAGGATTTTCTTCATCTCAGAATGCTTGGATTTTTGCTGATATTTAAGGAAGCATACAAAATAGATGAAACGATTTGTGTTGATAGGTAAAAAAAAAAAAAAATGTCTACTTTTCAATCTCAATCACACCTGATAGCTAGGGATTCTACCATCTCATTAGTAATCCCTCTTCCCACCCTGTCTTTATTTTTAATTATTTCCTTAGGCTAATGAATTTTCCCAGGAAAAGAATTCTTCAGTCATCTTCCTGGAGGTTATCAGCGTGGCTCACCATACCTGGTAGTCAAGGAAATCAGATCTCCTTCTTCATTATGCAGACTTCTATTTTATCTGTGTTCGTTATAGTGTTTTACTTCTGACCTCTAATATACTTGACCAAGTTCCCAGTTCTCTGTTTCAAGCATTCTAGAAATAAACTCCCTACATTCTACTGGAGTGCAGGTGGAATAATTAACTATTGATGTGGAGAGGGAGAGAGGACCATAGTGTCTAACTTCTTATTTTGAAGATATTTAAACAATTCATCTTTTTCAGGTTCACCCTTCCAGTCCCACTTTAAGAAGTTCTTGGACAGCAATGCTAAGTCTTCCTGGGGCTTTGTGACATGAATTCTTACAAGATTCTCACCACTCCTAATCATATACACTTAGATTTCAGCTTTTCTGCTCTGATGAGTCAAGTACTGATAATCTGTTGCTTTCCTTCCTTAAAACAATGATAGTAATACTACTCATCTACTACTCATCTACTTCATCTCTTGTATCCTTCTAGACCTTGTGTGTTTAAACATTTTTTTCTGAATTCTTTTTTGTGGATCGTTAAGAGCTGCTAGAAACAAACATTTGTGTTCAAGTCTCCAGATTTACCTGGACAAGCCATTTATTTGGGTTGTATTTACTAATACAATTCACAAGTTTAGTATTTTAGTCAGATATTTTCCTAATTATGCTGCATGTGTCATTAGTATGTGATATGAAGTCATCTGCTGATAGAAACTTTATGAGCTGTTTACCATCTCTGCTGACTGTGTTCCCAGGGGATTTGGTGAAAGAGCAGTTCTAGGGCTGTAGCAGGACAGTTCTGAGATAGTGTACAGCATTGCCTAACTCTTTTGCAGATATTGATGTAACATGGGTTGTTGAATGGTGTAATTTCCACCGTACAGTTGCTATTGATCTCTTCCAGTGAGTCAATATGTACTTGGTTTATTCTGAAGTCATTTAGACAATTGAAGATGATCAGAGACTTCACAGTCAAATTCTATCCTTTGGTCTCCTAATAATGTGCAAAAGAGCAATGCTTAATATTCTATAACCTCTTTATTTAACTGTCAGGACTAGTTAAAGAAGTTCTCTGATAAAAATCATAAATCAAAATTAAGATTGGATGCTGTGTGATCTTCCCTAATGCTGCTACTCATGCAAGTCTGGAGAGCCTGTTAGAATTGAAGCTTGGGAGCAAGACTACAGATATTATGATTCTGACTCTGTCACCTGCAGCATGTGGTAGTGGGTGGTTCTCCTCATCTCTCTGGCTTCAATTTATTCATCTGTAGAAAGTAAATGATAATAATATTGGTAATACCTCTTGATTTATTAAAATAAATGATAAAATGATTGTGTTATGTGCTTAGAACATGGTAAATCTCAATTTATTATTGTTTATTATTATTATTAGATAAGAAAAGAGTTCAAAAGTTGATAACAGGTTGTTGTAGAAAATTTCAACGTTGGCTGTCATCTGGAGCAATCCTTTTTCTGGAAGGACAACTAAATTTCTCTCTCCTTTGCTATAGTCTTGTCAGGCATTTCAGTTTTCCAAAAATTTGCTCTGGTAATACTGGAAATTCTTCACATAATATGGGAGGAGTTGTTTTCAGGTGAATTCTTCAAAGGCAGTATTTTTTTTTTTTTTTTGTATTCGGGTGAAGGAATCGAAGAAAATAAAGAAGGAAGAGCGGCATCCCTTATGACTTCTAGTGGCAGCTCTATTCTTTGCTATATTGTAGCATCCCACATCATTTAAAAAGATTTTATTTATTTATTTGAGAGAGAGAAAGAATGACCATGAGCAAGGGGCAGGGGCAGAGGGAGAGAGAGAAGCCTACTCCCCGCTGAGCAGGGAGCCTGGTAAGAGGCTGGATCCTAGCACCCCAAGATCGTGACCTGAGCTGAAGGCAGTTGCTTAAGGGACTGCACTACCCAGGTGCCCATAGCCCCTTTAAATTGCAAATGCAAAATTGAACAATATGGTACATAGCCTGAAACATTCTCGGCCAGTTTACACTTCATGGAGCATGCAAACTATTACTTATGGTCTAGAGATCATCAGACTCTGTATGTTGCAAATACTCTTTTATGTTTATGTTCTTGAAAACTATAGCCCAGATTTGTTTTTTTTTTATTAATGGAAGTAGTGATTTTGTCCAGAGGAACCTATGGCCAAGAGAAGTTAAATAAAAAAAGGCTTAGTTTCTAAAATGCTTTAGGGTTATCTGATTCATGGTTATCTGATCTTAGTTTATCCCTATGTGTTGTTTTTTATTAGGGAGAGAAGGGAGGTAGTATTTTACTTTCGGTATCTTCTGATGTACCTATACCATTTTGTAGATGAAGAAAAAAGATTCAAAGAAGGCATATGTGGTAGAATAATACTCTCTCTGACCTCCAAAGATGTCCACATTTGATCTGTGAACCTGTGAAATGTCATCTTACAAAGCAAAGGTAGTTTGCCAGTGTGATTACGTTAAGATCTTGAGATGGGAAGGTTATCATGGATTATCTGGGTTGTCCCAATATAAACAAAAGGACCCTTATAAATGAAAGAAGAAAGGAATGAGAATCATTGTTTGAGTAGTGAAATGTGAGAAAGACTTGACTGTCCACTGCTGGCCTTGAAATGTATGAAGGGGCCATGAGCCAAGAATGCAGGAAGCCTGAAAAAGGCAAGGGAACAAAATCTCCTTTAGACCTTCCAAAAGGAGCCCTGCCACTACCTTGAACTACCTTACCCAGTGAAATTAATTTTCAACTCTTGACCTCCAGAAAAGTCAGATTATAAATTAGTGTTGTTTTAAGACTTTTAGTTTGCAGTAATTTGTTAGAACAATAAGAGAAGACTAATACGGCAAAGGGATTTGCCTAAAACTTTATAAGAGGCAAGACAACTTCAAATCTATGGATTACCAAACTAGTACTTTTATACCTTAACATAATGTCTCTAAACATAGTTTGAGTTATATAGTATATATGTTTATATAAAAAATATAGATTATCATAAAAAACAGTCCTCTAAAATACTTTACACAGTAATATATAGCTGACTGGTTTTATCCTGTCTATTTGAAAGCACTACTCACCTTGGATAGACTAAAGGGTGTGATAGATTACATATAATGTACCATGTAAGAACATATAGGAACACAGCCCCCAATTAACGTAAGCCATATTCATGGTTTATATATGACTAGTTATAGAAGCTGATTGATTCATTGGGACCAGAACCTTCTGTTTCATCACTATTATGGCCTTTGATATTCTTCCCAATCATCCTCTTGTTTACTTTGCCAGTCTCCATTTACTCTGTCCTAGTTTTTCAGTGAGGGTTGGGTTGGGTTGAGGTGTATTCTGTATGTAAAAAAATAAATTGTGTGGAGACTCGATCTTGTATGAACTTCTTAACTCACCTGTACTTCTACCCCTTCATCTGCATCCTACTTCTCCTCCTTTCTTTCATGAAGTGTCCTAGAAATGAGTGACTCTCTTTGTCAAGGTTTGTGTCTCTGTCTCTGCACTTGATTCAATCTTCCTTTAGGAACTGGCCATTAATCTCTCTGCTCCTTCTGCTGGCATCTTAATATTCTCCCTCTTGTCTATTCTTTCTCTTCTGCTTTCAAAACTGACATATTTTTCCATGTCTCCCGATATCAAAAAAATAACTGCCATATTTTATGATGCCATTCTATAAAATTTTTCCCTTTATCATATATTTGTGAAAGAGTAATCCACAACCATTTTTTCTACAAACATGTGCTTATGTTTCAAAGATACTACTCAGACTTGCTTTGCAAATAAAGGGGATCTTAATTCAGTCCTAAATTTGCTTTTAGGATAAGGAGACCTCAAACTAACCATAAAGGTAGTTTATGTTAAATATACTGAAAGTAAGCATCTAATTGTAAGTTCAACATTTCCTGTGTAGTCTTTACCCCACTTGAAATATTGGCAACGTTTGGCATTATTGATTACACATAATTACCATTAATAAACCTATTCTTCACCACCTAGACAATTGTTAAGCTGGAAGATTGTTGTAATTGCTGATTTTTTCCAATTCTCAAAGTTCAATATCAGTCCTATTTTATCAGATAAACTGAAGATACTATAAATCTTTATTAGAGAAAATTTAACACAGAAATTATTCAAGAAAGATTGAGGGGGGAAAAAGGAGGAGAAGGCAATGTCATCTGGATCAATAATGCAGGAGCACAAAGAAATGGCTCTACAAAGTCCAGGAACCTGGTGTAGCTTGTTGAAGTCTGTGTCCCATGTCAGTTCCTTCCTACCACCAGGAGCTGAGCAGTATTGATGAGAACTTGGAAGCCCACACCACAGGTGCTATAGTCTGGTCTAGAACTCAGAAGAAAAAAAGAGACCCACTGCTCCCCTACTTTTTACATCTGATCTCCTACCAGTGCCTCTCATTGGCAGAACAGAACCAGAAACCAGTTGGCAGAAAGCTTGAAAAATGCAGTTTGTAGGATCCCAACACCTTCCAATTACAGAAAAGAGCCCAGGTGGTTAGGGAAAGCAGAGTCTATATTGAAACAATTGGGAGAGTAAAAGAAAACAGGATGCACTCACTCAGATTTTTATGGAGAAAAATACCGCTGTGCACCCCCATTCCAGCCAAAAAGTTTTATAGAATTACCAGCATCAGAAAGCTAAGAGCCACAGTGTAAATTACCTATACAATTACCAACAGTTACTCAGCATCTACTCATGCTACTTCTTTCAATCACACACTTTTTTCTCTTCATATTCAACACTGCGCGCAGTAAAACTGACACCGTGTTTCCATGTAAAACGATACAATTGGGGTGCCTTGGTGGCTCAGTTGGTTAAATGGCCAATCATCTCAGAGTCCTGGGATCCAGCCTCTCATAGGGCTCTGTGCTCAGCAGGGAATCCGCTTCAGGATTTTCTCTCTTCCTGTGCCCCTGGTCCTGCTCTCTCACTCTTTCCTATAAATAAATAAGAAAATAAATAAATAAAATAAAACAGTAAAACAATAAGATACAATTATCATTACTGTAAGACACTATCTCCCTCTTCCCAAATGGATAGGCACAAAGTACATTTGCCTCCATGTTCAGCTCTAACTGATGTTAATTTCTCTTTAAGTTTAGTAAAAATCCCCTCTAAATATTTTGTATCCAATTGTAAGATAAACAACACCAACACTAACTATATGAAAATAAAAAAGGCAACTGAAAAAGTAGTATAGCTAATATGTATTTAGTACACTGTAATTTAAAACATTAGAAACATTGAAAATTAACTGTTATTATTTCTTTGTAAAATCTCACCCGGACTAGTTTGAAGAGTGCTTGCTTTCCTCCTATCATATAACTTACTATATGGAGTGAGCATCTCTTCTGAGCCTTGGTGAATTGTCATACCTCTGCGCTTGTATCAGCTTCCAACATTTTTTCCTTTGCCCTTCCAATGTGAAATATCTGTGAAAGTCTCTTTAATGTGGATTTTCCCTGGAAATATCATCATCCTTTTCATTACTTTCCTTATTTATATCAATGACTTCCTATTCACCTGGATGCACATACTTAGTTTCTTCAATGGCGGCAATGTCGACATTAGCTGTTTCTTCTATAACTCCATTTAAGTCTCACTCAAACTTTACTTTCAACAATATCACTTTCCATTACTTGTCTGCACTTCCATCTTTGTTGGACAAGTCCCTCTTTTAATTACCACTTTTTGTGAGTGGTCCTGTAGGTTTCTTACTGGGACACAGGGAGGCAACATGACTACTTTTTCCTGTCTGAACACGAACCAAATAGCAGCACGACCAAACTTCAGCAGACTAAAGAAAGTGACGTTCTTGGTCACTGATCATGATGCACATGTTATTTACATAGTGAATTGTAGCTTGCAGAGCTGGCAGTAAAGATTGGTGTTCATACAATTACTCGAAGTTAATATACCATAGTACTTGGAATTTGAGCTGTGTTGTTGGGTGACTGGTACTTAACTAAGCTATAGCAACTAAAATGTGTACATATTGGAACCATGCAAAGTAAGGACTGTTTGTTCATAATTGCTTCCACTTGATGATGGAATGCTGTTACATATCCCAGATTTATGGCTTTCTGGATCAGATAATACCTAGTTCATAAGAAACAGTTCAGTTTGCAGAGTTTTAGACTCCCATCCAGGGCCAAATGGCAAGCCAAAATCTGTTTCTTAAAAATAAAAGAGTTATCTGCAAAAGAGTCACAGTTGTGTTCAAAACCCTACAGCTCTGAGATACTGAGACTTGCCAGAAGCTGTATACAAATCCCTAAAATCTTTCAATTTGCTTTCTCTTCTGTAAGTCTGCAGGCTGGCATTGTTTCCATATGCTCATAATCTTAGTTCTGAATTTTATGGTTTCCTATCTTGAGAGAAGAGTCAGCTTCCTAAAGATGCTCCCTGCTTCCCATTTTTCCAGCTGCAATGTTTATGACATAGTGGTTTTTATAAAATGAAAATCTGACCATGTAACTCCTCTGTTTAAAATCTGTCAATGTTTTTTTAGGACAAAGCCAGAATTCCTTAACATAGATTAGAGGGTTGCTCATGATATAGCCTCCATTTAATTTTTAGTCCTATCTCTTAAACTCTATGATGCATTCATTCTAAACACTTGAATTTCTAAACTCTGACTTACTCCTGTTCTTTCCACATGGTGTTGTCACTACTTAAACTTCCAGCTTTATTTGGAAAACTGTTGGTTATTCAACACAATAATCCCAATACTATATCTTCAGGCAGGCCTTGGGTGGCTCATCTAGTTAGAATAATTTCTGTATTCTAATTTTTGAGATATCACTATTAAAAATTTATGACATCATGTTGTGCTTTATTTCTATTTTCTTCTATTTCCCACAGCTTTTTCATAGCAGGAAATATATTTAGTTTTTGTCCCCTAAGGCTTGAAGGCTTGGTGCAATAAAGCACACATTCTTTTTTTTTTTACACATTCTTTTTTGAATCTCCTGTCTACTTGTCTTTTGTGACAGTATTATCTCTAGTGTCCTCTTTTGTCTTTAGTTGCTGTTTTTCATCCTTCTAAATCTCTGGATCTCTTGTATTCCTCATTGTATTGGTTTTGCTCAAGTCCAATCAAAGCTCTCCTATTTTTGTTGATTTGTATGTTTTTTCTTTCCATGAGTGTTTTATTTATTATGATTATTTCATTTAATCTTCATGACCTTAAATACTGTCTTTGAGTTGGTGATTTCCAAATTCATATCTTTGCTATAAACTCAAATATCCTAGGTGGCATTCACAACTGTTTATTTGAAGTCCTTATTTTAATGTTCCAAAATATTCCTGACAGAAAAAAAAAAAACACAACACATTTCTCTTCCTGATCTTTTAACTAATAATATTATCACCCATTCAATTTTTAGAGTCATTTATACTTTATTTTAAATTTATTAAAATACATTTCATTCATGACAAAATTTGAGTATTTTCTATTTTCTATGCTGCATGCTAAATTATAGGAATAGAAAATTGGAAAACATAAAAATACCTGCCCTTAAAGAGTCAGAAAAGTGGTGGAAAAAGTGCTGTAATGGAGAAATGTTTCTCTGTGAAAGCAATTCCCAGTTATTTATTATTGGGGGCCAAGTGGTCATAAACAGTTTTAGAAAAGTGATACAACTTGAGTCTCACAAGTGATAAAGCAGTATATGCAAAAATAAGAACTTGTGTAACAATATTTTACATGGTCTGAACTCCCAAGACCCTTTCAATTGCACCTCTGAAATGTCAGTAATAATTTATTCTCTGTTTGCTTTAAGGACCGCAAGTCCTCTGCATCAGCCATCATCATCTTCTCTCCTAACTTTTAGTTTTGCTCCCTTCTCCTCTATCCTAAATATTTACAGCAATAACTTAAAAAGTATATTATGCCATTTAATTGCATAAAAATAACTAAAATATTTAAATACTTCTGACATACATCTTTTTTTTTTTCCATTTCTGATTGGCATAATGGAAAGTGATATCTGAGGCATATTAAAGCAAAGCAAAATGAACAAACAATATGGGACCCTAGAGGTAGAAGTTTTCAAATTTGCTTTGGGTTATAATGGGTGTAGTGGTTGGGGAAGTGGAGAGATTCTACACTGCCAGCAGGAGCTAGAGTGGTCAAGAGATTCCATAAATTCTTTCCTGTCACTGTGAATTGTAGGTGAAAAGTGGATGCCTGGTTATGGATAGAGCAAGTCCTTATTCCATAACTTTCTCTTCTTTGTCAGGGGTAGATCCATCATGATCTGTTTCATAGGAACACTTGGAGGAGTACTATGAAAGTTCTGGTACATTACACACCCCCAGCTATTGTCTACTCACATACCCATACCATGGACTTTCCCTTGCACGTGGTTGTATCAAAGACAAATTCTTTAGATGGTCTAAATTCTTATCTGTAACATTTTTCCTGTCAGCAATCTTCACAAGCTGCATCAACTGAGAAAGATGAGTGAGGATCTCAATGTGAGAGCAATCACAGAGACATTTTCCTTGAAGACTTCCATTCTCTAATGTTTCTCTTGACATCTTAGGTCATTTCTCTGAAGAACCATCAATCTACACAAGTGCAGATTTCCGTGCCTACAATACTGATTTAACTGGCGCAGAGTCACTTGTCTATATTAGTTTTTTAATCTTAATTTTAAATTCTATATGTTGCTTATTACTTCAATCAAATTTCTTAGAAATATACTTTGACAGCTGTCTTCCAAGAATAGGAGCACTGAATTAAGCTGTATTCTATTATGCATCAACCAGCTCAGAAATAAGTCAAGGAACTAATTAACGTCTTATCAGATTTGATTGTAAATAGAACATTACATTCGCATAGGAAGAACCATTCATTCTTAAGTTTAGTAACTTTATCTTGCTTTATGTTAGGTCATTTACAGCAACAAAGGTAGCTCTGAATAATTGTATAGTAGAATATCCATTTTAGCTGAACGAACTCATCAATTTAAGCAGGCAACTGATTTGACTGACATTTTCAGTGACCATTTGTTTTTTGTCACGTTGATTAAATGAATAAAAATTCTCTGACCATACTCTGTGAATGTGAATTATAAGAAAGAATATAATTATTAAGAGAAAACACATTTATTTCCATGAGCAATAATATATTTAAATGTATTTTTATCTATTTTTACTAGCAATAAACGGTCTTAATCAGACTGTAAAGAGGATATTGAATTAGTCAATTATAGAGTGGAGAATGGGTACAAATAAATGAAAAGAATAGCAAAGCTATCCTGATTATTTTAAATAGACAAAAATTGCATTGTCTTCCACAGATAATGTGTAATTTCTTGTGTCATTAATTCATTCTATTTCTTTTAACCAATGTCTAATTCAAAAATATTTCATGAGTGCCTAGTACTTGCAAGTACTCTGTTGTTCATTATAGGGTATGAAGTTATTAATAAGAAATATAAAGCTATTTGGAAGAAGCTCTCTTTTAGAAGATATGCAAATGGTAATATAGTTATGGCCTACAAGTAAAGAAGTTTTTGCATTGGGAATTGGGAGATGACCCTTCTTTACCATAATTCTAGATACTTTCCTTTTTAAAACTCCGAAGACACAAGGATAAAAATGTGTTAATTATTCCTGAGAGTCATAAACATAGGTTCTCAGTATAAAAATCTAGTCCGAAATATGCATCAAGATCCAGGTGCACTTAATACAAATCATAACATAAGCACAGACAGTGACCTTGTATCTCTCTTACTCCTATTTTCCTCTTCTCACATAAGAGGAATTGAGCACAGTTGTGAGATGTTTCTATGTGTTTGTATCTGTGTGTGTGTCTATGTGTGTATATGTGTGAGAGACAGAGAACATCTTTTTTTTTTTAAGATTTATTTATTCGAGAGAGAGAGAGAGAGTGAGTGTGGGTGGGGCAGAAGGAGAGGGAGAGAGAGAATCTCAAGCCGACTCCTCCACGGAGTGTGGAGGGTGGAGGTCTGTGTGGAGGACCACCCTGAGATCATAACCTGAGCTGAAACCAAGAATCAAATGGTCAACTGACTGAGCCACCCAGGCACCCCAACATACATCTTTTAACAGTTATCCTTTATGTGAATACGGTCTCTTTCATAACGCAAGGACCTTGTGTGGATTCATACTGCAGTTAATCACAGTAAATTTCTTCTTAAATAGACTTCCTTTTTAATTCTTGTTCCTTGTGATCTCTTCCTTGAATTTCATGGATCATTTTATGTCTAACTCTTTTGTGGCCCTCAGTGTACTGTATAATACTTTATAATTAAATAAGTTACTAGCTCTGTTTGCTAAAAATTTCTTTGAGTAATATCCCTAGGTCTTAGGAACTTAAGATACCACCAACCAGCATTCTAGATGCATGAAGTTTATTTCTAGCACTGAGTTAAATTTATGAATCATTATTTCCTGGGATATTGGCCCCAAATACTGATGTAGTTCCATTCTCTGGTAAATTTGTTTGAGGTGTGAGTAGGCCATGAAGACTATTCACATCCTTAGACTAAGACATATAAAACTAAACTTAAATAAATTTTTCCTTGACTTATTTCCTAGTACATTTCCAATTGGCCATTGAGTGTTTAAAGAGGAAAAGGAGGATACACCAGACTATCCAACTGCAGAGTCTCATTGAGGAAAGAAAGTAAAAGAGAATAGCAAAACAAAACATTCCAAAGTAACATTCCATTGTAAAATGTAAAATACCACCCAAACCAAACCAGAAACACTCTTCTTGTGGGTCCCAGGCCTAGTACTAGAGAACAATTCTCAGACCCTGATCCAAGTGAGAATACTTTTTTGTGGATGGAAAGCAAGGAAAGCCCTGCATTCTTCCTTGTGGTTAGAATACTTCACATAAGCTCTTCATGAAATTTCTGCTCTTGCACTTCAAGATCTGCAACTTGGGACAAAAGCATAGCTTTCCCTTGGAGGAGGGGATTACCTCCTCCAAAAACGTATGCCCACCCTTCATAACACCACATTTCTTATTCCTGGCATTGTTCCTATGTTTCAAATAGGATCCATAGAATAGGCAGCTCAGCATCTCGAGAATGTATATAATTGTTTTTTAGCTGTTACCTTAAAAACATCTGAAATTTATCAGGACATTACTAAAATTAAGTACACCCCAAGGACACATTAAATATTTGACCAAAAATGTACACTGTGGTCCAACTAACTTCTCAAATTATGCATAGTTATAGCCAGATTTGCCAGATGTTGCAATATGCATCTTAAAACAAATTAGTCTATAATATGCAGTTTTAATGATATAAAATATGCAAAATTTTTCCTCATTATCTGAAATTTTAACAATATCAAGACTATCTTTTAGAGAAAATTAATTCCCTGAGTTAAATATATATGTGTGTGTGTGTGTGTGTGTGTGTGTGTGTATGTGTGTATGTATGTACATACTCTCTTTTGCTTCTTTCTTCTTTTTCTGCTTATTCTGGCCAGATATCCTTATTGGATGAATACTTCTGAACTCGTTTTTTGAGACATATATATTTTTGATCCCAAAAACTATCAAAGACCTTACAAGTAAGGAAAAAAAATACTGGCCAATAAGCTGCATGAAGATTAATGCTAAACTCCTAAGCAAATATTACCACTCCAAATCAAGAATATAGAATTGCCTTAACTTTAGGTAATGAAGATAATTTACCACATTAACAAAATAAGGGTCACTACTATCTTAATAGATGCAGAAAAATACATTAATAGTTTAATATTTTTTATAGAAAAATATTAGCAAAGTAGGAATAGGAAAGGAACTTTCTTAACCTAGTGACAGAATGACAAGAGAAAAACAAATACAACAAACATCATAGAGAATTTTCCTTTGAAGCCAGGCCTTTCTTCTAAGTGCGAATTTCTGCTGCCATCACATATATTCAACATTTATTGTCATTTCCAGCTATTATCATAAGGTAACATAAATAAGTAAATGTTACACATATTGGAAAGGAAGAAATAAATATGTCATTGTTCATAGTTGACATGCTTTTTCTATTCAGAAAACCCAAAAGAGAACAACAGACTATTATAGTTTATAAGTGAATTAGCAATTTTCCTAGAAATAAATCAATTGTATTTATATACATAAATATATAGAATATGAAATTCATAAAAATATACAACTTAATATATCACAGAATTTAGGTAACTAAGAACCAAACTAACAAGAGGTTTTAGATATTTATATGCACAAATCACTATAGAGACAATTCAAATTGAACCCATGTAATTGAAGGATTATTTCATGGTTTCAGACCAGAAGATAAGATATTATAATTATGTCAATTTGTAATGTAATTCCAATCATCATTCTAACAGCTTTGTGTCTGTGGAGGGGGGGCACTGATAGGGTTATTCTTAAATTTGTATGGCCATACAAAGGTATTTTGTATGGCCATACAAAGGTAACTGACTAGCCAAGACAGTTTTGGAGAAGGACAAATTTGTAGGTCTTACATTACCAGATATTAAGGCTTAGAATAAGCTACATGGATTTTAATGTATTATTTTGTTTTATCTCTGTCTTTGGATTATTATGTATATCTCTATTCCCTAGAGTTTAAACTATAAATCTTCAATCACATCCCACCTTTAAGTAATATCTTCATTATGCCTACTACTGGACACTTAAACCACATACTTCTAGTTCTACCCTCTCATTTTTTATTCTGTTGTTGCCATACATTTCACTATTACATATGCTACAAATCCCACAATGTGTTGTTGGTATTTTTGTTTTATACACTATTTTTAGAGTAATTAAATAAGAGATAAATTTTTAAAATATTTCCTTTATTTTCTCCATTTCCAGAGATCTCTTTCTTTTTTTAGATCTCAGCTTCAGTCTGGTATCATGTTCCTTTTCCCTTTAGGACTATAAGATTTATTCTAGGACATGGCTACTGGAAATGTATTCTCTTAAGTGTTTTTCTGCCTCAAAAAAACTTTATATCATCATCTTAATTTTTGAAACATATTTTTGGTGACAACTTCTAATTTTTTACAGTACTTTAAAGATGTCACCCTGTTGTCTTCTTTCTTCATCTATGCCTTGCCAACAGTGAGGTTTGCTGCCCTCCCCAGCACCAGAAGACTTTTCTTCTATAGTGATAATAGCCTTGGATGGGGACGCATCCCTCAGTGGACTTGATGCCTCCGTTCATCCTGTGGCATGCCATCACTAAGGGAAGCTTTCTCTAGTTTCTTGCCTGTAACACTCCTCTTTCATGAGCTTGGTAGAGATCTATGAAAGTCTTATTTCGTGAGTATAAACTCTTCTTATTGTGGCTGTGATTGCCATAGTTTCTATATTTTCATTCTAACTTCTACTTAATTACTAGCAATTTGTAGGGGGAAAAAAAACCTAGATTCTTACACCCTCTTATGTAATTTCTGGCATGATTCCTCCTCTGTACATCCACACATCACCCAGGGCTCAGATTCTGTTTCTCCTTCTAGGGTCTGAGATTTCAGGCTGCTTGCTTGTCCTATGATCTCAGCTCTCCAAGGGCTTCAGAGAGATTTTTTTCTTGTTTTCAGGTTTGGAGTGATATTATTTCTAGCAATCTACATCATAGGCTGAGGAGGTCTCTCTCAATCTATATCTTTTTGTAATGAACAATACAAAGATCTTAAAGTGTTTCACATCTTCCCAGTGTTTCATCTCTTCCCAGTGTACTGCTGTCATTTTCTAGTTTGTTATATCTGTTTTTTTTCTGGGTCTGTAAGTTAGAGATTTTTATTTTTGCTATTTTTTTAAGATGTATTTATTTATTTGTGGACACCTGTTGGTTTTTATTTTTTATAATTATTTTTTAATTTATTATTATTATTTTAAAAGATTTTATTTATTTGACTGACAGAGAGTACAGACTGGAGAAACAACCAAGGGAGAGGGAGAAGCAGACTCCTTGCTCAGCAGAGAGCCCAATGCCGGCTCAGTTCCAGGACCCAGGAATCATGACTTGAGCTGGAGGCAGTTGCTTAACCAACTGAGCCACCCAGAGGCCCCCAAATAGTTTTATTTATAGCCAATATATCTTTTATTTCTGACTCTTTTTTATGTATTATTTTTACTTTTGTCCCCACAGTTTTACTAGAGTATATTTAGATGTTTCTTTGCATTTAACCGGCTTCATATAAAGAATATATATAAGAAATATATAAGAAGTATAATAAGAAATCTTACCTTTTACTAATTTTACAAATTGGTCTATTATCTCTTTGACTATTGCTTACTCAAGTGTTTCCATAACTGTAATTTTTAAGTTTGTCAGTTAGTTTTATGGCTTCACATGTATGAGGTGGAGAAAGTTCTTTGTATAGTTTTAATTTTTGTCCCAGTTTTGTATTCATAATACACAGGGAGGGAGGAAATCGTATATCACAGAATAAAGGAACATTCAAGGGCAGGAAAAAATTTACTTCTGTGTTTCCCTTTCTCAGGATGGTAGGTCATTTGTAGGCTATGTACCCCTAATCTGAAGGAATGGAGACAGATTTGAGAGTTTTCCTTTCTCTAAGATAGCCAGGGAAATACATTCTAAGCTAAACTGAGGAGAAGAAAACTGGTTATTCATAGCATAGTATCATACGCCCTGTAGGCCTTCAACAATGTAATTGATGGTGATAATGATGTGACAGTCATATGTGTAGTTCACTTTAGTCCTTGGCATTATAGCTTTCATTATTCTGCTTACATGTAACAAGTAAACTGCAAAGTCAGTCAATATAAACTGGAATTTCAGGAGGTAAAAAGATGTCGGATTTCAAAATAATAATTATTTCTTTCTTCTAAATTCCTCCTTTATTCAAAACCACTTTCAGTGACAGCTTTTCTCTTTATTATTCCTTTACAGAAATCATCTCTGATTGCAATGAGCTCTGTCTCCAATTTTTGTGACAGGCATCTGAGAATTATGGCACTAGCATTTACCCTCTTGTTCACATCAAACTGTTCCTTCCGTTCTTGGAATAATTCAGAAGATATGATATGTGAGCAATGCTGGCTTCAAGGACAAAGGGAATTTTTATTGATGTCAGTGGTAGTGACCTTTTGTTTTTGGAAAGAAAGGGCTGACTCTTTACACCATCTCTAAAGCCAGTGTAGACTACTGCTTTAAAGGCGAACCAAAAGATGGCTCATTGAATTGAAGAATTTTAAAACTCACGTGGACACTGAAATTTTGCCCCAGTTATTTCATTTTATGTCTTAGGAAACTAAGTCTACAGTAAATTCTAATTTTCTCAAAGGCACACCGTTTAGTTGCTAGAATTTTTATTCCCTGTATCGTAATAGATTTGTTAATGCATCAGTTTTACTGGCACTCCTTTTCTTCAGCCCAAATCAGTTTTGTGTGATGTTTTTCAATACAAATATTATAATTTAGAGGTCAGTTTAAGAAAGAGGTAGAAACATATGTTATCCAGCCTATTGCTGCCAACAGCTTCATTAGTCCAGTGAGGGGTATGAAGCAGAGTCTGGCCCTCTTTTTCACATATCGACTCCTACTCAACCATTTCTCTTAGTGTTTTTCATGGACTTTCCCCAGGGAAATGGACAATAGATCACAGACTTTGGAAAATCATTTCTCACTCTTGTCAATTTTCCTGCATGAATTTTTTGAAAGATAAAACAAATCCTTGATAAAACAGTACATCATTTTTCTTTTGCAACTTCGAGCTTTTTATTTAGCACCAGTATTTCTATTTTCTCTCTGATCCATGTCTTTATAGATGGTGGGTTCCTAATTTTTTGGAAAAAACAATCAGATAAACTCCTTCACATACGAACTACTGATTCATGATATTAATGTTAGTTATGTTTGTATTTAAAAGGCAGACTAGATGAATAAAATGTTATTTAAATAGTAAAACTTCAGATGTTAGTGTCAGAGGCTATTGGCTGATTTGTAGATATAATACAGATCCAAATGGGGTATAATTTTTGCCTCTCGTCACTACTGAAAAATTACCAAAGGTGATCATGCTAGAGGTGATCCTTTGATTATAGCCCTGGAAATGTTTGTGTTTCTACTTTCTGATATATTACTTAAAAAGTTACAATGGCGAACATCATTTGCTGGAGCAGTTGATAAAATACTCACCATTTCCTCTCACCTTTTAAATTTAGCAGATACTAACTGAGAGTTGACTAAGGCTGGGCACTTTTCCAAGTACTTTATAGATATTAACTGTGTGGTCCTCATTACAAATAAAATTTTTTGACATAGGTCCCATTATTAACCCCATCACATAGATGAAGAAACAGGTTAAATAATTGTCCCAGTTAAACACATGGTTGATAAGGAACATCTTTCGGTGGGTTCTGAAGGCAAATAAATTATGATTTAAATATTAAAGCAATTTTACAAAGAAAGAAAAAAAAAGAATTTACTTATTATAAGTTGAAAGGGAGATAAGCATAACTCTGGATGGTTTAATTATTCATTATACCATGAAACTTGGAATGAAAAGTGGGATGACTGGAGTAGCAGACTTGGTGAGATACTCTCTTTCCCCTGGGATGTTTCAGGAGCATGGACGTGAACATTTTCTGAGATTGGAAATTCACTCGGGTATTACTATACAATTTTGGAATACATGAAGGTCTCATCACTGAGAATTTGCATAGATACTATTCTTCCATAATACAAGGGGACATAAAGCCCAATGTCTGTTTTTGAGGAATTCCTTTTTGAGAAATGAGATTGCTCTCTTGGTGATCTTGAAGCACCTAATTTCTTTGACCTACTTATTTGTGGCATATAATCTGTTTTTTTAAGACTAGAACTCTGCTAGGGCACCTGGGGGGCTTGGTTAAGCATCTGCCTTCAGCCTGAGTCATGATCCTGGAGTCCTGGCATCGAGTCCCCCATGAGGCTCCCTGCTTAGTGGGGAGTCTGCATCTCCCTCTGCCCCTCACCCTGCTTGTGCTCTCTCCTTCTCTCTCTCTGTCTGTGTCTCAAAAAAAAAACCCAACAAAACAAAACAAAACAAAAACCTTAAGGATAGAACTCTGCTATATCTATTTATCTACATTTAAGAAATTGAAAGTTTTAAAATAACAAAATAAAATAAAGACTTTTGATAAGTTTTCTACTATTGGAGTTGCACAGATATTTATTTTAATCATAGAAAATCATTTTACTAACTGCTTTGGCATTTTTGAATAAACTAAATATATTAATTTCTCATGGGAATTTTTAAATTTAAAATATATCCTTATTTCTTCATCACCAGATATTTTTAAGCAACATTCTTACCAGTTGGAAAAAAAAAAATAAGACATTGACATTTGGCAGTAGTTGCATTTTTGGCATATAGAGATAAAGTTAACTTTAAATCAAGCTGTGTAAATATTTTATTTAATCATAAATATATGCTCCTTTGGTTACATTTTAGCATGATTTTCCTTATCTGATTCTTAAGATTCTTTCCTCTTAAACTGCTATAGAATAGTTAATAATGTATAAAACAGACTTATAATTACAGTAAGGAAATCCTCATATACTTTTTACCTGAATCATTTGGTGTTTACTTTTCTAATATTGATAAACCACACACTAATTTGATTTTTACATAATAAAGCTTATTCAGTATTTATTGAAAGTACCATAATTTTATTATAGTTAAATACTGCTCTTACAGAGGAGATGAGAAAGACAAATGGGCTGCTTTGCTATGTGTTGTACAAATTGTTCCTCATTGTCAATAAGGTTGAACTACAAAAAGTAGTAGAAAATGATATAGTAGATAAATCTATAAATACATTACAAAGATTAAATACACATTAATGATTTGCAGTTCTTTCATTATCACTTCCACTCTGAATATGTGCTTATTTTTCCTTAAATGTAAAAGGCAATACAGAAAACCAAAGCCCCAGCTTCTGCCCCTTCCAAGAACCTCCATACCTAAAATAACTACTCTTCTGTGTTTGGATGTGTCCTTCAGCTTTTTGTCCTTAAATATCTAAAAATCCTATGTTCTGTTGTTTTGGGGGGTTACAATATTTGAATATTTAGTATTATATAGTACAGATACAGATTTATAACTTTCCTATATTTGGTCAACATTGTAACTTTTTAAAAAAGATTTTATTTTTAAGTCATCTCTATACCCAATGTGGTGCCCAAACTCATGACCCTGAGTCAAGAAACACGTGGTTTACCAACTGGAGCCAGCCAGGTGCCCCACTATTGTGATTTTGAAATTTATCCACATTGATTCTTATAGTCTTATCTGTTTGATGCTCTTCTTTATATTCAAAATTCCATTTTATTATTAAATCATATTTTGTTTCCTCTTCTGAATAACATATTGTTTCTAGTTGTTTAATTTTTTTAAGATTTTAATTCCAGTGTAGTTAAAATACAGTGTTATCTTTGTTTCAGGTGTATAACATAGTGATTTGACAATTCCATATATTACTCAGTGCTCATCAAGATAAGTGTACTCTTTTTTTTAATACTTTATTTATTTATTTGACAGAGAGAGAGATCACAAGTAGACAGGCAGGCAGAGAGAGAGGAGGAAGTAGGCTCCCTGCTGAGCAGAGAGCCCAATGTGGGGCTGGATCCCAGGACCCTGAGATCATGACCTGAGCCGAAGGCAGAGGCTTTAATACACCGAGCCACCTAAGAGTCTCTTTTTCAGTTTCCCTCTCCTTTTTTTTTTCTTTGTTCATTTGTTAAATACCACATATGACTGAAATCATGGTATTTGTCTTTCTCTGACTGGTTTACTTCACTTAGCATTATTCTCTCTAGATCCATCCATTGTGGCAAATGGCAAAATTTCATTCTTTTTAATAGCTGAATAGTATTCTAGTCTCTCTCTCTCTCTCTATTATATATATATAATTTCTATATAATGAAATATATAATAATTTCTATATAATTTCTATATATATATGACTTCTTTATCCATTCATCTGTCAGTGGACACTTGAACTGCTTCCATAATTTGGCTGTTGTAACAAATGCTACAAAAATAGGGGTTCATGTATCCCTTTGAATTAATGTTTTCATAGTCATATTTTTTACTACAATTACAGGATCATATGGTCACTGTATCTTTAATTTTTTGAGAACTCTCCATACTGTCCTCCACAATGGCTGCACCAGTTTGCATTCCTATCAACTATACAAGAGGTTTCCTTTTTCTCCACATCCTTACAATCACTTATTGTTTCTTGTATTGTTGATTTTAACCAGACTGAGAGGTGTGAGGTGATATCTCAGTGTACTTTTGATTTGCATTTCCCTGATGAGTGGTGTAGAGCATCTTTTCATGTGTATGGTGTCCATCTATATGTCTTCTTTTGAGAAATGTCTGTTTTTGTTTTCTGCCCATTTTTAATTGGATTATTTGTTTTTTGGGTGTTGAGTTTTATAAGTTCATTATATATTTTGGATACTAACCCATTATCAGATATGTCATTTGCAAATATCTTCTACCGTTCAGTAGATTGTCTTCTAGTTTTGTTGATTGTTTCTTTTGCTGGGCAGAAGCTTTTTATTTTGATGTAGTCTCAATAGTTTATTTTTGCTTTTTGTCCCTTACCTCAGGAGATGTATCCAGAAAAATGTTATTACAGCAGATATCAGAGAAATTACTGCCTGCGATGTCTTCTAGGATTTTTATAGTTTCAGGCCTCACATTTAGGTCCTTAATTCATGAGTTTATTTTTGTGTTTGGTGTAGAAGTGGTTCAGTTTCATTCTTTCGCATGTAATCCAGTTTTCCCAGAACCATATGTTGACGAGAATGTCTTTCCATTGGGTATTCTTTCCTCCTTTGTCAAAGATTAATTGGCCATATAATTGTGGGTATATTTCTGGGCTTTCTATTCTGTTCTAGTGATCTATGTTTATTTTTTTGTGCCAGTGTCATACTGTTTCATTACTACAGCTTTGTAATATAACTAAAAGTAGGGGGTTGTGATGCCTCCAGTTTTGTTTTTCTTTTCAAAGATTGCTTTGGAGTCTTTTGTGGTTCCATACAAATTTTAGGATTGTTTTTTCTAGTTCTGTGAAAAATGATGTTGTTATTTTGATAAGGATTGCATTAAATATGCAGATTGCTTTGAGTAGTATGAATATTTTAACAACGTTTTTTCTTCCACTCCATGAGCTTGGAATGTCTTTCTTTTTCTTTATATCCTCTTCAATTTCTTTCTTCAGTATTTTATAGTCTTTAGAGTGCAGATCTTTTGCCTCCTTGGTTAAGTTTAATCCTAGGTATTTTAGTATTTTTGGTGCTATTGTAAATGAGTTTTTTTTAATGTCTCTTTTTGCTGCTTCATTATTACAGGAAAGAAGTGCAGCAGATTGAGGGAAATAAGTCAAGCAGAGAAAGTCAATTATCATATGGTTTCACTTAACGTGTGGAGCATAAGGAAAAACATGGAGGACATTGGGAGAAGGAAAGGAAGGGTGAATTGGGGGAAATGGGATGGGGAGACGAGCCACGAGAGACTGTGAACTCTGAGAAACAAACTGAGAGTTTCAGAGGGGAGGGTGGTGGGGGGTTGGTTGGCTGAGTCCAGTGATGGGTATTGAGGAGGGCACTTAATGCATGGAGGACTGGGCGTGGTGCATGGACAATTAATCTTGGAATGCTGAAAAAAATAAAATTAAATAAATAAATAAAAGAAATGCAACAGATTTCTTTACATTGATTTTGTATCCTGTGACTACTGAAATCATTTATCAGTTCTAGTAGTTTTTTGGTGGAGGCTTTCAGGTTTTCTATACATAAATACATTCCATATCATGGAATCTGCAAATATTGAAAATTTTACTTATTCTTTACCAGTTGAATGCCTTTTATGCCTTTCCTTTGTGTAATTGCTGTGGCCAGGACTTCAGTAGTATGTTGAATACAAGTGATGAAAATGGACGTCCTTGTCTTGTTCCTGACCTTAGGGGAAATTCACTCAGTGTTTCACCATTGAGGATGATGTTAGTTATCAGTTTTTCATATAGGGCCTTTATTATGTTGAGGTATGGTCCCTCTAAACCTACTGTTTTGAGGGTTTTTATCATAAATGCATGTTATACTTTGTCAAATTCTTTTTTTTTTGCATCTACTGAAATCATATAGTTTTTATAATATCTCTTGCTAATGTGAGGTATCATGTTAATTGATTCGCTAGTATTGAACCACCTTTGCATCCTAGGAATAAATCACACGTGATGGTGGTGAGTGATTTTTTTTTAATGTATTGTTGGATTTGGTTTGCTAATATTTTGAATCTATCTTCATCAGAGATAATTGGTCTGTAGTTTTTTTTGTGTTTTTTTTTTTGTCTGTAGTTCTCTTATATTGTGTCTTTTTTTTATCTGGTTTTGGAATAAAGATAATGCTTGTTTCTTTTTTTTTTTTTTTAACATTTTATTTATTTATTTAACAGAGATAGAGATCACAAGTAGGCAGAGAGGCAGGCAGAGAGAAGGGGAAGCAGGCTCCCTGCTGAGCAGAGAGCCCGAGGCAGGGCTCGATCCCAGGACCCTGAGATCATGACCTGAGCCAAAGGCAGAGGCTCTAACCCACCGAGCCACCCAGGTGCCCCGATAATGCTTGTTTCATAGGATGAATTTGAAAGTTTTCCATCCTCGTCTGTTTTTTTGGAAAAATTTGAGAAGAATATTAATTCTTTTTTAAATGTTCGGTAGAATTCATCTGTGTAACCATTAAATCCTGGACTCTTGTTTGTTGGGAGTTTTGTGATTACTAATTCAATTGCATTGCTGGTATTTGGGCTGTTCAAATTTTCTATTTCTTTCTGATTCAGTTTTGGCAGGTGATATACTTCTAGGAATTTATCCATTTCTTCTAGGTTGTCCAATTTGTTGGCATATGTTTCCATAATGCTCTCTCATAATCTTTGTCTTTCTGTGGTGTCAGTTGTTATTTCTCCCATTTCATTTCTGATTTTGGTTGAGTTTTCTCTCTCTCTTTTATTTTTATGAGTCTGACTGGAGGTTTATCAGTTTTGTTGATCTTTTCATTTTTTTAAAGATTTTATTTATTTATTTGACAGAGAATGAAAGAGCACATGCAGGGGGAATGGTAGTCAAAGGGAGAAGCAGGATCCCCACTGAGCAAGGAGTCTGATGTGGGACTTGATTTGACCCCAGGACCCCAGGATCATGACCTGAGCTAAAGGCAGATGCTTAAGTGACTGAGCTACCCAGGCATATCTTGTTGATCTTTTCAAAGTACTAGATCCTAGTTTCATTGATCTGTTCCTTTTTTTTTTTTTTTTTTTTTTAAGTTTCCATAACATCTATTTCTGTTCTCATCTTCATAATTTTCTTCTTTTGGCTGGATTTGTTTTTTTTGTGTTCTTCTTCTACCTCCTACAGTTGTAAGGTTAGGTTTATTTGAGATTTTTCTTGCTTCCTCAGGTAGGCCTATATTGCTATAAGTTTATCTCTTAGAACCACATCTGATGCATAGTAATGACTTTGATCTTTCTGAAATTCTTGAAACTTCCTTCATGACCTAAAGTTTGATCTAGTCTGGATTGGGTTCCATGTGTGCCTGAAAAGAATGTGTATTCATGGGGTGCCTGGATGGCTCAGTCAGTTAAATATCTGCCTTTGGCTCAGGTCATGATCCCAGTGTCCTGGGTGAGCCCCACATCAGGCTCCCTGCTCAGTGGGGAGCCTGGTTCTCCCTCTTGCTCTGCCACTGCCCCTGCTTGTGTTCTCTCACTCTCTCTCTTTCAAATAAATAAATAAAATCTTAAAGAAGAGAAAAGGAAAGGAAAGGAGTTAAGAATGTGTATTCTGCTGTTTTAGGATGCAGTGGTCTAAATATATCTATTAAACACATTTGGTCCAATGATCATTCACTGCCACTGTTTCCTTTTTGATTTTTGTTTAGATGATCTGCCCATTGATGTAAGTGGGTTTTTAATTCCTCTGTTATTGTTGTGTTACTCTCAGGTCCTTTATATTTGTTATTAACTGTTTTATGTATTTGGGTGCTCCCATGTTGGGTGCATAAATATTTATAATTGTTATATTGTCTTGCTGGATTGTCCCCTTAATGATTATATAGTGTCCTTCTTTGTCTCTTGTTACAGTGTTTGTTTAAAGTCATTTTTTCCTGATATAAGTATTGCTTTCCTGGCTTTCTTTTCACGTCCATTTGCATGATAAATGATTCTTCATCCCCTCACTTTCCATCTGCATGTGTCTGTAGGTGTGAAGTGAGTCTCTTGTGGGCAGCATATAAATGAGTCTTTTTTTTTTAACCATTCTGTCACACTGTATCTTGTGATTGGAATGTTTATTCCATTTACATTCAGAGTAATTATTGATAAGTATGTGTTTATTGTCATTTTGTTATTTGTTTTGTGTTTGTTTTTGTGGATCTTCTCCATTCCTTGTTTCCCTTGCTCTCTTATCTCACTGTAGTTGGTTATCTTTGGTGATATACTTGGATTCCTTTTTCTTTATTTTTTTGCATATCTATTACTGATTTTTGATTTACGGTTACCATAGGTTTGTATATAATGTCTTCTACTTACAGCAGTCTATCTTAAGATGATAGTTGCTTAAGTTTCAACCCATTCTTACTTCTCTTCTCCCCGTGGTTTAGGTATATGGTGTATTACTTCTTTTAATTTTGTGAGTCCCTTGACTGATTTTTGCAGATACACTTATTTTTACTGCCTTTGTATTTCCTACTTTTCTTACTTTTACTTATGGTCTTTTCTTTCCACTCGAAGAGTTTCCTTGAATATTTCTTGTTGGGCTGGTTCAGTAGTCATAAACTCCTTTAACTTTTGTTTGCCTTAGAAACTCTATCTCTCCTTCTATTCTGAATCGTAGCCTTGCTGGATCGATGCCTTATTCTTGGCTGCAGATTTTTTCCTTTCAGCACTTTGAATATATCATGCAACTGTCTTCTGAACTGCAAAGTCTCTATATAAATATCTGCTGGTAGGCTTATGGGGTTTCTCTTATATATAACAATTTTCCTTTCTCTTGCTGCTTTTAAAATTCTGTCTTTATCACTCCTTTTTGTCATTTTAATTAGTATGTGTCTTGGTGTAGACCTCCTTGGGTTAATTTTGTTGGGGAATTCAGATCCTCTTGTATCTGAATTTCTGTTTTCTTCCCCAAATTCAGGACGTTTTTGGCTATTACTTCTTCAAATAAATGTTTTGCCTCCTTTTCTCTCTTTTCTTCTCCCGGGATTCCTATAATGTGAATGTTATTATGTTTGATGTACACTGAGTTCTCTATGTCTGTTCTCATTTTACATATAATTTTTTTTCTTTTATCCGCTCAGTTTGAATATTTTCTAATACTTTGTCTTCCAGGTCACTGACTCATTCTTCTGCTTCTTCTAGACTGCTGTTTATTCTATCTAGTGTGTGTGTGTATGTATACATATATATATTGTAAAGATTTTTATTTATTAGAGAGAGAGCATGCACACGAGTTGGGGGGGGGCAGACGCAGAAGCAGACTCCCTACTGAGCAGGGAGCCTGATCTGAGGCTTGATCCCAGGACCTTGGGATCATGGTCTGGGCCAAAGGCAGATGCTTAATCAACTGAGCCACCCAGGCACCCCACCATCTAGTGTGTTTTTAATAAATTCATTTATCGTGTTCTTCATTTTTGATTGGTTCTTTTTTTCTCTGAGTTCAGGGTCTCATTGACATCCTCCACTATTCTGAAGCCCAGTGAGTATCTTTATGATCATTACCTTAAGTTTTGTATCAGGCATATTACTTATCTCCATTTTCATAGGTCTTTTGCTATGATTTTATCCTGTTCTTTCCTTTGGGATATATTCCTCTGTCTCCTCATTTTGTGTAATTCTCTGTGTCCATTAATGTGTGTTGGGAAAGTTAGCTACATCTCTTGCTCTTGAAAATAGTGGGCAGGGTGCACACTTTTAACAAGGAGGTACTGGTCCTCTTGCACAGGGAATGTGTGGCCAAAGCTGAGAACAAGGTAGCCAGAGCATGTCAGCAAAGGGTGCAAGGGTGGTGGTGCAGTTTTAACAAGGTGTGCATGTCCTCTTTGGGAAGTGACCAGCCACCACCAAGGGACTGAAGGCCTGCAACTTGTGTAGTTGGGAGACTAGTGTTGGCAAGATTTGTGCAGATTTTCTGAGAGAGGAGACCTGCTGCATCAGGACTAAGAGAAGCCTATCTGGAGGGGGTATGGCACTATGTAAGCAATTCAAGTAGTGAATTTCAGTGTTGCACTGGTTCCTGGAGGTAGCCATGTCTTTATTCTGTAGGGTGGGGGAGGGAAATGGCACCTGTAGCTCCTTTATTCCTGGAGAAGTCCCTCAGGGAACTCAGATTAGTAAAAACTCCCTCTTATATGTATGGCCCAGGTGATTTTCAAACCGTGGCTTCTGTGCTCTATCTCTGCTGTTTGTTGTGCTTTCTCCTTAAGGGCAAGGACTCAGCTTCCTGTTACCCTCCAGGCTCTCCTAGAACCAGGCCCTCTGGTATTATAAGTTCTAGGCATTTTTTTTTTCTGTTTTTATAATTTTTAAAAAATTTTATTTTATTTTTTCAGTGTTCCAAGATGCAATACGTGTGGAACATAAGTTCTAGGCTTTAAGTCCTGCTGGTTGTAAGAACTTAGTTAACTTGTCCCCCCTGATTTTCATAACCAAATGCTACTGGGATTCATCTTCCCTGTGCGGGCTCCCCAGTGTGATAGTTTGTTTTTCACCCCTCGCCATACCTGTGGCTCCCTTCTTCTGGTGGTCAGACCTGTGGAGTTTAGCTTCCTACCATATATTTGCTTTCCTAACCTCTTCAACGTTGTCTCTTCTCTACATTCAGTTGTGGAATTTGTTCTGCAAGTCTTTGGGTCCTTTACTGGTTATTTACACTGATGTGAGTGTTATCTAGTTGTATCCCTGAGGCTAGATGAATTTAGGGCCTTCCTACTCTACCATCTTCCCAAGAAGTCCCTGTTTCTAGTTTTTATTTTTATTTATTTTTTTAACTGGCAAATTGTACTGTAGTTAACAATCTTCAATCTTCATATGCCTCCTTGGCAGAGCTATAATATAGGTAGGGGATATAAGCTCATAAATTGGGAAGGAAAGGAAGAGGCTTTAGATAAAATGCCCTCAAGAGTAAAGAGTAACAAAATTCTCCTAGGATATAAATGTGTGTATATATGTATACACACATACATACATATACGCACACACAAAGGATATATATGTATACATATAATATATGTATATATGTGTGTTTAAATATTTTGTTTGTATATATATTATTTATATATATGAAATATTATATTTGTATATATTATGTATATATATGAAATAATACAGTAAGATTCCTTCCTTCCTCCCTCTCTTCCTCCTCCTTCCCTCCCTCCCTCCCTCCTTCCCTCCTTTCCTTCCTTCCTTCCTTCCTCAAATATTTTAGAGCCTGTTATTTGTTAGGTACTATTTTAGACATTTGGGGATATATCAATCAATAATGCAAAGAACCCTGAACACCTGGCTCAAACCCAGTATCAATCTAGGAGGTCTGTTTCTTCTCAGGGCTTCAGTGTTATGCAAATCCTTGTATTTTTGCCTTTCAGCTCTTTTGGTCACTATAATTGTATAACACTTTTATACTTTTAAGAGATATAGAAGTTTTATCTATTTTTCGATTTTATAAAAAACAAAATTTTGAAATGCCTCAAAACATATCTATCTAGTAGTGTCCAGTGCATAGCAAAGAGGGCATTATGGACAGAGAAAATGAGGTTAAAAAAGGCAATTGCGATTCCTGAAAATTGCGAGTATTCCAGGTTGAGGAGGAAATAGGCATAGGTTTCTAGTAGAGTTAAGTCTGCAAAAGAAGATTGGGCCTAATGTAGATTGCTGCTTTGATGATCAGTCTCAAGTTCAAAGAACATTTGTTTTGTTTTGTTTTTGAAGTGGGTTAAATATTTCTGTTAATTAGTATTCCTTAAATTTCATTTACTCAACAGTCTTTCCTGTGCAAACTGTGCAAAGGTAAATGTCCACATTACACTGTGGGAATTGCTGAAATTATGAATAAGATTTTTATTTATTTATTTATTTTTAAGATTTTATGTATTTATTTGAGAAAGAGAGAATGAGAGGGGAGAAGGTCAGAGGGAGAAGCAGACTTCCCGCAGAGCTGGGAGCCCAATATGGGACTCGATCCTGGGACTCCAGGATCATGACCTGAGCCGAAGGCAGTTGCTCAACCAACTGAGCCACCCAGGCGCCCCATGAATAAGATTTTTATAAAATATAATGATCCTTGAATTCAGCTTACTCTAAGTATGCATTAAACCCACAGAGATTTATTCCATTTATTTTCATACTGATAAATTCCAAGTGTTCCTACCATTCTATATGTAACTGGACAAAGATAATACCACTGATTTCGTGTAGAAAAACAAAACCTTAATGCCCAAATATTCTTATAACATTTCTCTTTCTACAGAGAATAAGACAAAAATATATAATTATCATTTTGTTTTTGTTGTTCAATTTATATTAGATTCCCTCTATAGTTTTTATTTTCCAACTTGTTGCTGACTCTTTAAACCTGCTTGGATGGACAAGTCAGGTGCTTATTTTCATATTGGCTAGGCTGGACATGAAAAGAACCATCTCAGCTATAATAATTAACTAGAAAATATTAGTGGATCATTGTTGTCATTCATATGGTTGTATAATATTAACAAATGAGAACAGAAGATATTCCTTAGAGTCGTTGAGCTAGAGGTCTGTCTAACTAGAAATAAAATTGCATTTAAAGTTCATTTAACTGGGGCACCTGGATGGCTCAGTTGGATAAGCGTCTGCTTTCTGATCAAGCCCTGATCTCAGGGTCCTGGAATGGAGCTCCAGCTGAGCGTGTAGTCTGCTTCTCTCTTTCCCTTTGCCCCTCCCCCTGCTCATGCTTTCTTTCTCTCTCTCACTCTCTCTTTGTCAAATAAATTTAAAAAATAATAAAGTTCATTTAATTGAGCATTTTAGGACAGCAACTAGAAATATCTCTGGGCAGAACCTACAAAGTGTATTTGCTAAAGATCCATCATAATTCTTACTCTGTTATTCAGGCAGCTGGCAGTGCCCATTTCTCTTAAGATTTTGTTTCTACTTTCTGCTGAGACTATTAAAATTTCGAGAGATGTTTATAGCAGAGAGGATTAAAGGCAGTGGCAAAACCAGGAGTCACTAAAGGATAATGATGTAGGCAAAGGAAAGATACACATGATAGACCAGGCGAATTGGTAATGAAGGAATGCTTCGAACTAAAAATGCATGCTAAGGGAGAGGCAAATATTTGGAACATAATATATGGGATAAAGTGAAACAATTTTAACTCATAATTAAGTAATTACATAGAAATTGTAAATCGTTCCTGACTTAACAAACTCTCTGGGTTGTGTGTGTGTGTGTGTGTGTATGTGTGTGTTTTGGTTTTGATTTTATTTGTTTGTTTTGTCTATTTTGATTTTTTTCATGATTTTTTTTCTTTTGCATAAAACATCCTAGTACATCTTTCTGTGCTATTCAAAAATAGCTTTATATAGAAGCTTTCAGGGAAATCTAGTCTTTCTCAAACAGGTAATTTTAATATCCTAATTAGATTGTCTGAGTGCATCACTGTTACAATGATAGACAATATATAAACAACCCTGGCTGTCACCTGAACACTCAGCATAGCTGAATTTGCATTTGAATAGTTGCCAGAATGTATTTTTTGCTTTGGATCCACTGCATCATGCATTCTTTTAGTCTTTTGTAAAAGCAAAATCTGCAGCAAAATTGCAGAAAGCCTTGTTAATTCATTTTTTAATGAATAATGCCCTTTGGCATTCTCTTTGATAGTCATGGTTTGCTGGAATGAACAGCGTACACTTCTCTTTTTGGATTACCACAGCCCTTTTCAAGCTTGAATATGCCTTGGGGGTAAAATAGAGGGTTATCCATTTGTACACAGGAGGGAAAGTACTTAGATGAATACCAAAATAGAAGTATTGGGGTGCATAACAAATTTGCTTAGTGGAGATTGAGGGCTAAGTAAGTTTGCCCATGGAATAATATTTTAATAGGATGTATAGATCAATGTTATGCCTTCACATACAACGTGAATTAAATAACTCAGGTAGCTTTCCAGACAATAATAATAATTTCCAAACTATGTTTTTTTGTTGTTATTTGTATTTTATGAACCAAAGTTGAAGTCATTTTAGTAAATGCTCATATTAATTGAATGGCTAAAAGGGCCTGGTTACTGTGCAAATAACTGAGGATATAGTCAAGCATGAAAAGTAATCTTTAACTTTGGGATTTATATCGTATCAGAGGAGAAAGAAATTTCTAGCTAAGAGCTATCAAAAAAAAAAAGAAATCTTGCCATTTGCAACGACATGGCTGGAACTAGTGGGTATTATGCTAAGCAAAATAAATCAATCAGAGAAAGACAACTATCATGATTTCACTGATATTAGGAATTTGAGAAACAAGACAGAGGATCATCGGGCAGGGAGGGAAAAATGAAACAAGAGGAAACCAGAGAGGGAGACAAACCATAAGAGACTCTTAATCTCAGGAAACAAACTGAGGTTTGCTGGATTGGAAGGAGGTGGGAAGGTTGGGGTGGCAGGGTGATGGACATTGGGGAGGGTATGTGCTATGGTCAGCACTGTGAATTGTGTAAGACTGATGAATCACAGACCTGTACCCCTGAAACAAATAATACATTACATGTTAACAAAAAAAAATTCTAGGTAACTATAATACGATGTGATTAGTGGCATAAAAAAGACATTAACAGGTACAATCATAACTAAATTGAAAAAGCAATTCTTTTGCACAGAGGGACAGCTGGATGGATTTTAAAAAACATGCAACAGTTGAACTGAGAATTGAAGCACTGTTTGATTTGTGGCGGGTGCAAAGGGATTTTAGAGCATTTTAGCAGGGGCAGCCCTACAAGTAAAATTACTGGGTCAAGGAAATCCTTGAGTAATGATAAGGATGAAGATAAAGAAGGTCTGAAAAAGTACTGAGAACTGGCAAGAGATGAGGCTTGAAAAGTAAGATGTCAGGATCAGTTTCTGCTTATATTTGCCTTTGTAGAAATAGCCCACACTAGGATCTGACAATCTGGGTCCATGATGATTCCTGAGACAATTTATGTATGTTCACCAATTATTTAAAACAGCTGCCATTGTGTACCTGTGACTATTTTGAGAATTTGGAATCAGAATATGATTTTAAATTAGTTCCTGATCCTGGAATTTCTGTTTTATATTATTAGCTGCAGTATATTCTAAGAATAATATCAAAATAAGCAATAAAGATCAAAGTTACATAAATGTAATAGAGTTTATAGGAGTAAAAGGAAAGATTCCAGTTTTATCAAAATATTTAATCAAGGATAAGGGATTCTAAGGTCAATTAAGTTTGGAAGACTAAATAATAAATTACCTTTTACAAGAATCACATTCAGAGTGAGGTTCTTAAAATCCTGAAATAGACAGTCTTGTTTAACTTTGTTAAATTCACTTGTTTGAGAAAAAAAGAAAAACATATATGAATAGACATTCTGTGGAACTAATTTACTAAAAGACATATTTTTTGAGACATGCAAGATACTAAAAATATTTCACAAGTAAATGGTAGATACCAGACGTGTACCATCTACCAAGCACATATGTAAATCATAAACCAGTGCTTTGTGGTCTTTTCTCAAGTCCATTCTTTGCCTGTTCGCTGCTGGACTCTGTATAAGGGAGGCTGAATATTGGCTACATTTGCCAGGTTCCTGTGGCAGCAGACTTGTGGCTGAGTGAAACCAATAGGAAGCAGTTGTGAACCAGGTATTCTTCCTCCTTTCTCTGGCAGTTCCTATATTCCCTTTAGGCCCCATCTTTGATTAAATAGGCTTTAAGTTGTGCAAGTAGCCTTTAGCTTACCCATTCCCTGGGTGCCCATGTTACCACCTCCTCACTTTATAATACTTTTAGAGTTTGTAGTGTCACCTGCTATTGCTAATACCACACCATCCCCACTTTGACTTCACAGCTCTTCCATTACCACTGTGTCAATCTCCTATTTCAAGCATTTTGAGAGAAATTTCTCTTTCCCTTGGTGGATCCTAATACAACATGTTAAAAATTTCTTCAACAGACATTAGATTTGCACAATTACTTTAAAGTTTATTATTTTTACCTTTTTTTCTTTACAAATTAAAAGATTGAGACTGTAGAGTCTATAATTCAGTTTTACTGAATTCAAGACCAGTGCTAATGCATACTACAACTGGCATTTTGCAATGGTCCTCTCTACAGTAGCAAAGAGAAAATAAAAGTGTGCTTGAACTCGCAACTTATTTCAGTCATCTCTCTCATTACCAAGACATACCATATGACTCATTAAAATTCAGGTTTGAGAACCATACCTTGAGGATCTTCTTCAATAGCATGCATAACCTCCCCCCTTCATCTTAGAAATCAGATGGAAGGGCATTTTCTCCTACTAGTTCAGGTTTTTAAGATGCCCTTCCGACCTACACCTTTGTAGAAAGTTCATTGAAACTATATTTTAGAGCTCTGATAGATACAGTATTGATACATAGCTCAATATTTCTCTTTATACATTGAGATGTTTTGTGTGGTGTTCTCTTTAATTGCATTTCCTCACATGCTACTCAATGACATAATTAAAATGTCAACAATCACTTCTTTTACAATAGACAATATTCCTGGCAAGTTGGATTTAATAGGAATAATATTGTCAGTGCTTAATGCCAAGTCTCTACTTTATATCTTTCTCTCCATATCTGATCATAGTTATCCATATTGTCTCTCTTTCTTTTCTCTTTTAGTTTAACAATTTAACAATGGTGGTGTATATATTTTGTTTCTTTTGCTGAGTATGTAGACAAAATGCTTTTCACTGACATCAAATCTTGAAACAGTGACTTTAAGGAAATGTTTTGAACAGGAGACATTCAGTGGAAAAATAGCTGTGTTTTAGACAGGTGACTTTTATACAAGCTTTGATAGATATATTTTTTAACATTCTTTTCAGAGAACAGTAAACTTTGAAAAACATGTCAGAACACCACTGATTTTTATTTGTGAGTTTCTTAGCCATTGAACAAGGCAACATTTTATAGGATTGAAAGTCCTTGAATTTTCTTGAGTAACAATTAGTTTTCTTAACATTTACTATACCCTAAACTCTTGTGAGAAGTAGAAGATGCACATAGGAGACCGACCAACCATAAGGCAACAGTTATTAAGTGTGCACAGGTATCATTCGGGTTTCAGTTAAGGCACTTCAAACATTGGCAAAGATGGAATATCAGAAGAAATGGAGGTCAGAAAAAGAGTAGTTGAAATTTGAAAAAGGAAAGTGGGTCTAAATTTGATATAATTTCAACATTTTGATTGAACTACCCTTTCCAATGCTCATTCCAATAGAAGGTCTCATGTGAATGAGAAAACACACAATGGGAAGCCAGGTAGCCACATGGTTATACAGACCCATTCAAGCAGTGTTATTCTTAGGGTCCTAATAACTTGCATCCTGGAATGAATAAGTCTCATTGTAAGCCCATATTTAATCTAAAAGCAATAATTATATAGCAATTTATTCCCAGATGTTACATTTCAAATAGTGTTCATTTTCTTCTTACAGTTTATCAATTAAATATTTAATAATAAATGTATTCTTGTTATTGATATGGACATGAATATTTATTTTATAAAATAAATAGCAGAGTCATTTTGATGGTTATTATTCTTACTTATTTAGAGATATAGACTTTGTACATTTGTATGAAAACAGAGCCTAGAAAAATAAGTGTTGATAGGAATAGTGGAAGTATAATCTGCTGAGAGATTTTATTAAAAAAAACAGCTATGCTTTATTTGGTTTGCAAGATCTCCACCAAACTTAAACCCAGATGGCTATAATCTTGCATACACTCCAAAACTATTAAACAGAAATGGAAGATGCAAAAAGGTTATGGGAAATCAAACAATATCTTTCAAATGTTGTAATAACTAAAATGAGAAAACTCCATATAGTAATAAAGAAAGTTTAGCTTCCTGGATTTGGAAAATAATAAGACTAGCTATCCCTGTTGAATAAGTTTTTGTTTTCTTTTTTTGGGAGGGGGACAAAATTTTCCTTTATACAAATGTTGTCTGAGAGGAGCCTTTTCACGAACAAATAAATAAAACCGAGTTATGTAAAACCATTCTACATCCATATGTAGAATGATAAATAAGAATTAATGCTGATGAATTTTGGTATTGTTTTTGTTTTTTGTTTTTTTTTTTAGTAACTAGATGAACAAATTAAGTTTTTGTTTTTAACTAGATGAATAAATTAAGTCATGAGCTTGCTCGAGACTTGATTAAGATCAAAAACCTAAAAAGTAGGAGATAGAATTTAAATCCAGGTTTGTCTGGTATCAAAACTTGTACAGTTAGCAACTCTCAAAGCTGTCACTATAGTTCATGGTTAAGTGTTGACAAACAGCTTTCTTATTGATTATTTTAATGTATGGAGATAGGAGATACTAACTTTAATGATAAAGTTTTAGATAAAAGAATAAAAGAAAAGAGAAATAGTGGGCCCTAGAGATTTTTTTACTTTATACTGAAAGACACTGTGTCTAAAAAAACACAATGATTAAGCAGGAGGAGTATTCATTTTTACTACTTTCAGGCAAATTTACAAATATCAAATCCCTTCTATGTGTATAAACTTATACTAGGTACACATAACTCAAGTTCAAGTTCATTTATGTGTTATTGTGGTAGGGCATATAAATATTTTTTAAAAGTGTCAGTACAAAGTCAGATTCTATTATGTTGAAAAAGGCAGGATTAACTATAAGTGCTCTAGAAATTTTGGTCAAAGGTAATATTACTACATGATATAGAACAAACATAAATGAAGCAACTATGAATTGACTCTGAGTAATGTGTGGGATTCAAATTGGTAAAGAGGTTGGGAGTATATTTTGAGTGAGATGGCTGTGTGAAGCAAGGCTTTGACTTTGGACTTTTGGGTGAATATGGAGAGGGAAACTGAAGAGAAGTGAAGGAGAATAAGCCACTGCATAATGCCTGATACAAAATAAAGGTTCAATCAACATTTATTGATTTAAAACATGAAATATCTACACTAAGGATTTACAAGCAGTTTCAATAAATTAGTCAGACTATAGTATCTACAAAACACTGTGACAGGTGCTAGATCTGAACTTATGCATCGTTCCAGCTGAGGGAGAAGAAGACCTGAGAACAGATAGGTCATCATAAGTCATAGAGAGTCTAAAAAGAAGACCAGATCAAAATCTTTAACCTTTTGTCAGTGAAGAACTGTCCCATGTTTTAGATCAAAGAAATGGCATGATGAATAATATTGAAGAAGGTAGAATTTGTGGTTACTTTTTAGGTCAAGGACTAATTTGAAATTTTCAGATTTTATTGCAAGCTGAGGAACATTTCTCCTCAACATAACTATATGCATTTATAGAAAAGTTTCCTGTTATATTATGGGAGTTCATGGATACTTAGAACCTGAGCTAATAATTTTTTTTAATAGAGTATATTTGGTAAGGACTGAAGTAGAGATGAGATATGAGGCTCTAGCAATTCAGGTATGAGTTGATAGATTTTAGGATGATGAAAGTAAGAATAGAAAGGAACGAATGGATGTCAGATTCAGGAAGGAAGAATCCATAGGACTGGGTCTTTTTATATTTTTAATTAAATTTAAAATTTAAAACTAATTTATATCACAGTTTAGCCAGTGTGTTTTCATTTCATATATTGAGTAATCTCATGTTCATTAACATATAAAGTCTTAGGTATTATTTAACTTATCCAAAAATGAGAAATTTTTTCAGCAGGGTTTTTTTTTTAATATAAGAAAACTGTAACTCATAGAAATTTAATTATTGCAATTTCAGTCTTCCCAACTCCAAAACTCATGATTTACCCAATTAAACTCCACTGCCTAAAATTCCAACTCATTTATTTCTTGATTAAGTAAGTCATATTTTTTTGTATTCTAAGAGAATTTAAAAATTCATGATAGAGATATGTATTAGGAAGAAAACAAATTAAGAGTCCATATCATGACTATATAGCAATGCAAGTTTTACTCACAATTTCTCTTGGTCACAAAATTCAGCCCTGGTGTTGCTGGATTCTCTGCTCAGGTATCTATTGGTTTAAAATTTTCAGACTTTCCTGGAAGAAATATGAAATTTACCCCTTTACACAGAGGGTAGGAGAGACCAAAGAAAGAAGAAGGCAACTACAGATTTATAAATGACAGTGTAATAAGTAAGGAAACTTCTCCCAATGCTTGTCTTGGATGGCTGCAAGATGAGTGTATCTCTACCCTGGCCCATCAGCATCTTAAAAGTTTATATAAAGATTTAACTGAGGTTAGTCACATATTCAGGCCAGATATTCTCATCAACACATTGCTTTCTCAAGGCTCCATCTTTGAAAATGGCTCCTACTGTGGGAGTAGTAGGCAGAATGTACATTACAATGGCCAGGGTGGAGTTAAAGAGCCTTGGGTTGCCTGGCTTTAGCTCAAGGGCCCACTGGATCACATCCTCTGGATAACCTCCTCCAACAGCATCATTAGGCTGAAATCAAGGCCAAGAGTGTATTATCTGGGGCTTCTGGACCTCTTCCAATCTCATTGATTATTGGCAGAATTAATTTCATTGTGGTTATAGGACTGGAGTTTCCATTGTACTGCTAGCTCTGAGTGAGGGATCACTCACAGCATCTAGAAACAACCTTCAATCCTTGCTATGCGACCCCATAGGTAGTTCACAACATGAATGTTTGTTTTCTCTCATTTAGCCAGACTGCATTTCTTTGACATCCTCGACCAGCCAGAGAAAACTGTGCCTTAAAACAGCTCATGTAATTAGGTCAAGCTCACCCCCATAACTTCCCTATGTTAAGGTCAACTCTTTTGGGACATTAATTCTATCTACAAAATTTCTTTCAAGTAGTGCCTAGATTAGCATTGATTGAATAACTAGGAGATAATGTGTCCTAGCAGGGGCTATTTGTAGAATGCTGCCTTCTACACTCACTAGAATAATAGCTCAGTAAAGTAAATTATTAAGTACAATGATCTTCCAAATTTTTATCTTCCTCTATGGAATAATCAACTAATCTATTAATGTTATCTTATTTTATTTTTTTTTCAAAGATTGTATTTATTTGAGAGAGATCACGAGCAGTTGGGGAAGGGTAGAGGAGAAACATACTCCCCACTAAGCAGGGAGCCCCATGCAGGACTCAATCCCAGTGCCCTGGGATCATGACAGGAGCCTAAGGGAGACACTTAACTGACTGAGCCACCGAGGCGCCCATGGTTATCTCATTTTAATAAAATTTTTTATTCTTATCTCTCTCCAACATTAATACTGAGCTCTTTGGAGAGAGCAATTGTATGTTATGTATTATGTATTCCCAAGTAGCACAATGTCTGGCAAATAAAAGATACTCAGCACGAATTAATGGAAATCATACTTAATACCAATAACTTCAAAATAGCTAACTTATTCATACACCTCACTGTAGACAACTGTCCTACTCCAAGGACATGGATTTATAGAAAGTGTGAAATTCAAGAATACAGTAAATTATACACAACATTTAATGATATTTTACATATAAAAACCAGAACCTATATTCTTCGTATAGTCACTTAGAAAGTGGCACTTTGTGCATTAATTTTAGAATAGATCTTTCTGACTAAAGAAGCATTTGGATATGTTTTTTAAAATGTCAACGGTACCAAAGAAAATGTCATGTCTGTTTTTAATCTTTCCCCCTACTTTATTCCTGACATCCAGAAAAGACCCACAGAAGCAGGCAAGAGATAAAAGGAAGAGGTGTCTTTGAGCCGCCCCCATTCTTTGCTCTAACATGGGTCTGTCACTGCCACAGCTTCACTGAACATGTGTTAAAGTGTTAATATGTTACCATTTGCCCCTAATCTTTAGCTCTACTCCACTAAGAAAAGTAGATGGACAAGCAGAAAATGTAGGATCATATAGACAAATACTTATTAATATCTTTATTTAAATAATCCATACTGTGTCTGAATACAGTTACAAAGAGAGATTAAATCATAATTTTTATAGTTTTTGACTAAGCAATGTTGAAAATAGAACTGAAAAAAATCAAGTGATTTTTTTTTTACATTTACATTTCTTTCTTTTAATTAATTAATTTATTTCATTTTTGAGCACAAATTAACAAAGGTCTTTATTAAAAAAAACTATATTGTACAGGTATTATTTTCTTTTTCTTATCCAAAGTCTTATTATAGTTTGTATTTTCACTCCTGGAAATAAAAATTTGAATAGTTAAGAGGATCTACTCCAGCTGCTGATATTAAATTTCATCCTAAACTTGGATACAATGTTTAGTCTTAATACAGTTTTGGGTTAATCATCAGACACATCTTTTGTTTGTACTTTTTCCTGAATTTTCTAGGAATTATGGAAATTTTGCTCAGATAAATGAAAATGAGTAAATTTAAGTCTTTAATTTGAATCTATAGCTATTCAAGAAGTCTTTAGCTATTCAGGAAAACACTTTAAATTTCTGATCTGTAGCTATTCAAGAAAACACTTTAAATTTCTCATTTGGATACTTTAGCTCCCATGGAACAGTACTAAATAACCTTTAAAATGTTTTGATCCAAATGCTTTCTTGATGATAAAAGTAAAAATGATGTTTATTTTATCTATTTTATTTTTAACAGCACCTTTACTCTGTAGGGTGCAATAGTTTATCTTCTTTATGTTGTGGATAAAGGTAGAATAATTTAATTTTAGGATGAGGTGAGAGCATTTATAAAAAGGAAGTAGGATTGAGATTCCCCAGAGATTAATGTAACTTTTATTCTGATGTGGATAAACATCACGTGGTAGTCTCCTTTGTGAATAATTATAAGGTCATATTAATAACCTCATTTAAAAAAAGATTAGTTTGAAAATAGACCCCTTTTATACATTATGTATGGGGATAAACACTGTTGCTACTACTTGCAAACCCGAGGGAGGAAATAAGAGGTGCAAAGAGAAAATAATAAAGGGAGAGTAATGCCTAAGAAATGACAGCAAATACCAGTGACATTGAATATTTAAAAAAAGAAAAAAGATCACTACATGTTGCCACAATCCAGATCCTATACTGCATTTGAGCATGCTGAATTTGCTCTGTCAACATCGTCCTTAGGCCACTAGCACTTCCTTGCTTTGAGTAGCTGTTCTCCTTTCCATCTAGCAGGCACTGCAGATGGTGGCAAAGAATCCTTTCTCAGCTCAGTGGATTTCATCCCTTACCTTTAGAGAAGTATAATATAACACATTCAAAAAGAGTTTTGTTCTTGGGTGCCTGGGTGGCTCAGTTGGTTGAACAACTGCCTTTGGCTCAGGTCATGATCCTTGAGTTCCGGGATCGAGTCCCACATTGGGCTCCCAGCTCCACGGGGAATCTACTTCTTCCTCTAACCTTCTCTCCTCTCATGCTCTCTCTCACTTTCTCTGTCTCTCAAATAAATAAATAAAATCTTTAAAAATAAATAGTTTTGTTCTTCACTTTCATTACTTTTGTTATACTCACTCAGACTGGTATCTTCTAACTTTAGCTGCAGAAACTGGAAGTGAATGTCAAACCAGAAAAATGTGAATCCTTCAGTGGTTCACACTGTATCTGCTGAGGTATATATGGTGTGCCAGATTTTTTCCAACTGTACAATAGCTCTTAGCCAAAAGCTTATGGCTTGTCAATATATGATCCACACATTGAACCAAGAAATAAAAACAAGATCGTATGCAAGTGAACCCCTTTTTTATACTCAGACACTTAATCCAGGTAGACGTAGTTGCTATGTATTACTTCTGGCCTGAAGTGAAGTGATATAAGCCTACCTGTCAAACTGGCAAAATTTCAGTTTTATAAGATCTCTCTGGTATACCTAACTTTCTCACACTGACAGTTACTGGATGATAGAAGGAAATATTCTATAAAATATAAGAAAATACTTAGATGATTAGGGTCTTAAAAGACAATGACATTAAGGATATTTTGGATGTTTTCAAAATATATAAAGAACCATATAACTCAACACCAAAACCACAAATAATCTGATTAAAAATGAGCAAGAGACCTGAATAGACATTTTACTGAAGAGGACATACAGATAGCCAGAGGACATACAAAAAGACCCTCAAAATCACTAATCATCAGGGAAATACAAATCAAAACCACAATGGGAATTCAGAATGGCTAAAATCCAAAAAGGGAAAAAATAATAAGCATTAACAGGATGTGTAGAAAAAGGACCACTTTTGCACTGTTGGGAGGAATGTAAATTGGTGCAGCCACTGTGGAAAATAGTATGGGGGTTCCTCAAAAAATTAAAAATAGAAATTCCATGTGATCCAGTAGTTCCAGTTACTGGGTATTTACCCAAAGAAAATGAAAATATTAATGTGAAATGACATGCACTCCTATGTGTATTGCAACATTATTTATAATAGCTAAGATATGGAAGCAACCTAAGTATCTATTCATAGATGAATGGATAGGGAAGATGTGTTGTGTTGCACACACACACACACACATACACATACACACAATATGGAATATTACAGAGCCACAGAAAAGGATGGCATCTTGCCATTTGTGACAACATGGATGGGCTTAGCGTGTGTTATACTATTGAAATTAAGTCACACAAAGACAAATACCATATGTGAAATCTAAAAATATAAATAAAAATGAAATATTTTTTTAATTATGACTAATACAAAAATCTGTAGAACCCAAAGTTCCATTCTTGATTCATTTATTTTGCCTTTCGCAATTTTTGAGAAATATTGGTTAATTTTGTAACATCAGGATCAATTTTGTGATGATTATTATCCCTAAAACATCTCTAATGTCCAGTATCTCTCCTATAGACTCACCTCTATTCCCAAATAAAAGCCAAACTCTAGCTTATTACTTTCCTTTGTCCTCCAGAACCTGCTTTTTTTTTTGCAAGAAAAATATCCTGTGGCACCAGGAATTCAACAGTCCACTGGAAGAAAAAGAGGCCTGATAGTTAATATATAACTTTATAAGTGCAATTAGAAATGCCAATAAAGGTAAATAAACAGTACAATAAATATGCTGAGGACAAACTTTTAACTTGTATTAATACAACTTTATGATTCCAAGTTAAAATGGGTCTTCACTTCTACATTAATTATGTAATTGTATCTACATTCTTCAACATGACATCAACAACTCCACACTCTTTCCTCAACCAAGCAGGCTAGCATCATATCTCATCAGTTGCCATGTCTGTCCTCTCTTTACATTCCAGTTACATTAATAGAGCTAACTTGCAGAACATATCGAGATATCTATTTCTGCAGTAAAATGCTTTATATCACTTATTGGATATGCATACACACATTACATATTACATATATGTCATATATTTGAACATACTTTACCATATTTTACAGTGATTATTTTAGAATTAGACTTAGTCATTGAGTTCCAAACTCTGCCATTTACTTACTGTGTAGTTTAATATAGAATACATGCTCTGCTAATATTTCACTAATTTGTATGTACTTTTTAATGACTAGTAATGCTTGCTTCTGGTAAAATAGTTTTTGAAAAACATAGAAGTAAATGTAACTGGTGCATTGAAAAAAGAGTTGCTGTTTTTAATTTAAATATAATAGAAACACAACTTATTTTTTTGTCTTCCACTTCTCTTTTTAAGCTGCTGAATGGGGCAGATTTTTCTGCTTCAACTGTATAAAAACTGTGAGAGAATATGTACCTTTTCTGGTTATTCTCAAGTAATAAAAAGTCAAACAATTGCTTGAAGAGGAACAATAGGATCTAAATTGTTAGAGCATCTATTTCAATATCTTAACACTTTTCATTTCAAGATTAAGTTTCTCTTCTTCTCTTGCATGTAGAGCCTGCTCATTACAGGCTTAGTCTTTGCATTTGGTGAAGCTAAATCTCATTTTAATCGTCTCTTATATTTTTGGCTTAGCTCTTCAAAACCATGGGGAGAAGAATTCAAGGAATAACAAAGCTCTTCCCCTCATGGTATTGATCTGATTCCCAAGTTAGGTTTCCACTCTTTGGACTTGGATGTGCTTGAAGCAGATCATTGTCATTGATATTTTGCTCCGTTCTATAAAGACTCCTCAGCTGGCATCCCCTAGTTGTAATTTTCCAGATGCTGCTGCTACTGGTTTTCAGCAGCTCATTGCACACAGAATCTCTCCACTGAACTTTTAAAAAATGACCCCAAGCCTGACAATTGCTTCAAACACTTGCATTTGAACACTTTGTTTGGAATTTCATATCAACTGTGTCATGGTCCCACAGGGGCAAATTTCAATTACACATTAAATTTTATATAATGAAGAAAATGAAAGTTGGTTCCCACTGCCAACTGCCTGACACAGAGATAAAAACTGTTAATAGATTTGTGCATTTTAAGGTATATACAGACATATCTGTACGCACACAAACACACACGCATTAGCATGTGTGCATTTACATGTGCATTGTATGTGTGTGTAGACATATACATCTATACATATGTATACTATAAATTCATAGTACTATATATGTACATGTACAGTGTGTGTGTGTGTGTGTGTGTCTGTGTATCCACATATAGACTTTAGCAACTTGCTTTGTGCCCATTTTTCCAAATCTACATGTTGATTTCCTTGGAATGGTGCAGTGTCTGTTATATCCTTTTCTTTTCCTTTATTATTTTATTTTTTTAGCACCTAAACAGGGCATATATTTGAAAGAGACCATCTGTTTCTTAGGCCAGCTATGAGTGACCTGGATTACTAGGAAGCACCAGAGTCCAGGCGGACAGACTGTGGCAGTTGTGTTAACAAGCACTAATGAGCAAGGTTGGCTGTAACTGTCCTCCGCATGAAAAGGACACAAAAATTAATACAATATCCACTGAAACAACTTTTTGGTGGCTCCACTGGTCAGAAAGGGTGCTGACAACCATATGCACCATGTTATGCCTCTTTAAATTGCTTATTTTGGCATTACATAGACATATCATTTTATTAAAATATTTAGGGGAATTTATTATAAATTATATAAAATTTCCCTTTCTACACACACACACCACATACACATATAGTATCTTTTTTAAGAGCTCTTTTTCTGGTTTCAATATTTTGAGATAATACACATATTTATAAAGAAGACATAAAAATCACCATCTCCACTACTTAAGATAGGGAGTTAACAGCTTAATATGTTATTTTGTGTTACTATATCTATATCTCAATTAAGAAATAAGATAAAATTAATACTATTCACTACTGGTTAAAACATTAGAATCATTTTGGTTTTTGAAAAATAGCATTTTGTCTTTTAGGTAGTCTTTTAGGATTAGCATTACGAATAATGTGAAAGTCCTTGGACTTTTTTGAACTCTGATTTATTTTCCTATATTTTAAAAACATATAGCTAAGTAAAAAAATATTTGCTTTAACTTCAACTTTTTATTATAGTGGAATTTGAAAAAATATTTCATAAGTCTTTGGTTTTTCTTATTTATCATTTTATAAATATTCTGCTTTCTCTTTTTTAACTCTATCACTGCAGATACCCTATATTCTATTTCCCAGTTTTGTTTTCGTCTTAGACTATTGTCTTTGTTTCTGTTTGTGTACTCTCTTTTTCTCTTCCACTGCTGTTTCTTTATGGAGTTGGCAGTTTTTGGATCTACTCTCAGTCTGCCAGGAAGAGAGCTTCCTGACCATTAGCCACAATACCGTCCCCTTCCATGAGACAAAATTCACCTGCATTTCATCCAGGTTTTCAATAATTAGCATATACAAACACACACACACACATACATTACCAGCCTTACTCCACATCCAGCCACCTGTCTATTCCACTCTAGGGTCTCCCACAATGCTCTGCATTCCATTACTGCCACCATGATAACTTGTCTTCTCCCAACATTTCAGTGTCTTCTACTGATACCCCGTAACCAGCAAAACCCTCCTTTTTATCCTGTTCTGTGAAAAAAATTTTTCACTTCCTTGTATTACAGTGATCTAGAATCTGCTCTCTAGAGATTAGTATTTACTCTCTCAGATACTGTATTTTTGCGTTTAGGAATGAAGAGTGATGTTTCTTTTTCATGCACCATTGTTGATTACAGTCTGTTCTTCATTCACTCATGGGTAAACTGTGTTCTTTTATGGACTCTCTTTTAAGTTCTGCCATCAACTCCATTTCCTTATTACTTGCATTCCTTACCTCAGCTCCCTATTTCCTCTCCACTACAATGGGTGATCTCATCATTTCTCTGGAGAAATCCTTCAGTGTAAGGACTTCTCAATTTCTTGATTGGCTTTCTTGCACCAAACTAAGGATACTAACTTCATCTCAGTTAATCCCCAGATCGCACATTCAAATTTGCTGTAACTGGGCAGCACTAAAATCACTGAAGTACTTTACCCTAAACCACGGAATCCTATTCCTACGTCTTGCTTCCACTATCCCCCCAATAAGTTTTTAAGCCATTGACCTCTCAGTTAAAGATGGAGCAAAACCCCCATCCATTTTATATCTAAATGTGTTCTATCTTACCTCCCTTCCACCATGAAAGAGTAACTCATGACCTCTTCCTCCAACCCAACACAGGAGCTTTTCGATTCCATTCTATCCTATTTTCTTATTAAGCTTTACACTATTATCTTTGCTTATCTCTCTCCTTCCAATTCTCTCTCTCTTTCTCCTTCTTTCTTTAATATTTGTCCTTTGTGGAGTGGATCCTTTCCATTGCTTTTATATCTAAAATCTCTATTACTAAATGATAAAAGGAAAAGATTTATACACAAACACACACACACACACCTCTTCTCTAAACCCTTAAGCTATCCCTTATTTCCCTTGCAATAATTCTCTTTAACTTTTTTTTCTAAGCTCATTCTTTCTGTTCTGTAACTCTCTTAGCACCCATGTAGTACTGAACTCACTCTGAGTTTATTTCCTCATAACTCCTTTCAAGTAACTCTTGCAAAATTCTTCTATAATCTCCATGTTGTTAAATTCAGAGGCCATTTCTCAGTCCACAAATTTTGTGTCCTTTCAGCAGCAATCAATTTTGTTTATAATTTCCTATTTTTGAAAATTCTTCCTTTGGGTTTCAAGACCCCACAGTCTCATCAATTTTGTCTTACCTTTCTTGCCAAACACTTTCTTTTACTGTCCTCTTCCACTCAACCATTTAATTTTGAGCATTCTCAATCATTATTCTCATGTTCTCTTCCCTTCCCTTACCTCCTCCTTCAGTGTCTTTCCTTAGATTATCTCATCCATTACACAATCTTAAATAATCTCCTATATGCTGATGATATGTAAATTTATACTTCTAGCCTAGGGATTTCTTCTGGGCTTAGAACAGTATATCTAAAAGGCCACCTGACATTTGCACTTGACTATCTTAAAGATACTTCAGAATCATTATGCCCTGTAATGAACTAAAGGTTTTTCCCTATTAAAATAAAATTTACCCCAATGTTTTCTTCTACTATTCTCCCTGTCAGTAGATGGTAACACTCATCCATTTATGCAAGTCAGTGATCTAAGACTCATACCAGATAATTTTTCCTTTTTTAACCTGTATCTAACCCATTATAATTTGGCATCCAAAATATGTCTTATATATTTTTTCTCCTCTCTACAGCTTTACCACTAACCTTCTCACACAAGCTCTTGAAATGACTTCTTGATTGGTTTCCCTGCTTTTCACTGGAGTTCATCCTCCATCCACCATTCAGCCATTTTTTCTTTTGTGCAGTGATCATTTTCAAAAATAAATCTCAGCATGTCTTTTCTGTACTTATTTTTTAAAAGATTTTATTTATTTATTTGACAGAGTGAGACACAGCAAGAGAGGCAACACAAGCAGTGGGAGTGGGAGAAAGAGAAGCAGGCTTCCTTCCAAGCAGGGAGCCTGATGAGGGGCTTGATCCCAGGACCCTGGCATCATGACCTGAGCTGAAGGCAGACGCTTAACCACTGAGCCACTCAGGTGTCCCTCTTTTCTGTACTTAAATGATGTCATTTTGTTCATGGAATAATAATTAAAATTATTACTGTGTTCTTTAATATCTGGCATGATCTAGTCTTACCTACTTCTTCCTGGTCATTGAACATAATACTTTCTCCATTCTACTCTCAATTCTACACATTCATCTTACTGGCCCTCTTTTAGTTCCTTAAACACGTCATGTGAATTTTGTAATAGTGTCCTTATGCATATTTTTCTTAAACTTTACCTACCTAGTTATTTCCCACTCTTATGCATTCCTAACTCAATTGTTGCTTTCTTAGGGAAGCATTTTTTTTTCTATTAAACACATACATTCACGGTACCATCTACTGATTAAAATTTTTTTTTAAAGATTTTATTTATTTATTTGAGATAGAGACAGTGAGAGAGAGCATGAGAGGGGAGAAGGTCAGAGGGAGAAGCAGACTCCCCGTGGAGCCGGGAGCCCGATGTGGGACTCGATCCCAGGAGTCCGGGATCACGACCCGAGCCGAAGGCAGTTGCTTAACCAACTGAGCCACCCAGGCACCCTACTGATTAAAATTTTAATTTAATATTCATTTTTATGACAATTTGGTCATTGTTTTTCTTCTTATGTAAACCATGAAAGCAGGAGCTCCCCGTCTGTCTATGGTTACTTTTGAAGTCAGATGCCTACCAAAGTAGAGTCTTGGATAGGTTGTAGACACACACACAAAAATTATTTGTGGGGGTGCCTGGGTGGCTCAGTTGTTAAGCAACTGCCTTCGGCTCAGGTCATGATCCTGGAGTCCCTGGATCGAGTCCTGCATCAGGCTCCCTCCTCAGTGGGGAGTCTGCTTCTCCATCTGACCTCTTCCTCTCTCTCATTCTCTCTCTCTCTCTCAAATAAATAAATAAATAAATAAAATATTTAAAAAAATTATTTGTGAAAGTACAGATGGCTTTTACTTCTTGTCTTATAGTAGCCATATTTCTTTTATGTATTGAGGATACCAAGCTTTTTTTTTTTTTAAATGATTTCAATGAATGATTTTCTGAAAGATCAGCAGAATGTGTTCCTCTTCCCTTTGTCTAAAGGTTTTGATTATATTTCTGATAGACCTTGAATTTACATGTTTTCTCTTACCCCTTTCTAGAATTAGGAAGATATATACAAATGTAGTATTTACCTATATTTCATGTGTATGTCCTGGATTCATTTTCTTGATTATTTTGGAATTCCTCATTCAGTTCCACTGTAAGGAAATAGGCCAAGGTATGCAGCTCTTAGACCAGTTTCCAGTCTAAAAGATATTCATCAGGTACAATCCTGATAGATAAGGCTATACCACATTACTCTTTTTTTTTCTTGAAAATTTGTTCAAATCAAAAATATGGCTTTGCCTAGAATAATTCTAGCGTGTTTCCTGGTATTGGTCTTTCTGAGAGAAATTTACTTTTGTGAATCTATAATTCTAAAATGAAGGGTCACTTCTAATTGCTTTCATAATTATATGAGATATTTCAATATTTGAATGATCAATAGAAATAAAGGAGATGGAAGGAGACAGTTCTTTGCCTTCCTTATAATGTAGTACTGTAAAAGACAACATAAATATTTTGTTAATATAAAAATAGTACTCACAAAGCAAGAAACAAAAGGCAAATAAACAATAGAAAACTGAACAAGGTGCCTGAAGAATGATTTTAAAAGGAAAATAAGTAAAAAGGCTAAACATATGAAAAGTCAACTAAAGATATGCAAATGGAAGCAGTATTTGTAGCACCATTTAAACTTGCCACATTAGTATTAATTTAAACTTTAAAGCATACAGCTTTTCATCCTCTTCCCCTTGGCTTTGCTCTCCATTCCCGTTTTGTTTTGTTTTGTTTTTAAGATTTTATTTATTTATTTTGAGAGAGACAGAGAGTAGGGGGAGGGGCAGAGGGAGAGAGACAGTCTCAAGCAGACTCCACACTGAGCATGGAGACTGATAGGGCACTTGATTTCACAACCTTGAGATCATGACCTGAGCTGAAATAAAAAATCGGACGCTTAACCGACTGAGCCACCGAGGTACCCCTCTTTCATATATGTTTTTGTAAAAATGTAAAGGTTCAGTAATAAGTAGGGCTAACCAGATAACATTTTAACAGAAGTTGATAAATGTATTATATATCTTAATATAGTAGGGTTTAGGTTGAAAGCAGCTTTAACTACTTCTTGCAGATATCCTAGGACTTGGTATAGTTAGGTATATATTTGGGATTAGGAAGCAGTGGGATTTTCTGTGTTGGTCCTCACTTTATAGTTAGCCTTGGAGAGGGCATTTATATTTGTATCTTGGTTTCTTAATTTGAAAAATTAAACTATAAAACCAGTCCTATTAACTTGGATGAGATGACATTTTTGAAAAAAAAATTAATGCTCTATAGAAGTGTATAATGATTATTGGAAGTGAAACCAACTTATGGTCAGGAAGAGCAGCACTGGAAGGAGACTCTGTCCAGTTGTCTTGTGGATGTCTTCCTGACTGGTGTCCCTGACCCAGTGCTGCCTCCTACTTACCATTCTCCATTCAGTGATTTAGTGATATGTATATTTTTAAATGAATCACTTCATATTACTTTTATGCTTACATACCTCCAATCACTTCCTATCACATTAGAATGAAATATAAACTCCATTATAATTTAGATGACTAGATACAAGTCCCACTGCCTTATTCTCTGATCCTATCTCATATTCTCTCCATTGCTTGTGCTGCTCGAGACATCTTAATGTACTTTAAGTACACCACTCTCCTTCTCCATGTTATTCCCCTTTACACTTTCTAGAATATTTTTAACCTGGACATATGTGTTGTTGTTCTCACATTATTTATCTCCACTTAGAAACTATTTCTTCTAAAACCACCATATCAAAACAGTTCTGTCCATCAGTCTTTATTTCTTTACCCTGAAATAATGCTATTTATTTAAGTGTCTGGTTGTTAGTTGTCTGAGTTATTTTGGAGGGGAGGGGCAGAGATCTTATTTTCACTAATTTATCCCCAGTGACTGAAACAGGCAGATAGTATGTTCACAATACGTATTTGCTGAAGGAATAGATCTATGAGTACTTGGATGAATAAATGATATATGATTTAAAATATCCTGATTTCCATATATTTCACATAGATTTTTATTTTTCTTTTAATATCTAATTTATAAAAGAGTTGTATCTCATTGTGATAATCCATAATAAATCTTCCTAAAAATTGGTGATTATTGATTCAGGATTTCATTGAATTAACAAAATGCAAAAATACATTTGCCACTTGATCTACTATCAGGATAGCTTGACCTTTATTTACCATTTCCATAAAGTATTTTTTTAATATTAATATGGTCAGTTTTGAATAACTCTATGTTTCTCACTGATATATGTTGCCACAGCACAGTGAGATGTGATTGTGTATATATATATATATATATATATATATGCACGTGCATAAGTGCCATTCTCTATCCTATAAATATATATGTATATATATATAGTCATAGCTTCTTATGTCTAATAATTTATTTAAGAAATAGAGGTCTGAATAATAAAATTATAAGACATTAGTAAATTAACAAATATTAATTAAGAGAAAGGAAATACATTCAATCACATGGCCCTTTGCTTTCTCTTTCTCTTTGTTTTGTTTTTTTTTAATGCTGGTTAAGTGCTTACAGGTCTTATTTCATGTAATCATGAGAACAATGCTATAGAGTAGGTATGGTCATATTTATTTTGTAGATAAGGTGAGGGAGACTGAAAGAGTTAAAATGATTTCGCCAAGTTCACATAGCTGAAAATTGTTCAGTCAGGCCATGAACTCGTGATTAACCCAAAGCCCATGAGCCATTCATCACTACCACTTTGTAATCTTAAAAAAATCACATAGCTTCTCTGAGTTGTGTACCTATAAAATGCAGTATTTACATTAATTTTATCCATTCGAGAATAAAGTTGGGGTACTGGAAGGTTTTGTCCAGCATGAACTTCTTTCCTTAGTTCCTGACACCCTAATAAGGGATTAAGTCCTGATTGCTTGTGCTGTGCTGTTGCTTTTTCTTTTTTATGTGTTTGGGGACATAAAAAAAATAACAATTCCAATACTTGTCATTTAGAGTGTAGAGACTTATAACATTTAACTAAAAGGATTCTCATAAAATTAAAAGAATGCAACACACCTCCACTAAGAGAGAACAGCATTTTAAGTGGTCTTAGCAGACTATAAGGGTGTCACCGTTCAGAATCTCTTCAACCATTTTGCACAGTCCTTGATTATCTGACTTTCTGCATCCACAAGGATAGAACCCAGGGTTAAGGGCTCTGAATATGAGGTGACAGCAGATACATATTCCCTAATCTGAGTGACTTCTTGTTTCTGCCAGTTCCTGAAGAACAGGAAAACTACCAAACAAAATGACCAGTTGCTCATTTTTCAGGTTAAATATGTTTTATGATTGATGCTCCAATTGCTAGTAAACAAGAGGGAAAAAAAGTCAGCTATTGCCTCTATTTCAAACATCAACATATAGTTTCCATTGCTATATTGATTGACAACCCATCTAAGACTTGGGGTGTTTAGATTAAAAATTCAATTCAAGGGCAGAAATGTTAGGACAAAAACTCCCTTATTTCCCTGGAATAGGAAAGTAAACCAATGTACCAAGGCAAACTTGAGTATTAATATGAAAAATGGTAAGGACTGTGGTGAATTGGAGAACATATGACATATCTAAAATAGCAGATGTGCAACTGATTTTTACTAGAAAAGAATGTGGGTCCAGATTCACCAGATCTCCTAACTTTTCAAGAAAAAGCAAAAATTGCACATTAGCCCAAATATTATTCTGTGTTCTTTTACAAAGGCTAGGCAGAAATTAAAATATTGTCATAATACTATAAAAGACAATAAGGACATAATTAAAGAAAAAAGGCAAATTCAGTCTTCTTGCCACTACCTTGAAAATGCTACGGTAGGGAATGATATCTTCTTTTTCCTCATCTTTGCTAAGATGTTTTCACAATATATATTCGAATAAATAACTGTGGGCATTTATTAGATTCAAAGACCAATATATTATTTTAAAGTTGGACAGCACCCTAAGGGTTAGAATAATGTACACAGTTTTAGTGTTTAAGTATGTATGTGGGACCTGAACCTTCACAATGTATCTTGAGGACCTATACATTAATATATAAGGATACATTAATATATAATTAAATGAGATAATAATGCTTGCAAGTCAGCTATTACATTGATTGGAGGAGATAATTAGAAGCTATGATGGTATTTTTACATTTATTTTATAAAATACAAAATCTGTTAAAATTTGTTAAATTTTGTAAACTGTCCTAATAATTAACAAATTCATAGTAGTTGCTATTTGAAAAATATAATCCTAATTGTGAGGTAAGGAGAATAGTTGTTATTTTTGAGCTCCACTTTATCAAATGAAGAATGTAAAACTTAGAATGTATGGAGGAGAGAGGGGTAAAGAGAGAAAGAAGGAGGGAAGGGGAAAGGAGAGAGAGAAAAAGGGTTGAGAGGGTGAGAGGGAAGAGAGTTTGGATTTGAATCCTAATTATCTGACTGCAGAATCCAGATCTTGTTGAAAAAATCTGGTATCAATTCCAATGTGTAAAGAACTTAGATGTTATTATCAGTGAAAACCAACAGTTTCTTGGATCTGTCAGAGAACTGACAGCTATAGGGCAAACCATCTGCCTATATCTGGAAAGATGGCTGAAATCTTATTGCTTGTATTAAACACTGTCCTGGAAATCCTAGTTTGGACAATGAGACAAAAAATAAATAAAATAAAATAAAATAAAATAAGCATGTTGTTTGGAAAAGAATAAGTAAAGCTGTATTTGTTGCAAATGACATGTTGTCCACGTTGAAAAATCTCAATTAATTCTACAAAATATACAAAATCCTGCAAGTAATTAGCCATATAATAAGGATACATAACTGCATGTTAATATATTTTTTAAAGTGTATTGCACTCCTAAATGCCAACAACAAGCAGTTGACTATTTAAAAAACAATGACATTTATAATACCACCAAAATATGAGTCATTTAGGTGTAAATCTAAAATATGTAGGGGAATTTATATAGAAAACAACAGAACTCAAATGAAAGAAACAACAGAATATTTGAAAAATGAGGAGAGATTTCATATTCATAAATGATAAGACTTACTGTTTATGATGTCAGTTCTTCCTCATTTCTTTTTTATATCCATTGCAATTCGAATCAAAGTACAAGCAAATTCTTCATAGTTATTTGCAGATTTTGAAATACATATGAACAGTTATAAGTCTTAGAATAGTGGACATAATACTGTAAAAGAACTAAGTTGAAGGACTTACAACATCCACCTTCGGGACTTTCTTTTAAGCTTCAGTAATAAATACAGCACAGTATTTGTGCAAAAGTAGACAAATAGGTTAGGGAGAGGATGCGAGTCCAACAATAGAACTATATAAATGTGATCAGCTGATCTTTGACAAAAGAACAAAGGTAATCCAGTGAAGAAAGGATAGTCTTTCCAACAAATGGTGCTAGGACAGCTGGACATCCAAATGCAAACAAACAAAAACCATAGACAAAGACATTACAAACCTTTTATAGAAATTAGGTCAAAAAAATCATGACCTAAATGTAAAATAAAACTTATAAAAATTCAAGAATATACTTAGGAGAAAACTTATATGACATATGAGTTTGGTTATGAGTTTTTAAATGCTACACCAAAACCATAATTCACAAAAGAAAAAAAATTGATAAATGTTATAGACTTCTGCCCTGTCAAACTTCCTGTCCAGAGAATGAAAAAAAAAAAAAAAACAGTCCGTAGGGGAGAACATATTTGCAAAACATATACCTGATAAAGGACTATTATCCAAAATATACAAAAGTCACTTAAAACTCAACAATTAGAAAACAATCAACCCAATTAAAAAATGGGCAAAAGATCTGAGCAGATGCCTCACTAAAGAAGATACACAGATGGTAAATAAGCATATGAAACAATATGCTACGTCATTTATCTTAGAAAATTTCAAATTAAAACAACAAAAAAATACCACTACACACCTATTAGAATGTCTAAAATCCAAAAGCTGACAATACCAGTTGCTACTGGGAATGCAGAGTGAAGTGACAGGAGCCCTCATTCATTGCTGGAATGAGTGCAAAATGGACAGCTGCTTGGGAAGTTTTGACAGTTTCTCACAAAGCTAAACATAGTTTATCATACGATCTAGCAATCAGAGTTGGGACCTCAGTATGAACTCATGTTTAACTGAATACAGATGTAGATGGTTACATACAGAAATATTTGAAAATGTGGATATATGCACAAGTTAGCATGCATACATGTAAGTCCTTGTTCTGTTAGCTGAGAGTACCTAGAAGCAATAAAATCCTAGTGACGACACGCATACCAATCACCCAGATTGTGGTTTCTAATATCACTCTCCAAAATAAAGGAAGGATTCCTTGGAGAAATTGCTGATTTTGCAGATTTTTCTGTGATCTGTGAGTATCTTGTAGTAATAGAAATTAAGGAAAGGATGAAGCAAACAAACAAAAAAGCAAAAATACTTAAAGATGGGATATATTAAAGGGAAATGAAAGGCAAGATCCAAAACTGCAAAAATTTGGTGAAGAAAATAAATGAAGTAGTCTTGGATTATAAGCCAAATTTTAAAATAAATATCTAGAAGTTCATACTAAATAAATAAATGCTTGAATAAATAAGTAAATGTGGGATAGAAGAACATTCTATGCAAAATAATTCCAAATAATTTATGTGGATGAGTAGAGCATCAAATTTATGTAGATAACTCTGAGTAGAGCATCAAATTTATGTAGATAACTCCTTAGTCCTTAAATGTGGGGTATGCATAGTAACTTCCCTCTGAAATGTACATCATGGAAAGGGGAAGTAATGGTAGTTAGAGTAACTTTACAGTGGAGAAACTTATAGACAAACACTACCCCAACCAAGTGATCAAGGTTAACATCGGCAGTGAGTGGTAAGTCATGTTGGTGTTATATACCCTTGGTATAATGTGATGAAATGGCACTATACTTTCTTTGATCTTCCTCCCTCCCAAAAATATCCTCAGTCTAATCATGAGTAAAACATCAGGCTAATCCCATTTTCCCAGTGGGACATTCAGCAAAATATCTGACTAGAACTACTTATAACTTTCAAGTTCACCAAAACAAGGAAAGGCTGAGAAAATGTTACATTCAATAGGAACCTAAGAAGACATGATGATTAAATGTAATGTGATATCCTGGACGGGATCTCAAAAGAGAAAGAAGACATTAGGGGAAAACTAAGAAAACCTGGATAAAGTATATACTTAACTTAATGATAATGTATCGGTATTGACTTATTAATTGTGACAACTGTACCGTATTAGTACTTTTAAAAGTAATCTGGGTGGTTCAATTAAAAAATGGTCCCAGACTCCTATGGAGAAGATTCTGAAAAACTTTGTTAAGAGTATTCCTAAATTAAATAAAAATAAAGTGATTCTTACCACTTGGCACCTACTGCCCTATATAAACACCAGCACATAGGAATAACGGGAATGCAAAGAACATTTTATTGGAACTTAGTGTATTACAAACAGAAAGACTGAATTCAATACCCACCAATAGGGAAATAATAAATAAGTAGTGGTACTTTTATATAATGGATTATTTAAAGTTCTTAAAAGGAATTAACAGACAGACATAAAGAAATACATCTTAAAATGAGCCAAAATAAGAAAGAGACTGTATTTTCACATGTGTGTTTCATGGTAACAGGAAACACACCAGAAATACTATATTTTCCCTATAGATATATAAATGGATAAACTATACAAAATTCATACTAATGGTAAGCACCATACTGGCATGTCTTGGAGATATTGCAGGTCTAGTTCTAGACCACTGCAATAAAGCAAATATTGCAATAAAGCAGGTCAAATGGATTTTTTGGTTTCCCAGTGCATATGGAAGTTATGTTTATACTATACTATAGGCTATTAAGTGTGCAATAGCATTATGTCTAAAAAAACCCAATGACATATATTAATTTAAAAATTATTTTTTTGTTAAAAAATGCTAACCATCTGTTGAACTTTCATAAAGTCAGTCTTCTTGCTGGTAGAGGGTCTTGCCTCAGCGTTGATGGCCACTGACTAATGAGGGTAGTGGTTGCTGTCTTATATGTTTGTGATTCTTGCCTCCTCAAGACAGTAACAGTAGTAACATCAAAGATCACTGATCAAAGATGACCATGACAAATATAATAATAATTAAATAGTTAGAAATATTGAAAGAATTACTAATATGTGAGACAGAGACATGAATGACCAAATGCTGTTGGAAAAATTACACTGATAGACTTGCTGAACTCAGGGTTGCCTAAACCTTCAATTTGTGGTGGGGAAAAAATAGCATTATCTGTGAAGCACAGTAAAATGAATCACAATAAAAAGAGACATGCCTGTGTTCCAGACATTGGATACCAGCTCTGGAATGCATTAACAAAGAAGAATGGGATGGATAAAATTCATGGAGTTTCAAATTTATTAACAATATCTTACTCTAGAAAATCTGAAGTAAGTATGGCAAATAATTGCCATTTTATGAAGATACACAATAATTTTGAGGTTTTGTACATAGTTTATATAAAAGTATTTTACATCTACATATCTATGTGTGGACAATTTTATTAACTTTTTAAATTTATTATGTAAGATAATTTAAAATCCTCTGTATGAACAATAGCCACAAAAAATCCATATGTTCCATGTTATGGATGAAATTTATCTTTTGTTAACAGTAACACATTTTATATCTCTTTAATACTTTGTTGCCCAACTATAACAACAATTAAATAAATAGCCAATTAATCATGTTTAGTCTATAAAATTGTTCATTTTATACCAGAAAACAAGCACTATAAAAGAGTATATATACCATACATGAATTCAGTAAAGTCACAGGATACAAAATCAACATACAGAAATCTGTTGCACTTCTACACAGAAATAATGAAGCAGCAGAAAAAGAAATCAAGGAATCCATCCTATTTACAATTGCACCAAAATTATAGAATATTCAGGAATAAACCTATCTGAAGGGGTAAAAGATCTGTACTCTGAAAACTCTAAAAGACTGATGAAAGAAGTTGAAGATGACACAAAGAAATGGAAAAAATATTCCATGTTCATGGATTGAAAGAATACATATTGTTGAAATGTTTTTCTACCCAAAGCATTCTACACAATTATACAGTCTCTATCAAATACTACCAGAATTTTTCACAGAGCTGGAACAAATAATCATAAAATTTGTATAGAATCATGAAAGACCCCAAATAGCCAATGCAATCCTGAAAAAGAACAGCAAAGGTGGAGGCATCCAATTCTAGACTTCAAATTGTAATACAAAGATTAAGTGATCAAGACAGTATGGTACTGGCATAAAAACAAATGTATAGATAATGGAACAGGAAAGAAAACTCAGAAATGAACCCACCAACTACATGGTCTACTAATTTTCGACAAAGCAGGAAAGAATATCCAATGGGGGGAAAAATAGTCTCTTTCAAGTCTCATTTCAACAAATGGCATTGGGAAAACTGGAAAGCAGTGTGCAAAAGAATGAAACTGGACCACTGTCTTACCCCATACATAAAAATAAATTCAATATGGATTAAGAGATAAAAGTGAGATAATAAACCATCAAAATCCTAGAGGAGAACACAGGCAGTAACCTCTTTGACATAGGCTGTAGCAACTAGTTACTAGTATGTTTCCTGAGCAAGGGGAACAGAAGCAAAAATTACTATAGGGACTACATTAAAATAAAAAGCTTCTACACAGTAAAGGAAACAACAAAACTAAAAGGCAACCTTAAGAATGGGAGAAGATATTTGCAAGTGACATATCTGGTAAAGAGTACCCCAAATATATGAGGAGCTTATAAAGTTCTTGTCAAGTTCTTACCAATACCAAAAAACCAATAATCCAATTTAAAAATGAGCAGAAGACATGAATGGACATTTTTCCAAATAATACATACAGATGGACAACAGACACATGAAAAGATGCTCAACAGCACTCATCATCAGAGAAATACTAATCAAAACTACAATGAGATATCACCTCATAACAGTCAGAATGTGTAAAATGAACAACATGGGAAACAACAGGTGTTGATGAGGATGTGGAGAAAGAGGATCTCTCTTAAACTGTTGGTGGTAATGCAAACTGCTGCAGCCACTCTGGAAAACAGTTTGGAAGTTCCTCAAAAATTAAAAAATATAACTACCCTCAGACCCAGCAATTACACTACTAGGTATTTACCCAAAGGATACAAAAATACTGATTTGAAGGGACACATGCACCCCAAAGTTTATAGTAGCATTATCAACAATAACCAAATTATGGAAAGAGCCCAAAAGTCCTTCAAATAATAGAGTTGAATGAAATTCATCAGTTGAACTGATGAGTGGATCAACTGATCAGTTGAACTGATGAATGGATTAAAATGGTGTATATATACAATGGAATATTACTCAGTCATAAGAAATAAAATCTTGCCATTAGAAGTAATGTGGTTGGAAGTAGAGTGTATTGTGTGATGAGAAATAAGTGGTGGGTATTGAGGAGGGCACATATTGCATGGAGCACTGGGTGTGGTGCATGAACAATGAATCTTGTAACACTGAAAAAATAAAACTATCTGGGGAAAAAATTTTAAAAATAAAGAAATAGATTCGTCAGAGATAGACAAAAACCATATGATTTCACTTATATGATTTCACTTATATTTGGAATTTAAGAAACAAGACAGAGGATCATAGGGGATGGGAGGGAAAAATAAAATAAGATAGAATCAGAGAGGAAGACAAACCATCTGAGACTCTTAACTAAAGGAAACAAACTGAGGGTTATTGGAGGATAGTTGGGTAGTGGGATGGGGTAACTGGGTGATGGACATTAAGGAGAGCACATAATGTAACGAGAACTTGATGTTGTATGCAACTGACGAATAACTGAACTCTAATGTGAAACTAATGTTACACTATATGTTAATTAATTGAATTTGAACAAAATAAATAAACAACAACAACAAACAAACAAACCCGAATGAACACAGGGGAAAATAAAAGAAAGGCAAACCAAGAAACAGACTCTTAACTATAGAGAAACTGAGGCTTACCAGAGGAGAGCTGTTTGGTGGTATGATTTAATAGGCAATGGGTATTAAGGAGAACATTTTTGATGAGCACTGGGTGTTGTATGGAAGTGATGAATCACTAAATTGTACACCTGTAACTAATATTACACTGCATGTTAGCTAACTGGAATTCAATACAAACTTGGAGAAAGAAAAATAAAATAAAAAAATAAAAAAGGATCTACCCAAAAACAAAACAAAAAATAAAATAACAAATAAATAAGTAAATAAAAGCTGATCTTCCTATAAACCAATAAGCAATCAAAATCTTGCTGGTTAACCAAGTAATTTCATGTTGAAAAACCCAAAGAAATGAAAAAGGAAATTCTCCCCCAGCACCTTACCAGAAAGACTCAACATTATATATCTGTCTTTCCTGCTTCACTGAGGTCCTTGCAGGCCAAGCTTGGTGTCTTCCTTTTTGTTACCCTAGAATCTTGACCCTGTCTGCCATACCAGTGGCTCAATATATGTATGAAGTGAATTCATGTCAGATGCAGTAACAAGAAAAAAAAAGACATAAAAGAGGACAAAAACCCACCAAAGAATTTAATATTCTAATTCTTACCTATACTAATAAATGGCCAAATGCTGGAAACTTGAAGTAGCAACAAAACAAAATGCAATATAAAAAAATAGTAAGTATTTTAATGGCTTCTTAGTGACTGTCTTTACACACATTCCTATAGGATCATAGCTAAACATTAAAGAGCCTTCTGCTATTTTAAAAATCCAGATGATTGTGCTTAAAAAATATATTCAGACTAACCTTTAACTTTTCAATATATAGTGCCCATTGCATGTGACAGTTATGTTTTAAAAGAATATAAATGTAAGACAGGCACCACAGGTAGAAATGTTAAGAAAAGATCATCTTTTGTTAAAAGAAGAATGATGGAGGCTAAGCATGTCCATTCTATAAATGGAAAAACGAGTGACGTTTTTGGGATTGCATAGCTTTCTCTTTCTAATTAAAAGCATCACATATCAGAGAAAATTTTCTCAGAGCACAGAGATGCACATTCAATGATATACTCAGGAAGTTTACACACAGAACACTTAGTCACAGACACTTTATTCAAGGATGTACATAGGGCTCTAGGATAAGGCAACTGAGTGTCTACAGAATGTGCTCATAAGACTAAAATTCCATGTTCTCTCACTGTAGGTATTGCAACACTAAATACCACTTACTCTTTAATGTTCCTTGGCTTTCTCTTGTCTGCTAGGTAATGTGCTCTATTAAGAGACAGTCTTTTGTCATCTGCCTCCAAAATACTTAGTTAACACTATCTGCAGTGCAGGTGTTTAACATTCTAAACCGTTTCTAGCCAATAGTAGTAAAAAATAATGAATGCCGTTTGACAAGCTTAAAAATTATCTTTTCAGAATGATTCCCTGAGGGCATATCTTTGTGTAATATGAAAGCAAATCTAAAAATATTTTTGATTACTTGGCAAATTTTCTCCAAAAGTAGATTTATATTAGAATAAATCCTTATTTTTCTTTAGAAAAGCCTAAGCAATGTCTATATGCATTTTGACTGATTCCAATATTGTAAATTGTGGAATAAATTTTAAGGCAGATCATGAAGAATAATAGTAACATCTAAATGAAGGATTGTTGATGAATCTTCTTATTTCTTTAACAAAATGGGAAATAAAACATCTTTTCTTCCTAAGAGTAATGTTAGATTGATTATGAACGGTCTATATATGAAGTGTTTCCTCCTGATCTAAGATACATTGCTGAGTGCCTTTTCTTTCACTCTATGTGTATTTGATCTCATTAGTAAGGCTTTACTAATAGGTCAGATAATATTCAAATTGAATAACTTCCTACTGGTTACAAATAACAATCTTTTCTGTACAGATGCTAACACCAGGTGTGTGTGTGTGTGTGTGTGTGTGTGTCCCCTATATGGTCAACTACTGTTCTTTATAATTTCCTTTCTTCTTAGGAGAGAAGGATAGATATGACCCTGATTATAGCTGGTTCTACATTTTGCGGTACTGTTTGTCAAGTTGACTACTACATAGTAAATTTAGGTCTGCTAGGAAATCTTACCTCGTTTTAATCCAAGTTACTTAGCAACTTGGGGGTCAGAGTTTTGTTTTGATACAGCAGATATTTCTTTAAAAATCCATGGTGTTATAGAGATAATGACTCACTGTGACACTACTCCATGAATAGGACATAAGGTAGTTTGAGTTTAGACTGTCACAAAATGAAATTATTTTGGAACGTTAATACCTAGCCTTTTTTGATTTTAGATTCCACATCACACCTGTTTTCTCTTAAATGTTATTTTTTACATCACAGAATTATAGTCATTCTTACAGACTCACGCATATATACACACAAGCATGCCTATGATAGGACTTTCTTCAAAACTGCTGTTTAAAGAAGTAACTTGCTATGTGTTTTCAAATTAGAGAACCACTTGGGGTGCCTGTGCTGCTCAGTTGGTTAGCATCTCACTCTTGGTTTCAGCTCAGGTCATGAACTCATGGGTGGTGGGATCGAGACCCATGTCAGTCTATGTGCTCAGTGAGGAGTCTGTTTGAAGATTCTCTCCCTCCGCTTCTCTCCCACTCACTGGCATGCTCTTGCTCTCTCTCTCTTCCTAAAACAAATGGATTACTCTTTTTTAAAAAAGATTCTATTTATTTATTTGAGATAGAGTGAGACTGAGAGAGAGAGAGAGCAGGAGCGGGGGTAGGGGGACAAAGGGAGAAGCAGGCTCTCCATTGAGCAGGGAGCCCTATGCAGGGCTTGATGTCAGGACACTGGGATCATGACCTGAGGTGAAGGCAGACACTTAACTGACTGAGCCACTCAGGTACCCAAATGAACGAATCTTTAAAAAAATATTAGAGCACCACTTAAGGATAACTTCCTGCTAGGGAGAAAAATCAAATCTAAAAATAATTATCTAGAAGACAATTATATTTATATGTAAATTTTTACTTGTTGATTTTGGTATTAATACATATTGAAGAATGGAGAACATCAGAAGATATCTGCCTGACTAGAAAGATTGGAACCATTAGTAATCCAAACTTTTTATCTTATTTATAACATTTTGAAGAGCCTTATGAGCAAATGGTGTTCAAAAATATATGCATAGTATTCATACAGACAGCATTATAATAATTTAAAATTGCTGATTTCTGTTTTAAGTCTTCCAATATACAGTAATGTAGTGGCAGGTCAAAGTTGTTTGTAAATGTAATTAGGATTTTCAATTTATGTTTATGGATTCAAAAGGAATCAAATCAGCAACAAAACCCAACTTTGAGTGACTTATTGCTACTGTTTGTAATTCAGAGGATCCCTCCATAACTGATTATCTGAAGGGATCTTATATGTGCAGAAGCTCTACCATGCCTATGTTGATCAACCCGGCAAGACCAACATTCCATCCCCCAGTGCAGTCCCCCTCAAGTGCTGCTTTTGCTCTGTGCTGCTCCACCAGGTATGAAGGGTATCGCCATTATTATACTAAAGAACACTCTTCTGAATAGAATACCGTAGTTCTCTGCCAAGATCACAAAATGATAAATCTGAGCACTGGTCTGAAAAAGTCAGAAAATGGTCTTCCCCATGTTATAGTAATGACATGCTTTTCAGGCCGTGTGGTTTTGCACATTTCAGTGACACATGTCTTTTGATGTAGGCCATAGCATGTGCAGGGCTAGATCCAGGTGTATTATATGACAAATCTGCTTTTAAAAGATTTATGTAAGTATATATGTATCACATATTTTTCATCTGTATCTTTTCAGTAGTTGGTTAACAATTGAATTATCTTTAACCAGGAGCTCACATTCCAGAAGGATTTACAGAAGGGCTTCAGCAATCTTTATCTCGAACCAAGAAGAGGTTTTGCTAATTTGCATAATGGATGTTACAAATTATTCTCATAGGTTTAAAGATCGACGTAGATCTTTAACGTAGAAATCTACTAAACGTAGATCTGAAACGTAGAAATCAACTAAAACCACTGACCTTTGCATGGAAAGGAGATGGCCAATGCTCTTTGGAATGTGTCTCTTCAACCAGGATTCAATCCAATTCTGTATACAGATGCTTATTGGAGAATTCTGATCCTGACTCTGGCTATGAGTTCAGGTTTGTTGTGCCTGAAGAATATTGATGGACCTCCTTGTAGTGAAACTTTCATTTTAGGCACTCTCAGACCACCTGAAAGGACAGAGAGTTGAGATTACAAAACAGATTATCTGACTGTTTCTGTACCTGCTTACTAATAGATGTTTATATGTGCAGCAGCATTCAGTTGGTGACCTGGTTCCATTGCACATTGCTGAAAAAAGGAGGAGGATGGGAAAACGGAGAGTGCACACATGCTCCTTATATATCTCTTTCTGTTCAAAGTTAACAGTATTTTTGACAAGAATTCTAATAATTCTTACTGTTGAAAATGGCTCGGCTCAGTTTGCACAAGCAATTCTCAAAATCTCTTGAGAGCTGTGTTGCTGGATCTCATTGGCTCTACCAATTTTCTTATTCTCCTAGTATGAAATCTCTTGAAGGAGGTTCCACAGTACTCCTTTTAATTAAAAAGAGTTGGATCAGTCCACAAATACATACCCCAGTGTATACTCAGTTATATCTGCATCTCCAATGGAACAAAGCTTTATTTCATTTCCCAGCTCCTCTGTATGCATTCAGATCATTTTTTAAAGGCTTTTCCCACCAGCGTTGCACATTGGTCCTGGATGACCAAACCCCTAACAGCAGACTCAGTGTAAGTATAAGGTAATATTGCCACCATCTGAGAAAAATATATAAGCACTATCCTATCAGTTATATGTGATTTGCAGTTTAGTATTGATTTAGTGTGAAACTGAGCTACACACAATTTGGGAGGATCATTAGTTTTGAAAGAGGACCTATGTTCAATCAGACTCCTGAGAATATTCTTCATTAGTTGTCAGATTTGACACCTGAGGATGTGAGCAAATTTTAGTTAACAATTGAATTAAGAATAAGGCCTTTTTGGCGTCTTTGCTCTTTAAGGAACAGTTAATTTAATTATAAATAAACAGAACTTTTTTCCCCCTAAACTTTTATTTCTCTTTTGTGTATATGTGAATACTAGAAAATGCCTCTCCCTCCTGCTTTTGCCAAGTTCTGTCTTGGGGTGTCAGATAGTACAGGATGCCAGTTAAATTTGACTTTCAGATGAACAACATATAATCTTATTGTAAGTATGCCCTATGCAATATTTGAGACATATTTATAGTAAGATAATTGTTATGTAACAGAAATTCAAATTTAACTGCATTCCTATTTGTTAAATCTGATAACCCTAATCTGTATACAACCAATAATAATTATATGAGGAATAAAGTAGTTTTATGGAGCTGATCTATTTCTGTACCAAGCTACTATATGTGTATCATATATATATGATAAATATATGCATGTGTATATATCTTCAATGATAGTTTTGGGCAATTTAGGCATAAAAATACCCTCATCAATGTTGAAGCATGTGTCTTTTATATATATTTCAAATCTGTGTAATTTGAGGACATGTTTCTCTTCCTGAACGATGACTATTGCCCCAGTTTTGAATAAAAATGGCACACAACTCCTTTACCCAATCCCACTTTCCCTGGATCTTTTAGTTTAAGAATCATTTCACTTCAAAAGCCAAAATAAAGCCAGAAATAAATCTTTCTCCTGGGCAAAACTGTGAACCAAACTCTAAGCTCACTGATTTGGAAGGCTCAGCTTCTCATCAACTAGTACGTCTTGGCTTTCAATTTCTTTTCTCTTTCACTTCTTGTATACTGTATTTTATATTCTCTGCTTAATCTTGTTAGCTGAATTAGTTCACAAGATCTTTATTTTCCATTTTTCTTTTCTGAATATTATCTGGGAGATTTCTGGTTCTAACTGCAAATTTAGGCTGCTCATAAAATAACATGCTCTCTATTTTTCTGGTGCCTCTACTCTCTTTCCTTTGCAAATGTGAGATATTCTATATTCCCATCAATCGTGTTAGGGACCAAAAAAGCCTCAGTGCACTTGTTTTTAATATGTTGCATTCCAAGACCTTTCTCTGAGGAGCTCAGTGTACATTACAAACATTATCTAATTAGTTCTCACTGCATCTGTGTAAGGATTTATATCCTGTTCTTTTAGGTTCCAAATGATAACACAGCTACAAGGTCACGTAACAAGTTTTGAAAACTTCTCATATTCTTAAAGGAGCTCATAAAACTCATAATTCCTCCCACCCTTCTTTCCAGACACTTCTCTTCTATTCACTTCTCCCTAGATTTCCTCTTTTAACATCCTTGTTCATGCCACTACATCATTTCTCTTTTAAATCTATACCTATGTGATATTAAAAACAACTTAATTTTTAGATTCAAATACCAGCTCCTCAGTTAACTGTGTTAAAATGGACAAGTCAGTCAAACTCTCTGAGCCTGGCTTTTTCAAATGTAGAAACTGAAGTAGAAATTAGAAAAAATTTCTAAAAAAGTAGAAATTCTACTTTTTGTAGAATTTAAGGTAGTGAACATAAAAACATTGGATGCATTGTTGAGCATTTAGCAAACATTTACTAGCCTTCATTGTTATTATTAGAATAAATAGATCGAGGCAGATTAAATAGTTGCTGATAAAAGTACCTAGTGAAATTTTTTATGGAATTTCAACCTTGGACTCTCCTCAGTTACCTCCTTAATAAGACAGCATGCTTAATTTATTTCTGAGACTTTGAAAGATAAAAATAATGACTTCTAGATGAAGATTCTATGTGTTAGGGCTTCCAGATTTTACCAACACATTTTTTTGAAGATTTATTTATTTGAGAGAGAGAGAGAAAGAGCATGAGCGGGAAGGGCAGAGAAAGAAGGAGAGGGAGAGAATCTCAGAGTCCCCGCTGAGCACAGTGCCTGATGCTGGGCTCCACCCCACAATGCTGAGATAATGACCTGAGCCAAAATCAAGAGCTGGTTGCTTAACCAACTGAGCTACCCAGGACCCCTAGATTTTACCAACACATTAAGTTACTTGTGTATAGGAAAGAATTGGCAGTCAAGAATTCTTCGTTTACATTTTCTATATGATTTTGTGTTCATTATTTTATCTCATTTAATCCTAGTTTTCTGCTGTATAAAATAACAGATAATAATCCATAACCTGCAGTTGTAAGGATTAAATGATATAAAAGTTGAGGATATTGCCAGCATGTTGTGCTATATGTGAGACAATAAACTATTAGTTAAAATATTAAGGGGGAGAATATCTTTAAGAAATTTTAATGGCAAGTTCTTAAAAGCTCTTCATGATCTACAGGCCTACTTATATTCCTGGGGCACTAATGAGTAAACACTAAGGATATTTTTGTCTTTAAGACTTCTTAATTATATAATTTATGTATTTTTAAATGATGATTATTTATTATATAAAGTTCACTTCTCTGGAAAATTTTAAGCTTCTAAAGTGGTATGTCCAACATAAAGAAGTGGCAAAATGAAATGTGGGTACATGCTTTCATCAAAGTTACTCCAGTGTGTTTAGTCATTTGGAAATGAATCTGTGTGAGACCTAACACCATGTACCTGGTGCTAAGTTTAAGTTCAATAACATTAGTTCCCTGTGCTGACTTCAGGGGCCATCCTTCAGATTTTCTGTTTATTTTAGTGTTCACTACAACAATTTAGAGTTCTCTAACCTACATATTTCATATAAAACCAGTGGATATCACTTTCATTTTGACCTTTCACCTTAGAGTTTCCATTTCAGTTTTAAAAATTAAAGTGTTTTTATGACTATTATAAAGTATAGGTTTAATATCTTGTTCTGAATTTACAGTCCATGTTTTCATAATATATATTAGGATATGATGGTCAAACCAAGAAAAAAAAAGGCCTTAAACAAAAACAAAAAGTTCAACTTTAATCTCAGGCAAAACTAAAGTATGGCATATTGCGTCTATTTCTACCTAATACATTTTCATTATTCTTCTTCTTCATCTTTTAAAGTGACATATACAAGCTAAATATTGAAATAAAAATAAATGGATTTAAATATTAAAGGACAGTATACATTTTTACATGTGCTCCTGATCATTTATAAACACTCTAACCTTTCTGGACTGTTTTTAGTAGCCTTTTTATGTCTAAGAAAACTTTATTAAAGCTACATATTTTATATATGAATAGCACCTGTTATGCATTATGTTGATTCAATGAAGTAGTTTTACATCATAAGCAAGGAAGGTTAGAAAAACTTTAATTCAACTTAAATATGCATAATGTTTTTAATCACACTCTCTGATCCTATTGATAAACCTTAAACTCAACCATAACAGAGATGAGAAAATGGGCTAAATTCTGTCTACAATTACTCATACAAAAACCCTATAGAAACCAATTACTGTATTATTAGAGTTCGTTGTGATTTTCAGAAAGTAGAAATCAGCTTAAGTCTGTTTAAATCTATCCAATCTTAGCATGGAATGTGATAGGAAAATTTGTACTGTGGAAAGTAAAATAGAAAACTAGTCAAAATAGAAAATCTTCCTATCCTTCACTCTCTTCCATCTTCTTGTTCATTACCTTGTTGAACGTATAAATGACTTTCTCCTGCACTTAAATTAACTTCAATTAATAGTAAGCGTCCTAATTATAAATTACTTCTTCTGGTTTTAAGTTCCGCTACATAAAATATAACCTGCTCTAGGCCATAGGCAAACCATCTGTCAACCAGACAATACAGTAAGAAATGGGAAGTATGTAACTCTCGGTGGGCCTCTTCTCACATTGTATATTAGTAAACCAATGTCTCTAATTTCTCTACTTAGCAATTTCCTTACAATCACCATAGAACTAAAACCTAAAGGGATTTAGAGATGGAAACAGAGATGCTTCCCCTACAGGACTTAGGTATGTGTTTCCTGAGTTGATGGGAAACCCATATAGTTGTATTACATCCTTTTCTGGGTTGAGAGAAGGAGCTGGCTCCATGAAGGGTATGACATCATATCAATGATTGCCTGATAAAGGAAGTACAAAGCCTGATCCCCTTACCCCAAGTTGAGGCAACACTAGTTCCAGAACTCACCATGAAATGATCTGAGCCATCTATTGAAATACTTCACATTTCTACATCTCCTTCTGCTTAATCTTGCTCCTTCTTACTTTATTTTAGGTATAGATCCTGAATGCATTCCCAAATAATTTTTCTGCATGCAATTCAATAAACTTCCTGTCTCTTAGCCTCTAGGATCCTCAGATAATAATAGCAAGGTAGTGAGTACCTCTCTGACAACCTGGGTAAGCACCAGTGACACACATCCATTCTTTCACTGTGGCATTATCTGGAATATATTCTTTGAACTGGTTGATTTGTTAGTATACTTATGGAAATGGGATTGTATCAGGTTCAAATGACTATTCTTTCTAGTCATCAAATCCAGGCTGGGTTTCCTAGTATGGCTTTTTCCCATTAATAGTTGTCTTATTCTTTAAAAGCTCTATGAAGTAGAATAATTTGCCTTGTCAACAAAAGCAATCGATCAATGAATCCAGGCATTTTCCTAAACATTCATTTGGAATAACTCATTTATTTATATCAGATATGTACTATTTTTGTCTCCAGTTAACAAATGAGGCAACCCAAACACTGATTCCTTTAATTTTCCCAAGATCACACAGGTAGAATGTGGAGGGCCTGAGATTCACACTACAATTCTTGCCATGCAAGATTCAGGAAGGAAAAAAGAGGAAAAGAGGTTTTCAGGATTACTAGGAGGAAAACTAAGGATGTTGAATTATGTAAAGTATATTCCAGCAACAGCATATTCAATGGTTCCATTGAGTGTATATTTGGAAAAGTATGTTGGTGGCAAAGAACCAGGCCAAGGCATCTCTTTGTTACTTTATGTAAGTACAATCAACAACCAAATTGTTTTGAGGAGGAAACTGAGGATAACCAGGGTGTGTGAGGAAAGAACATTTCACTATTTTCATAGACATTATCTCAGAAATTGCCTTCACCTATATACCTTTTGACATCTACCAAGTTTGGTTGTAGTATTTTATAACTCTCTTCTATCTTTAAAGTTTTTGGTTTGATGAATGAAGGCTCTTCTTTGAATAGGACAAAGGTGACTCATTTGAGCCTTTTCTTTGTAATTGATTACTTTATGGAGTATTGATTACTTTAATGGAGGCAAATATAAATTTTAGAATTGGAGAAATCAAAGCTATTCCGGGTTAAATAGTTCATTTGGTAACTTATCTTTTTAGTACAGGCACTGGGCTGTATATTCTCTGGATAAAAGCTAACATGACAATAGTTGTTCATCTAGAACAAAGGACTATCTAAGAATGAATGCCCTCTTGAAAAGAATCAAGACAAGAAACTGAATATTAAATATTTAGCAAAGAAATGTGTTCAAGAAAAAAAAACACAGGTTATGATTAAATTAGATCTTTTAATTTTCTATGACAGAAATTTATTATGAATGACAAAAACAAATGAGATTTTGCAATAAAATATGGGTGTATGACTGATCTAACTTAAAGAAAACTCATGACAACCTTATGCATATAAATTAAAATGAAATATAAATAATTTTTAATCAAATAGAATCTGTCATTTTACCATTTCTTCTAATTACCCACTTTAATGATTTTACTAAGAGTTTTTCTTTCCCTCTGAAAATCACAATTCAATGTCATCAAAGAAATTGATTCTAATAGTTACAATAAACTTACAAATAGGGGCACCTGGGAGGCTCAGTAAATTAAGCAGTTGTGTTTGGTTCTGGTCATGATCCTTCTCACATTGGGCTCCCTGCTTGGCCAGGAGTTTGCTTCTCCCTTTCTCTCCTCCCCCTTTGTGCACAAGCATATGCACATTCTCTCTCTCAAATAAATATATAAAATCTTAAAATAAAGTAAGATAAACTCACAAACTAATAATAAAAATCATAAGAAAACCCCATTTGTGGTAAAAGATGAGTAAGAATTGATGAGTTCTGCCACTAAACATACTTATTCCCTTTAATTATGGAATGTTATACAAATGTGCAATTTTTGTTTGAAGTATGAAACATACAATAATCCACCCTTATTGTTGGAATATTCTTCTAAAGCAAAGAATTTTTAAAATAAGTTCTAAACATTGATTTAAATACTAGAGCTGAATACTTAGATTTACAGTAAATTCTGTCAATTTTCACTAATGAACGTGACATCACTTTCTCTTAAGATAATAATCTTTCAATATACCATGGAATAGTAGAGCTAAGTACTTTTGACATATGAAAATTCTTGACTCTATCCATCTATTCCTGACCCTTCTAACTTTATTTTATCCCTCTCTGTGTTTTGATTATTTATCCCATCACTGCAATGTTCTCACAGCCATTTTTTCTTACAGCAGTTTAAAATATATGTACGAAAAATTTAGCTCTGGTTTTTGTTTTGTTAGTCTTCAGAAGTTTTTTTTTTTTTTAATTGATTCTATATCATTTTCCAACTTGAAATACTCCTTGTTAATCTCTTTCTACACTAGGATTATTTCTTGTGTTTCCCTCTTTGCTTTTCAAACTTAGTGAAATATACTGCTTCTTGCTCTCACTTGTTCCTTTTTCAAATTCTCAGACTACATACTTTCCTAGTGTTTCCCAACCTCCTGACTCTTTCCACAGTGAGACTCATTTATGCATTCCTTAGAGAGAGGAATAATAGAAAAAAAACGACACTAGTAATGGAAACTTCCCCACAATTTGGAGGAGAATTTCATTTGATTGCATCATATTTTTAAACTCAGCATTTACTAAACAACTGTTATGTGGAAAACAGATCAAAATAAGTCCTGTCAGGGCGCCTGGGTGGCTCGGTGGGTTAAGGCCTCTGCCTTCTGCTCAGGTCATGATCTCAGGGTCCTGGGATTGAGCCCCACATTCCGCTCTCTGCTCAACAGGAAGCCTGCTTCCTCCTTTCTCTCTGCCTGCCTCTCTGCCTGCTTGTAATCTCTCTCTCTCTGTCAAATAAATAAATAAAATCTTAAAAAAAATAAGTCCTGTCAAAAATTGGGGAATTGCCTAGTATATTCTCATTTTAGTTTTAAAGCAGAGTAGTTAGATTTAGCACTAGTTCAATTTAGTTTAAAAATGTTAAAACTGAGTGATTATCAGTAAGCAAGCACTCCTACTATTGGGCTCTTTTTTTTTTTTTTCCTTTATAATCACATGCTAAATCATCCATTGGGGGGATTTGACTGAAGATATATGGAGATTCTGCTGCCATCTGTGAAATAAACTTTTACTCTGTAAAAGTTAACAGAATAAGGGAAGCTGTGCTCTCACTGGCACTAGTATTCAATGCTGTCAAAACTTGAATATTGACATAAAATTTAATAATTTCACGTTGACTTGACATACTTCAAAGCATATTTTAGAAATGTGCTATTATTCAATAAGGACAATTTTATATGTGATAATAATGCCAATAGTATATTCAAATGGTTCTAGCTTCACTGTTTACTAATTTCAAGCTGATGGATTTTTCTTGTCAATTTAAAGTTCACATGAATCGCTAAAGAAAGTCATATGTTATTTGACACAATCTACTCAAATAAAAACAGTATTTTTTGGCTTTTCATAAATTTAAAATTTAAATTATGTAATTTACTGCAAGTTTGATACTAAGACCATAATTTTGGAGTGCTTTTATCAAACTCAGAAAATTTTAGTTATGGAACAACACAATCCAAGCAATTAAAGATTTTTCAATGTAAAAATTCAAACATCTTTTTATACTTAATATCCACCATTTTATTATTTTGAGATTTAACTAGTTAATAACCATTATGTAGGTTTATATATTTAATTATTGCATTTATTTAGGTGTTTGATAAAGGTAAAGATGACATTTAAGAACATGAAATTTACTCCTTTGAAGATATTGCATTTAAAACTAAAGACAAAGCATTTAAAACTAAACATTTTCACAAATAACATCGTTCAAATCAAACAGAGCCCATACATGTTAATGTAAGCAAGCTAATTTATGATGGCTTATATTTATGAGGATTTTTTATGAGGATGTTTTGTGAGGTCTTTTTACATAAATTAATCTATTTCATCCATACAGTAATTAAATGAGTCAGGTGATATAATTATCTCCATTTTGTAGCTGAGGAAACTGAGACACAGAAAACTAAAGTTATATGCTCAAAATCACAGATCTATAGAAGTGAGAGATCTAGTATTTGACTGTATAGACATATAGATAAAGATTTCTTAATATTGATAGTCTTGATAGTGCCCATTTTACATTTTAGTGAACTCATTCCTGCATATGATTATACTGTATTTGGAAGGCATTTAGACCTTTTCATTTAAAGAGGGAATTGGCTATAGTTTTCTAATATAATCATGAATATTGTACTTCATGCTACCAAGAGTAGGGAGCCTGACGTATGCAGGTCATGAAAGCAAATTAATCAACTTCAAGTTTTGTAATGGAAACTGCGCAAATAAAAGATATCCAACGCAGAGTTCCATTTACACAAGCAAAGAAGAAGAAATCCTTGTTGTATAATTCATGATTCCCAGATAAGCAGATGTGGGAATAATTCCCTTTATAATTGGCCTTGCTTTAATAATCAGAGAACTTGAGAAATCATTCAATAATCAATGAATCTTGCTATTTAGGGTTAAGCACTGTTTCAATTACTGGGTAAAATAGTTATTTCACAAAAGAAGCTCATTCTCTAGTGAGGAACCCACATTCTTGAACAATAAAATTACATTACCTTATAAATATTTTCTGCAATAAAATGTGCTAGTGCTAAGAAGGTACAAATATTATTTGTATGATCTGACTAGGTCAGTCTGAATAATTTTATTCTTTCCTTCCACGAATAATATTGAAGATCTACTTACACAACATAACATGTTTTTTCCTGTTGGGGTACAAAGATAGACAAGGCTACTTTCCTGTACTTTAATAGTTTATGTTCCAGAAGTCAAGAAGGACAAGTCCTTAGAAGTAGAAATGAGTACTGTAATTGAAGGTCATATAAAGGCTTTTGGGGACAAACATAAGTATTATAGTGGGGTAATAGAAAAGGGACAAATGTAAAAAAAAACAAGGTATGAGGGAGTACAATTCACAAGATTTGTTTCCAGTAGAGCATGACTGTATGGATTGCCAAGGGGAAAACTGTAGACATCAGCAGGGCCAAATCAGGAAGGCTAGTAAAACAATTATTAAGAAATTTGGACTTTTTCCTTAGGTTATTGATGTTTCTTTATGTCACTGAGTCTGAAACTTTCATTTGCATAAGAACTAAATATTTTGATTCTTTGACTTCAAATTATACCTTTGAGAAAAATTTTCCAAGAGATGTGTAGAACTGCAGTTAGATTATTGTGCAAGCCAAAATAATAAGACAGGAAGATCAAAAACATGGAATCATTTGAAATAATCAATATGATTAAAATTTTAGTGTCTGTTGGATGAGCTGGTAAAGGAGAGAGGAAAGAAAAATGAAAAATTTATTTTTAGTCACTTCTTCACCATACTTTTCTGCACTGAATGTTGTTGTGTTGATTTTCCTACTAGTTTGTATGCATAGTTAGCATAGGGTAAATCACAGCTTCTGACCTACTGTGTTACCCATGTCAGAGACCATTTTATGTGAAAAAAAGGATTTGTGGCAATAGATAAATGGCAGCCTAGGGATAAATCTCACTTTCTTACCTATCATGTGACACTTATTAGACAGTACTTTATGTGAAAGGTGTGCTCTGTGGCATCTGATAAATTTTATTAAACTCTTATATAGAAAGAGCAAAATTACATTTCCTCCCATATTCTAGGCCTTGAGATTTGACAAAAAACTTTGAAATGTATTTGTAATCTTTTGCCACATGTTAACAAAATTACTGTAAGTCTATAGCTGACTGCTGAATTTGAAGTGTATTTCCAAATGTTATTATGGAGCGATAGGTTAGGATAACAATCGAATACTATTATTAGCAATGTCATTAATGTAGATTAGACATACAGTTGAATCTGCGGTTTATAGAAAGAATATCCTAATATTCTGCTCTCCTTTAACCTCTTCTTGTGTTTATACTCTTTCCTAATTATCTTTAGGTCATTCTGAAAAGACATCTGCTAGTCAAAGAATATGTCCAAGATCAAGAGTGTGGGAAAGATGTGAATAAAAAAAAAACCCCAAAAAACCAATAAAAAACAAAATTACATTAACTGCTTCACTCAATTTATTTAGTGTATGTAAGAGTTTAAATGTCCTCCAGTTGGGTCATGCTAGCTCTAGTAATCAGATGTGATTTATATAATTTATATTTTCTCTTGTTTCTTGTTTCTGTTCATACATGGATTAAACAAAGAGAAAAAGCCCAAGCCTTCTGCAGTAAAAAATAAAATAAAATAAAACTTGTACCATGGAGAAAAAGATTGAACTGGAGTTCTGGCCAATAACTGAACTTTTCAGTTAAATTGGTTCCTGTTTTCTTTCTTTTCTTGCATATTTGCAAGAAAATATGGTTTGGTTTGCATTGAAATTTGACATTTTAATCATGCTGTGAGTGAACTCTAAATGAAATCTGTACCCAATGTATATAAGTGATAAGAGATGTGAAAAATATCCCCTTTTTTTTTCTTTTCAAATTTCAAAAATTTATTAGGCAGTATTTCCTGAATTTATAATTGTTTGAATGCATTTAATTGGAATCATATGTAATTTAAAATTGTTTCAGCACTTCTGTGTGATATGGTTTTAAATAATACACTTGTTTAGTTTTTATGTTTAATTTTTGTTATTACAGTACATTCTAGTTGTGAAATAATGTTGCTTATTACATTACCAAAACTGGATGACATGAAACACTTTCCATCAGTCAGCATATGCTCTCATCAGCAAAGAATTTAAGTGCTCATTATCACAACCCAAGTAAATGCCTGGGATTTTTTTCTCCCACTGCTGAATAATGTGTAGCTATGTTCTAGCTAAATTCGACTCATTATTCCTTCTTGTTGCCAGGAACCTTCCCTACATCTTCATTCATGCTATTTTTCTGACTGCCATCTTTTTTTCCACTTTAGTTCTTTTTTTTTTTTAACATGTTTCAGGATCTGACCCAGATTTTGAAATGATTACTGGCCTTTAACCAAAATTGTCCTCTCTCTTCTTAAATCACCATAATATGATACATATTTTTATCATATAGTATTTTAATGGTGAGGTTTATAATGGTAAGCAGTTTATATGCATACCTGTTTGGAGCTTTGTCATTGTCAGTCTCTTCTAATAGTCTGTAAGCTGTGCGATGATGGTGACATGTTATTCTTCTTTTAATGACTTTAGCAATTAGCCCAGTGGAGGGATGGGGGATTCCCTAAATAAATGTTGGAATTGAATTATTATTCTCTGAAAATTTTGTAGCTTTTAATTTTTTTCTGTTCTGAATCTCTTCTACTATCCTTAAATGTATTATTTACTACTTATTTAACTAGTTTTATATATTATTAGTATAATTTAGTTAGTAAGATTAGGATTAACTAATTATTAGTAACTAATAATATTAAATACTAGTTTATATATTATTAACAAATTCGTAAATCTGAGAATATAGCTTACATATTTTAGATCCACTCAGATGCATAACACATTGTTCAGCGCATAATAGTTGCTCAGTAAAATACTGTGGCTTAATGGATTGAATTCCTTAGATGATTTTGATTTTATTTAGAACTTAAGGAGCCCATTTGATGCAGAATCAAAGTTTCCCTTGGTGTTTTTAAGAAAATTCAATATTGTTCAGATTACAGGACATCAAAGAATCTAGAATAGAATAGTTAAAAGTAAAATAAAATAATATAAGTTATGAAAATACTATAACCAAATTATTATTAATACAGTGTATTTATTTTACTAGGGATTAAATGACAACCCTTATGCTATTTCATTTAAGGTATTTATAGTGAAATGTTGTGTAACAAAGAGTCAAAGTAAGTTTGCATCATCCAAACAACCAATGCAAAATGCTTTATTGCTAACATTCCTCTGATGGATTTTGAGTTACGTGTGCCAAAATATAATTCATTTGGTAGACTACTGACCAGTTTTTTCTTTTTCTTTTTCCTTTCTTCCTTCCTTTTGTTTTTGTTTTTGTTTTTACTTTAGTAAACTAGAGTGAAAGAGACAATAACATTAATTTAATTGTCTTGTGAGATCCAGAAAGCTATCAAACTGAATCTGAATAGCTTCTGGAAGCTCCAGGTTCGTATCTTTTCTTGCTATGTGTTGAGCAGTTGATTTCTTTGTTTTTAAGCAAAGTGTTTATGACCTATGGCTTACTGGCCTCAAAGCAGCAGCTCTTTTATTCTTTTTTAATCTGCAGTATTCTCACTTCCATAGCATTATGACTTCATTCACCAGCAGGCTTACTTTAAGACTACCATGAGTCCAACTCCCTGCTCAAAAAATGGGTGAAAGCTTATGGCAGAGCCTTAAGACATTTTTGCTCTTCTTCACATGAGAGAAAAGGCACCAAGCCACTATGCATTTGCATAAATCTGTCAATTATCTAGACTCTGGCACTAAATTCATGTCACTTAAGGGGAAAAATATGCTGAGAGATTGCAGTTCCAGCACAGAAATTGCTATTTGTTTTTATTGTTTGTTTGTTTGCTTGTTTTGTTTTGTTTTGTTTTGTTTTGTCTTGTTTGTTTTTTAGCTTGGTTTGGTTTTTCACATATAAAGTTTGCAGTTTGATTCCTTAAAAGGGGGAAAATATTAAAAAAATTCATAGAATATTAATACTAAAGAAAGCTTTTTATGGATAAATTATTATCTCAAACATGTGAGTAATAGAAAAGTTTAATTTCTGAAATATGAATATCTATGAACTTTTACAGTGTATGAAAACTGATGACTTGGTACTCTATTCTTTGGTGGCAATTGTCATTTTAAAGTGGCTTAAGGGTGATTTTGCTAATTTAAGTAGAAAATGACTATGTAGGGAAGCCTAGGTGGCACAGTTGGTTAAGCCTCTGACTCTTGGTTTAAGTTCATGTTGTGATCTCAGCGTCCTGAGATTGAGACCTGCGTAGGCTCCATGCTCAGTGGGGAATCTGCTTGAGTTTCTCTCTCCTTCTCCTCTGCTCCCTCTACTCATGCTCTCTCTCTCTCAAATAAATAAATGGGTCTTAAAAAAAAAAAACGAAAGAAAGAAAACGACTATGTAGGTGAAGGATAGGGTGAGGAAGATAGGGAAGCTAGTGGAGGAAATCAGAGCAGATACGTTCTTCTAGGAGAAATGGTGGATAGGGTACTATAATTGACACCATTTGTAAAATTGAAGGTGATCATTTCCTAATTTAATCACATTCTTGAGGCACTTAACCTGACAGCTAACAAGCGTCCACAGTGTGGAAAACCTCAACACTTGATTGCTACAGAACATTCGACTTCATTATCTCTATGTGTACCGTATCACAGTGTATCTCTACACTGTGTTCAGTTGTGTACCGATATTCCAAAGTCAGAGCTCAGTACTTTTAAGAAAGTGCAGCTCCTGAGAGTGCTGAAAGATTCAGGCAGACCATGCTGCCCAAATGAAGAGAAAAAGAAATGTTTCTAAGAAATTATATTAAATACAGTTAGCATGTAATGATCAAGATAGGTTTTTCAAAGTTGTTTTTTTGTTTTGTTTTGTTTTGTTTTGAAGATTTATTTATTCATTTGAGAGAGAGAGAGAGAGCACGTGTGGGAGGGAAAGAGGGGGAGAGAGAGAGAATCCCAAGCAGACTCCACTCTGAGCATAGAGCCGGGAGCAGAACTCAATCCCAGTAACCCTGAGATCATGATCTGAGCCAAAACCAAGAGTGAGACACTTAGCCCACTGACCCACCCAGGTGCCCTTCAAAGCTGCAAATCAAACCTCCCTAAAGAGCAAGCTTGCAGATTATTCAGTATTACTCTTTGAAAAATATATTCCCAAATTTAAGACATTTTTCTGCAAACTACTTACCTGGTTTTATCAAATTTATTTAAGTTGCTAGACTTGATGATTTATCCTTGGGTGTTTGTTCTTAGTAAACCTTCTAACTTGATGTGAATTTCAAAAGTAAGTATAAAAGTAACTGCTTAATACTAAACTCTCAAGTTGTTTACTTAAGCATGCTTCGTTAAAAATGGTACAAAGTAAAATTTAATTCAAAATTAGGTACCCTTTGCCACCCAACACACTGGGGAAGTTAAAGCAAATATGTCAATTCCTTTAAACTTCTACTTATATTTTTGTAAGCCATTCTAGACTCAAACACACTTTTAGAAAATTTCCATTATCTATCTCCAAAGTTTATTCATGCTTTTGATCATTTCAATTAAATCCAGTAAGTGAGACAGAATATTATCACCACAAAATTATTTAAAAATTAAAAATAAATGTTAAAAATATTGAATGGAATATATATATATATTAATGGGTTTTTAAAATAATTGTTGGGGTGCCTGGGTGGTACAGTCATTTAAGCCCCTGACTCTTGGTTTTGGCTCAGGTCATGATCTCAGGGTTGTGAGATCAAGCCCTATGTCGGGCTCCACACTCAGCATTCTGCTTAAGTTTCTCTTTCTCTCTCCTCCTGCCTCTCCTCCTGTGCTTTCTCTCTTTCTCTCTCTCTAAAATAGATAAATAGACCTTTTAAAAAATTTAAAAATAAATAAAATAATTGTTGATTCACATGCAGTTGTAAGAAATAATACAAAGAGATTTAATCCACTCTTTACCCAGTTACCCTCTGTGGTAAATTCTTATAAAACCATAATACAACATCACACTCTATATATTGGCTATGATAAAGTTAATGTACATGGAATTTACATTACCATTGAATCCCTCATATTGCCTGGTTAGAGCCACACCTACATTCCATTCCAGTATTGTGAAAAACTTATCTGTCCTTGGTTTCTATAATTTTGTCATTTCAAAGATGTAACAGGTACCGTATGTATATATTCATATATATATGGCATGGATATCTATCTATTTATCTATCTATCTATCTTTATCTAGATATCTAGATATCTAGATATCTATCCATGCCACTGGCACTTGAAAATAATTCATATTCTGCTGCTTTGGGAGGAAATATTACATAAATGTCAATTACATACTGTGGGCTGGTAGTGTTGTTCAGATCTTCTATATCTATGTTGACTTTCTGTCTGGCTGTTCAATCAATTGTTAAGAGAGGAATGTTGAAATTTCCAAATGTAGTTGTGGATTATTCTGCTTTTCCTTTCAAATCTATCAGTTTATACTTCATATATTATGCAGCTCTTTTGCATGCTACATACATATTTAGAATTGCTATGTTTTCTAGGTGAATTGGCAAATTTTATTATATAGAATCCTTGTCTGTCTCTGGTAATATTCTCTGTATTGAACTTTACTTTATATACTATATTAATGTGTATATATGTATACATACACACATACATGTATATATACATACATATATATACACAAGTATGAATACATACATATATATGAACATGAGTATATATATGGATACTATTATAACCACTATTACTTTCTTTGATTAATATTTGCATGATACAAGTTTTTCCATCCTTTTACACTCAATGTAGCTAGGCTGTTATATTTGAAATGTGGTTCTTTTAAATAGAATATTTGGGTCATGTTTTTAAATCCCTTCTGACAATGTCTTTCTCTTCATTAATTTATTTAGACCATTTACATTTAATACAATTATTGGTAAGTTATGGCTTAAGTCTCATGTTTTATTTATTGTTTTCTGTTTGGTCTTGTGCTTTTTGTTTCTCTCTTTGTCAGTTTTTTCAGGTTGTTTGAATATTTCTTAGTATTTCATTTTGGTCTATTTATAGTGTTTTGGGGTGTATCACCTTATATGGTGATTTATATGAATTTTATAGTGGTCACTCCAGGTATTACATTATAAATACAAACAATGCAATCACCAATATTGACATTTTACCAGTTCAAATAAAGTCTTGAAACCTTATCTTCTTTTATGTCTCCTTACCCTATCATTTGTAATATAAGTTCTTAAATATTTTTCCCACATGCATTTATTTATTTATTTATTTAGATTTATTTATTTTAGAGAGAGAGGGAGAGTATAGGTGGGAGGGGCAGAAGGAGGAGGAGAAAGAATCTCAAGCAGACTCTGAGCTGGGCAAAGAGTCTGATGCATGGCTCATCTCACAACCCTGAGATTATAACCCCAAGAACACGAACCCAGGTGAAACCAAGAGTTGGAGGCCTAACCAACTGCACCCCTCTCCCACATGTGTTTAGAATCACATCAAACATTGTGATAATTCTTATAGCTATTCAACATAATTTTACAAGCTCAAATAGAACATGAAAATGCATTTTACTTACCCATATTTTTTCTCATTCTATTGTTCTTTTCTTCCTCCCTGGTATTCCAAAATATTATTTTTAGGTAATCTCTACACTTTCTCGTCAAGTTTGCCCTGATTCTATTTTCTTCTGGAATGCTGATTAAAAAAAAAATTGTTGGATTCTTATTATAGTCCTTCAGGTTCTTGAGAGTCATTCCTTCCTTCCTCCCTCCTTTTTTTCCTTCCTCTCTCCCTCCCTTCCATTCTTTCATTCTTTTGTTCTTTCTCAATATACTTTCTCTCTGTCCAGATTAGGAAATTTCTATTTTTCTATTTTCAAGTTCATGGATTCTTTCTTATTTCCCCTTCATTCTGCTGTTGATTTCATCCATTGAGTTTTGTTTTCTTTTAATTTGTTATTGTTTATTTTAGTTCTGAAATTTCCATTTGATTTCTTTATCTCTAAGTGGACGTAGGGTTCTAGGTTCGCACTAGCCTCTGTTACCACTTGAGGTGGGTAAGGACTTCTCATACTGCTGTGTAGGGATGAGATTTCAGAATGTCCACTAAGTGTCTAATGATAGGACCCTGACTGAAGAGTGCCTTGTTAGTGTTCTCCAGACTTGCACTACTATGGGCAGGGGGTTAACTTCATTAACTCTAAGTGGTGGTGAAACTCTTGACTCTACTAGGTTTCCAATGACACTACTCCATTTGTGAATGGGACGGTCACTTTGTTACTTCCTAGTAAGATTGGAAATTTAGGGTTCCATGTGATTTCTACCACACAAGTTGATGGGGTGCATCATTTCAATATGGTGAGTGTGTCATTCTATACTACACATTCAGTCTTTGCTGGTGTGAGTGGGAAAGGGGCCACAAGTATGTGTGTGTGTGTGTGTGTGTGTGTGTGTGTGTGTATGAGAGAGAGAGAGAGAGAGATACAGAGAGAGAGAGAGAGATTATTCACATAAACCTGCAGTAGTTGTAATGTTAGTTGTAATGTTTTCTCTTTTACTAGGCTGCCCATTCCTGGACAAATGGAGATTTTTGTCTGGGCTTGTTACTATTTCAAGCTTGTTTTTTTTTTTTTTTCAATTTTAAGTCCAGGATATATAAAATAAAATAACCAGAGAGCTCACTCACCCTCTTGTTCCTTAGTTCCCAAGGTTCCTACCCTGTATGCCTTCTTCTTCCCACCTTTCAAAGTCTACTTATGTTTGTTTCACTTATAATATCTAGGGGTTTTAATTATAGGTAGCTAAAAGGAGAGGAAAATGTGCATTTTCTTCATCTTCCTGGAAGCAGAAGTCTTATTGAAATAGTCCCTTTTTGTTTGTTCATTTATAACTTTTTGAAACTGTAACAACAGTCATGGCAATACCCAGAAAAATATGAAAGACGCACAAATACACAAAATATTATATAAAAATTCAACAGAGTCAAAGACAGTTTCCAGTTCATCCATGGACTTCCTTTGTGAAAAATATGAAAGATGCACAAAT
>CM052800.1:46744648-46768335 GCA_028533885.1 Nasua narica
GAAAGAAATTGAAGAAGACACAAAAAGGTGGAAAAGCATTCCATGCTCATGGATCAGAAGAATAAACATTGTTAAAATGTCTATACTGCCCAGAGCAATCTATACTTTCAATGCCATCCCGATCAAAATTCCACCAGTTTTTTTCAAAGAGCTGGAACAAACAATCCTAAAATTTGTATGGAACCAGAAAAGACCCCGAGTTGCTAAGGAAATGTTGAAAAAGAAAAACAAAGCTGGGGGCATCACATTGCTTGATTTCAAACTTTACTACAAAGCTGTGACCACCAAGACAGCATGGTACTGGCACAAAAACAGACACATAGACCAGTGGAGCACTTTTTTTTCTGTTAAGAATCAGAAAGTAGGGGGTGCCTAAGTGGCTCAGTGGGTTAAAGCCTCTGATTTCAGCTCAGGTCATGATCTCAGGGTCCTGGTATCCAGCCCCTGCATCGGGCTTTCTGCTCAGTGGGAAGCCTGCTTTCCTCTCTATCTCTGCCTTCCTCTCTGCCTACTTGTGATCTCTCTCCCTCTGTCAAATAAATAAATAAAATCTAAAAAAAAAATCAGAAAGTAGATATTTTAGGCTTTTTGGGGCATAAGGTCTCCATCACCACTACTCAGCTCTGCCATTGAAGTTAAACTTGTTATGGATAATACATAAATGAATGAACATGCTATGTTCCCATAAAACTTTGTTTATTGGTTTATGAACTACTACAATATTTACTGAATGCAAATTTATCCCAAAATACAGAAATTGAGAATAAGACACATTTGTCACATAATAACATTCCGTTACTTTTGCAATGAAGTGCTCATTTAATATGAATCAAGGTATATATATGGAATTCTGAGAACCCTTACATTTGAATATTTGTAGAATTCCTCTGTAAATCTTTAAACTGATGTAGATTGATATTTATAACTCATTACTCATGTTATAAAACTATGAGGATTTCATCTAGTGTGGCTATGAATACTGAGAAATTGTGTGTACCTAAATGCACTTTTAAATATCTTTACATTTTACTTTGGAGATTTCTTTTTTTTTTTTTAAGATTTTATTTATTTATTTGAGAGACAGAGAAAGTGAGAGAGAGCATGAGAGGAGAGAAGGTCAGAGGAGGAAGCAGACTCCTGGTGGAGCTGGCAACCAGATGTGGGACTTGATCCCAGAACTCAAGGATCACGACCTGAGCCGAAGGCAGTTGCTCAACCAACTGAGCCACCCAGGCGCCCTACTTTGGAGATTTCTATCTCCCTTAAAGGACTGTGTCCCCAAATGCGTGTGTGTGTGTGCGTGTGCGTGTGTGTGTGTATTTACCACAAGGATAAATTATGGGAATTGAAATCTCAAAGTGTATGTTATTGAACATACTGATATAGAAAATCCTTTGTTTATCTTGAGAAATAATATATATGGATTAGAGAAAGCTATCCAGTTTCGAAGTTGGTACTAATTTTAATTCTTCCAAGAATAATTCACTCTATTTCAAGTAGGAAAACAAGCCATCTGTCAAATGTTTCTCATTGTAGTACCAATAATATTGTAATTAAAGATATCAACATAGATATGATGTATATACTGATGACTGATTTTCTAGTATGAACATGAATTTAATTTTTACAGGGTTTTCATTTTAAGAAAAGTTGGAAAAAAGATGAGAAATGGACTATAAATAGGATGCTGTTTTAAACTAAAACTTTTCTTTGTGTTTTCATTACATTTTTTCTATATTTTTAAAAATAATTCTTTTTTATTTATATTTTATTTATTTAAATTCAATTAGCCAAGCTTTAGTACTTCCTTAAAATTATAGATATTATAATCTTTTATCTGAGATAAATATCTGAGATAAATTTTAAACAAATAAATTTGAATGTATATGGCATGAGGGAAAATACCATATGTAATGAAAACTTTAGAATGGAAACCTAATTTTTTTTATGGCCATCAAAGGAAATCTCTTTGAAGTGAGTTAATTTTCTACCTAGATCTGGAGAATGAACAGGAATTATGCAGTTGAAAGGTTATGCAAACAGCATTTCAAGCACAGAAAAGAACATAATGCAAAAGACTTATGGGAAATATATTTTGGTATACTTTAGGTAATAAAAAAGCCAGTGTGTGGCCAAAGCTTGTTAATACAGATCGATAACATTAGAAATTAAGGCTAGAAAGTTAAATAGCAGTTATTTAAAATGGGCCTTGTCATGTTTTAAGAATTTGAGTTTTCGTTTGGTGAACATGGGCATCCATCAAAGGATTTAAATCAGTAAAGGAATATGATCAGCTGTTAGCCCTGAATAATATCCATTATCTGGATGTATCACTGTTTATTTATCCATTCACCTCCTAAAGGACATCTTCATTGCTTCTAAGTTTGGGTAATTTATAAATAAAATTGTTATATATATCCATGTGCAAGTTTTTGCATAGATATACATTTTCTATTCCTTTGGGTAAATATCAAGGAGCAAGATAGCTGAATCCTTTGGATAGCTTATATTAGTTTGCTAAGAAAGTTGTCTTCTCTAGTGGCTGTATCATTTTGGATTCTGAAGTGATTAATGAGAATTCCTGTTGCTCTACATCCTTGCCAGGATTTGGTGTTGTCAGTGTTCCAGATTTTGTCGTTTCTAGTAGGTGCACTGTGGTATCTCACTGATGTTTTAATTTTCATTTCCTGATAACATATGTGGAGTTCCTTTTCATATGCTTATTTGCCATTTGTATATCTTCTTTGATGAGGTATCTGTTAAAGTCTTCGGCCACTTTTTCAGTCAAGTTGTTTGCTTTCTTATTGTAGAGTTTTAAGATTTCTTTGTACACAATTGTTTTCTCATTTTAAAATGTTGTACTGCTTTTTTTTTATTTTGTTTTATAAAATGTGCCAAAAGTAAATATTAAGATATTATTGTTTCCCATGGGAAATAAAGTGATGTCACATACTCTGTTAGTGCTAAAGCAAGTGAGAGAATTATGCATATTTGAGAGATGTATAAATGGTACATACAATTGACCAGAATTTGTGGTTTGAGTGAAACAGTAGATGGCGAGGAACAAGAAAATTGTTTGTATAATTAGCCATAGCCTAATGCTATTTACTGAAGAAAGAGACTTTTCAATTCATGACTGAAAGCAGGAGTCATTTCCTTTCTCTTAGGTATAAAACAAAGTGTCGTCATTATCTGGAATTTTCCTTTTACATATGAATGTTGAACTTCCATTTAACAGAGAATATGATAGAGTATCTGGGTTTGTAGCAGAGTGTTACTGTAGTATGAAAGATCATCCCTACTCCACCAACCACATCGTCGTCACTAAGAGTGAAGCTGGGATTGGGTCAGTGACAGATGATGATAGATGCATTCCTCTGTTTCTTCCCTTCTTCAGTCATTTTTAACAGCACAATCTCAAAAGTGGCGCTTTTTTTCATTCCTAAGCCAGAATGTAGGGTCCATGGATGACAGGGCTCTAGGTCACTATATAAGTGGAAGAGTTTCATCTAGTCCTTTACAAATGTAGATTTTTCTTTTCATGGTATAAATAGACTTATGAGGAAAGTACTTTATCAATAAATATGGAATAACCAGTGACTCATATCAGTGATTGAAGGGCTAAAAAAGCCCTGTGATATTATTTACTATGAATGCTAAAGTAATGCTTTTAAAATCATTAACAATAATTTTTCACAGATGCCAAATAAAATGACAGAAGTCTCTATATTTAGAAAGAAAAAAAATGCTCGTTTTATTTGTATAACTTAAGAGTGAACTTTATAAGACATTTTTTAGACCAAAACAGTAATTCATTTCTTTGTAATGCTTTCTGGGATGATAATAAAATCATTTATTGAACCCTTACTAGGCCCTGAATAAATATTTTACATATACTAACTTGCATAATGCCCCAAATTTACTGAGTCAGCGTAAATGGTATCACCATTGTCATGTGGGAAGCTGACATACTGAGACAGTAAGTCTAATTTGCCAAAAGATACCCAGACAGTAATTGGAACAGCTTAATCAGATCCCAGGCATCCTGAATTGGGATCCTTACTTACCCACTAGGCCATACACAATGAGGAATTCAGGTCTCATATTCATGACCAGAATAGATTTGAAAAAATCTTTAATTGCATCAGGTGCTCCCTTTTACCAATAGGGCAGGACTCAAGCACACTATAAATATTATCTCTAATATATCTCCTGGAACTAGAAATGGTTCCAGGATGAGTATTTTATTGTACTGGTTTTACGAAGTTGCTTGCTTTGCCTTGTTGTCTCTAAATGCTTCCCGTTTGTTTTTAACAAATTTGTCACCTCTCGTACGGTGTCTTTGAATGATATTTTTCTCAGGTTATGTGTTTCTGTTCAGTATACCACTGTCAGTTTCAGTGATTTGGTAGAACTCATGGAATGCAGAAAAGCTGTTATACTCATGGTTATGGCTTATTACAACCAAATAGTACAGATTCAAATGAGCAAAGAAAAAAAAAAAAAAAAAAGAGAGAGACAGAAATAGAGGGATGAATCCAGGAGACCAGGCACGAATTTCCATACATATGTAGTGTTGCCAACTAGGGAAGCTCACTTGAGACGCCATGTTCAGGAGTTTTATTGGTGGATTGTCACATAGCCATGAAGTACCTGTGTGACTGACTTTAGTTACTCAGTCTCCAGCCCCCCAAAGAACAAGTTAATACAGCACTACTCAAGGACCCAACATAAATCACTTAGTTTTCTCCCATCGTATGGGTTGCCTTTTATTCTCTTGGTAGTATCCTTTGATACACATACTTTTTTTTCTTATCCTGATGAAGTCCAGTTCATCATTTTGTTATTGCTCTGCCTTTGGTGTCATACCCCCTCCTGCAAAAAAAAAAAAAAAAAGCATTGCGAAATACAGTAATGTGAAGCTTTTCTTCTATTTTTTTCTTGTAAGGGTTTTATAGTTTTAGCTCTTTTGTTTATGTCTTTGATTTATTTTGAGTTAATTTTTATATGTGGCATAAATAAGGATCTAATTTTATACGTTTGTGGATATCCAGTTTTCCCAGCATTACTTATTTGTCTTCAAACAGAATATTGAGAGCACTGATACCCACCCCCTCCATAGTAGAAAATATTGAGAGCTAGGCTTATTACCTTTTCCACATGCTGCAGAAGTTCCGATGGTCCTATTAGTGCAAACTAACAAGCCAAAGAAAAAAAGGACCTACAAATACTGGATTGCCTAGTAAAATGATATTATCTGATGAGGCAGTGTATTTAGGTCCAGGTTAGCCACAAATCCCCTCCCCATCCTCCCATATGCAAACATACATTGACTTATCAGCTAATTAACAACCAAGTAAAAACATACATTTGAATAAAATCTAACAGGAAAGTAAATAAAACAAAGACAAAAATTACTTAGAGGAAAATAGACACAATATAAGGAGTAGAAGAATACTTCCAAAGGATTTATTATACTTGAAAAAAATGGAATGATCACAGGGTCCTGGCATCAAGCCCCTGTGGTGGCTCCCAGGGACCTGGGACTCAGCACAGTCTGCTTCAGAAATTCCTCTCTCCCTCTGCCTCTCCCCCAACTCGCTCCATCTCTCTCTCTCTAAAGTAAATAAATCTTTAAAAAGTAAATAAATAGGGTGCTTGGGTGGCTCGTGGGTTAAAGCCTCTGCCTTTGGTTCAGGTCATGATCTCAGGGTCCTGGGATCGAGTCCTGCATCGGGCTCTCTGCTCAGTGGGGAGTCTGCTTCCTCCTTTCTCTCTGCCTGCCTCTCTGCCTGTTGTGATCTCTCTCTGTCAAATAAATAAATAAAATCTTAAAAAAATTATTAAAAAATTAAATAAATAAATAAAAATTAAAAATGGTAGCACAAATTAAATAAAGTAACTAAATAGAAGAGATCAGTGCAAAATATCCAATTATTAATTGTTATTGAAAAAATGAAGAGAAAGCTACAAAAGAACTGGAAACATTTTGTTACAATTCAAGGACATGTGTTTCTGGAATTAAAGGTTTTATGGATATCCAATACAATGAATGAAATAAATAATAAGGTCATGAAATTTCAGAAGATATTTATAAAGAAAATATTGTAAATGCTACCAGAAAAACCACTAATAGTCTGAATAGCTTTGGACTTCTATAAAGGTAGTATGAAAGATAAAATGAGGCCTCCAAAGTTTAATAATTAATAATTAGCAACCTATGAATATAACTTCAACCATATTTTAATGATGAGAAAGGATAAATATATGTATACTTACATACACAGATATTTCTACACACAGTTTTATCGCAGATACACATACCCATTCATATAAGCGTATCTGTAGCACATTATCACATGTTCTCATATACATATACTCTTGGGACCTACAGGAAGGTATATTCCACTAAAAGAGAAAAAAAGCAACAAAGTGGACATCATGGTATCCAGGAAACAAGATTCAACATGACAAATGTAAAAGGAATCCCTGGCATGATGGTGGAGGAACTCCCAGGATAAAATCTAAGCAGCATCCTTCTAAGCTTATAGGGCAAGATAAGAGCTTTGAGTGAATTATCTATAAGCATATCTATAAAAAAAATTTAAAAACTGATAAAGTAGCTGAATGAATTTAACTATGAGCACTGGGTATTATACATAACTAATGAATCATTGAACGCTACATCAAAAACTAATGATGTACTATACATTGTCTAACTGAACATAATAATAATTAAAAAAATAAGGATATGTACTCAAACAAGGGGATCACCCCAGGTAGAGACTTTCATTGGAATAAATGGCTGTAGGGAAAAAAATATTCTGCAAGGATTGGGGAGAAATTGATATGACTCTGGTAGCAGTAAAGATAAAGGCAATTAGTAACTCAAGAGAAACAAAATACATTTAGGAAGGGCAATGTGAGAACAGTCTATTACATGCATTGTTGTTTTAATATACACCTTCTATTTATATAATCCAAAACTGTGACTTTGAGAGAATGGGAACTGGGAGTTTGAATCTCAGTGTTGTGATCAGGAGGGTGACTGGAGATATGCTTTTGGATAAATATAACGTAGTTAAATACTCAGCTTCTATTATGGAAAATTACCAAATAGTATCTAAAACTAAGGAAAAAGAAGAGAATGATAATTGTACCTGATACTAAGGAATTAAGTACTGGAAAGACAAGTACAGCTAAAAGTAAAAGCTTTTGAAGAACAGGAGTTAATAGTGGGAATTTGGAAACAGAAAAGTGCTTTTAATTAAGCCTTGTAGAATTATTTGACATTTTAAAATATGTGCATCCATTGCTTTGATAAAAGTAATAATTTAATTTAACTTGGCATTAATATTCTATCATATTTTTCTGACTTATGAAATCTGAAAAAGAGGTTTCTTATTTTGTTCTAGTGAGCTTTCCCATAAAAATAGTCCTGGTCTTGCCACTTGCTATGAAATATGCCTTTTAACACTAAATTAAAATCATTGAGTGTGTGGGCCTGAGTTCCAGTTGAATAAAATCATGTAATATTATTTCAGCATATGAACCTACATGTACAACTCTTGGATTTAGGTGATATTTACATTTTCCTATGTATAATAGCTTTTTAAAAAAGATTCTTCTTGAATTTAATTCAAATATTATAAAGAAAAATTATAGTTTTAAACAGACAAACATGGTCGAGTTGACTCATTTAATATTATTTTAATATCTGTAACTTAGTCATTCCTTCCTCATTTCTTAGAAGAAAAGAAAATCCTAAAATAGTAATTGTTGGTATATCCCAGAAGAAAGCTACTGAATTTTCCAGAGAAACATTACTTAATGGGGTGACTTTTCATTTTCTAATAAGCACTATATTTAACTTCATGGAGTCCTCCATATTTGTGTAGTATTATTTTTGAAACCAATTTTAACTTTTATACAAGCAAATTCTATGGTCTTTTTTTCTGATGATAAGATTTGAAATTAGTAAATAGTAATAGAAAATCAGGTATATTCCTCTTCTAAAAACTCTGGTAGCTAATTATTATAGTTATTTGCAGTATTTGCTGTACAAAGTGACCTTAAAACAATGATACAATGATCCAGGGATTTATTAGGATGGCTGAAAAATATATGCAATTGAAGACGAAAACACTTCTATTAGTTAAATTTTGCAAAAAGCCAGAAGTTATTGTGGAAACAGATACAGAACAATTGGAAACAAAACTGTTCTTGACCTTTCTATTTAATGGATAAGATTTCTCACTTTGACTATACCTTGACTCAGAAGTTGAAGAAGATGATTAATAAATTTGTTTTGCCCACAGTCTTCAAAGTAGCAACTGTTTCAGTTATTCCTGCTGAACTGCCCACATAAAATTTAGCTGGTATTTTTACTGAAACTTGTCTTTAAGCAAGTCATTGGCACAGTCGTAATGAAATCCTCATTTCTAAGAGGTAATTCATCAGGGAAACGTAATCCTCATTTCTACTATAACAATATCTAAGGATATAAATCTGTGAAATACAGTTCCTCTTCTCTTATCCACGGTTGGGGAGGAACAAAACGAAGGTACTGATTATTGATCAGCAGGATGCGGTTGCTGTGATATTTATGCTACAACTAAGGGAGCCATTTTTAGGCTTAATTTAATGCTGTGGATTTCCCCATAAGAAAAAAGCTTTTATAGGGAAGCAACATAACCAAGTCATGGTATAGTACATTGCAAAATAGCATCTATGACCAGTCGCATCTATCTTAAGAGAGGAGAGTAGAAAGAGAGAGCGTTCTTCCCTGAAGAGACCTGGAAGGGATGGACACTGCTACTATTACTACTACTGCTACTGCTATTACTATTACTACTACTACTGCTGCTTCTACTACTACTTCCTATCTTCCTAATATAGGAATAACAAATGGTCATTTCAAGCTTTAATGGGTAGTGCATTTTTGCCCTTTTTCCCTTGATTTTTCTAGCTACCTCAGAAACTCATTGCCACATCTCTTCGTCTCATAACACTGGAACAGCCTAATCTCTGAAACTTTTGGTCATTTCTAATGCATTTAATTATTAAATGAGTATAAGAGAATGGGAAAAGAGTAAACTTTGATAAAAATTAATTTATCCATTCGTAACAGACTATGGTATAAAAATTCTGGAACTCAGAAAAACTCAGTGTAAGAACATTTGGATTGCATATTGGCAAACAGTTGTTTAGTTTTACCAAAGATCATTAATACTGTCAGGAATCTCAAACTGTAAGGGTGAACCAAGGACAAAAATAAAACCTGGGGGCTGATGGTTATAAAATTAAGGTGCTAGCCTTTCTAAAATAAATTGCAGCACCTGTGTGTGTCAATGGCCGAGAAATCAATACTTGTTAGCATTCTCAGTGGGGAAAAAGGCTTTGCTGCTATTCATCTGTGAACACATATTGTGCAATCATCAGTCATGGGACTGCATCCTAATATATGCATGCTGGAGGTTCAGCTCTGTATCTGCATTTTTGAATTAGTCCCAGCATGACAGAAAGCAATCCCTGCAATTTGGGGGTAAGAAGAAAATAAATATAGGTGGGATAAACATTACTGGAGGAAAAAAAAATATGTGTATCTTCTCTCTGTTGATGGGGAGAAAAGACAACATCCGACATTTGAAGTGTGCTGTGTGCTTGCCTAGGGCAGGTATTTTTCCCTTTAAAATCCATTGGGTGGTGTGGATGAGCAGAAGTACCTGCAAAGGCAGAGACATTCCAATCCTCACAGCTGTCAGTAAAGCCTACACTAATGTGTCCTGAAAGAGTGATTAATAGTTTTTGACAATATCATTGCATTGCATATTTAATCAGATTATACATCTGTTAGAAATGGTTTGCTTCTAACATTTGCAGTCAAAATCCACAAACGGTATTCAGATCATCACTTTAGCAGAAGCATAAAACTACTATCTGTGTCAGTTTTACTGTTGACAAGTTAAAACTGCATGCCAGAAGCAGATGAATCATGACATTTTCTTGATTTACTTAATGACTTTTTTCAAAATTTCCTAGAAATGTATCTGTGTCTAAATTAATGCTCATTAACAAGGAAGGAGATAAATATATATATAATTGTAAGTTACACTCTCCAGAAACATATGTACAGTGGCTTAATGCCATCCTCAAGTTGGTACTACTTGGTTGTAATTTTAAAAATGTATTTCAAATGATAATGCTAGGCTAGAAAGATAGATAAGACAGATTTTCAGATTGTAAAATTCAACATGACAACTTGTATTTTCATGTGATTAGGTATTATATAAAATGTTGAAGAATGAAATGTATTCAAAATTGCAAAAATAAGATTTAGAATTATGCCTTATTTTCTTCTCAGTGTTTATTCATTTCCCTTATGTAGTTGGAAAACATTATCTTTAAACAAGATACCATTTCAACACTAGTCTTTTTCATTTTAATTTCCACAGTAGTCTTGCCATAAAAAGTGCCCCCTATATCTTTTATAACTTGTTTCCAGCATCCCACTGGCCATCAATTTATATAACTTTTATGTTTGCTGTTACTAACATTCACTCCTGAAAACCTGCAAGTGGCTTTGAACTGAGCAGTGTAATAATATTTACCCTGCCAAAATTATCAATGACATTTAGTTACAAGCTCAAATGATCACTTTCTTAACTTATCTGATCTCACTCTACTATTTAGCCGTGCTACCTACTGCATTCTTCGAAGTTTCTATTTTTTTCTTTGCTGATCTACATACGCCCATTTTCTTTCTTTTTTTTTTTTTCATATGCCCATTTTCTTTCCAATTCTCGGGCTATGTCTTCTTGGTTTGCTCTTGTCCTCCTCTTTTTCTGACATCCTTAATTATGATATTCCAAGTCCTTTCACTAGCTGTCTTTTCTATTTTCAGTAAAGCCTCAGTAAACACTTTTGTATAGTTTTATAAGAACATTTCTAGGGCCACCTGGGTGGCTCAGTAGGTTAAGCATCCAACTCTTGATTTCAGCTCAGTCATGATCTCAGGGTTGTGGGATCCAGCCGGCACTGGGTTCCTCTCTCACTGCTGGAGATTCTCTCTCTCCTACCACCTCCCTTCTCTAAAAAATAAATAAATAATTATCAAAAAAAAAAAAGCCTTTACTCTGTTGGATAAACGCATAGGATTGGAATTGCTCATTCATGGTTTCTTGTGATAAGATATATGTGTTGTATCTATTCATCTAGAGAGAGGGGGAGGAAGAAAAATTTTTTTAAAAAATTATTTTACAATTTTACCTTCCCACCAGCAATATATTAGATGTCCTGTAACTCCATAATCTCACCAAAATTGCTATTTTCAGTTTTTTAAATTTTATTTATTTATTTTAATATTTAAAGATTTATTTATTTATTTGAGAAAGAGAGCATCCAGGGGGAGGGGCGGAAGGAGAAAATATTTAAGAGACTCCTTGCTGAGCTGGATGAGACAGGGCTTGATCTTATGACCCATAAGAGCATAACCTGAGCCAAAAGCAAGATCCAGATGCTTAACCAACTGAGTCACCCAGGCACCATAGTTTTTAAATTTTAATTATAATGTTCGTAGTTGGTCTGTAATGGTAGCTTGTAACTCACTTTTTTCTTTTTAATATAAATACTTTTGACTATTATTTTCCCTATAAGCACTGTTTTAACAGCAAACCCCAAATTTCTATTTTAAAATTCTTCATTTAATACAAAATATTTCTAATTTTTCTTCAGAAATTTTAAACTACATATTATTTAAAATGTGTTTTTGTATTTCTATTAATTTATGGGTTTTATAATTTAATTCTGGTTTTTCAGATAATATGTCTCACACTATTTCTGTCATTGTGAATACATTGAGGCTTATTTACTGGTCAACAAATCATTTATTTTGTTGAATGCTCCATCTGAACATAAAAATATGTTAATTTTTCATGGTATATTCCATAAATATTATCTAGATCCAATTTAAATCTGTATATCTCATTAGTTTTCTCTCTACTTTTTTATAATTAACAGAGAAATATTGTAATTGCCAACATAATTGTAGATTTGTCTATTTTGCTCTGACCTTATCTCAATTTTCACTTTGTTATTAGGTGCATATATTTAACATTATTATTTCTTCTTGGTGAACTGTCCCCTTGATCAGTATGACAAACTCCTCTTTATCCCTGAAAATATTCTTTACCCTGAAATCTAAATATTTGGGTACTGATATAGTCATTCTAGGTTTTTTGTTGGTGTTAGTGTTTGTATATTACATTTTTTCCATGGTTTCCTTTACAACTCCCTCTTTTTGATATTTAAAGTAGCTTTTCTATAGACAATATCCATATATGTCTTGCTATTAATCCAGTCTGTTAAGGTTTCTCTTTAATTGGTGTGTTTCGATAACTTATATTTGATGTAATTATTGGGGCTTCAATCTTCACGTCACTATATTGCTACATCTGTTCTTTGTTCCTGTTTTCATGCCTTTTTTTGATCTGAGTACTTCTAGTAGTTCACCAAGAACCATTTTTGTGAGTATTGTGGTACTGTATGGTCATGATTATTTTTCTGTTCTTCCAGCTGGTACCATTGTCCCATCTTTGCAATGAAACATGTAGCCATAAATTTTCAGACCTGTTTCTGAGCTTTATATTCTGTTTCACTAGTTCCTTTATCCATTCTTATATCAAAACAACACAATCTCACTACTATATTTTTGGTAACTGGTACTGACCTCCCACTTTGGCTTTTTTTTTTCTTCAACACTATTTTACCAAGCAATATTTGACTCTATTTTTCCATATACGGTTTTATAAGTAGTTTTTATTTATATACAGGAAAAAGTTACAATATTTTTATTTTTATTATATTGTATATGTAGATTCATAGGTTATTTTAGGGGAACTTTTTAAAAATTATTGAGTTTTCTCATTCATGTACACATTTTAGTGCTCCAATTATTTGGGGACTTTTTGAATTCTTCTAATATTTATTTGCAAGATATATTCCAGACAGTTTACATCTCTGGATTGTTATTGGAAAAACCTGAGATGAGCTAGAAAGTTTAGAAGAAATAGTTCTAACCAGTATTTCCTAGTTAAGGTTTGAGAGGCAGTATTAAATAGCACATTTGGTCTACAAACTGTGTTCCTAGGTGCTTCCTCTGAAGAGATAGAGAAATAATTTTGTAGAGATGTCATTGTAAGTCCCCTTTCTTTTATTGCAATTAGAGCCATCCTGGTTTTATTGGAGCAGCTTTCACACATGAGTGTTAAAACAAGACTATTTTTTTTAAATCCTCAGTAGCATGAAGTTTATTAGCTTTGCAGTCTAGCAAGCCTGAATTTGAATTCTAATTCTTTTATGTACTAGTATTGTGTTGCTGAACCATGTATTTCACCTTTTCAAACTTTAGTTTGCTGGTATATAAAATGGAGACAATAAAAATTACTTGTAGGTTTATTAAATATAAAAGTGTATATAGCATGTAGTAGATACTAAGTGTGAAAAGTAGCTAGATACTAGCTACTTTATTTTTATGATCAGATATGAATAGTAGGAACTCTAGAAATCACCTGTTGTAACATATTCACTCTGTCACTAAAAAAGTGAAACTCATTCATACATTCAATGAATATTTATGGGTTACTTTTTTTTTTAAGATTTTATTTTATTTGAGAGAGCAAGACAGAGAGAGAGAGAGCAAGCACCAGTGGGTGGAGGAGGGGCAGAGGGAGAAGCAGACTCCCTGCTGAGCTTGGAGCCCTAGGACAGGCTTGATCCCCAGAGCCAAACCCTGGAATCATGACCTGAGCTGAATGCAGACACTTAACCCACTGAGCCACGCAGGTGCCCCTATTTATGGGTTACTTACTCCATGCTAATGCAAATAAAGAGGCAGTGAAAATGTTATTACAGAAATGGTGCTCAGGGAAGAACCTTGGAAGGAAGATATATATTAGCAGAGACTTCAGTGAAATGATACAGTGAATCATGCAAGTGGCTAAGGAAAGATTAGAAACAGAAGAAACCATGTATGAAAATACCCTGGGGAAGAAATAAGCTTTATAGGTTCAAGAATTGGCAAGAAGACAGTGAGCTGATAGTGGAAGACGCTATGCCACGCGGAAAGTAGCATGAAATGAATTTTGTTTATATCTGAAGCCATACTGGGAAACCACTATAGAGTTTTGAACAAGGAAGGGAAATAATTTGATTTAGAAGTTGTTTTATGTTTAGTCAAAGGGTTCTAAAAGATTTTACCACTCCTTTTAAATGTAATATATAACATGTATCAAGCTTAAATACGTGAATTGTAATAATAACGATGTTATTTCTTCAAAATAGTCTTGAATACAATGTTTTTGCATTAGAGTGACACTAAGACTTCCTAAAACCTACCTTGTTAACAAAGTACAAAATGATTCCACTTGCTTGTTAAATCAGCATATTCTGCTTTTCTGGTATCATAGCTAAAATTTATCTAATTTCTCGTAATTTATCTGAAAAGGTGAGGTTAAAATAAACTTTCGTTATATGTTTTATTTCTCCTTTAATTAATATTTTATTTTATTTATATATATAGTTCTTGATATATATGTGAACTTATTTGCAGATATTGATACTTTACATTTATCAATTTTAATTCATTTTCCTCAAAACTATTATTTTAATTGAAATAAATTATGTTAATGAATTTATGCTGATAATATATAATAATCAAATTGATAATTTTATAATGGATTTAGAACATTGCTGAGTTCTGCCCTAATTGTTGGCCGGTCTTACAAAAGATTACTTAACCTTTACCTCAGTCTCTACTCTAGAGTAGGTTATCAACAGTATCTAGCTCCAAACATACTTCACACCAATAATGTATTAGATATTACCATGATAAAGTGTACTTTAAAAACAGTAATCTAAAACACTTATTACAGTCCAAATATTGAAGATAGGGCCTATTCACAGCATGCCCTAATTTTGTAATTAACAATGAATCAAAAGAAACTATTAAGCTTCTGTGGCATATCTATTCTTAATAAACCTCATGCTGCTTAATGCTCAAAATTCTATTGTCCTCTTAATATGTTTATAGATCTTTATAGGCTCAAATATAATAGTTTGAAGGATAATTATTTTCATAAACATTTATAAAGAATTATTTCAGCATTTTTCTCTTCCTGCCCATTATAACTATCTAACTTTCTGAGTTCCTAGCATGTTGTCATAGAACTGAAATATTGTCCAGCAATCATGGAACAATTTCAGTTTGTATCTTCCTTCCCAATATGCTGATCTATTCAACATAAGTTCGGATTCCTCAGTTTTTTGTTTACAGGCATGTCTCATCAATGTTTAATTTTGGCAGAAGTCATTAGCTTTTTATTGTACTTTTTTTTCTGTAAAAAACATCTACATTTACAGGGTAAGCATTTTCAATCATGCAATGAAAATACCGCTCTATTAAATTCATTCTAATGCTATCATGTTATTTAAATGCAAATGCTGACACCATCATAATGCAGTAAAATTTTCTTGCTAAGAAAATGATACATATTAGAATAGAGAATTTGGCTAAAGTAGGTATACTTTAAGAGATAAAAAAATGATTACGTCCATTTCTTTACCGTTAAATTAGGGGAGAGAAAATGATAATTCTGAATGTGTGTCACACTGTTCTTAAATCGACATATACTTATACTGTTGGTGACTTTTAAGAACATTACAAAAACAGAAATTCAGTATGAAACATAAATATAACCATTTAGATGGACTTATCTTTTGACCCAGGAATCCCACTCTGAGAAATGTAAGTTAAAAGAATACTTGAACTGAAGTCAAAACAAAAAGGAAAACTTATATTCATAAAAATTTATATATGGCATTATTTTTGATTGATTAAATAAACAGAGAAGGGGAAGAGTTTATTAAACCGTGATACATGTGAGATACTGCTGGTCAGCTATTGGAAATGATGATTATTTAGATTACATTGCAAATGATTATTTAGATTAAATTGTTAAATATTGTGTAATATTTAATAACATGGTATTGAAGGAAAAATAGCCAAAGGAAACAAAACAAAAGGCATATATAATATGAGCTCAAATACCTTTAACTGAGCATGCATATATATTGAGATTGGATAGCAATGTATAAAACCAAAAATAGATGTTTTAAGTTGAAAAAATTGGTGTTTTAATTTATTTAAATTATATATTAATATTTTGATGTGTTATTAATTTTAAGGGGTTAAGTCAGATTACCATGGAAATATTGAAAACAGTTTATACTGTGAATACTTTAACAAGAGAATTGGATAATACAGTTTTGGTATTGGAAATTAAATTATTATTTCAATGTAAAACATTACAAGTTATTTAATGAATAGAAAATATGTTCCATTTTATGCTTTTACAGTTCAGAGAAAATTTTTAAGTAAAGTTAAAGCAATTCATTTATTTTAAATAATGAATTCTTTTGTAAATTAAAATACAACTTTCCGGGGGCTCCCAGGTGCCTCAGTCAGTTGGCATCTGCTTTTGGCTCAGGCCATCATCCCAGGGGTTCTGGAATTGATCCCCACATCGGGCTCCCTGCTCGGCAGAAAGTGGGCTTTCCCCCTTTCCTTCTGCCCCTCCTCCCGCTTATGCTCACATGCTCCGTCTCTCTCTCAAATAAATAAACAAAAGGATCTTAAAAAGATAAAATAAGATACAACACTATGATTTTATAATATACATATTTCCAATTGGTTTTCCATGTAGACCTCCAAATATTTAAAGTCATTCCAACTCAAGGACTCTTGAGTTCCAACTCTATTTTTATTCCAACTCTATGTTTCCCCCAAAACTGTTTATTTAAAAAGGATTATGGTAATTGCAGTGTTATTTATAATAACCGAATATGTAAAATGGAATATTATTCAACTTTAAAAAAGAAATCCTGTCTTATGCTACAAAATAGATGAAACTTGAAGACATTTAGCTTAGTGAATTAAGCCAGTCACAGAAGGACAAATACTGTATGACATCATTTATGTGAGGTATCTAAAATGGAAGTAGAGTGTATAAGAGTGGTTGTCAGTGGGGGGAGATAGGAGTTGCTGTCCAATAGGCGTTAAATTACAGTTACATGAGGTAAATAAGTTCTAGAGATCTGCTATACAACATTGTGCCTATACTTAACATTACTATATCAGAAACTTAACAACTTGTTAAGAGAGTAGCTTTCATGTTAAGTGTTAAGAATAAAGACAACAAGGAGCATCTGGGTGGCTCAGTGGGTTAAAGCCTCTGCCTTAGGCTCAGGTTATGATCTCAGGGTCCTCGGATAGAGCCCCGCATCAGGCTCTCTGCTCAGCGGGGAGCTTGCTTCCCCCCACCATCTCTGCCTGCCTCTCTGTCTACTTGTGATCTTTCTCCTCTTTGTCAAATAAATAAATAAATAAACCTTAAAAAAAAGAACAAAAACAACAAAAAAGGATTATATGTTAGATTCTATATTGCCTTTGTATGATTCAAGGTTTTTGATGTTTGTCCAATATTAAAACTCTTGAAACATTCTACATTATAATAAAGTTATAATTATTCACTTACAACCCTCCCATATACTCCATATTTTTGTAATTAATATTAGTGTTTGTTTTAAATATATATTTGAATATCGTATATAAAATTACATACATATATCATGCTCTGGAATATTATTGATTGAAATATATAATAAAGGGCAATTTTCTGTTATATTTAATCTAATTGGAGACTCCTGCTCTAATTAATGTTTGTAAAAATTTCAACCAGCCACAACTCCTAGAATCACAACCGCCATGACCAGTACTACCAGCACTACCAATGGCACATCTTCCCTGTGGTAAACATTGTACCAAGATCAGTATATGTGTAAGTTTCATAAAACCCTACTAATTACAATATGTGGTCAATATTATTATTATTATCTCCATTTTCCAAATAGAAAAATGGAAGCTCAAGGAAATACTAAATAACTGCCTCAGAATGCATACTGAAAAGCATAGTACTGGGCACAATGAAGCCTTTCCGACTGATGAAGACTTTTGCCCTGAACAATGAGGCTAATACTAAAACATGAATTCAAGTATCCTACCCCGGATATAGGTCTGCTGGCTCTTAGTGATATCTAAAGATCAGCTGCATGTGTTGACAGTAAGATAAGCTGATAAGAATCCTAAATATGTAGATTTTCCATTATTCTCTGTAGCCTCCTAAATCTAATAAATGATTAAGGGATAAGAAATGTCCAAATATTATGTGGCATATTTATTATATAACATACATAAAAATTAGTATACCACTCGGTACAATGATAGAGATTTCACTTTGTTTTATTTATTTATTTATTTTTAAAAGATTATTTATTTATTTATTTATTAGAGAGAGAGAGACTGAGAATGAGAGGAGAGAAGGTCAGAGGGAGAAGCAGACTTCCCGCAGAGCCGGGAGTCCGATATGGGACTCAATCCCGGGACTTCGGGATCATGACCTGAGCCGAAGGCAGTCGCTTAACCAACTGAGCCACCCAGGCGCCCTTCACTTTGTTTTAAACAAAATGTGTTATGTTATAATGATATGACATAGCTTGTAAAAACAGTTAGAGGGACTTAAGCAATATACTCTAACCTCATCTTCCATGACACATCTTCCATGATACCTTCCATTCTCACTGTAGTTCTGTGCTGCCGAGATTTTGACTGCTTCAAAAACTACCAAGAAGTGGTAGAATAAGGAGGTTTATCACCACAGCTCCATGCTACTCCTGCCACTACCAGGAAGCCTTCTGCTAAAATGGAAAAATGCTGGTGGAGATGCCAACTCTAGAACTATGCTTCTTCTGCTCCAATATGCAACAGCAGAATAAATGCTTACACATTGGTTTTGGATGCCCTAAAAGGCAGAGAATGGGCACCAAGACCTCTGAAATAGCTGTTGGGCAGGACTGGAGATGGGGAAAGAGAGAAAATGCTATCACTGATGTAACTGTGAGAGTAAACAGCAAAAGCAGATGTTAGGCAGGCTTCTAACTTGCGGTGTTCTATTTCTAATTTCCAAATATTTTGCAGATGAATTTGATAGCTGAAACTTCAACCATATCTCTAAACTGAGTCATAAGCTTTCTACCATCTGTCCTCTGTAGTCTCGAAATGAACACTAGGAGAAATTTGGAATGGATGCTGAGTCAGCAGATTGACAATATCTGCCAAAAGAATGTTACTGAGAAAGTTTACCTGTACTTGTCCTTGTGAGATGACACACTGAGAGAATTTGTTGTAACATATTTGAAAATTTTGTATCTAAAGCAAGCATAGAAGACACCTAACTGGTTTTATCACTTACTAATTATTTTTCACTACATTGTCTTAGTGAACTATGATTAATGGTTAGTTTGGGTACTGTAGAGATGACAAATATTGGTAATTTTTTTTGTATGAAACTTTGGAATTACTAAACGAATGTCAAATATTGGGAACTAAACTGTTTAGTTAATTGGGAACTAAACTGTTTAGATAATGCTAAGCCAGTGATTGTATCCTTGAAGAGTGTGAATATTCATTACAAAAATACATTCTTTTAAGATTTTATTTATTTATTTGTCAGAGAGAGGAAAAGAGAGAGAGAGCGCGCATAAGCAAGGGAAGCAGCAAGCAGAGGGAGAAGCAGGCTCCGCTTCTTGATTCCAGGACTCTGGGATCGTGACCTGAGCAGAAGGCAGATGTTTAAACGACTGAGCCACCTAGACATCCATCATTACAAAAAATATTATTTTCCATATACTCTCAGAGTGTCATGAATTATATGGGAAGAGGAAATAATATTTCCTTATTATATTATATGGGAATTATATGGGAAGAGGAAATAATATTTAAGTACAATATTATTGTACTTAATTATTGTACTTAAATAATTATTGTACTTAAATCATTTATCACGTCTTAACCCATTCATTCTCTTTAAAAATCTCAGGACACACAATATTATATGCATTAGTTTCAGGTGTGTAACATAGTGATTCAGCAACTCTGTACATTATGCTATGCTCACCACAAATTTGGCTACCATCTGTCACCATACAATACTATTACAGTATCATTGACTCTGTTCCCTATGCTGTACCTTTTATCCCCATGACTTACTCATTCCATAACTGGAACCCTGTATCTCCCATTCTCCTTCACCCATTTTGCACATTTATCTGCTCTCCTCCCCGCTGGCAAGCACATTTGTTCTCTGTATTTGTAGGTCTATTTCTGCTTTCTTGTTTGTTCGTTTTTGTTGTTGTTCTACATAATAGTGAAATTATATGTATTTGTCTCATTTGTGTTTGACTTATTTGATTTATACCCCTGTAGGCCCACCTATGTAGTCACAAATGGCAACATTTCCTTCTTTTATTTATGACTGAGTCATATTTCATTGTATATCCATACCACATCTTCTTTATCCATTAATCTGCCAACAGGTACTTGTTTTGTTTCCATATCTTAGCTTTTTTTTGGGTGTGTGTGTGTGTGTGTGTGTGTGTGTGTTGAGTTGTGTAAGTTACTTATATATTTTGGATATTAACCCATTATTGAATATATCATTTGCAAATATCTTCTCCCATTCAGTAGGTTGCTGTTTTGTATTGTTGATGATTTTATTCACAATGGATAAGCTTTTTATTTTGGTATAGTTTCAATAGTAAATTCTACATTTTTTTATATTTTTCTTTGGAATTTCCAGAATCATAAAATGCTATAGTTGGGAAGACCCTCATAAGAATCTGATTATTCTGTCATTGAACTTTCTACTTGTAATATTTATCCAGTTTTGTTTTATTTGCCTGAAGCCAGAAATCCAAACTTATAACCCCTTTACATTCATCTCTGAAGTGTATTTGGATATCTATCTATCTATCATTTATCTATCTATCTTTCTATCTATTTATGTATCTGTCACCTAGTATAAATTCTGAAGCTAGTTCTAAAACTAATGCTGTGATTTTGGGAAAGTTGTTAATAATTCTGTACTTCAGTTTCTTCATTTGTGAGTTTGAAGCATAAGCAATAGTATCTAGCACGTAGAGTTGTCAGAGTGAAATCAATCAGTATATGACTGGAATAGAGTAAGTCTTCAGTAAGGATTAGCTGTTAGTAGGATTCAAAATTCTTCTATCTTCTGAGATCTACTATAGCTTTTTCAATCTCTATAACTAAGTTGGCAATTGTATAATGTAATATGACATCACTTATATTCTCAATCTAATGTCAGCAACTGTTTTATTGATAATTATTTTTATATAATTATCTTTTTTTTTCTCTGAAAAGATTTTAAGGTACTTGAAGGCAGGGATGGGATGCTCTCTTTTCCCTATAGAGGGTAGAAATTGATGGAATATCTTACAGATATCAACAACTTCACCTATAAATATATTTCATGTTCATTATTTTAAAAATCTTGTAATCTTGACATTGGGGTCAGGATGATTATTAGTACTAATTATATATAAATATCTGTAAAAATTTGTAAACATAATTACTATATTAGCCTAATATTTGGAATATTTCAAAATAATGTCATTCACATAGCTGCATTAGGGAGACATCTATTCTAGAATTTGTTTTATTCCTCAAGATATTTGCCCCTGTGCTGTCCTTAGCATGGAGCCTACATCTCTCTGATCTTCCAGTGGCCTGTTTCTTCTCATCTTACAGTAGATATCAGCTCAAATGTCACCTTATCAAATGAGGTCTTTTGAATTACCCTCTTTTTAATAGGATCTCATTGCACACAATTTTACTATTCCTTTCCATTACCTTGCTTAATTTTCATATAATTTAGTAACCATCTGAAATTATTTTGTGTATTTTTTCCATTTTTAGGTATTTTTTTTCTTTCCAGTGAAATACTAGCTCTATGATAGCAGGTCTTATTCATATTTTAAAAATCAGAACAGCAATTGGCATATAAAGGTACTAATATATGTTAACAGAGTGAACCAATGATTTACAAGAAGTTTAATGTTTCTTTTTTTATGATATAAATCAAAAATTAAGGAAATTTTGGCCCAATTGTATTAAGGTGATTTGTTCTTACTATTTATCAGAAGAAAGATAATATTTACCAGAGGTATGTTTCCTCCAATCTTGTTAAAAATTATTCATACAAATAAAAATTTATCCAGAACATCAAAATAAGAAAAGTCCTTTAAAAGGGGGATAATTAGAAACATCTGAACGAGATAAAAATATTATACTCAATAAACAACATTTGTCAGTCATCAAAAATATTATAGTTATCAGTTATAATATCTGATATTATGACAAATATATTTTAAAATTGTTTAACCTTCTGGTCAAGACACATTTACAGATACTAAACTTGCTCTTCCATTTCCACAGTAAACAATTATGAAACTACAAAAAATATAAAAGGTGACATTTTTCAGGTATTAGACAACGGGCAGCACAGCACCATGATCCTTAAGAAAGAAGAAATACAGGGGCGCCTGGGTGGCTCAGTGGGTTAAAGCCTCTGCCTTCTGCTCGGGTCATGATCTCAGGGTCCTGGGATCCAGCCCCGCATCGGGCTCTCTGCTCAGCGCGGGGAGCCTGCTTCCCCCTCTCTCTCTGCCTGCCTCTCTGCCTACTTGTGATTTCTCTCTCTATGTCAAATAAATAAATAAAATCTAAAAAAAAAAAAAAAAAGAAGGAAGAAATACACGAGGGGATATCTAATGCTACTAGGTTCTCCCACTCTCCCAACTCTATCAAAGAAAGAGTCCATGCACAGCATGGAGTCTTGTTAAACTGGGGAGAAAGAAAGAATGGAGTCTGTGGCAATAGAAGCAGCTGGAATTTATGGGAAAGGATTCTGGAAAGGAAAAGATGTATTGAGTAGGATACTCAGAGGTTTGTAAGGGATACCTCTATCAGTTTTTAGCTGGTAATTAGGCTGGACATACTCAGAGTAATACTTAATTAAGTAGGCCTGGCAGAGGCTGCTAGAGACATCGCTCATAGCTCGGAGATATTGGAATTGCAGCATGGCTAAAAATGGAAAAATCTAGATAATCTCCTCAGGCATTCACTTGAGATCTAAGAAAAGCCACATATTAGGAGTAAGGACCACAATGTAGGGTCAGAGATATGCCCTAAAACTAAGGACTAAACCGTTAAAGAAGCTTTTTTTTTTTCCAGTTAAATGTTAATTTTTTCCCCCAAACATGTTTATTTTATTTTTTCAGTGTTACAAGATTGATTGTTCATGCACCACACCCAGTGCTCCATGCAATACACGCCCTTCTTAATACCCACCACCAAGCTCACCCAACCCCCACTCCCTCCCCTCCAAAACCTTTTTGTTGCTCAGAGTCCACAGTCTCTCCTGGTTCATCGCCCCTTCCGATTTCCCCTCATTCACCCTTCCCTTCCTTCTCACGATGCCCTCCATGATTTTCTTTATACTCCACACGTAAGTGAGACCATAAGATAATTGACTCTCTCTGCTTGACTTATTTCACTCTGCATAATCTCTTCTAGTCCTGTCCATGTTGATACAAAAGTTCAATATTCATCCTTTCTGATGAAGGCATAATATTCCATTGTATAGATGTACCACATCTTCCTGATCCACTCATCTGTTGAAGGGCATTTTGGTTCTTTCCACAGTTTGGCAATT